>JAZKJV010008492.1:0-744277 GCA_037367405.1 Ottelia alismoides | reverse complement strand
GAAGATACTCTATTCTTATCCTTTTGTGTGGAAGATGGTTGTAATGCCATGCTTCTCCTGAGAGTCATTGCATGAGACAACATAAAATCTGAAATACTGAGTCTACGTGATTATATGGCATATCACAAACTACCTACTCTTTATGCTTGAAATTATTGGGGTTGGTCTCGACATGGCGCTAGAATGGGAGTCTTTGTGGCAGTAACATCATCAAGATTCTGGCTCTTCTCTTCTAAGCCTTTAACTAGCTGGGCCAAGCTGTTGAGAGCGGGGTTCATAGAAGCTACCTTTGGTTCAACATGCTGACCACACTGGGAGTGATAGTGTAGAGTCTACTGATGGGAAAACATATTACTGTAATGAGGAGGAGGTTTCTGCTTATGAAATTGAGGAGGAGGGAGATACTAATTCTGATGAGCAGTCATGTATTGGTGATGCGACTGGTACTGGCTATACACAAGATGCTAGTATTTCTGATTCTGTATCCATGTATTCTAATATGGTGGAGACTGGTTTAGTAGAGGTTGGTGTTGTTGGACGAACCTCCCACTGGAAGGTTGGTGATACACCGAATTGTAGAGGATTGGCCTTGTTGTTGTCCGTCTGGACGGTTCTAATTCTGCATCATTACTCCAGATGTCGTTCACATCTTGCATTTGAGGTGATGGTGGGAAAAATAGATCTGCACATGATGGAGCTTGGGGCTTGGGCTGGTACACAATGAGCTGTTGCGACGACTGCGGTGGTGCCTGGTTAGGACCCTAGTCGTAGTATACGTGATGAACCTGAGGCTACCCTGAACTCGGTTGAGGTAGTTGTGGCGATGAAGGATCCTTCGACTCAATGGAGTTACGACTGCCATACTCGTAGACTGGACTGCATTGATGGTGCTAACCAATAGCTCCAGCTGCTTAGAGATATGATCTAGCTTGTCCAAGTGATGGGTTCTCTGTTCAATCACGATCAGTTTCTCCAGGTCTTGTGATTGCTTCTCAATAATATCTACCTTGAACAGGTGGCTATCAAAGATGATGAAGTCGGATTTATCATCCATGTCCTGCTCATGTGGTGTTGCCATATTGACAGGCTTGTGGTGGATCTGTAGTTGGTGCTGATATGCATAGAATGAGGATAATACGACCTCTCCTTTGACCATTTCTTCAAATATCTGCCAGAAACATCCTCATCCTTGTTGAAGTGGGATCTGCCACATGCGGCATCAATAAGCCTCTGGCTCTCTTACGTGAGGCTCCTAAAGAAGTGTTGGACTAAGCTGGTCTAGGGAATGTCATGGTGTGGGCACTTCTCTTGTAAATCTTTGAACATATCCCAAGCTTCATGGATGGACTCATGCAGTCCCTGGGAGAAGTTGAAAATCCTTGCTCGTATATGATTGAGATGACTAATGGATAGAACTTGTAGGAGAACGCATACTTTAGTTCCTCCCAAGTCATCATGACTTTACCCAAATGATTAATCAAATACAAAGTCTTATCCTGGAGGATGAATGGGAAAGTCGTCATTTTGACTACACCTAAGGGGATGTCATGTTAGTGAGTGGTGCGACAGGTGCGAGAACATGACTAGAGATGGATATATAGCTCTTCGCTGGTGTTCTCATGGAAAGAGGAAAGAAGAGCCAAGAATTGAGGATTCAGCTCAAAGTGTCTGTGGACTACGGGAATCTATATCCACTCAGTCATCTAGCAAGATCCAGGATTGTATGTCTCCTTGAGCGTAGGCTTAGGAGCCTCTCTTATCAATTCATCTGCCGGTCTTCCACGAGGTCTATCTCCTTGTTCATCATCATTTCATCCTCCTCCTATATTCTCTCTCTCTCTCCTCATGTCATTGATCATGCCCTGGAAGACAACTTTAAGCAAGAGCTTTATCTGTTAGCTACTATTGGATCGACTCTATGGATGCAAGCAACCATGCATTCATAGTGTTCTGATCTGGCTATGGACCCTGATTTGGCTGTTGTGATCCCTTCCCTTTTCCCTGAGGAGTCATCTCTGAATCAGACTCAGGGGAATTGATCTGCACGAAGTCCAGATTTAGCTCTTGATCTGCACATTCAAATTCATCTTGTTCAGACTGACAGTCATAAGAATCGGATGGAGTGATGTATCTAAGATTAGTGTCAATGTCAAGTAATTATGAATGGAGCATTTGATAGGAATATAAATCATTCTCCATCCACAAGGGGCGACTGTTTAGACAAGAGTGATCCCAGTTTATTGGAGAAGAAGACAAAGAGTATGGAGAATGGTTCCTAATGTCCAAATCAGGTTCTCGGGAATCGTCTCGAATTAATGAAGATGTGAGTTCTTGGAATCGATGTAGGTGTCAGTGGGGTCCCTGCTAAATCATCCATGAGTCGACATATCGAGAAAGAAGCAGAGTATATGGGGAATGCAATATCGTGATAAACAATGGATGAAATGAAAAGGAAAATAGAGGAAGGCTCAAAGTGAGCAAAAAAATAAAAGAAATGAAATAGATGAAATGAAAAAGGGTGCATGTTTGTGGGACTAGATCTTTGACCTAAAATCTAATTCAAACAAACCCAAAGTAATTAGATTCACCAACTCACACCAAGTGAAGCCATAAGAGTTCGGCTATTTTTATCTTTTCAAATTTTTTTTGCAGGCAATCTTTTAGCAAGTCCTTATAGGCTAGCCCTATAGGAGAGCGAGTACTGCCAGAAGAGTATCATGTACTTTTGACTTCCTTTGTAACTTGTTGCATATACTTTTAAGAGAATCAGAGAATCCTTGCTATTGGGTCCGGATCCACTACTCAGCCAAAGAATAGAGAAGGAAGCCAATATATGAATACAATACTTCCCCTGACAGGGTACTCAGACGTGGAATGATGAGACAAACACCCTCGTGAGGGGATAGCCTAAGTTCAATACTTCATAATAAGTCTGCAAGAAGATGAAGGCCTAATCACTATGATAGAAGCGCTAATACTTTGTGAATCCAATCAATAACAAGGCATTACCCAGGCTGGGATTTTAGCTTTATTTTCCTAGGGTCGTGCCTCACTCAGCTTGGAGTGTACCTGAAAACAATGTTAACTTTATGAACCCAATACAATGAATGCCTATTACAAATTTTAATTTTGGTCAAAGTTTATTAAACAATCCCTTATTTTAATTTTTTGAATTTTCATTTTTTGAGTATTTTTCAGGATAATAATCGCCTGATGATTTTTTTGATTTTCTTTTATTCCTAGATGATACAAAACTGGGAGAGATGATGGAAAAGTTGTGCAAGTGGATATTAGGATGGAAATCTCACCCTTCTATCAAATGACACATGCTCAGTAAGAAGACTTATAGTTCTTCCTAGTGCTCTCCATGTGGGATGCAATAAAAGAATTTACATTACACTACATGCAAATGCAAGATGGTGAAATCGCCCGAAGCAGGAATTGCTAATAGCGTGAAGAACCAATCTAATTTGATCTAGGTTCAAACGTTTCGAAGACTATAGGAGAATGCAAATATTAGGAATGTGGACTAGATTACCGAATAAAGAAATCCTAAAAATCTAAGTGCTCCTTCACATAAAACAAATAAAAAGAAGACAGAAAACACAAATTGCAGAAAACAAATATAAACAAGTGGAAAAATAGGGAGGACAAAAGGGTAGAAGGTGAAGAAAATGCAAGAAAACTGATGCAAGTCCCAGGTGAATAGACACCTGGTAAAATAGGCTTGCTATGTCCGAATGCCAAATGTCCTTGTACATGTATTATTACAAATTAATAAAGTAGAAATAAAATCTCTCTCTCTCTCTCTCTAACAAAAATAAAAATAAAAGTTGCACTAAGTTGTCCCTCTCTCTCTGTGTGTGTGTGTGTGTGTGTTTTCTTTTTACTCTGTCCTATCATCTCACAATGAAAGAGTTGAACTCCACATAGCTTGGATGCACCAACTTTCCTAAGAAAGTTGCCCTCACTCTGCGGTCCCTCGCAAAGAAATCAACTAAGAGAATTGGTCAGAACAAGGCAAACAATTATTTATAAAAAGAAATAAAAGCATCTATATGCAAATAAATAAGGTATATACTATCCTACGTTGCTCCCCGGCAACGATGCCATTTGATAGCTGAGGATTGAGTAGAGGTGCCTAATGCACAGTCTTAGAGGGCTTGCGGTGTCCGACAAGTCGGATCTGACAATCATTGTAGTGGCTTCTCCCACGGTACTCAACACATATCCCAATAGCCATATCAACAATCAATCCACAATATAGAATAGATAATGAATAAGATGTAGGGTGAAATTTATTATACCGTAAAAATATGTGTATAGTGACAAAGTATAGGGGTCGAACCAGTAAGAGGAAACTGGATAGGTATAATTATTATCTATTAATAAATAATAATAATCACTTTTATACATTTTCTACCTTTTTTATTTTGTGGGTTTTAAATATATTTAATTTCTATGGATTTTTAATTATTTTATATAATTAATATTTTTTATATTTTTTATATTTTTAATTTTTAATTTTGTAATTTTTTAGTTTCTTTTTGTTTTAAGGTGTTAATATATGTGTATATGTATATCTATATATAGTAATCTGTACATTATAAAGGAGATATATGATAATATATATATATATATATATATATATATATGGGAAAAGGGAGTATGCACCCTGGTTGTAGCCAACTTACATGCTCCCACCCCTTTTCCCCTGTATTTTTTTTATTTTTCTGAAATGAAACCTATTGGAATTTAGATCACAATATGTCACCATGGTGTCATTCAAAATTCAACTTAATTCGAGACTTCTATCCCCTCCATCAAGACTTTCAAATTTTAGCGGTCTCAGAATTGCTGAAATTGCCCCCCTTCAGATGGAGGGAATAGGAGTCCCTGTTTATGACGAAATTGGACTGACATGTTCGGGGGATATAGTTATGAATTTACATATTTTTATTTTCCAAAAAAATAACAAAAATAGAGAAAAATAGTGGTGGGAGTAGCCAATTGTCTACACCCAGGGAGTAACCTCCTTTAACCCTATATATATGTATGAAATATATATAGGAACAACCCTTGTTATTTTTTAAAGGGTTTAATATATATTAGGTATTTATAAATAATAATAGGGTTAAATGGGGCTGCCCAATTTTCAGGTGTTTTTTATTTTTTTTTAAAATAATACAATGTATATTCATCTATATATCCCTCCTATATGTCATTCGAATTTCGTCAGAAACAAAGACTCCTATGCCCTCCATCTGGAACAGGTCGATTACATCAATGTTTAGACCATAAAAATTACATGTTCTAGATGGAGGGGATAAGAGTCTTTATTTCAGATGAATTTCAAATGACATATATGAGGGATATATATAGATAAATTTACATGATGATATTTTGCAAAAAAAAATAAAAAATGTAAAAAAATGGGACGAGGCCAACCCCATTTTCCCCTTAATAATATAAGTATTATAATGTATATATAGGTTCTATAATTTAAATATAGCTATGTATAGTCAAAAATTACAAAATATAAAGGGTTTTTTGTGTTTTTAATATTTCTCTCTGTTTTGTGATTGTCCTTATATTTTTTTCTATCTATTATTTATTTTTAAGGTATTAAATACATCAAAACATCGAGCAATACAAATAGGTCGCACTGTTTTGGGTTTTAAAAATAGATATTGAGCTCAAAAATTCCCAAAATTATTTTTAATATATTCTATATAATATAAATAAAAATATACAATATAAAACTATTTTTTTATTTTATATAATTTCTATTAAATTTTATGGAATATTTAGGGTTTTATTATTTTAGCATTTTTCTTATATATATATATATTTTTTATGATTTTTAGTCTGGAGGTACTATAAAGTAATACATACTCTATTTTTTTAGGACTTTAAAGTTAGTTTTATATTTTTTGTATTTTTATAGGCAAATAGGGAATATTTAGATCCTAAATAATTTTTAATAAATAAGAAAATGTAGTAAAAGGCAAAATAAATATTATGGAGTGAACAAACATAAGATCAGGCAATCAATACAATTTTCTCATAATTTTTATATCACATGAGCTATTTTACAAAAAAAGTCAAATAAATAAATAAAACATCTTGGAAGGGGCATTTTTGTAATAATAATAAAAATAGAGGATAACATGCAAATTATCCCAAATTTAACAATTTTCTTACATTTTCTTGGACAAAATAGAAATGTATAAAGCCATGAGGGCTAATGTGAAAAATAACAAGGTCCCTCACGTGCGTGGGCATGTGATGTGACCAAGCACATGACCTATATGCAAATATCAAGCAGTACAAGATCCTACATGCAAATATTAAAGACATATTTAAGCTTAACTTAATATTTACAGGACTTAAGCATAAAATACAAAAGGGCAGGGTAACTTATAAATTTACCCCTTCAAGACACGCTATCGAGCGCTTCTCCTTGTGCCACATGGCTCGATCAATGATGGAGGAAGGGCTTCATTTCGACTTAAATAGAGGGACCAAATTAGATCTAGACCCCGCTCGTGATCTGACGACCCTCGATGCCTTTGGAAGATCACTTTAAGAACAACTAGGGGAATCACTTCGATCGATGATTTCTCGATGCTTAGTCCTCCTCCTTCCCTTCCGACAAGCCAAGAAACTCCTGGTGATCCTCTACATCAGAAGGTACCCTCTGAACAGGTCCATGCCCCTGTGATGGGGACCTGGATGGTCTTCAAGCTCATAGCCACCTTGGGTACTAGGTCTAGATCGAGTTCATTCCTAAGTGGCACCTAGGTTGTGGGTCCTTCTTGAAAAGAGAGAGGGGTTCTAGGAGAATAGGATCAACCCAAAAACTGAAGCTGGAACAACAAGGATGGAGTAGGCGTGTGAGCTTCAACGGTAGGTTGATGAATCTCACATTCATTACTCTAAAAGTCATAAATTAAGCTCAAATCCCTAAAAATCATAGGCATTTCTTCATTTATTCTACATAATTGCATTCATGCATGTTTTGATAAGAATTGCATTTTATCACTTATTATTGCATAAAATAAGAAGCCAAAAAAATTACAATCTAATTGACCTGTAAATAACCTAACTTCCCAGATTTTAACTAATTCATGCTAATTACAAATGACCTGAAATGACCTCCTTTGTGTACATATTACTAACAAGAATAAATGAAAACTACAAAAAAACACTACCCTAAAGAAGAGGACCAAAAACCTAAACCCTAGTTCTAGGATTTCCGAACTAAAACCCTGATATCTTCCACATACCATGTCTGATTTGATCCTACTCACTTTTGAACTAATGTACATTCAATTATCTTCAAAATAAGATCAAGTTCAAGTGAATTAGAGCTCATATATGAAAGTTGGATTTTGAGCCTCTATTGTACATTTTGTATTTTATCGGTTTTTGACCTATTATTTTATGTACATAATTGACTTATTTTATTTTATTTCTTTTTTATTTATCTTCTTTGATGAGAGTTTTACTAAAATGCATAAAAATCCAAATCCAAACTAAGCTTGAAATCAAAGAAACTAATTGAGTCCGAGTCTTCACTAAGTGTCTGTACCAAAATTATCTTTTTCGTGTTTTATTTTATTTCTTCCTTTTCCTACTTAATAAAAACCCAAAAAAATTAGATTAATGTGTAAATATTTATATTTTATTTTATAATATTTTTCTGATTTTTATCTGGTTTAAAATGCCAAAATTTTATAAACCCCAAAATCAAGGTATTCAATATACATGGGATACCCCAAAAACATCACTTTGCACAATTGATCGATTTTGATTTTGGTGTATTCATGAAAGTTGTAGATCTCATCCAGACGGGTAACTTTCATAAAGAAAATTTTCCGATTTGAGGGCATTTACTATTTTTTATGTATTTATCAATGTATTTATTTTTTGATTTTTGTGCGGCTGATACGTGGCTGCTCCTGGATCCACCACGTGTCACCCATTTTTAACCTTTATTTCCATTTATTTTTATTTAAAAAAATTAATAGAAAAACCGTCATGTGGCATCATCGTGGTCATCCGATCTCGGTCGATCAGACGCCCATTGCTCTTTCTTCCTCATTCCACCTACTTTCCCTTTCTGGGCGAGGTGCCGCCGCCCGCACCTCCGACGTATCGCCGCACAATCCTCCATCAAATCCCTTTTTTCCTTTTTCAATCAGATTGCTGGATCACCGCCTTCCTCATCCGCATCTCATCAGGATCTCAATCAAGCCGACCGTCCCCGACCACTTTCCTAAACGAACCCCCGTCGCTGCCAATTCCAGATTTCAATCTCCCATCACCAACCTCCTCCCTCTCTCCTATTTAACACCACCACCCTCCACGTCGATGATCCTCATATGTCGATAGCTTTTCACGAAAGAGGGACGACAGTGACAACGCCGCTCCTCTCTCCTTTATCGGCGAGATCCGGCCTCACTTCTCTGGGTCGTCGCAGCTTAAGCGCAAAGCGCTCGCCACCCCAGCTCCGGCTCCTGCCGTTGAGCCAACGCTTCCAACATCTTCATCCATTACTCCACCCCGTGCTTTGCCTCAAGCCCAAAAATGCCTCACGACTCCTCCGTTCAGTTGCTTGCTCTGGCTTATTTGGCCGTGAGCCAACGACGCATCACAATGCACATCACCCGCAACTCTAGCCACCTTCAACTACTTCGATTCCATCACCGAGCTTCACACTCCTTCACCGCCTACGATCTGAAAGCCTCAAGCTACTTTGTCCACCAACGTCAAGAACGAAGCTCCCCGTGCTCTACCATCTTGTGCCACTGCAACGCATCATGCTCCGCCCACTCCGCCTCGAAGTCCCCTGGCCGTCTGTCGGCTAATCTTCTCCATCAGCCGTACTCCTCCTATGATTGCCGGGCGTAGGAGATGATCAGAACCGCCCGCCACACCGGGCTCCGCCCACTCCACCAAAGCACCGTCGGGGGCTGGCCTGAGGCCCCCTCCCACGTGATCCACACATGGTTGCGGGACCTTGCAGGAAGGCCCCTGAAGCTCCACTCAATTCAAAGAGGGCCCCTCAGCATGTGATACACACGTGTACATAGGGACAATTGCTGAGGAGCCCCTGAGATCTGCCTGATTCACACCGAAGACCACGGGTCACGTGCCTCGCATGTGATATGGTGGAAATTTACAGAATCTACCCTAGAGGACCGCCAAATTGCAATCCGCCCCCTGCCGCTGAAGGGTCACGTGCCTTGCACGTGACCGCTTGAGATTTTTGCAGAATTACCCCTAGGGGTATAGGTATTTACACTTCCGTCCCTCTATGCATATTTTTATTTATCGTAATTGCAGTAATACCCTTGTGTTCCCCCTTTATTTTGGACCTTTACATTGCATTATTTTTATTATTTAAAAATAACATAATGTTCGTCAATTAATTCTCTATGTTATGGCATATGTTTGATATTTTTGTGATCCGTGGTTAATTAATAATTAACTGTTTGGTGGAAAATTACATATTTTTCCCGTTCTGTGCTTCAAAATTCATAATTAATTAACCATAGCTCTGAAAATTGCCAAGAAATTAAAGATTGTATACTTAGTTGTATGTTACATCGTTCTTAAAAAGATTCGCATTTGCATGCATAATTTTCCTTATAAAAATCATTTTGTATATTTTAATATTTAATTTTTAGTAGGTATTAAATCTAATATTTTTGAGGTTTAGGAATTTTTCTGAGATCAATCACCCAGTGATAGATCTTGGATAATTTTATCTCTTGGAAATAATTGGGTTTAATATTTATTATAATTAATTATTAAAATTCATTGTGTTTGCATTCATAAATTCATAAAAAATAATCTTGCATCCAAAAATTCCAAAAAAATTACAATGCATTCATTTCACCATAATTGTCATCTTGACCAAGTTTCATATTTTTTGGACATCGTTTGATTGATATTCATGTTCTAGTCCTTAAAATTGGTCTAATTTGCATTTTGCACCTCAAACTTGCAAAAAACAAGTACAAAAAAAAGACTGCGTCGAAAATCGTATGCGAACTTTGATAGATGAAATTCTAGGTTGTCCTTTGCCTCCTTGAGTTCGACCTTGGGACTTGCCTAAGTAAAATACACATAAAACCACATTGAATAAAATTGATTAATTTATTGTGGTTATTTCTTGATCGATTCTGATTGCCCGTCTACAATGAAACGACATTAATTTAAATGTACAATAATTCACGTTAATTAAGCAGGGCATACTTCAGGGCTCGTCAGATGGTGTTGTTGCCGGGGAGGCAAGTGGATTAGTTTTTTTGTCTATTTTTTTCGGTTTTCCGCTTTTTTTGTTTGGGTAGTCTGACCTCTGAATTTTTCATTGTATATTTTCCATAATTTTTTTCCTGAATTTATTATAACAGATTCTTTCTAGAACCCAAGAACCTGTCGAAGAACAAAACATCGAAACACATGGCTGGACAAGACATCAATCCCAACCAACTTCATTCCTTCCTCGTAAGTCTGCTGGGATAGGTGGATACTACACAAATTCACATGTTTCTTTGATCACGGGGAATAATATGGAAACCCAATCACACCATGAGGAGAGACCCACAGTTGACAATCATCGGTATTGGATTGACCGTAACGATCAAATACCTATCGACAAACCCGAATACCACTCTTTCAATTAGCCTATACATACAGAGGACCAGACAAATGATATCGATACATATGCACCATGTATGACTCCATTGTTTGGGGAGACAATCAATCATGACCATGGAAGTAGACTCTACTCAAACCAACATTACATGCCTGAGTCATGGCATATTGAGTACGAGACCTACAAATTCTTGAAAAATCCTTCCACTGAGGAGCCTCCTTCTATAATTTTTGAGGAGAAATTTTTAGAAAATAACGATCATATATTGAATATTTCAAGAGACTCTTCTCCCAACTCATACAGGAAAATGGAAGATGAAATTACTGAATTTTGAAAACAAGAACATACACCAACTGCTCCCATGATTGATCATGAATTTTTTTTTGAAGATGATATTTCGAGGATAAATAAGAGATTTGATTTAATGAAGGATAGATTTAGAAAGTTTGACGACCGTCTAATTTCACTCTCAGGTAGCTCGGATATAAAAATGAATAAGGAAAAGATTGGATCTCATGTTGAAAATTTTATGGATATTCATAAACCCCCAGACTACGATCACCCTAGGGACGATCCCGACAGCGACACCTCTGCATATTATTCTCCTCGGGATTACTATGAATCTGATTCGGCATATCTAAGCTCCTCCTCATCTGAGGAACACAACTCATCCACACACCATACAGAAAATACCAAAAAAATGAAATATTCAAAAACACCCCAAAAATTGAAAATTCAGAAAAATACATAAAAATTGAAACTGAAGAAGGCCTGAAAAATTTGGATCCTGCTCTAAGGGAAGCACTGGAGAAAAGATTGATTTTTGAACTTCCCTTTATACGGGCCATTGAACACTTCCCCGATCTTAAAGGATTTGTAATGGACAAATTAATGATGAAAAAATCAGATAGGACAAGAACAAAGATGGAAAGACATATTTTATAAATGGCCACCTCCTTGGTATTGAGGAGAAAGATCAAGAGCAGCATAGTGAAGCGGTTGCCCAGACTTGACTGTGGAATCAAAGATACGATATTTACCCATGCTCGAATTGATGATGACTCACCAATTAATATCCTCCCGACCTCTGTATTTAACGAGTTCAAACTCAGACCTATCCAGAAGATACGAGAGATCGTTCAACTGACTGATCGATCGATAAAGCGACGAGAGGAACCATTTCTGTCATCATTACATTCCAAGGTGCTCTTCTCAAGATATACTTCACGATCATTGACATCGAGCATCAAGGAGAATTCTCCCAGTCTCCGATCATTCTCGGAAAGCCATTCTTAGCATTGGCTAAGTCAATTATTGTGCATGAGACCCGGGAAATCAATTTTACTGCATTGGAAGCACTTCGATCTCACCCAGTCTTTGAAGAGCTACAATTTTCTGAGACAACCCACGAAGTCCTCGACAGTCGTAATCATCAAGCGATAGGAGAGCCCTACCCCGTTGCTACATCTGAGATAGCGGCTGTTGATGAGACTATTGGTTTAGAGACTCTTCCCCCTGTTCCATTCCCCGCTTCTCTCACCATGGGAAATGACTCCGATTATGATCCTGAAACTTATGCAGGGGCGCATCCTGAGTCGGCCGAGATCTCCTCTGACCACATTAATCAAATCAACCTGACATCGAAATGCTCCAAAATCAAGTCAATTGAGAACGAACATGCAGAGACTCTCCTTGCTATTCCATTTCCCGTTGCTCTCACCATAGAAAAATGTTTCGTATATGATCCTGAGACATATGCATGGGCTCACCCTGAGCCAACCTGCTCTGACTACCTTGAACAAATCAATCCAACTCAGGAGTGCACCAACATCAAGAAAACTAAGAACAAACACGCAGGACGAACACCAACCGAAGAGAAAATTTTCAATGGTTATTCATCTGGAGACTCAAGTGTCAACACCTCACTCCCAGGATCAGCAGCTTCACGAAATAAAATGATTGCTCCTTCATCTAAAAAGAAAGTCACCTTCGACCTTCTCGAAGAGGAATCGTCTAATGATCCATCATCAGGTCCGGAAAAGGTAATCTACATGAGTGAGGTCTGTTCGACAGTTTTAAAACCCTACATTTGCAAGGATACAAACTTCAATTCCCGTTGGACGACTCCCATTCTGCACTATTATTTGTCCAAATACTATTCTCCAGGTCTCATCAAATATACTGGAATAATTTCTTATGAGCTGACTGAGACTGATGCTTCAGAGTATTCATCCGAGGACAAATCGCTTGATTCCAAGAAGGAACAAATTCTGAGAAAACAACTGAAGAAACTAAAAGAGAAGAATATCTGGAGTGCCTCCACTTTCAAAAACTATTCCTCTGAGGATAACTCTGATGGTGGTTATCTTTCATCTGACTCATACGCGTCATCTACTATCCAACATGATTTTCTGAGGATAACACTGATAATGATTTGGGATCATATGCTTCATCTCCTTCATATCATTACGATCTCCCACCTCAGGCTCACAAAAAGATCAGCCGAAACCGCCTTAATCATCGGCTACCCACTGATGAATACCCATTCATCACTCTTTATTCTATTATTTTAGCTACAAAAACCTTTGCAAATACATGTAGATATGTGTAAATACAAATAATTACCAAAAGCATGCATTGTGTAAAAACCTATAATTAGCATGTTTTTGTGCACAAAATAAAAGAATAAAGAGCAAAAAGAAAAAGAGGGAAATATTTAGAATAAATATTGAGCAACCTAACCCAAGGGAGGGCTCAGCATGGGCCTGACCGCATAAAAGCCAAAGTAGAGGGAGATAGGAGCTCATGTGTATATACTTCTGTAAAAATATATTTTCCTCACCCAAAAATATGTTGTAAGTATTTGTATATATCTTATTAAAAACAAAATACAAATAAAAAATTAAAAAATTCAAAAATATACTTTCACCAGGTGCATAAACCACACCATTGTATTTATTTAACCTTGTAAATAAATTCAATTATTTTCTAAACTTTTTGTAAAATTTCTATGATACATTTTGTAAATATATAAAATAACAAGAAACAAAACAAAAATCAAATAAAAATTACAAAATTAAAATACAAAAATACATTGTATAAAATACCATGTGTATAAATGTATTCAACCATTTATTTCACCCTTGTGTATATATAATAAAAATAAAATAAAAATATTCTTTTATTCCATATTTCATGTTATAAATAAATAAAATACAAAATGAGCATAAAAACACATAAAAATAACAAATAAAAAAAAAATTCAAAAATAAAAATCCATATAGTGTACATATACCTATATATAGAGCTACCCTATTTTTATTTCCAAAAATTAAATAAAAATCACCAAAAAATAGAAAAAAATAAAAGAAAAATATTTCATGTTTTGAGTTTTATTTAATTCGGCCTATTTCTGCCCTAAAATAAATAAACAAAATTCGAGCACACGTGGCCGCTCCTGATTGGTCCACGGGGGATTGTTGACCCCGGTCAACTCCCCCGCGGACTCCTTCCTTTTCTGGAAGAGGCGCGCCACCCCGCCTTCTCCGAATTTCCCACGCGTCTCCAGGCTGTCTCCCACTCAACCCCTGTGCTCGGATTCTTCGCCGATCATCCCTCATCCTCGCCGGATCTTCCGCCATCAAATCCACGCCTTCCTTAGCCGTCGAGCCTCAACCCTAAGCGACGCTGTCACCTTATATATTTTCATCTCCGCCGCCTCCGCGCCCCATCTTTGGACCCTCTCCTTCTTCCCAGTGACCTCCATTGGCACCGCAAGAGTGACAGCGAGCGTTCGCCTTTGTTGCAGTGAGGTGAGGAGGCGTATCCTTTGATCCGGCGAACTTCGCCGCCACTGCTCCGCCACCGGCGTCGAGCATCGAGCCTCAGGCCTTGACGCCCTTCGAGGCTACGACCAGGAGCAAGATCAGCTCCAGCACAGTCTACTGCAGCCACCAGGTAACCTTGGTTCCTTCTAGTTTCATCTAATTTAGGATTTCGCCCAATTCATATCTCCGACGCATATCTCCGATTCCGGCCACCTCGCGTGACATCTCGACCCTCCGACCTGACCATCACCTTCGCCATTCCCTCACGCACCTTCTACGCACTTTCACTCAACCCAGATCGCACAGGATCTGGGAGTCGAGCTCCACCGTCTCCGCCTCGCCGGAGCTCTTTCGCCCCACCGCACAGACCATCTTCACTCCGCTCTCTTGGGTCGAGGCATTTTGCCCTCGACCCGCGAAGCTTCTTGACTACTTTACAGGTTCAAAGGGGGTGTCTGAGCCTCCTCTACAGTTCAGACCGGAGCTTCGCGCAGCCAAGCCTCACCGGAGCCCTTCCAGGGCTTGGCTGGGGCCTCGGCCATCACCATCAGCTGCGGGCAGTCACCAGGAACGTTCTCCGATCATGTGCAGCAGCTGAGGAGGACCGGAGCGCACGCAGGAGGCCGGCGAAGTTCGCCGGCGTCGAGTTCTTCCTCCATCTTCCAGAGCCGTCCGATGAAGCCCTCGCTCCAGTTCTGATCCTAGCCGTCCATCTACGAGGAGCAGCAGCCGTCGATCCATCTGAGGATCTCATCCGGGCCGTTACATCCGAGGAGAGAGGCGCAGGAGCCCAGCACCGCTCGATCGTCCACGTGCCTCTCTCTTGACCGTCGATCAGAGCCAAAGGCCGAAGGAGTAAAGCGCCATTCGTTCCCAGCCGTCAGATCACCCACGTGGCGCGCATCTGGCCGTCGGCTAATAAAGGGGTAAATATCGTAGGGCCCCCTCGTAGTTTGTATTTTCTTTTTAGTCCTGTAATTTTTAATTCAAGTTGTTTATTTTCTGGGATATTTGCATCAAGGACCTCGTACTTATTTTATTTGCACTTATACCCCCGCCAGTAGTGAACCACGTGCTTCGTCACGTGTTATTCTGGGTTATTTGCAATATGTGCCTTGTAGTTCTGGATATTATTCATTGAATGAAAAGTTTTGTTTATTTGCATATATACCCCTGTAAGCATTGATTATGCGCATGTGCGTTTTATTTTGGGTAAATTGCATATAAGCCCCTGGACTTTTGATACGAGTTATCAGGAGGTCCTCGGAACTTATTTTTATTACATTTAGGTCCTTGAGTGCCCCAGACACGTGCTTGGCACGTGACTTCTTGGGTATTTTGCACCAGGACCCCAGAACTTTTGGGTATTTGCACATAGGTCCCTGTGCACAGTGCCCCACCTTTATTTTTGAATAAAATATCAAACGACCTCCAAATCCAATGAGATTTTGACACATGGCTCCTGCCATGGTGTAGGAATTTCTATGATTTTTGGGGACATTTTTGATTTCATTTATTATTTTTAAAAATTCAAAAACCCCTATTTTTGCCACTGTTTGACTTTAAAAATACCAAAAAAATATAAAAACTCCACCAAAAATTCTAAAAAATTTGGTTACTGTTTCTTGCTTGTTGTTTGATTTTCTAGCCAATTTTGGCTACTTTTCATCACTTAAAAACCCTAAAAATTGAAAAACCCCTAAAAACCCATAAAAATTATAATAAATAAATTAAAAATCCAAAAACAATAATTAGGGTGCCTAAATTTTCCTTGTTCTTCATAGTTTATAGGAAAATTACCTTCAGGGCTTTTTGAGATCCAAAATTATTTTATTTTTGGGTCTTAAGCCTTGCTGGACAGTCCCCTTTGTTTTTCGCATTATTTGATTTTTAATAAATAATTTACCTATTAGAAAAATTCCAAAAATTCACCAGAAACAGTAAAAAACTTAAAAGACCTAAAAATCAATTTTATGGAATTTTTGCATCATTTTTGGTGTGTGTAATAAATTGTTGAAGTGCCCTTGTATTTACTTTCTTTCATTTTCGCATCATTTAAAAAAAATCTAAAAAATTATAAAAACAAATAAAAAACCACAAAAATATGTTCTCTGTGTTTTAGTTCAATCTGACTACATCGTAGGCTATTTAGCCAATCTGTGCTCCTTGAGTTCGACCCTGGGAGCTATACCAGGTTAATCCTCTAGCAGGACCACTTCTCTGTGTTTCGTTGATTTATATTCATTTGTGGTTCATTTTCTTGATTGACACATTCTGAGCAATTGAGGACAACGACATTGTGATTTATTTTCTACCTCAGTTGTTAGTGTGATACCCGTGTCTTCAGAATGGCGCCGTTGCCGGGGAACACGGCTTTGTAGTCATTTTCTTCATATTGTCTCTCTTAATTATAACTGTTTTCTGACACTCTCTCTCTCTTTCTAATTTTTGTGCGAGGTACTGCGTGGAGAACTTGGAGTACACTTTTTGAGGACCCGCACGGGAAGAAGAGCAGGAGGAAGAGAGAGAAGAAGGAGTTTTCATTTCTGAGAGAGAGAGGGAACAATATTTTTGTAATAATTTAGGACTCAAACTTTGAACTGTGGACACTTGTAACTTAGCGGGTCTGTTTCGCCGAGCACCGGTGTGCTCGGGGGACCCATTCGAATTTTCGCGGCTTTTCTCGTGGTTTTGATAGCTAGCTGCCTTTTCCGGTGTTTACGCGGTTTTTCTCGAGCCCCTAGATTTAGGAATTTCTGTTGATTGTGACGTAAATATCTAAGGCCCAACACTTAATAGAATATCTGTTCCTATAGAACGTAATTGGACCTTGATAAAATTCACTGAAAAAGTTAGTTTAATTGGATTTGAGACCACGTGCCGTGAGGAGTCACATACAGCGCTGGCAGGACCCGTTGTGGCGGGCACCGAGTGACTCCCAAGATCGGACTCCGGACTCGATTCGGTTAGCTAACTACTGTTCTTCACGATCAATAGAAATTGCTCAGCTAGGACTCGGTTTTTCCTCGTTGCATCATTTAGGTAGTTTAATTCTGTATTTAAATTCTGCGCGGATCACTTGCATGTAGAGTGCTGGAGACAAGGTACGCATTTCTTTCTCTGCATGCATCATTGATTTCTTCGCGCATCGGCTTTTTCGTTCTCTCCCTCTGTTTTTGGCTTAATCATCAGGAGAATCGGAAAAACCGTTAGGCCGCTTGTATTTATTTTGAAAAAAAAATTAAAAAGAAAAACAAAAAAATTGGGACTGGATAACATTATTGACCCTAAAAGACACTCACATTAAAATTTGTCTTGGGGAGAGCAACCCCCTCATTGTTTGGTTTGATTGTGCGAGAGAGTGACCCGAACACTAGGTAAAGCCCTCCGGTGCTCATCTCGACTGATTACCGACTCTTCTGTGCGGGACAGTCGGTTGAGAGAGTATCGGGTATCCCAGCAGGTCACGTAATCGCTCTGATATCTTGTGTGTTCACCAAATAAAATTGACAAGATAAATTGACCGAACTTTCACGGTCTTCAGATTGTGTTGAGTTGGTGAACAAGGGGTTTGCTTTGCGATCATATTTTCTCCAGATCCCATCCGCCTTACTCGCAAGATCAAGATGATGGGTAGACGATCTCTTAGGCAGCCTCTGGCTGCACCGCTTTCAGGCGCGTCAACTCCATCATCTAGGTTGGCCCGTGAGAGTCGAGACCAGCTCTCCAGGCCCGAGTACGATTCCACCCTGTTCCCCCTCGACCCCCTTTCTTTTCCTACTGAGAGACATGAGCCCGAGGAAAGACGAATTGATTTAACAGAACCTGAGTTGGGCTCATCTGATTTTGCAGACGTCACTATGGCTGGAGCCGGCAGTTCAGACGATCGCCAGCCCGAACATTTTGTCTTAGACCAGGGAGCGATCAACTCCACCCTGATCGCGTCATTAGAGACAGTTCAGCAGCAGTTACGCGATCAGGGGGCTTTTATGATTGAGATGAGAAGGGAGATGGAGCGACTCCGAAGAGAGCGAGACGAGCCGAGCGAGCCTGAGGACATTCCTGACGCTGATGCAGAGGCAGCAGCCGCAGCAGCAGCTGCCGCAGCGGCAGCCGCCGCCGGAGGAGGACCACCGAGAACGATGCGGGAGCTACACAACCCCGGATCTACATTGATGCATCATTGGGTGGTGGTACCTGCTATCGTGGGGGATTTCAAGTTCCCTCCGAACACCCTGCAGATGCTCCCTCATTTTCACGGGCTTGCCACTGAGGAACCCCATCTCCATCTCCAGGAGTTTTTGATGATCTGCAGTACTGTCCACGACCGTCATGTGGACCAAGATACGATTCGAATGATGGCCTTCCCTTTTTCACTGGCAGATAGAGCAGCCGCCTGGCTGAAACATCTAGGGAAGTTTGTTTACACCTGGGATCAGCTCCGCACCGAGTACTTGAACAAGTACTATCCACTCGGGCGGACGAATGCAGCGAGGGCCCTGATCAACAACTTCTCCATGCTCCCTAATGAGCAATTTCACGAAGCATGGGAGAGGTTCAGAGAGCTTCTGGATAGATGCCCACACCACGACATCTCGAAGCCGAACCTAGTTCAGAGCTTCTTTAGTGGGATGACACCAGAGCTTCAGGGTCTGGTGAATGCTTCTTGCGGCGGGTCCTACTTTGCCAAGGACCACAACCAAGTCTGGGCCATCTACGAGGAGATGGCAGAAAATTACATGGTGATGTCCCAGACTCGGTTGTACACTCAGAGATCTCAGCAGCCGCCAGGACCCGTGCAGTATCAGCGGATAGCACGGGTTGATGCAGGTCCATCCAGTTCGTCCACAGTTGCGGCCGCACAGGCAGAGTCGGCCACTGCGGACATGGGGATTATCAGCGAGAAGTTGGACCGCATGGAAATAATAGAGAAGAAGCAGTGCCAGGGCATAACTCAGATGGAGCAAATGGCACAAACTCTGAGCGACATGAAGACCCAGCTCTTGTGTCTTCAGGAGGCACAGACGGCTCCTCAGCCCCGTCTTCTGTCGCGAGGCGATTCCGGCGGCAGCCGCAGCTCGTCCCAGCGCTCCAGCTCCTTGCAGCAGCCTAGACAAGTCCACCTTGTACAGGCGGAGCCGTACCAGCAGCAGCCCTCTTACCAGTCACCACCATCTCCAGACTTACAGATGGTGGTATATCAGCCGGATCAGCCTCTGGCAGCACTACCACCAGACCCCTTTGATGCTGAGCCGTTGATGGATGTCAACGGGATTTGGTATGACCGTCCTCAACCTGGAATCCGACGAGACCATCCCGGATTCAGGTGGGGGAATGGGGGTAACCAGTCCCAACAGCAGCCAGCCGGTCAGGGAGGGCAGTACTCCCAGCAGAGAGATCACCAGCAGCCCCCTGCATATCAGCCACATCAGCCATCATCCTTCGTACCTCGTCCCTATCAGCAGCAGGGATAGAATTGGAGACGTGAGCAGCAGGCTCACCAGCAGCAGCATCATTCCTCTTACCCCTCTCAGCCACAGCAACACCAGGTCCAGCAGCCTCATTACCAGAGAGGCAACCCGTCAGGCTCCCATGAGAGCCCCGCCATGGATGATTTAGCCCGCCTCTTCACAGAGCAGCAGGCTACATTTAGACGGGAGATGGACGAGTTCCGCCAGGAGATGCGGGACCTGATGAGAGGGAAGGCCGCCATCCCTGCACAGATCGAGCCTAATCCGAATAACTTGAAGAGGAAATCTGAGCAGGTAGTTCACACTGAGCCTACCACTTCTAGTGACTCATTTGATGTTATCTCGTCGGATCTATTTGATGCTGATTTTGTCACACTTAGGAGCGGTAGAAGACCAGCAGGAGGCGCCTCATCTGAGCGACAACGCGAGGATCCATCTAGAGCGCCAGATGAGGAAGAGGAGAGCGGTACTGAAGCCGCACATCATGATGACGGTGGTACTGATGCCACCCGAGATGCTGATTCCACCGGCGGTACTGAGGCCGCCATTTCACCACATCGAGGAGGTGGTACTGACGCCACCAGCAGAGCCGAGCCAGCCAGCGGTACTGAGGCCGCAAGACGTCTAGTTGTAGAGCCAGCTAGAGGTGGTACTGACGCCACCAACATTTATTCTGATAGAAATGTTGTCTTTCCTCGCATGAATGTATCTCGGAACTCTGATTTGAATAAAGGAAAAGGTTTAGTTTCTTCTGATCCCACTGTGGTGAATGATGTTTGTGAGGATCCGGTCATCGAACCGTCTAGGCCTATTCCTAGTCCTTCATCTGAGAAGGACCCTGTGATCCCCTTTCCTAGAGCCCTTGAGTTGGGGAAGGGGAAGAAAAAAGAAAAAGATCCAAAAAAGTGAGAGCAGGAGGAGTTCAGCCAGAGCATGATAGACCGATTTCACATCCAGCTGACCCTCAATGAGGCTTTGCAGCACATCCCTCTTCTTCAGCGATCCTTGAGAGACAGGACCACAGTCAGGAGGAAGAAGAGGAGCAAGACCGCAGAAATTCATGTGCTAACAAAAGCCACGTGTTACGCGATCCAGAACCATCTGCCGACTAAGAGGCCAGATTTAGGGGCCCCGTATGTCAGATGTCGGATTAGTGAGCAGAGGTTCGACCGTACTCTATTAGATAGCGGATCGTCGATCAACCTTCTTCCGGCAGCCCTTCTCGACCACTTAGAGTTGGGCACTCTTAGACAGAGCAGGACATACCTTCAGTTTGCTGATCGGTCTGTCAAGAGGCCAAAGGGGTTGTTGCGAGACGTTGTCGTCACGATTCAGGGTTTGCAATTCCCCGTGGATTTCGTAGTGCTAGACATGGAGACCCCTGACTCGTTGACCGATTCCCCCATCATCCTCGGTCGCCCGTTCTTGGCCACAGCCAAGGCAGTGACTGACCATGACAGTGGGAAGGTATTCTTTCGCGTCCAGGGCGAGAGTATACAAATAGAGACGGTTAAGGACCACAGAGCCAGAGCTAGATCCCGCTCACATAGCAGTACAGATTCAGAGCAGCTGACAGACGCAGAGCCAGACATCCACCAGGACTGTGATTTTGTGATCACAGATGATGAGGCAGTTTGGGCAGATCCTGCAGCACAGACCATCCTCTCATATTCAGATACAGCTGATACAGAGATGATAGAAGAGGATAGTCTGGAGAGCACAATCCTGGTTCAGGATACTATTGAGTCAGCAGAGTCGGACCTTGATCGCGACACGATTTCCAGTGATGGTGGTGCTGATGCCACCTTGTTCTCCGGTGGTACTGATGCCACCGAGTCTGATATAGATCCCTCGGATTCAGAATCTGATTGGGCAGATTGTGATGATCAGATGCCAGATCTGGATCCAACTGAGCCTATAGATGAGGAGGAGGTAGAGGCAGAACAAATCAGAGACAATGCAGAGGACCCGCCTTCTCCAGATCCAGTTTGTGAGAGTTCTTTATCATTTTCCCAGGCAGATTTGGCAGAATTGTCTGCATACACACATCTTCTTCAGAAGCCAGATCTGCCAGCACCCAGCTGTCCAGAGCTGAAGCCGCTCCCTACTTCGCTGAAGTATAGATTCCTTGCGGGAGAGTCTGAGATGTACCCAGTCATCATCTCTGCCGATCTGACTGGAGAGCAAGAATCCCGTCTGATGGAGGTTCTTGAAAAGAACCGCAAGGCAATTGGATGGAGCGTAGCGGATCTCCATGGGATTAGTCCCTCATTGTGCTCCCACCATATCTATCTCGAGGAAGGGGCGAAGCCGTCGCGTGAGTTCCAGCGGCGACTGAACCCCAACCTAAGAGAGGTTGTTATGAAGGAAATATCAAAATGGTGGAGTGCAGATTTTATTTATCCCATTTCCGACTCCAAGTGGGTTAGCCCCTTGCATGTGGTGCCCAAGAAGACGGGCATCACGACTGTGATCAGTGAGTCGGGAGAGGAGATCGCTACACGAGTACCCACCTCTTGGCGGGTCTGCGTTGACTACAGGAGACTCAACCAGGCCACCAAGAAGGACCATTTCCCCCTGCCCTTTATAGATCAGATCATTGAGAGACTGGCAGGGAAAAGCCATTACTGCTTCCTGGATGGGTACTCGGGCTACAATCAGGTGGCCATCGCTCCTGAGGATCAGGAGAAGACCACCTTTACCTGTCCCTTCGGTACCTACGCCTTTCGACGCATGCCATTCGGGCTATGTAACGCCCCTGCGACTTTTCAGAGATGCATGCTGTCAATATTTTCGGACATGGTAGGGGAGTGTTTAGAGGTCTTCATGGACGACTTCTCGGTTTACGGCGACGGATTCGATTCCTGTCTTGACTGCCTAGACCGAGTGCTTCAGCGATGTATTGCTACCCGCTTGGTTCTGTCTTGGGAGAAGAGTCACTTCATGGTGACTCAAGGGACGGTGCTTGGCCACATCATCTCCAACAGAGGCATGGAGGTTGATCCGGCCAAGGTCGATGTCATTAGAAAACTCACACCGCCGTCCAATTTGAAGCAGCTACGGTCATTTCTAGGGCACGTTGGTTTTTACAGGAGATTCATTCATGATTTCAGCAAGATTGCCCGACCGTTGACTGATCTCTTGACAAAAGACACCGAGTTCCTTGTTGATGACAAGTGTCTTTCGTCCTTTGAGACTCTCCAGCAGTGTGTTATTGAGGCTCCTGTCCTTCAGCCACCCGATTGGTCTCTCCCATTCGAGATCATGACGGACGCCTCTGATTTTGCCGTAGGGGCCGTGCTAGGACAGAGGAGGGATGGAGTGCCATTTGCCATAAACTATGCTAGCCGCACATTGGATTCCGCCCAGCGGAATTATACGGTCACAGAGAAGGAGATGCTAGCAGTAGTGTTTGCCCTAGATAAATTCAGATCATATATCATTGGATCCCGAGTGACTTTGTATACCGACCACACCGCCATCAGGTACCTCATGTCAAAGAAGGATGCCAAGGCCAGACTTACTAGATGGATCCTTCTACTCCAGGAGTTCGACATTGAGATCAAGGATAAGCCTGGAGTTAAGAATGTGGTGGCGGATCATCTCTCCCGACTAGAGCAACCTGAGGATTCTGAGCAGATTAATCCCATTTGTGATACCTTCCCAGATGAGGCGATCCTTGCTATCGCCTCACTCCCGTGGTATGCCGATATTGTGAACTTTCTCGTTGCTGGGAAAGTCCCACAAGATTGGCCCAAGCAGAAGATTGAGACCTTCCTTGCGAAGGCCAAGTCCTACCACTGGGAGGATCCCATCCTTTACCACGAAGGAGGGGATAGCATCTGGCGTCGGTGTATTCCTCAGGAGGAGCATCATAGTGTCCTCACTTACTGCCACAAGCTTGAGGCAGGAGGACATCATTCTGGAAGGAGAACGGCACAGAAAGTGCTCCAATCCGGCTTTTGGTGGCCTACACTCTTCAAGGACTCTGATGAGTTCGTGAAGAGGTGTACTGACTGTCAGAGGATGGGCACTTGTGGACAACGTGATATGATGCCGATGCAGCCCATTCACTTCTGTGAGGTTTTTGACGCATGGGGCATCGATTTCATGGGTCCATTCCCTAAGAGTCAGGGATTTGAGTACATTTTGTTGGCCGTAGATTATGTTAGTCGTTGGGTTGAGGCTATCCCCGCCCGAGCCGCAGATGCGAAGACAGTTTGCAGATTTTTGAAGAAGCACATAATCATGCGGTTTGGGGTTCCACGAGTTCTGATTTCTGATGGGGGATCTCATTTCATCAACGACCAGGTGAAGGCACTTGCTAGAGAGTTCAGTATAGACCATCGTGTTGCCACTCCATACCATCCACAGACAAATGGTTTAGCTGAGGTGTCGAATAGGGAGATCAAGAATATTTTGCAGAAAGTCGTCCGCCCTGACCGAAAGAATTGGTCACAGCTTTTGGACTCGGTCTTGTGGGCATATCGGACGTCTTTCAAGACTCCATTGGGTACATCTCCCTTTCGCCTCGTGTATGGCAAGCCCTGTCACCTACCAGTTGAGCTGAGGCACAAGTCACTCTGGGCAGTTACAGACATATTGATGGATCCAGATGGTATAGGAGACCAGAGGAGGGCAGAGTTAGCCGCCTTGGAAGAGCTTAGAGATGCAGCTTTCTCAAACAGCCTACATTATAAGGAGAAAGTCAAAGAGTGGCATGATTCTCATATCAGCCACAAGCATTTTGAGATTGGACAGAAAGTATGGCTGTTTGATGCAAGGCTACGATTATTTCCAGGGAAGCTACAGAGCAAATGGAAAGGACCCTATTTGGTCAGGAAGGTACACGATAACGGTAGCATTGATATATCTGAGTTATCTTCTGAGAGTACCTTCCGAGTGAACGGCCAGCGACTCAAACCATTTCTAGATCATGAGCCGCGGGACGTTATTATTGCTGCTATTCATTTTGCGTGAGATGTGGTCTTTTGACTCACATCTCTTACATCTCACGCCTGATTTTCACTGTTCCTCCGCCTGTATAGATCCAGTTGTGCATATCATTCTATTCTTTAGTCCCACATCCCGTCTTTCATCTTATGATTATGCTATACTTAGGGTGTACTTTACCCTAAGTATAGGGGGGATGTCGGACCTGCGATTATTCTTTTCATTCTTTCTGCTCTTGTTTTTGCTGTCTATACTTAGGGATATTTTACCCTAAGTATAGGGGGGGCAGATTCTGTATCTTCTTCACTCGGCTTTCCCTTCATGTACAGCTTTCTATACTTAGGATTAGTTAATCCTAAGTATAGGGGGAGACCACCGAGTTCCTTTCATTTTATTCGTTCCTGTACTTAGCCATTCCTTATCACTTCCCTTTTACTAAGCACGAGTTATGTCTTCTTCATCGCTCTTGATCACTCTGAGGACATCGTTCGAGCTAAGTATAGGGGGGTGTGTATATATTTCATATATACTTTAGCCATAACTCGTACTTTGTGTGAGTGTGTTAATAAATAAAATGGCTAAAAATCACAAAAATCACAAAAAAATTAAAAATTTTTCATAAACCTCTTTTATTCTTGCACATACATAGCTAGTGTACAAAGTATTTTTGTAAAAATGATTTCAAAAATCTTTTGTGTAAAGCTTGTGTAAATATTTTGTATCAAAATTATGTATATAGTACAAAATTTTTCCAAAATGTTTTGAAAATCAAAGTTTGCAAAAATCTTGTGTAAATGTGTGTAAATATCATTTTGCAAAACTTGCACCTCATGCATCATTCATTCATGATTTCAAAACATTTTTCAAAAATTTTTTGCATGATTGTAAAATATTTGTAAATAGCATCTTTTGTACATATATGTATATAGTTTTTCCTGGATGAAAGTTGACATTTAAACTAAGCCTGAAATTAAATTGAGAAATGGAGCTTGAATAAGATCTTAATCCACTTAACTTCAAGAGGAACCTTATAGGACTTAGGGTTAAGGCTTTTCAGGTCCATAAGGACTTATTTCTTTGAGTCCACTAGGCTATGAGTATATGTCATCTTGATGAGCCTAAGTAGAGCACTTAACAACACACGCATGACTCTCAGAGACAATGGCTTAACTTGCACCTGCACTTTACACATGGCTCTCCACGGATGAGGTGGTGAGGAGGCAGTTTCCTTTGGCTTGGGGTAGCATATGAGGGTAGTACTTCTAGGCGGAACCTCTCTTCTTCTTATAGTGAAGGAAGTGCACTTCAACTTGGTCTAGTGGTGTTGAAAGCTAAAGACAGAAGCTGTGGGTTGCAATAAAGCTTCAAAAAAGGGATAGTCTACTGGATCAAGGAGAAATTTCTTATATGCTGCACCATGTAGA
Source organism: Ottelia alismoides (assembly GCA_037367405.1). NCBI lineage: Eukaryota > Viridiplantae > Streptophyta > Magnoliopsida > Alismatales > Hydrocharitaceae > Ottelia > Ottelia alismoides. The sequence continues at coordinate 717,933 of JAZKJV010008492.1, read as the reverse complement.
TATGTTGTACAGAAGTCCTTGAAAAAAAAAAAAATGCAAAAAGAACTCCAAAAAAGTGGTGGGTCGGATTGAAAATTTAATAACCCCACCGGAGTGAAAAGCAAAAGCTTATGGTATCATGTTACATCTCATGAAGCTTGCAGCGGGAGACTTAGCTACACTGGCTAGGCTTCCAAAACTCTATACTTCTACCCCCTCTTCTTGAGCCGGTTGCACTTGAACTTAGAAGGGAATACCCCGCTTCTCGAGGAAAGAGTTGCTAGACTGAGGCATTAGAGTTACCAGGTTGAGGGAGGTTGTTTCTTTGTTACTTCTGAGGTGGGGAGCCACATATCACTTACACCGCAAGGAAAAGATTCATGGTCATTAGAGTTTGTGTATGTAGACTTGTTCTGATCTGGTTTATTGAGGAGTCTTGCCCATAGATTGGTGGAACTTGGAGGCTGTTGAGTTTTAGGCTTAAGTCCAAATAAGGTTCCGACACGTTAATAATCCAAAGATCTGATCGAGCTCCATATTTCAATTTAATGAAGGAAAATTTAATAAGTCAACCTTGATCCATGTACATCCTCTTTTTCTTTTTCTTTTTCTTTCTTTTTCACTTCTTTTTCAAATAAGTGTTTGCTAAGGGACTAGCAAAGTTAAAGCATAGGGGGTGATGAATACCCATTCATCACTCTTTATTCTATTATTTTAGCTACAAAAACCTTTGCAAATACATGTAGATATGTGTAAATACAAATAATTACCAAAAGCATGCATTGTGTAAAAACCTATAATTAGCATGTTTTTGTGCACAAAATAAAAGAATAAAGAGCAAAAAGAAAAAAGAGGGAAATATTTAGAATAAATATTGAGCAACCTAACCCAAGGGAGGGCTCAGCATGGGCCTGACCGCATAAAAGCCAAAGTAGAGGGAGATAGGAGCTCATGTGTATATACTTCTGTAAAAATATATTTTCCTCACCCAAAAATATGTTGTAAGTATTTGTATATATCTTATTAAAAACAAAATACAAATAAAAAATTAAAAAATTCAAAAATATACTTTCACCAGGTGCATAAACCACACCATTGTATTTATTTAACCTTGTAAATAAATTCAATTATTTTCTAAACTTTTTGTAAAATTTCTATGATACATTTTGTAAATATATAAAATAACAAGAAACAAAACAAAAATCAAATAAAAATTACAAAATTAAAATACAAAAATACATTGTATAAAATACCATGTGTATAAATGTATTCAACCATTTATTTCACCCTTGTGTATATATAATAAAAATAAAATAAAAATATTCTTTTATTCCATATTTCATGTTATAAATAAATAAAATACAAAATGAGCATAAAAACACATAAAAATAACAAATAAAAAAAAAATTCAAAAATAAAAATCCATATAGTGTACATATACCTATATATAGAGCTACCCTATTTTTATTTCCAAAAATTAAATAAAAATCACCAAAAAATAGAAAAAAATAAAAGAAAAATATTTCATGTTTTGAGTTTTATTTAATTCGGCCTATTTCTGCCCTAAAATAAATAAACAAAATTCGAGCACACGTGGCCGCTCCTGATTGGTCCACGGGGGATTGTTGACCCCGGTCAACTCCCCCGCGGACTCCTTCCTTTTCTGGAAGAGGCGCGCCACCCCGCCTTCTCCGAATTTCCCACGCGTCTCCAGGCTGTCTCCCACTCAACCCCCGTGCTCGGATTCTTCGCCGATCATCCCTCATCCTCGCCGGATCTTCCGCCATCAAATCCACGCCTTCCTTAGCCGTCGAGCCTCAACCCTAAGCGACGCTGTCACCTTATATATTTTCATCTCCGCCGCCTCCGCGCCCCATCTTTGGACCCTCTCCTTCTTCCCAGTGACCTCCATTGGCACCGCAAGAGTGACAGCGAGCGTTCGCCTTTGTTGCAGTGAGGTGAGGAGGCGTATCCTTTGATCCGGCGAACTTCGCCGCCACTGCTCCGCCACCGGCGTCGAGCATCGAGCCTCAGGCCTTGACGCCCTTCGAGGCTACGACCAGGAGCAAGATCAGCTCCAGCACAGTCTACTGCAGCCACCAGGTAACCTTGGTTCCTTCTAGTTTCATCTAATTTAGGATTTCGCCCAATTCATATCTCCGACGCATATCTCCGATTCCGGCCACCTCGCGTGACATCTCGACCCTCCGACCTGACCATCACCTTCGCCATTCCCTCACGCACCTTCTACGCACTTTCACTCAACCCAGATCGCACAGGATCTGGGAGTCGAGCTCCACCGTCTCCGCCTCGCCGGAGCTCTTTCGCCCCACCGCACAGACCATCTTCACTCCGCTCTCTTGGGTCGAGGCATTTTGCCCTCAACCCGCGAAGCTTCTTGACTACTTTACAAGTTCAAAGGGGGTGTCTGAGCCTCCTCTACAGTTCAGACCGGAGCTTCGCGCAGCCAAGCCTCACCGGAGCCCTTCCAGGGCTTGGCTGGGGCCTCGGCCATCACCATCAGCTGCGGGCAGTCACCAGGAACGTTCTCCGATCATGTGCAGCAGCTGAGGAGGACCGGAGCGCACGCAGGAGGCCGGCGAAGTTCGCCGGCGTCGAGTTCTTCCTCCATCTTCCAGAGCCGTCCGATGAAGCCCTCGCTCCAGTTCTGATCCTAGCCGTCCATCTACGAGGAGCAGCAGCCGTCGATCCATCTGAGGATCTCATCCGGGCCGTTACATCCGAGGAGAGAGGCGCAGGAGCCCAGCACCGCTCGATCGTCCACGTGCCTCTCTCTTGACCGTCGATCAGAGCCAAAGGCCGAAGGAGTAAAGCGCCATTCGTTCCCAGCCGTCAGATCACCCACGTGGCGCGCATCTGGCCGTCGGCTAATAAAGGGGTAAATATCGTAGGGCCCCCTCGTAGTTTGTATTTTCTTTTTAGTCCTGTAATTTTTAATTCAAGTTGTTTATTTTCTGGGATATTTGCATCAAGGACCTCGTACTTATTTTATTTGCACTTATACCCCCGCCAGTAGTGAACCACGTGCTTCGTCACGTGTTATTCTGGGTTATTTGCAATATGTGCCTTGTAGTTCTGGATATTATTCATTGAATGAAAAGTTTTGTTTATTTGCATATATACCCCTGTAAGCATTGATTATGCGCATGTGCGTTTTATTTTGGGTAAATTGCATATAAGCCCCTGGACTTTTGATACGAGTTATCAGGAGGTCCTCGGAACTTATTTTTATTACATTTAGGTCCTTGAGTGCCCCAGACACGTGCTTGGCACGTGACTTCTTGGGTATTTTGCACCAGGACCCCAGAACTTTTGGGTATTTGCACATAGGTCCCTGTGCACAGTGCCCCACCTTTATTTTTGAATAAAATATCAAACGACCTCCAAATCCAATGAGATTTTGACACATGGCTCCTGCCATGGTGTAGGAATTTCTATGATTTTTGGGGACATTTTTGATTTCATTTATTATTTTTAAAAATTCAAAAACCCCTATTTTTGCCACTGTTTGACTTTAAAAATACCAAAAAAATATAAAAACTCCACCAAAAATTCTAAAAAATTTGGTTACTGTTTCTTGCTTGTTGTTTGATTTTCTAGCCAATTTTGGCTACTTTTCATCACTTGAAAACCCTAAAAATTGAAAAACCCCTAAAAACCCATAAAAATTATAATAAATAAATTAAAAATCCAAAAACAATAATTAGGGTGCCTAAATTTTCCTTGTTCTTCATAGTTTATAGGAAAATTACCTTCAGGGCTTTTTGAGATCCAAAATTATTTTATTTTTGGGTCTTAAGCCTTGCTGGACAGTCCCCTTTGTTTTTCGCATTATTTGATTTTTAATAAATAATTTACCTATTAGAAAAATTCCAAAAATTCACCAGAAACAGTAAAAAACTTAAAAGACCTAAAAATCAATTTTATGGAATTTTTGCATCATTTTTGGTGTGTGTAATAAATTGTTGAAGTGCCCTTGTATTTACTTTCTTTCATTTTCGCATCATTTAAAAAAAATCTAAAAAATTATAAAAACAAATAAAAAACCACAAAAATATGTTCTCTGTGTTTTAGTTCAATCTGACTACATCGTAGGCTATTTAGCCAATCTGTGCTCCTTGAGTTCGACCCTGGGAGCTATACCAGGTTAATCCTCTAGCAGGACCACTTCTCTGTGTTTCGTTGATTTATATTCATTTGTGGTTCATTTTCTTGATTGACACATTCTGAGCAATTGAGGACAACGACATTGTGATTTATTTTCTACCTCAGTTGTTAGTGTGATACCCGTGTCTTCACCCACCCTCCCTCCCGACCACATCGGTCTCCTTGTACATCTTCTTCCTCTACTTAGGCCATGGCCTAAGTATAGGGGGACCAATGCCATCTGTATATACCATTCCCCTCATCATACTCCTCACGATCACCTCATTTCCACCCTTCTTCATACGTAGGATGACCAGAGCCTAAGTAGGGGGAACCGATTCCCATCTATATATACTCTCCTCATTCACATATCCCGACCACCTCATTCTCTCTTTTCTAATATACTTATCTTGTTCACAGCCTAAGTATAGGGGGCGGATCGATGTATCTTGTTATTTTTCTTTTTTTCGCTCTCTTACGCTTAGTGCGAGCTATGTCATCTTTATGCTTCTTGTGCTCTGAGAAAACAACACTCGCTAAGTATAGGGGGGTGTGTATATATATTGTATATATATTTTACCCATATCTCGTACTCTCACGTAAGTCTATATGTATTGACGGGGTGGGTAACTAACTTGAAAAAAAAAGAAAAAGAGTTTTGCTACTAACACTAACTGTGTCCAACCAAAATTTTGAAAAAAATGGTTTCTTGTTCATTTTTGCATTAAAAAAATTTTCAAAAAAAATCAAAAAAAATTCAAAATTCAAAATAAAAATTGTGTATGCATTTCACACACCTGCACTTCATCCAGCATTATATTCATTTGAATTTGTGAAAGCCCTTGGGTTCTGAACCTAGTTATGAGGAGAAATCGAGAGTGGTCTGGACTTGACCTTAATCCACCTAATTTTTAGACAAACTTCACCGAGAAATATGATTTTAGAAGCTTTAGGTCTTTGATTTAATTCTTTGAGTTCCACATGATAATGTGTAGAGTTTGACTCTTAGTTCTAACTTGGTCTCTTCATTCGAGGCACGACTCTGGAATAAGGAATTAATTTGTATTCTCGCACTATGCACTTAGCTCAACTCAGACGAGGTGTTGGAAGACTGTGTGAGTTTCTTTTCTGGTAGCGTGGAAATCTAAAGATCGGAGTATGGGTTGAAATAAAGCTTCGAAAAAGGGATGGACGGCTGGGCACAATTTTTTTCTAAGACCCCAAAACATGTACGAAAAAAAAGATTCTATATCCGTAGGAGAACAACAAGATCCATGCAGAACCACCAAAAATCCAAATTCGAAGAAGCCACTACCAAATAAATATTAGACCAAAAAGGTCCAAGCTTCAAGTAAACCTGCAGATCTTGGTGGAGAATTGGATAAACTGGCCGGCTTCACAAGGAGAGGTGACTACACTGGACACCCTCCAGTTCTTTTCTCCTTCTTCTAACTTCTCCCCCATTTCGATTGTGAACACAACACGACAGACCTTAGAAGGAAATACCCGACTCCCCGAAGATGAGTTATTGGAGAAGAGGTTTGCATGGTAATCTGACATTCTGGATGGGAAGAGCTAAAAACTTTCATATACATGAGTCGAATGTTCAATGTTCATGGGGTATGCTTTGGGAGGAGGATCGATCTAAAATGACTTTTGAGCCGAAACTGTAACAATGATGTATAGAACTTGAGGGTTGTTGATTTTACAATTCTAAATCTTACAGAAGTTCTGCCAAACTATTAATCCAAAGGTCGGGTCTAGTTTCATTTTCACCTTCATCTCATGTCTTGGTATGGAACCCAATCTCATTTCATCTCATGGCATTTATTTTGATTCTCAGGGACGAGCATGGTTTAAGTATAGGGGGATGATGAATCTCGGATTGGTCACTCTAAATGTCATGAATTAAGCTCAAATCCCTAAAAATCATTGGCATTTCTTCATTTAATCTGCATAATTAGCATTCATGAATGTTTTAATAAGAATTGCATGTTATCACTTATTATTGCATAAAATAAGAAGCCAAAAAAATCACAGTCTAATTGACCTATAAATAGCCCAACTTCCCTAATTTTTAACTAATTCATACTAACTCCAAATGATCTGAAACTACCTCCATTGTATACATATTACTAACAAGAATAAATGAAAAATACAAAAAAAATCACTAACCTAAATAAGTGGACCAAAAACTCAAACTCTAGTTCTAGAATTTCCAGGCTAAAACCTTGATATCTTCCTCAACAGTGTCTGATTTGATCCTACTCACTTTTGAACTAATGTACATTCAATTATCTTCAAAACAAGACCAAGTTCAAGCGAATCAGAGCTCATATGTGAAAGTTGGTTTTTGGGCCTCTTTTGTACATTTTGTATTTTAGAGGTTTTTGACTTATTATTTTATGTACATAATTGACTCATTTTATTTCTTTTTCATTTGTCTTCTTTGATTAGAGTTTTACTAAAATGAGCAAAAATCCAAATCCAAACTGAGCTTGAAATCAAAGAATCTATTTGAGCCCGAGTCTTCACTAATTGTCTGTATAAAAATTATCTTTTTCGTGTTTTATTTTATTTCTTCTTTTTCTTGCTTAATAAAAATCAAAAAAAAAATTAATGTGTAAATATTTATCTTTGATTTTATCATATCTTTTTCAGATTATTATCTAGTTTAAAAATGACAAAAAATTATAAAATCCAAAAATCAAGGTATTCTATGTACATGGGATACCCCAAAAATACCACTTTACACAAATGATCGATTTTGGTATTGGTGTTTTCATGAAAATTGTAGATCTCATCGAGACGAACAACTTTTGTGAAGAATTTTATGCGACTCAAGGTCATTTACTTTTTTATGTATTTATTTTTTGATTTTTGTGGGGTTGACACGTGGCAGCTCTTGGAGACGCCATGTGTCACCCATTTTAACCTTTATTTTCATTTCTTTTTATTTAAAAAAATTAGAAAAATTAATAAAAAGCACCACGTGGAATCATCATGGTCATCTGATCTCGGCTGATTGGATGGCCACTACTCTTTCTTCTTCATTCCACCCACTTCCCCTTTCTGGGCGAGGTGCCACCACCCGCACCTCTGACGTCTCGCTGCACAATCCTCCATATAATCCCTTCCTTCCTTTTTCAATCAGATCGTCAGATCGCTGCCTTGCTCATCCTCATCTCATCGGGATCTCAATCAAGCCGACCGTCCTCGACCGCTTTCCTAAACGAACCCCTCGCCGCCAATTCCAAATTTTCAATCTCCCATCACCGGCCTCCTCCCTCTCTCTTATTTAACACCATCGCCCTATGCCTCGATGATCCTCATCCACTGATGGCTCTTCACGAATGGTGGTGACAACGTCACTCCTCTCTCCTTTCCCGACGAGATCCGGCCTCACTTCTCTGGGCCGTCGTATCTTGAGCACAAATCGCTCGCCGCCCCAGCTCCGGCTCCTGCCGTTGAGCCAACGATTCCAACATCTCCATCAATTACTCCGCCCCGTGCTCCTCCTCAAGCCCATTAATGCCTCGTGACTCCTTCGTACAACTGCTTGCTCCGGCTTCTTTGGTCATCAAGCCAACAATGCATCACAACGCACATCACCCGCAACTCCAGCCACCTTCAACAACTTCGATTCCATCGCTGATCTTCACATTCCTTCACCACCTACGATACGACAGCCTCAAGCTACTTTGACCATCGGCGTCAAGAACAGAGCTCCCTATGCTTGACCATCTTGTCCTGCTGTAATGCACCAGGCTTCGCCCACTCCGCCTCAACATCCCCTGGCCGTCTGTTGGCTAATCTTCTCCACCAGCCGTGCTCCTCTGATGACCACCAGGCGCAGGAGCTAATCAGAACCGACCGCCGCACCTGGCTCCGCCCACTCCACCAAAGCGCCGCCGGGGGTTGGCCCAAGGCCCCCTCCCACGTGATCCGTACGTGGTTGGGAGAACTTGCGAGAAGGCCCCTGAAGCTCAACTCAATTCAAAGAGGGACACTCCACACGTGATACGCACATGTACAGAGGGACAATTGCTGAGGAGCCCCTGAGATCTGCCTGATTCACACCGAAGACCATGGGTCACGTGCCTTGCATGTGACCTGGTGGAAATTTGCCGAATTTACCCCGTAGGACCGTCAAATTGCAATACCCCCCGCTGCTCAAGGGTCACATGCTTGGCTCGTGACCGCTTGAGATTTTTACAGAATTACCCCTAGGGGTATAGGTATTTACACTTCTGTCCCTCCAGTTATATTTTTATTTATCGTAATTGCAGTAATACCCTTGTGTTCCCCCTTTATTTTAGACCTTTACATTGTATTATTTTTATTCTTAAAAAATAACATGATGTTCGTCAATTAATTCTCTACATTATGGCATATGTCTGACATTTTTGTGATATGTGGTAAATTATTAATAATGAATTCTTTGGTGGAAAATTGCATATTTTGCCCGTTTTGTGCTTCAAATTCATAATTCATTAACCATAGTTTTGAAAATTGCTAAGAAAATATGGATTGTATATTTAGTTGTATGTTACATCGTGCCCAAAAAGATTTGCATTTTCATGCATAGTTTGCCTTATAAAAATCATTTTTCATATTTCAATATTTAATTTTTAGTAGGTATATTTTTGAGGTTTTGGATTTTTCTGAGATCAATCAGCCAGTGATAGATCTTGGATAATTTTATCTCTTTGAAATAATTAGGTTTAGTATTTATTATAATTAATTATTGAAATTCATTGTTTTTGCATTCATAAATTTATAAAAATATTATCTAGCATCCAAAAATTCTAAAAAAATTACAGTGCATTCATTTCATCATAATTGTCATCTTGGCCAAGTTTCATATTTTTTGGGATATCATTTGATTGATATTCATTTGTAGTCCTTAAAATTGGCCTAATTTGCATTTTGCACCTCAAACTTGCATAAAAAAAGTACAAAAAAAGACTGCTTTGAAAATCGTGCACGAACTTTGATAGATAAAATTCTAGGTTGTTCCTTTGCCTCCTTGAGTTCGACCTTGGGACTTGCCCAAGTAAAATATACATAAAACCACGTTGAATAAAATTGATTAATTTATTGTGGTTATTTCTTGACCTATTTTGATTGCCCGTCAACAATGAAACGACGTTAATTTAAATGTACAATAATTCACGCAACTTAAGCAGGGCATATTTTAAGGCTCATCAGATGGCGCCCTTGCCGGGGATGCAAATGGCTTAGTTTTTTTTTTAATTTTTTTTCGATTTTTCGCATTTGGGTAGTCTGACCCCCGAATTTTTCATTGTATATTTTCCATAATTTTTTTCCTGAATTTATTATAATAGATTCTTTCTAGAACCCAAGAACCTTTTGAAGAACAAAACATCGAAACACATGGCTGGCCAAGACATCAATCCCAACCAACATCATTCCTTCCTCACAAGTCTGCTGGGATAGGTCGATACTACACAAATTCACATCTTTCCTTGATCATGGGCAATAATATGGAAACCCAATCACACCATGAGGAGAGACCCATACTTAACAATCATCGGTATTGGATTAACCATAACGATCAAATACCTATCAACAAACCTGAATACCACTCTTTCAATCAGCCTACACATACAGAGGACCAGACAAATAATATCGATACATATGCACCCTGTATGTCTCCATTGTTTGGGGAGACAATCAATCAAGACCATGGAAGTAGACTTTGCTCAAACTAACAATACATGCCTGAGTCATGGCATGTTGAGTATGAGACCTACAAATTCCTGAAAAATCCTTCCACTGAGCAGCCTCCATCCATAATTTTTGAGGAGAAAATTTCAGAAAATAGCGATCATATATTGAATATTCTAAGAGACTCTTCTCCCAGCTCGTACAGGAAAATGGAAGATGTGAAGGATATGGGATAATCCTCAAGCGCATCACGGAAGCGTGAGCATTATATCGAATACAACGAAGAACGACTAGTTGAACTAGTTGTTCTATGCAACAGAATTTAAAATTTTTCATGCGATGAAACCACATGATCCAAGAACGATTCTCGGATTATTTCATATAGAACCGCAACAAGTATAAAGGAATAACTCTTGAAGCATGGTTGATCGAGTCTCTACAAAAAGAGACCTCCTGTCTTAAGTCCGATCGTCGGAGAAGAAGCTTGCGAGCGCGGGGATGAGTCGTGTGATCCTCGCAATCCAACGAGTTGATCCAAGCACGGTGAACTCCTGATCTCGTCGTACGAGATCGAATGTCTTCTTCGCGATCGTAACACTCCAAGAAGACAGAGAACCGAAGAATGCCGAAGCGGCTACGCAGTGGTGAGGGCGACGATGACTTTCTCCTCTAGGGTTTGGTGGACGACCACCAAGGAGAGAGGGAGAGGGTTGACATGTAGAATGAGAGAGAGAGAGATGTGCTTCAAAAGCATAACCTAGAGAGCATGGTATGCCTATCTATTTATAGGGTTTTGGGATCCATGGATCTCAATCCATGGGACACATAAAATCAATGGATGAGATTGATTTATGTTTATCCAATGGTCTAGATTGTTGTTGGTATAAACCAACAACTAATAATCTAATTTAAATCAAATATATTTGACATGTCAAATATAATTCAATCATAAATTAGATCAAGCAATTAAGGAGAGATTAGCATGGAGATTACTCCCCATAAGGAAAGGGGGGACGTCTACTACATTCCTTGTGGGAATTGGTAGCCGTCCACCATGTCCTCATGGTGGAGGCAATCTCAAGTAATATCATGAGATTGCATATCTCCATGAATTTCTTACCATTGGATATTTGTGAATCACATTCACAACCCAAAACAAAATATAATTTACATTTTCAATTAATTACACAATGTGTATCCAATACACATTAATAATTAATTAACAAATATAAATTATAATTAGCTCTCTCCAATACATTATAAATCACATTTATAATACATTATGAATAATTGAATATTGCTATCCACATTATTTTATCCATAATAATTAAATCACATTTAATTATATTGGATAATTTCCACATACATCAAGATAATTAAATCACATTTAATTATCAATTTCTTAATGTTTAGATATATTTCAACTATGGAATTATTCTTGAACCCTTTCAAGAATAATGCGATTTCTCCGCAGATACTTGGAGATAAGGACAGGGCGATTGTATTGTTCCACGTATAGTGACTTGGATATTGAGATCACATCTCAAATTCAGATCTCATGGACCTCCCTTAGATGCCTGATTAAATCAAGACCACAAACCTAATCTTCTCATTGCATCTGAATCTCATTCAGATCAATGTCCAATACTTGGACTAAGATTAGGTCACTTCTCTACTGAGAGGAGTCACTAAAATCCAATCATGTTTCATCACTCCCTCCAAATGGAAGCGTCATGGTTATACAATCGTTTATGATCAATTCACCCTCAGGTATTCCTAACACCTGTACATCCTACATACTAGAAGACCTATGATCATCCTGAAGATATAGATCATTTTTACACTGTCATCTTCAGGGTTTGATCACTAAGTTTCTCAATCTTGGTCTTTAGGATTTGGTATAGATTATATGCTTTCACAAAGCAAATATCTTACCTTTAAATTCATATCATGCTTCCAAAGCATGACGACCATGCATGGAATTTGATCAGTCCCAATGCCTCATGAGTGAGCTCATGTCTCCCGGTTCACATGTGAACATGTATGATCCCTTTGAGAAATCGTATTACTCATATGTCCTTACATGCACACCAGCTCGCCGGTGTATAGACCTTGGTTAGGTCATCAACCTATTGGTCTGCCAAATGTACATACTCAGACATATTGTAACACATCTGTCTCTGGTCAGAGGATGCATGCCTATGCTGTGACAGAATTCAACATAGGTCTTTGGTTATCTCGATCTTGTTAAGTCAACCCATTGACTCAACTAATCTGACACCTCCGAATCATTATTCCTATGCAGAGGACCTGCTTCAAGAAGTCGGTCAGATATCAGCCAAAATGAGAAAGGATTTGCATCTCCTACTCTGGCTGGAGATCATCTCTCAACAATCATTTGACGGTGCTTGATGAGCCCTCAATCTAACTCTTTAGATATTCATCCAAGCACCAGCCTCTATGATTCAATAACTGAATCAACAGCTGTATGATCATCAAGATGGCCATGGTACATAACCCTAATTGTACTAAGGGACCTATCATGCAAATTGGTTATTCTTCATTTCAGATCAGGGAATGATATTCGCAATAACATTTATTGCATAATGGCTCGCCGTGGGCTCGCATGTCCAATAATCTCACTCTAGCCCAAAGTGTCATCAATGGGCTAATCATTTAAACCCGCACTCATGTGACAATCATAGGCTATTTAGAAAATAGCTAGGTAAGCTGATCAGTCACTCTATTCCTAAGAGACTATGCCAAGTCCTTTTACGACACTTGCATATCCCCCAGTTACAGTGCTCACATCCAATGCGAATGTTGTATCTTATGCAACCAATACTCAATCTTATCAGTTATAGTGTCCTTGACACTATAGTTTATCAATTATTATAAACAGTATGTCCACAATCCTTATCAGAATACCCTTATTCCTGGAGATCTCTATCTCCTAAGGTATCCATAGTTAAGACCTTTTAGATCACTATCTATAAAGTATTAATTTCTTGAAGATAAGACTTTGAGATCACCATCTCAAAAATATTTTCATCTTTGAAGACATTGTTATAACTGTAATTAAGTGTTTTATCTCCTTAGCGGGATTAGTAACATTTACACTCCCACTGCATGGCAGATGTCTGGCTTTTGTACACATTTAGCATACATCAGCTTCTCGTAACTGATGCACAAGGGCAGGCAGTTCCAGCATTCACTTCCTCAACTCTTTGAGGTGCTATCCCTTTAGATAGGTCAGTACCATATCTTAAGGGAAGGAAGCCTTTCTTGGAATTTTTCCAGAAAATGGAACATGTCCAAGGTGTACTACTAATGTGATGGTTCCAATGCCCTCTTCACTTTGCTTCTGAACACTTTCAGAGCTAAGATCTAAGAGGTATCTTTGTGATCATATCTCAAGATATGGAACAACAAGTTACAAAACACTTATTATTATCCATATATCATTTAAATGATTAGGATATTATCTACATTTAGCACGATTAACACAATGGCACTCCCACTAAGCTTCACATGGTTCATCAAGATTCTATCTGAAATCATAACATTTATAATTTCACTAAATCTGGTGTTCCACCTATAAGAAGCTTATATGAGTCCATTGATTGAATTCCTCATCTTGCACACCTTGCTTTCCTCATCCATGAAGCCATGGGGCTACTTCACGTGAATATCCTTAAAGAGATATTCGTGGAGGAATGCAATCTTGACTTCCATCTTGAAGAAGTCAAAGTCAAGTTGTGCAACTATAGTTAGCTATATTCTGATGGGTTTAAGCAAGGTCACTGAAGAGCAAGTCTCATTGCTAGCAATGTCTTCTATTCAGTGTGTAGCTCATGGCTACGAGCCGTGCTTTTGAAGGTCTCTACCTTCTCATCATGTTTCCTCTTTCTCTTGGAGATCCATTTACACCTTAACGGGTCTTACCCATATAGGTTGATCCTCGAGGGTCCATATACAACACTTTGTATATGAAGTCTACTATAGACTTTATTGCTACCATCCATCTTTCCATGACATGATATCAGAAGCTTCATCACATGAAGTTCGATCATTGTCAGATTTCTCTGACACATGGAATTCATCCTCAAACTCATTTGAAGAGGTATTAGTGGTTCATCTTTAATTGTCCTTTTAGTTTCCGATTTCAGGAGCCTCATTGTCTTCTCAAGATTAAATGAGTTCCTTTACTTCATTTTCATCTTGATTATCAAGAGAGTCATCCTCTAAGAATCATATCCTTAGAGATGAGATCTTTTAGGTTTCGTTTGGTTGCAGGGTTGGGCAGGGTTGGGTTGGCCCAACCCGGGTTACCCCTCCAACCAAACGGCCCAATCCTCCTCACAGTTTACTATTCACAGGGGTACCCCTGCCCAACCCAACCTTGCCCAACCCTGCAACCAAACGAACCCTTAAGAATCTCAAGGTCATAAAGTAGGTATCCAATACCATCCTTTGTTTTCTTAATGAAGTAGCATTCTCTGGTGCTAGATTTCAGCTTACTAGCATGAAACCTTATAAGGATATATAATGTAGTCTCTACCACATATATATACCTGGAAACTAAGATATAATTACGCTAAGATTAATCATTAATTAAAATCATGCATGATCTAATTATATGTTCCTACAACTCATATTGAGTTTAGGTGCATTAGGAGGATTCATATCTCCAAAAGGTCATCTAATAGGGACAAGCTACCTAGATTAGATCAAATTCATTTCACCTTCCTTCAATCGTTGGTTCTAAACCAAAAATTGCGAAATATTTGAACATTTCAAAGTTTTCTTAGGAGAAGGGAAGAAATTTCATATCATAATTAATTATCAAATGATTTTACATATCATCAATAATTATTATGTTACAAATGATCCACATACATTAATATGTATTAGATCTTGAATACCTTGGCATATAATAAAGGATATGGTTAGATCCTCAAGCGCATCACGGAAGCGTGAGTGTCGTATCGAATACGACGAGGAGCGACTAGTCGCACTAGTTGCTCGATGCAGCGGAATTTAAAAAAAATTTTATTACGACGAGACCACATGATCCAAGAACACTTCTTGGATCGTCTCGTCTAAACCACAAACAAGTAATAGGATTACCTCTTGAAGCGTGGTTGCGATCAAGTCTCTAAACGAAGAGACCTCCTGTCTCAAGTCCGATCCGACGGAGGAGACGCTTGCGAGCGCGGGGATGAACCGCGTGCTTCTCGCAATCCATGTTGATGATCCAAGCGGCGGATCTCCTGATCTCGACACACGAGATCCGATGTCTTCTTCACGAGCGAGGTGCACCGAAGGAGACGGAGATCCACGAGCAGAAGAACGGGCAGCATAGCGACGATGCTACGACGATGGAGAACTTCTCCATGGCATCCATGGTGGACGGCCATGAGAGGAAGAGAGAGGGCTGACCCTTAGAGAGAAAGAGAGAGAGAGAGATGTGCTACAATAGCACATGTTGTGTAAAGAGAGAGCATGGGTATGCCTCTCTATTTATAGGGTTTTGGGATCCATGGATCTCAATCCATGGGACAACACAAATCCAATGGTTTATATTGATTGTGTTTCTTTCAATGGCTAAGATTTATGTTGGTAAAAACCAACAACAATTAATTTAATAAAAATCAAATATATGTAGAATATAATTTGATTTATATTAAATCAATCTCAATTAGAGAAATAGGAAAGGAGGCAAGCCTCCTTCCATAAGAAGGGTGGACGGCCACCACATTCCTTGTGGGAATTGTGGCCGTCCACTCTTCCTATATGGAAGGTGGATGCCTCTCCTATTATATGAGATTGTATTATCTCATAATTCTCTCTAATATCTCTCAACAACTTTTGTTGAATATTATTTCACAAAAATAAATCCAATTTATTTTGTGAACATTGCAATCATGCCATTGGAAAATTGTGAATCACATTCACAACCCAAAACAAAATGTAATTTATATTTTCAATTAATTAGACAATGTGTATCCAATACACATTAATAATTAATCTACTAATATAAATTATATTTAACTCTCTCCAATACATTATAAATCACATTTATAATATATTATGAATAATTGGATATTACTATCCACATTATTCTTATCCATAATAATTAAATCACATTTAATTATATTGGATAACTTATTCTCATGTGCTCAAATAATATGAATCACATTCATATTATTTATATCTTTGATAATCAAATCACATTTAATTATCTAAGATAACTCTCTTTATAATATGAATCAAATTCATATTATTCATGATAATTAAATCACATTTAATTATCCATTTCTCAATGCTCGGATACATATATCAACGATAGAATTATCCATGAACTCTTTCAAGGATAATGCGCTTTCTCCGCGAATACTTGGAGATAAGGACAGGGCGATTGTATTGTTCCACGTATAGTGACATGGATATTGAGATCACATCTCAAATCCAGATCTCGGGCCTCCCATAGATGCTTGATTAAATCAAGACCGCAAATCTAATCTTCTCATTGAATCTGAATCGTATTCAGATCAATGTCCAATATTTGGACTAAGATCAGATTACTTCTCTACTAAGAGGAGTCACTAAAATCCAGACCCGTTTCATCACTCCCTAGGAATGGAAGCGTCATGGTTATACAACCGTTTATGATCACATCACCCTCAGGCATTCCCAATACCTGTACATCCTGCATACTGGAAGACTCAGAATAAACCCGAAGTATTAGATCAACTTTATACTGTCTACTTCAGGGTTTTATCAGTAAGTTTCTCATTCGATCATTTGGAAGTCGGCATCGATCATATACTTTCCAAAAGCATAAATCATACCTAGGTCTTGATCATATACTTTCCAAAAGTATATATCAAACCTACAAATTCAGTCAAGCTTCCAAAGCGAGACGACCGTGCGCACGGAATTTGATTCTTCCCAATATCTCATGAGTGAGCTCATGTCTTCCGGTTCAGTAGTGAACCTGTATGATCCCTTTGAGAGATCGTATTACTCATATGCCCTTATATGCACACCAGCGCGCCGGTGTATAGACCTTGATTAGGTCATCAATCTATTGGTCTGCCAAATGTACATACTCAGACATATAGTAACACATCTGTCTCCGGTCAGAGGATGTGTGCCTATATCATGACAGCATATGATATAGGACTTTGGTTATCTCGATCTCGTTAAGTCAACTCTTTGACCTAACTAATCTGACACCTCCGAATCTCTATTCCTATGCAGAGGACCTGCATCAAGAAGTCGGTCAGATATCAGCCTAACTGAGAAAGGATTGCCATCTCCTACTCAGGCTGGAGATCATCTCTTAATAATCATTTGACGGTGCTTGATGAGTCCTCAATCTAACTCATTGGATATTCATCTAAGCACCAGCCTCTATGATTCAATAATTGAATCAACAGCTGTATGATCATTAAGATGGCCATGGTACATAACCCTAATTGTACTAAGGGACCTATTATGCAAACTATTTACTCTTTATTTCAGATTAAGGAGTGAATTGCAATAACATTTATTGCATAATGGCTCGCCGTGGGCTCGCATGTCCAACAATCTCCCACTAGCCCAAAGAGCCATTAATGGGCTAATCATTTAAACCCATACTCATGTGATAATCATAGGCTATTTAGAAAATAGCTAGGTAAGCTGATCAGTCACTCCGTTCCCAAGAGACTACGCCAAGTCCTTTTACGACACTTGCATATCTCCTAGTAACAGTGCTCGCATCCAATGCGAATGTTGCATCTCATGCAACCAATACTCAATTTTGTCAGTTATAGTGTCACTGACACTACACTAATTTTCATAACCAGTATTCCCATAATCCTTTTAGAATACCTTCATTCCTGGAGATCTCTATCTCCTAAGGTATCTGCAGTCAAGACCCTTATAGATCACTATCTACAAGATCTTAAACTTTTGAAGATAAGACTTTGAGATCACTATCTCTAAGTTTTATCATCTTTGAAGATATTGTTATTACTGCAACCAAGTGTTTTATTTCCAGAGTAGGATTAGTAACAGTTTACTATTCCCACTGCATGGCAGACATATGGCTTTTGTACACATCCAGCATACACTTCAGCTTCGCGTACTGATGCACAAGTGCAAGCAGTTATGGCTTTTACTTCCTCAACTCTTTGAGGTGCTATCCCTTTAGACAGGTCACTACCACATCTTAAGGGAAGGAAGCCTCTCTTGGAATTTTCCAGAAAATGGAATAAGTCCAAGGTGTATTACTAATGTGACGGTCCCAATACCCTCTTCTCTTTGCTTCTGAACGACTTCAGAATTAAGATCTAAGAGGTATCCTTGAGATCGTATCTCAAGGTATGGAACAACCAAATTATAAAACACTTATTATTTATTCTTATATCATTCTAAATGATTAGAATAATATCTACATTTAGCACGATGAACACAATGGCACTCCCACTAAGCTTCACATGGTTCATCAAGATTTTATCTGAAATCATAACATTTATAATTTCATCAAATCTTATGTTCCAACTAGGAAGCTTATTTGAGCCCAAAGATGGAGTTCTTTAGCTTACACACCTTGCTTTCCTCAACCATGAAGCCCTGGGGCTACTTCATATGAATATCCTCAGAGAGGTATTCATAGAGGAATGCAATCTTGACTCACATCATGAAGATGTCATAGTCAAGTTGTGTAGCTATAGTTAGCAATATTCTGATGGGTTAAAGCAAGGTCACTGGAGAGGAAGTCTCATCGCAAGCGATGTCTTCTCTTCGGTGTGTAGCTCATGGCTATGAACCGTGCTTTGAAGGTCTATACCTTCTCATCAGGTTCCCTCTTTCTCTTGAAGATCCATTTACACCTTAATGGGTCTGACCCATATAGGTGGATCCTCGAGGGTCCATATACAACACTTGTATCTGAAGTCTACATTAGACTTTTATTGCTAACATCCATCTTTCCATGTCATGATCCTCAGGAGCTTCATCACATAAAGTCTGATCATTATCAGATTTAACTGACACATGGAATCCATCCTCAAACTATTTTGAAGAAGTATTAATGTTTCATCTTTAATTATCTATTTTAGTTTCTGATTTCAGGAGCCTCATTATCTTCTCAAGATTTAAATGAGTTCCTTTACTTCATTTTATCTTGATTCTTAAGAGAGTCATCCTCCAAGAATCACATTCTCAGATATGAGATCTTTTAAGAATCTCAAGGTCATAAAGTAGGTACAATACCATCCTTTATTTTCCTAATGAAGTACCACTCTCTAGTGCTAGATTCCAGCTTACATGCATGGAACCTTATTAAGTATATAATGTAGTCTCTACTACATATACACCTTTGGAAACTAAAAGATAATTATGCTAGGATTAATCATTGATTAAATCATGTCACACATGATCAATTGTATCTCCCTACAACTCCATTGAGTTCAGGTTTATTAGGAGGATTGATATAGGAATGATATTCATATCTCCATAAGGTATTTCTTGAATTCATCTAATAGGTACAGGCTACCTTGGTTAGATTAAATTCATTTCATCTTCCTTCAAACTTTGGTTTTAAACCAAAATTGCGAAATCTTTGAACATTTCAAAGGTTTCTTAGGTGAAGAGAAGAAATCTCATATCATACGTAATCATTAACAGATATCACATATCCATAATGTTTACTATGATATAGATGATCTGCATACATCAATATGTATGAGATACTTAATACCTTGACACCTTACACCTTTCCCAAGGAAGGATGTATTGGACATTTTTACCTTGAATACAATATTCACAAGTATGTGAGATTTGAATCTTTAGACAATCTAAAGTTTCATGTCTTACCAGTCCATTGATTTCACCAACAGACATATGTCCAAAATTTGATGCCAGATCATTGTCAAATGATCTTTATCCTCCTATTGATATTTTAAAGGTTTAATTTTCAGTATTAGAAATCTTAATGAACCATTCAATAATTTTCTAATTTAATAGAGTCCACTAGATTTTAGATTACCATCTGAAATATTTCCATCATAACTCTTTATGATAGATTTATTACAGAATTCATGTTTATATCCAACAATTTAGAAATAAACAATGAGTGCATTCTAATATCTAGGTCATAGAGACATTCTCTAAGACTAAGGGCTCCCACTGAAAATATGAAGTCTATTGATCTCATGGAAATTGTTGCAACACTTGCATCACTTTCAACATGGATGACCAATAAACCTTAAGATCAAATTTCTAATACATATGCAACCAATTGCAAGTGTCATTAGAAAATTGAGATACAATTATTAGACTTTATCTTATCAAATAAGTAAGTCCATATCAATGATTATATGTAGATTAATCTGATGCACTATCTGATTCCTTCTCTAAGGATTCTAGATAGATTTGATAGTCATACTATCAACACATCAACTTATTGCAGTATTGGCATTCATTCAACTCTTTGAATGTCATATGGAAGTTACAGAAATACAATCAACCTTTTGACTATATTTCTTACGTGGGTCCAACCCATGCTTCCACTGCGCTCCCTTTTGTCTATAAGCAACCTTTGCTCAAGACCAAGGATCTCTTATGTTAAAATCAAAAATTTCAATATAAGAGTATTTCAACATTTACACAAGCTTCACCCAATTCATATAATATGAACATTATGAAGCTTCATGAATGACTAGAGTATAGACAGTAGAATGATGACACTCATCATCTACATCCATCTAAACTCTTAAAACATAGGTTCAGGTAGGTATTCAAATAATTTGAATACATCATCTCTTATAGAGCTATCATTCTGCATGATGTAGAGAACCACATCATTCATGATTAAATGTCGAGAGCACATATGTATGCCAGAATATCTTTATTGATTTTATAAGGATTAATTTGATAATTACGATCATCATCGACATGTCACTTCAAAAGTACATTCAATGAGATCAAGACTTATAGAGACATACAAACCCTAGGGTTTTATTCCTATTGTCTTATTTAATTATCACTTCTCATTATTATGAAGAAACTTGCACATTGCAACCACATACATTATGTGTCCAATCGCAAGTACAATATCTGGATCAAGGGTCCAATCCATGATATTCTACTGGTTATTAATGAGTATAACATTGAGTGGGTTTAATGAAGGATTATCTGAAATAAGAAATTTACATGGATGTATATATTTATATATATACATATTATACTTTGATTTAGGAGTTTTTATATCAAAGTTGTCTTGCCATGTCAACAATGAAGTTCATTCCCTTAATCACTTTCAATGTAAGAGATATACTTACAATTATATCTCAAGCAAGATCCGGGATCTCCTTCCTTATCTTTGTTGCATCCCAATAATATGAGAACCTACAACTCGGATAAAAAGAAGCGGGAACACATTCCGCCTTGCAAGTCCAACTTACATCTCCCAATTCGGTCTTTAACACCCGGGCCCACCACCCCTAAGGTGATGTTGACCCGTCATTAATTGAACCAACCGTCAACAGGAATACAACTCGCTATGCGCAATCCAATATCGCCCCAATAATATGAGGACCCGATATTGGGGTCACTACGCATACGTCCTTACTCTTTCGAGAAGCGACGAGCCCGATCCAAATGGATCATATGCAGGAGCTGTCACTTCGGACAGGCGTCTCCTACATATAATATCTGGCGACGAAACTCTTCGCCTTGACGGGAGACCATGGATGTCACTTATGTGATCCTCCATATCATATTCAAATTCTAATTAATTATCATGAATCATATTCACATAATTAATTATTCCAAGGGAAATAATAACTCTATTCATAATAGAGTGGTTTAATTGGATATAATTAATTCAATCATATTAAATTAATTATCAATCCAATTTAATCAATCAACCTTGATTTTATGCTTGAATATATATATATATGGTATTATTCTCAAAGTACGTATTAATTCGTATTTTAATAATTAGAAAAATACATCATAATCCCTCGGACATTATCCCGGCCCTACCCGCTGTCATGGCCAGTACCGACGGGAGTGGGGCGGACCACATACGTTGCAACCCGCTGACCCAGCGATCCCCGACTAGACACCATATCCGCCTCGGGAAAGGATAATGCCAAATTGATTATTTTGTACTTGAGATGATCATCGGTTCTTCAACCGAAATTATACCATATAGTAATCAAAACAATTTTGATTTTAAGGAAATTTGCTAGGCAAATTCCCAAGTCCTATTCAAGCAAGAAGTTTGATGATTGTAATTCCAATTATGGTTTAGATCAAATCTAATCAACTAATTGGTTGGGGCCAAGTCAATTAAGGAAATAATCATTCTCTAATATTTCACAAGAATTTTTCATAATTATTTCTCGAAATTAACAATTAATTTCATTAATTGACAATCACATGGTTCTTGATTAGGAAAGCAATTTCAGCAGTGACCCCTACTTACTAAAATTTGCATATCTCAATCATATTAAATCCAAATTAAGAAAAGTCAATTTCTAAAGTTTGCTAATTTGATTTAGGACAGAACCTAAGTGATGTTTCACGCATTTCGAGGCAAGTCTAAACAGTAATTAACATTTTAATCACGTTCAGATTCACAGTTCCCGCAACAGTGCATACATGTTCATTAAAACGACCATATCTCGAGCATACGAAATCCGATTTACGCAAACTCAGATCCTATGGTTTCCTTATTTAATGGGGAACAAAATCCAAGTGCTATTTTCGTGTTTAAACAATTTAAACATGGCCGAAAAATTACACCAAACAGATCTGCGAAATCAAATGCGATAAAAAATTTCGCGACCTTAACGAACCCAAATCGTCCTCGGTTAGCGAATCATATTTGAAACCGTTGACCTAAGGCTCTGATACCACTTGAAGGATATGGTTAGATCCTCAAGCGCATCACAGAAGCGTGAGCGTCGTATCGAATACGACGAGGAGCGACTAGTCGCACTAGTTGCTCGATGCAGCGGAATTTTAAAAAAAATTTATTACGACGAGACCACATGATCCAAGAACACTTCTTGGATCGTCTCGTCTAAACCACAAACAAGTAATAGGATTACCTCTTGAAGCGTGGTTGCGATCAAGTCTCTAAACGAAGAGACCTCCTGTCTCAAGTCCGATCCGACGGAGGAGACGCTTGCGAGCGTGGGGATGAATCGCGTGCTTCTCGTAATCCATGTTGATGATCCAAGCAACGGATCTCCTGATCTCGACATACGAGATCCGATGTCTTCTTCACGAGCGAGGCGCACCGAAGGAGATGGAGATCCATGTGCAGAAGAACGGGCAGCATAGCGACGATGCTACGACGATGGAGAACTTCTCCATGGCATCCATGGTGGACGGCCATGAGAGGAAGAGAGAGGGCTGACCTCTAGAGAGAAAGAGAGAGAGAGAGATGTGCTACAATAGCACATGTTGTGTAAAGAGAGAGCATGGGTATGCCTCTCTATTTATAGGGTTTTGGGATCCATGGATCTCAATCCATGGGACAACACAAATCCAATGGTTTTCATTGATTGTGTTTCTTTCAATGGCTAAGATTTATGTTGGTAAAAACCAACAACAATTAATTTAATAAAAATCAAATATATGTATAATATAATTTGATTTATATTAAATCAATCTCAACTAGAGAAATAGGAAAGGAGGCAAGCCTCCTTCCATAAGAAGGGTGGACGACCACCACATTCCTTGTGGGAATTGTGGCCGTCCACTCTTCCTATATGGAAGGTGGATGCCTCTCCTATTATATGAGATTGTATTATCTCATAATTCTCTCTAATATCTCTCAACAACTTTTGTTGAATATTATTTCACAAAAATAAATCCAATTTATTTTGTGAACATTGCAATCATGCCATTGGAAAATTGTGAATCACATTCACAACCCAAAACAAAATTAATTTACATTTTCAATTAATTAGACAATGTGTATCCAATACACATCAATAATTAATCTACTAATATAAATTATATTTAACTCTCTCCAATACATTATAAATCACATTTATAATATATTATGAATAATTGGATATTACTATCCACATTATTCTTAGCCATAATAATTAAATCACATTTAATTATATTGGATAACTTATTCTCATGTGCTCAAATAATATGAATCACATTCATATTATTTATATCTTTGATAATCAAATCACATTTAATTATCTAAGATAACTCTCTTTATAATATGAATCGAATTCATATTATTCATGATAATTAAATCACATTTACTTATCCATTTCTCAATGCTCGGATACATATATCAACGATAGAATTATCCATGAACTCTTTCAAGGATAATGCGCTTTCTCCGCGAATACTTGAAGATAAGGACAGGGTGATTGTATTGTTCCACGTATAGTGACATGGATATTGAGATCACATCTCAAATCCAGATCTCGGGCCTCCCATAGATGCTTGATTAAATCAAGACCGCAAATCTAATCTTCTCATTGAATCTGAATCGTATTCAGATCAATGTCCAATATTTGGACTAAGATCATATTACTTCTCTACTAAGAGGAGTCACTAAAATCCAGTCCCGTTTCATCACTCCCTAGGAATGGAAGCGTCATGGTTATACAACCGTTTATGATCACATCACCCTTAGGCATTCCCAATACCTGTACATCCTGCATAATGGAAGACTCAGAATAAACCCGAAGTATTAGATCAATTTTATACTGTCTACTTCAGGGTTTTATCAGTAAGTTTCTCATTCAATCATTTGGAAGTCGGTATCGATCATATACTTTCCAAAAGCATATATCATACCTAGGTCTTGATCATATACTTTCCAAAAGTATATATCAAACCTACAAATTCAGTCAAGTTTCCAAAGCGAGATGACCGTGCGCACGGAATTTGATTCTTCCCAATATCTCATGAGTGAGCTCATGTCTTCCGGTTCAGTAGTGAACCTGTATGATCCCTTTGGAGATCGTATTACTCATATGCCCTTATATGCACACCAGCGCGCCGGTGTATAGACCTTGATTAGGTCATCAACCTATTGGTCTGCCAAATGTACATACTCAGACATATAGTAACACATCTGTCTCCGGTCAAAGGATGTGTGCCTATATCATGACAGCATATGATATAGGACTTTGGTTATCTCGATCTCGTTAAGTCAACTCTTTGACCTAACTAATCTGACACCTCCGAATCTCTATTCCTATGCAGAGGACCTGCATCAAGAAGTCGGTCAGATATCAGCCTAACTGAGAAAGGATTGCCATCTCCTACTCAGGCTGGAGATCATCTCTTAATAATCATTTGACGGTGCTTGATGAGTCCTCAATCTAACTCATTAGATATTCATCTAAGCACCAGCCTCTATGATTCAATAATTGAATCAACAGCTGTATGATCATTAAGATGGCCATGGTACATAACCCTAATTGTACTAAGGGACCTATTATGCAAACTATTTACTCTTTATTTCAGATTAAGGAGTGAATTGCAATAACATTTATTGCATAATGGCTCGCCGTGGGCTCGCATGTCCAACATATAATACCATTCCCAGAGAAGGGTGTATTGAACAATTTTTACTTTGAATACAATATTCACAAGTATGTAAGATTTGAAATTCTAGACATTCTAAAATTCATCTCTTACTAGTCTGTTGATCTCATCAAAAGACATATGTCCAAGACTCGATGCCAGATCATTGTTAAATGATCTCCATCCTCCTATTGATCTTTTACGGTTTAATTTTCAATATTAGAAATATTAACGAACCATTCATTAATTTTCTAATTTAGTAGAGCCCACTAGATTTTAAATTACTATCTGAAATATCTCCATCATAACTATTTATGATAGATCTATTACATAGTTCATGTTTATTTCCAACATTTAGAAATAAACAATGATTGTATTCTGATATCTAGGTCATAGAGACATTTTCTAAGACTAAGGGCTCTCACACTGAAAATAACAAGTCCATCTATCCAATAGAGATTGTTGCAAAAATTGCACCAATGTCCATGTGGATGACTATTAAACCTTAAAATCAAATTTTACATTCTTCTAATACATATGCAACTAATTGCAAGTATCATTAGAAGAATGAGATACAATTATTAGATTTTTATCTTATCCAATAAGAAAGTCAATTTCAATGATTAAATGTAGATTATTTCGATGCACTATCTGAGTCCTTCTCTAAGGATCTAGACTGACTTGATAGTTGTACTATCCATCATCTTATTGCAGTATTGGCATTCATCCAACTATTTGGATGTCATATGGAAGTTACAAAAGTACGGTCAACTCTTTGAGTTTCCTTTTTACTTGGGTCCAACCCATGCTTCTACTGTGCTCCCTTTATCTATAAACAACCATTGCTTTAGACGAACGATCTCTTATGTCGAATTCAAAAGATATCAATATAAGAGTATTTCAACTTTTATACGTGCTTCATTCAATTCATATAATATGAATATTGTGAAGCTTCATGAATGACTAGAGTATAGACAGTAGGATGATGACACTCATCATATCTACAAACATCTTAACTCTTAAAGACTTAGGTTCAGGTAGGTATTCAAACATTTTGAATACATCATCTCTTCATAGCCACCATTCTACATAATGTAGTGAACCATTTCATTCATGATTAAATGTCAGGAGCACATATGTATGCCAGAACATCTTCTTAGAATTTTATAGGATTATTTGACAATTGCGATCATCATCGACATGTCACTTCCAAAGTACATTCGATGAGAGATCAAGATTATAGAGACATACAAATCCTAGGGTTGTAGTCCTATTATCTATTTAATTGTCATTCCTCATTATTATGAGGAAACTTGCACATTGCAACCATGTCCAATTGCAAGTACAATATTTTGATCATGGATCCAATACATGATATTTCACTGGTTATTATTGAGTATAATATTGAGTGGATTTAATGAAGAATTATCTGAAATATGAAATTTGCATAAGTGTATATATTTATATATATATACATATTTTACTTCGATTTAGGAATTTTTATATCAAAGTTGTCTTGCCTTGTCAACAATGAAAGTTCATTCCCTTAATCACTTTCAATGTAAGAGATATACTTACCAATATATTTCAAGCAAGATCTAGGATCTCCTTCCTTATCTTTGTCACATCCCAATAATATTAGAACCTGTGGCTCGGATAAAAAGAAGCAGGAGCACATTCCGCCTTGCAAGTCCAACTTGCATCTCCCAATTCCGTCTTTAATATCTGAGCCTACCATCCCTATGGTGATGTTGACCCGTCATTAATTGAACCAACCGTCAACAGGAATACAACTCGCTATGCACAATCCAATATTGCCCCAATAATATGACGACCTGATATTGGGGTCACTACGTATACGTCCTTACTCTTTTGAGAAGCAATAAGCCCGATCCAAATGGATCATATGCAGGAGCTGTCACTTCGGACAAGCATCTCCTACATACAATATCTGGCAACAGAACCCTTCGCCTTGACGGGAGACCATTGATGTCACTTATGTGGTCCTCCTCCTCATATTCAAATTTTAATTAATTATTATTAATCATATTCATATAATTAATTCTTCCAAGGGAAATACACATCTATTCATAATAGAGTGTTTTTAATTGGATATAATTAACTTAATCACATTAAATTAATTTTCAATCCAATTCAATAAAAAAACTTGATTGTTTTTACTTGAATATATATGGTATTATCTCAAAAGTACATATTAATTCGAATTTAAATAATTAGAAAAATACATCATGATCTCTCATGCATCATTCGTTCCCTACCTGCTGCCATGGCCAGTACCAGCATGAGTGGGACGGACCGCAACTGGTGTGATCTGCTACCCCAGCGATCCCCGACTAGAAACCATATCCGCCTCGGGAAAAAAATAATGCCGAGTCAATCACTTTGTACTTGAGATGATCATCGGTTCTTCAACTGAAATTATACCATATAGTAATAATCAAAATATTTTTTATTATAAGGAAATTTGCTAGATAAATTTCCAATCCTATTCAAGCAAGGAGTTTGATGATTGTGTTTCCAATTATGATCTAGATCAAATCTAATCAATTTATTGGTTGAGGCCAAGTCAATTAAAAAAATAATCGTTATTCAATATTTATCAAATATTTTCCATAATTATTTCATGAAATTAACAATTAATTTCACTAATTGACAATCACATGGTTCTTGATTAGGAATGTAATTTCAGCAGTGACTCCTACTTACTAAAATTAACATATCTCAATCAATTTAAATCCAAATTAGACAAAATCAATTTTCAAAGATTGCTATTTGATTTAGGACAGAATATAAGTGATATTTCACGCATTTCTAGGTGGATCAAAACAGTAATTAACTCATTAATCATGTTAAGATCCGCAGTTCCCGCAACAGTGAATACATGTTCATTAAAACAAACATATCTGGAGCAAACGGAATCCAAATTACGTAAATTCAGATACTATGATTTTCTTATTTAATGGGGAACAAAATCCAAGACTTATTCATGTTTAAGCATTTTAAACAGGGCCAAATGTATTCACTAAACAGATGTGCGAAAATCAAATGTGACAAAAAACTTTCGCAACCTAAACGAACCCAAGTCGTCCTAGGTTTATGGATTGTATCCAAGACCTTCGACCTATGGCTTTGATACCACTTGAAGGATATGGGATAATACACAAGAGCATCACGGAATCGTAAGCATCATATCAAATATGACGAAGAACGACTAGTCGAACTAGTTGTTCTATGCAACAGAATTTAAAATTTTTCATGCGATGAAACAACATGATCCAAGAACGATTCTCGGATCGTTTCATCTAGAACCACAACAAGTATAAAGGAATACCTCCTGAAGCATGGTTGATCGAGTCTCTACGAAAAGATACCTCCTGTCTCAAGTCCGATCATCGGAGAAGAAGCTTGCGAGCGCGGGGATGAGTCGCGTGATCCTCGCAATCCAACGAGTTGATCCGAGCATGGTGAACTCCTGATCTCTTCGTACGAGATCGAATGTATTCTTCGCGAGCGTAGCACTCCAGGAAGATAGAGAACCGAAGAATGTCGAAGCAGCGGCGCGGTGGCGAGGGTAATGACGGCTTTCTCCTCCAGGGTTTGGTGGACGGCCACCAAGGAGAGAGGGAGATGGTTGGCATGTAGAATGAGAGAGAGAGAGATGTGCTTCAAAAGCATAACCTAGAGAGCATGGTATGCCTATATATTTATAGAGTTTTAGGATCCATGGATCTCAATCCATGGGACACATAAAATCAATGGATGAGATTGATTTATGTTTAATCCAATGGTCTAGATTGTTGTTGGTAAAAACCAACAACTAATAATCTAATTTAAATTGAATATATTTGACATGTTAAATATAATTCAATCCTAAATTAGATCAAGCAGTTAAGGAGAGATTAGCATGGATATTACTCCCCATAAGGAAAGGGGGGGACGGCTACTACGTTCCTTGTGGGAATTGGTAGCCGTCCACCATGTCCTCAAGGGGGAGGCAGTCTCATGTAATATCATGAGATTGCATATCTCCATGAATTTCTCCCATAATCTCCAACAACTTTTGTTGTAATTTATTCTTCAAAAATAATTCATAATTAGTTTTGAGAATATTGCAATCTTACCATTGGATAGTTGTGAATCTCATTCATAATCCAAAACAAAATATAATTTACATTTTCAATTAATTACGCAATGTGTATCCTATACACATTATCAATTAATTAACAAATATAAATTATAATTAGCTCTCTCTAATACATTATAAATCATATTTATAATACATTATGAATAATTGAATATTGCTATCCACATTATTCTTATCCATAATAAATAAATCACATTTAATTATATTGGATAATTTCCACATACATCAAGATAATTAAATCACATTTAATTATCAATTTCTTAATGCTTAGATACATTTCAACTATGAAATTATTCTTGAACCCTTTCAAGAATAATGCAATTTCTCCGCAGATACTTGGAGATAAGGACATGGCGATTGTATTGTTCCATGTGTAGTGACTTGGATATTGAGATCACATCTCAAATTCAGATCTCATGAACCTCCCATAGATGCTTGATTAAATCATGACCGTAAACCTAATCTTCACATTGCATCTGAATCTCATTCAGATCAATGTCCAATACTTAGACTAAGATTAGGTCACTTCTCTACTGGGAGGAATCACTAAAATCCAAACCTGTTTCATCACTCCCTCGGAATGGAAGCGTCATGGTTATACAATCGTTTATGATCAAATCACCCTCAGGTATTCCTAACACCTTTACATCCTACATACTGGAAGATCTATGATCATCGTGAAGATATAGATCACTTTTACACTGTCATCTTTAGGGTTTGATCACTAAGTTTCTCAATCTTGGTCTTTGGGATTTGGTATAGATCATATGCTTTCACAAAGCATATATCTTACCTTCAAATTCATGTCATGCTTCCAAAGCATGATGACCATGCATGGAATTTGATCAGTCCCAATGCCTCATGAGTGAGCTCATGTCTCCCGGTTCACATGTGAACCTGTATGATCCCTTTGAGAGATAGTATTACTCATATGTCCTTACATGCACACCAGCTCGCCGGTGTATAGACCTTGGTTTGGTCATCAACCTATTGGTCTGCCAAATGTACATACTCAGACATATAGTAACACATCTGTCTCTGGTCAGAGGATGCATGCCTATGGTATGACAGTATTCAACATAGGTCTTTGGTTATCTCGATCTTGTTAAGTCAACCCATTGACTCAACTAATCTGACACCTCCGAATCATTATTCCTATGTAGAGGACCTACATCAAGAAGTCGGTCAGATATTAGCCAAAATGAGAAAGGATTTCCATCTCGTACTCAGGCTAGAGATCATCTCTCAAAAATCATTTGACGGTGCTTGATGAGTCCTCAATCTAACTTTTTAGATATTCATCCAAGCACCAGCCTCTATGATTCAATAACAGAATCAACAGCTGTATGATCATTAAGATGGCCATGGTACATAACCCTAATTGTACTAAGGGACATATTATGCAAATTGGTTATTCTTTATTTCAGATCAGGGAATGATATTCACAATAACATTTATTGCATAATGGCTCGTCGTGGGCTCGCATGTCCAACATGATGAAATTACTGAATTTCGAAAACAAGAACATACACCAACTGCTGCCATGATTGATCATGAAATTTTTTTTGAAGATGATATTTCGAGGATAAGTAAGAGATTTGATTTAATGAAGGATAGATTTAAAAAGTTTGCCAACCGATTAATTTCACTCTCAGGTAGCTTGGATATAAAAATGAATGAGGAAAAGATTGGATCTCATGTTAAAAATTCTATGGATATTCAGAAACCCCCAGACTACGATCACCCTAGGGACGATCCTGACAGCGACACCTCTGCATATTATTCCCCTAGGGTTCACTATGAATATGATTCGCCATATCTAAGCTCCTCCTCATCTGAGGAACACAACTCATCTACACACCATACAGAAAATGCCAAAAAATTGAAATATTCAAAAACACCCAAAAAATTTAAAATTCAGAAAAAATATATAAAAATTGAAACTGGAGAAGATCTGAAAAATTTGGATCCTGCTCTAAGGGAAGCACTAGAGAAAAGATTGATTTTTGAACTTCCCTTTGTACATGCCAGTGAACACTTCCCCGATCTTAAAGGATTTGTAATGGACAAATTAATGATGAAAAAGTCAGGCATGACAAAAACAAAGATGGAAATACATATTTTGTAAATGGGCACCTCCTTGGTATTGAGGAGAAAAACCAAGAGCTGCATAGTGAAGCAGTTACCCAAATTTGACCGTGGAATCAAAGACATGATATTTACCCATGCTCAAATTGATGATGACTCACCTATTAATATCCTCCCGACCTCTATATTTAACGAGTTCAAACTCGGACCTATCAGGAAGATACGAGAGATCGTTCAACTGAATGATCGATCAATAAAGCGACCGAGAGGATCAATTTCTGTCATTATTACATTCCAAGGTGCTCTGTTCAAGAAAACTTCACAATCATTGATATTGAGCATCAAGGAGAATTCACCCAGTCTTCGATCATTCTCGGAAAGCCATTCGTAGCATTGACTAAGACAATTATTGAGTGTGAGACTCGGGAAATCAATTTTACAGCATTGGAAGCACTTCGATCTCACCCAATCTTTAAAGAACTACGATTTTCTGAGACAACCCATGAAGTCCTCGACAGTCGTAACCATTAAGCCATAGAAGAGCCCTACCCCATTGCTACATCTGAGATAGCGGCTATTGATGAGACTATTGGTTTAGAGACTCTTCCCCTATTCCATTCCCCGCTTCTCTCACCATGGGAAATGACTCCGATTATGATGCTGAAACTTATGTAGGGGCGCATCCCGAGTTGGCCAAGATCTCCTCTAACCACATTAATCAAATCAAATTGACACCGGAATGCTCCAACATCAAGTCAATTGAGAACGAACATGCAGAGACTCTCTATGCTGTTCCATTTCCCACTGCTCTCACCATAGAAAAATGTTTCTTATATCCTGAGACATATGCATGGGCTCATCCAGATATAACCTACTCTGACTACCTTGAACAAATCAATCCAACTCAGGAGTGCACCAACATCAAGAAAACTAAGAACAAACACGCAGGATGAACACCGGCCATGGAGAAAAATTTCAATGGTTATTCATCTGGAGACTTAAGTGTCAGCACCTCACTCCCAGGATCAGCATCTTCACGAAATGAAATGACTGCTCCTTCATCTAAAAAGAAAGTCACCTTTGACCTTCCGGAAGAGTAATCATCTGATGATCCCTCATCAGGTCAGGAAAATGTAATCTACATGAGTGAGGTCTGTTCGATAGTCTTAAAACCCTACCTTCGCAAGGATCCAAACATCGATTCCCGTTGGACGACACACATTCTGCACTATTATTCGTTCAAAGCCGATTCTCCTGGTCTCATCAAATATACTGGAATAATTTCTTATGAGCTGACTGAGACTGGTGCTTCAGAGTATTCATTTGAGGACAAATCGCTTGATCCCAAGAAGGAATGAATTCTGAGAAAACAACTGAAGAAACTAAAAGAGAAGAAGATCTGGAGTGCCTCCACTTTCAAATACTATTCCTCTGAGGATAACTCCGATGATGGTTATCTTTCATCTGACTCAGACGCTTCATCTACTATCCAGCATGATTTCTCTGAGGATAACACTAATAATGATTGGGAATCATATGCTTCATATCCTTCGTATCATTACGATCTCCCACCTCAGGCTTACCAAAAGATTGGCCGAAAACCACCTTAATCATCGGCTACCCACCCTCCCTGCCAACCACATCGGCCTCCTTGTACATCTTCTTCCTCTACTTAGGCCATGGCCTAAGTATAGGAGGGACCGATGCCATCTGTATATACCATTCCCCTCATCAGACTCCTTCTCACGATCGCCTCATTTCCACCCTTCTTCCGTACTTAGGCTGACCAAAGCCTAAATATAGGGGGAATCGATTCCCATCTGTATATACTCTCCTCATTCGCATATCCCGACCACCTCATTTTTGCTTTTCTTCTATACTTATCCTATTCACAGCCTAAGTATAGGGGGGTGGACCGATGTATCTTGTTCTATTTCTTTTTTTCGCTCTCTTACGATTAGCTCGAGCTATGTCTTCTTTACGCTTCTTGTGCTCTGAGGACACACCACTCGATAAGTATATGGGGGTGCATATATACTGTATGTATATTTTACCCATATCTAGTACTCTCGCATAAGTCTATATGTATTTACGGGGTGGGTAACTAACTTGAAACAAACAAAAAAAGAGTTTTGCTACTAACACTGACTGTGTCCAACCAAAAATTTTGAAAAAAATGGCTTCTTGTTCATTTTTGCATTAAAAATACTTTTCAAAAAAAATCAAAAAAATCAAATTTCAAAATAAAAATTGTGTATGCATTTCACACACCTGCACTTCATCTAACATTACATTCATTTGCATTTGTGAAAAGCCCTTGGGTTCTGAACCTAGTTATGAGCAGAAACCGAGAGTGGTCTGGATTTGACCTTAATCCACCTAATTTTCAGAGAAACTTCACCGAGAGTTAGGATTTTAGAGGCTTTAGGTCTTTGACTTAATTCTTTAAGTTCTACATGATAATGTGTCGAGTTTGACTCTTAGTTCTAACCAGGTCTCTTCATTCTGGGTATGACTCTGGAATAAGGAATTAATGTATATTCTCGTACTATGCACTTAGCTCAACTCAGACGGGGTGTGGGAAGATTGTGTGAGTTTCTTTTCTGGTAGCGTGGAAATCTAAAGACCGGAGTATGGGTTGAAATAAAGCTTCGGAAAAGGGATGGACGGCTGGGCACAATTTTTTTCTAAGACCCCAAAACATGTATAAAAAAAAAGATTCTATAACCGTAGGAGAACAACAAGATCCATACAGAACCATCAAAAATCCAAACACAAAGAAGCCACTACCAAATAAATATTAGACCAAAAAGGTCCAATATTCAAGAAAACCTGCAGATCTTGGTGGAGACTTGGCTAAACTGGCCAGCTTCACAAGAAGAGGTGACTGCACTAGCCACCCTCCAATTCTTTTCTCATCTTCTAACTTCTCCCCTATTTCGATTGTGAACACATCACGGCAGACCTTAGATGGAAATACCTTACTCCCCGAGGATGAGTTATTGGAGAAGAGGTTTGCATGGTAATCCGGCATTCTGGATGGGAAGAGTTAAAACTTTTCATATATATGAGTCGAATGTTCAATGTTCATGGGGTATGCTTTGGGAGGAGGATCGATCTAAAATGACTTTTGAGCTGAAAATGTGACAATGATGTGTAGAACTTGAAGGTTGTTGATTTTAAAATTCTAAATCTCATAGAAGTTCTGCCAAACTATTAATCCAAAGGTCGGGTATAGTTTCATTTTCATCTTCAGCTCATGGTGTTGGTATGGAACCCAATCTCATTTCACCTCATGGCATTTATTTTGATGCTTAGGGACGAGCATGGTTTAAGTATAGGGGGATGACGAATCTGAGATTCGTCACTATAAAAGTCATGAATTAAGATCAAATCACTAAAAATCATTGTCATTTCTTCATTTATTTTGCATAATTAGCATTCATGCATGTTTTAATAAGAATTGCATTTTATCACTTATTATTGCATAAAATAAGAAGCCAAAAAAATCACAGTCTATTTGATCTGTAAATAGCCTAACTTCCCCAATTTTTAATTAATTCATGCTAACTCCAAATGACTTGAAACAACCTCCATTGTATACATATTAGTAACAAGAATAAATGAAAAATAAAAAAATCACTAACCTAAATAAGTGGACCAAAAACCCAAACCCTAGTTATAGGATTTCCGGACTAAAACCTTGATATCTTTCTCAGCAGTGACAGATTTGATCCTACTCACTTTTGAGTTAATGTGCATTTCAATTATCTTCAAAACAAGACCAAGTTCAAGTGAATCGGTGCTCATATGTGAAAGTTGGGTTTTGGGCCTCTTTTGTACATTTTGTATTTTAGCGATTTTTGACCTATTATTTTATGTTCATAATTGACTTATTTTATTTTATTTATTTTTCATTTGTCTTCTTTGATAAGAGTTTTACTAAAATGAGCAAAAATCCAAATCCAAACTGAGCTTGAAATCAAAGAAACTAATTGAGATCGAGTCTTCACTAACTGTCTGTAAAAAAATTATCTTTTTCGTGTTTTATTTTATTTCTTATTTTTCTTACTTAATAAAAATCCAAAAAAATATTATGTGTAAATATTTATCTTTGATTTTATCATATTGTTTCTGATTTTTATCTAGTTTAAAAATGGTAAAAAATTATAAAACCCAAAATCAAGTTATAATATGTACATGGGATACCCCAAAAATATCACTTTACACAAATGATCGATTTTATTTTTGGTGTCTTCATGAAAGTTGTAGATCTCATTAAGACGAACAACTTTCGTGAAGAAAATGCTTTCGAGTCATTTTCTATTTTTTACGTATTTATTAATGTATTTATTTTTCGATTTCTATGGGGTTGACACGTGGCAGCTCCTGGAGCTACCACGTATCACCCATTTTAACCTTTATTTTCGTTTATTTTTATTTAAAAAAATTAGAAAAATTAATAAAAAACCACCACGTGGCATCATCGTGGCCGTCCGATCTCTGTTGATCGGATGGGCACTACCCTTTCTTCCTCATTCAACCTACTTTCCTTTTCTGGGCGAGGTGCCACTGCCTGCACCTTCGACGTCTCGCCGCACAATCCTCCATCAAATTCCTTCCTTCCCTTTTCAACCAGATTGTCGGATCACCGGCTTCCTCATCCGCATCTCGTCAGGATCTCAACATTTCCGACATCTTCATCCATTACTCCGCCCTGTGCTCCGCCTCAAGCCCAGCAACACCTCGCGACTACTCCGTATAGCTGCTTGCTCCGACTTCTTTGGCCGTCAAGCCAACGATGCATGACAACGCAAATCACCTGCAACTCCAGCAGCCTTCAACAACTTTGATTCCATCGTCGATCTTCACACTCCTTCACCGCCTATGATCTAGCAGCCTCAAGCTACTTTAACCATCGACATCAAGAACGAAGCTCCCCATGCTCGACCATCTTGTTCTGCTGCAGCGCACCAGGCTCTGCCAACTCCGCCTTGACGTCCCGTGGCCGTCTGTCATCTAATCTTCTCCACCAGTCGTGCTCCTCCGACGACCGTCGGGTACATGAGCTGATTAGAACCGCCCGCCGCATCGGGCTCCACCCAATCCACCAAAGCACCGTCGGGGGCTGGCCCAAGGCCCCCTCCCACGTGATCCGCACATGGTTGGGGGAACTTGCTGGAAGGCCCCTGAATCTCCACTCAATTCAAAGAGCGCCCCTCCGCACGTGATACACACGTGTACGGAGGGACAATTGCTGAAGAGCCCCTGAGATCTACCTGATAAACATCGAAGACCACAAGTCAGGTGGCTCACATGTGACCTGGTGGAAATTTGTAGAATTCACCCAGAGGACCGCCAAATTGCAATCCGCCCCCCGCCGCTCAAGGGTCACGTGCCTGGCACGTGATCGCTTGAGATTTTTACAGAATTACCCCTAGGAGTATAGGTATTTACGCTTCTATCCCTCTATGCATATTTTTATTAATTGTAATTGCAGTAATACCCTTGTGTTCCCCCTTTATTTTGGACTTTTACATTGCATTATTTTTATTATTCAAAAATAACATGATGTTTGTTAAATAATTCTATACATTATGGCATATGTTTGATATTTTTATGATCTGTGGTAATTAATAATTAATTATTTGGTGAAAAATTGCAAAATTTTCCCATTCTGTGCTTCAAAATTCATAATTAATTAACCATTTCTCTGAAAATTGCCAAGAAATTATGGATTGTAGATTTAGTCATATGTTACATCGTGCCCAAAAAGATTTGCATTTCATGCATAATTTGCCTTATAAAAATCATTTTGCATTTTTCAATATTGAATTTTTAGTAGGTATTAAATCTAGTATTTTTGAGGTTTAGATTTTTGTGAGATCAATCACGTAGTGATAGATCTTGGATAATTTTATCTCTTGGTAATAATTAGGTTTAATATTTATTATAAATTAATTATTGGAATTCGTAATGTTTGCATTCATAAGTTCATAAAAAAATTATCTTGCATCTAAAAATTTCAAAAACATTATAGTGCATTCATTTCATCATAATTGTCATTTTGGCCAAGTTTCATATTTTTCGAACATCGTTTGATTGATATTCATTTTCTAGTCCTTAAAATTAGCCTAATTTGCATTTTTCACCTTAAACTTGCATAAAAAAGTACAAAAAAATGACCATTTCGAAAACCGTATGTGAACTTTGATAGATAAAATTCTAGGTTGTTCCTTTGCCTCCTTGAGTTCGATCTTGGGACTTACCCAAGTAAAATAAACATAAAACCATGTTGAATAAAATTGATTAATTTGTTGAGGTTATTTCTTGACCGATTCTGATTGCATGCCTACAACGAAACGACATTAATTTAAATGTACGATAATTCACACAAATTAAGCGTTGCATATTTTATGGCTCATCATAGGAAGCAAAGAAACTCGTCGGACCTTGATTCTTGTGGAATCAAGGGTGGAAACACAAGGGATTTACGGAGAAGGAAACAGGGAACGAGAGTGAAGCGATGGCGAGATGAAATAGAGCAGGAGTTATAGTGAAATTGGAGCTAAAGCTGGAGCTTCCGCCAATCTAATTTCTAAAAATTAAACTATTATGAAGACTAAACGTTGAAATTGAAGGCTTCTTGACTAGTCTGAAGAATCCTTATGTTAATTCATTTTGATTAAGCATTTAAAATAATGAATTTTGTTTTGTTGTAGGCGGGTAATCGGAATCAATCAAGAAATAATCACTTAAATATTTAACTCAATTAATTCCAATGATTTTGTGTTTGTTTTACTTGGGCAAGTCCCAAGGTCAAACTTAAGGAGGTAAAGGAACAACCTAGATTAATGACTATCAAACTTCATGCACGGTTCTTGAGGCAGAATATTTTTGATATTTTTCATGCAAGTAGTGGATGCACATTCAAATGTGGGCAGACTATAAGGGCTAGAAAATTATTATTGTTCAAACAATGTCAAAAAAATACAAAACTTGGCTGAAATGTTAATTATGATTAAATGAATGCACTGTAATTTTTTGGAGTTTTTGAATACAAAATGAATATTTTATGAATTAAACAGTGCAAATGATGTGAATCTCAATAATTAATTATAGTAGATACTAAACCTATGTATTTCAACGAATTAAAATTATCCAAGGTAGAGAAATAATTGAACTATCCTAGAAAATTCCTAAACCCTAAAAGTGTTGAGATTAATAATTATTAAAAATTAATTACTGAATGCATAAAATGATTTTTATATAGAATAATATGCATGCAAATGTAATTCGTTTTGGGCATAATGTAAATATCAGTTAGTTCTACAGTCTTGAATTTTTGGTATTTTTTAGAGCTATAGTTAATTGTATATGAATTTCGAAGCACAGTCTGGGCAAAATATGTAATTTCCCACACAAATATTAATTACTAATTAACTATTGAGAATAAAAATATAAAAATCATGCCACAATGCAGTTGAACTACAAGATGCACATTTTTGAATAATAAAAAGATACGAAAACGTTACTCAAATAATAGGTAGAAATTAGGGTTCTTTGCGCAACTTACACTAATGAAATAAAAAAAATAAGATGCAAAGTAGGGACTAGAAAGTAATTACCGAGCCTGAGGGGGCCTTTTATGCAAAATATTCAAGGGGCACGTGCGCAACACTTGCTCTCTATGGCCGGGTGCTTGTGTGATTTGGCGAGACTCTAGGGGTTTTGGCACAAAATTTCCTCCTTCCGCCACGTGGGGTCCACATGCTAGGGGATGGGGGTATGTCTTCATGCCCTTGGACTACAGTGGAAGTGGGCAGAGGAATAGGGCAACTGCAAAATGGCTGAGGTGAAGGATATGGGGAGATCCTTAAGCGCATCACAGAAGCGTGAGGATCGCATCGTATGCGATCGGGAGTGACTAGTCGTACTAGTTGCTCGATGCAGCGAAATTTAAAAAAAATAATGTGACAAATCCACATGACCTTCTCGGATCGATTCATCTAAACCACAATATATATTAAGGTTACCTCTTGAAGCGTGGTTGCGATCGAGTTTCTAAACGAAGGGACCTCCTATCTCAAGTTCGATCCGATGAAGGAGATGCTTGCGAGCGCATTGATGAGATGTGTGCTCCTTGTAATCCATGTTGATGATCTAAGCAGTGAATCTCCTAATCTCGTCACACGACATCCAACGTCTTCTTCATGAGCGAGGCACACCAAAGGAGACATAGATCCATGAGCAAATACTCCAGCAACATAACGATAATGTTGCAGCGATGGCGAGTCTCTCTATGGGTCCATGGTGGACGTCCATAAGAGAGAGAGGGAGAGAGCATTTGGCATGTAGAGAGAGAGGGAGAGAGAGCATATGTCGTTGTCATAAACGTGTAACTCGAAGATCAAGGGGTGCATCTTCTTATATAGGATTTTGGGAGTCCATGGATCTCAATCCATGGACAACACACAATCAATGGATGAGATTGATTTGTGTTTCTTTCAATGGCCATGATGTTGTTGTAAAAAACACAACAATAATTGATTTAATTTATATAAATATATATTG
Organism: Ottelia alismoides; assembly: GCA_037367405.1. Taxonomy (NCBI): domain Eukaryota; kingdom Viridiplantae; phylum Streptophyta; class Magnoliopsida; order Alismatales; family Hydrocharitaceae; genus Ottelia; species Ottelia alismoides. Next base: position 677,696 of record JAZKJV010008492.1, on the reverse strand, counting down.
ATAAATCAATATAAATCAATTCAAAATTAAATCACTTTGACTAGTCTTGGAGATAATGAGAAGATTGACCATATCCCCTAAAAAAGGGGGGGACGACTACTCCTTTGAGATGGAATGGATCTATCTCCTCAAAATCTCGTGCGATCTCATTATCTCAAGATATCTCCAAGATTTACAACAGCATTTGTTGTAAATTATTTAACAAAAAATTCATAATTATCTTGTAAACATTGCAATCTTGTCATTGGAAAAATTATGAACCACACTCACATCCCAAAACAAAATGTAAATTATATTTTCAATTAATCATCCAATGTGAATCCAATTCACATCAATAATTAATTAACAAATATAAATCACAATATGCTCCCTTTAATATATTATAAATCACATTTATAATATACTTGAATAATATAGATAGTGCTATCAATATTATTCTTATCCATGATAATTAAATCACATTTAATCATCTTGGATCTCAATTCTCATGTGCACAAATAATATGAATCACATTCACATTATTCATATCTTTGATAATTAAATCACATTTAATTATCTTAGATAACTCTCCTTATAATATGAATAAAATATATATCATTCATGATAATTAAATCACATTTAATTATCTATTTTTTAATGCTCGGATACATATATCAACAATGAAATTATCCATGAACTCTTTTAAGGATAATGCGCTTTCTCCGCGGATACTTGGATATAAGGACATTGAGATTGTATTGTTCCAAGTATAGTGACTTGGATATTGAGATCACATCTCAAATCCAGATCTTGCGGACCTCCTGTAGATGCTTGGTTAAATCAAGACCACAAATCTAATTTTCTCAATACATCTAAATCACACTCATATCAGTGTCCAACATTTGGATTAAGATCAGATTACTTCTCTATGAGAGGAGTCAATAAAATCCAGACCCGTTTCATCACTCCCTCGGAATGGTAGAGTCATGGTTATACAATCGTTTATGATCACATCACCCTCATGCATTCCTAATACCTGTACATCCTACATACTGGAAGACCTAGAATAAATTTGAAGTATAAGGTCAATTTTACATTGTATACTTCAGGGTTTCATCATTAAGTTTCTCATTTGACTATTGGGAGTTGGTATGGATCATATACTTTCCAAAAGCATATATCATACCCACGTGTTGATCATATACTTTTCAAAAGTATATATCAAACCTTACAAATTCAGTCAAGCTTCCAAAGCGAGGCGACAATGCACTGAATTTGATTCTTCCCAAGAGTGAGCTCATGTCTTCCGGTTCAACAATGAACCTGTATGATCCCTTTGAGAGATCATATCACTCATATACGCTTGCATGAACACCAGTGTGCTGGTGTATAGACCTTGGTTAGGTCATCAACCTATTGGTCTGCCAAATGTATATACTTAGACATGTAGTACTACATCTATCTATGGTCAGAGGATGCATGCCTATATCATGACAACATATGACATAGGTCTTTGGTTATCTCGATCTCGTTAAGTCAACTCTTTTGACCTAACTAAGCTGGCTCCTTTGAATCTCTATTCCTTTGCAGAGGACCTGCATCAAGAGGTCGGTCAGATATCAACGTTTAGAGAAAAGATTGTCATCTCCTTCTCAGGCTAGAGATCCTCTCTTAATAATCATTTGACGGTACTTGATGAGTCCTCAATTTAACTCTTTAGATATTCATCCAAGCACCATCCTCTATGATTCAATAATTTAATCAACAGCTGTATGATCATCAAGATGGCCATAGTACATAACCCCAATTGTACTAAAGGGACCTACTATGCAAATTAGTTATTTTTAATTTTAGATAAGGGAATGATATTCGCAATAACATTTAATCAACAGCTGTATGATCATCAAGATGGCCATGGTGATTGTACCTAGTATGGATGAATATATAAAGAAAAGTAATTATATTAGAGTTAATAAATATGATGTACATTATTGATCAATCATTGAACGCATTGTGATTACACCATCCTCTATGATTCAATAATTTAATCAACATCTGTATGATCATCAAGATGGCCATGGTACATAACCCCAATTGTACTAAAGGGACCTACTATGCAAATTAGTTATTTTTAATTTTAAGTAAGGGAATGATATTTGCAATAACATTTATTGCATAATGGCTCGTCGTGGGCTAACATGTCCAATAAATCTCCCACTAGCCCAAAGAGCTATTAATGGGCTAATCATTTAAATCCACGCTCATGTGACAATCATAGGCTATTAAGAAAAATGCTAGGTAAGATGATCAGTCGCTCTATTCCGGAGAGACTATGCCAAGTTCTTTTACACCACTTATATATCCCCCAATAACAGTGCTCGCATCTAATGTGAATGTTGTATCTTATCCAACCAATACTCAATTTTGTCAGTTATAGTGTCCTTGACACTACAACTTAATAATTATTATAACCAGTATATCCATAATCCTTATCAGAATCCCCTTATTCCTGGAGATCTCTATCTCTTAAGGTTTTTGCAGTTAAGACCTTTTAGATCTCAATCTATAAAGTCTTATGCTCTTGAAGATAAGACTGAGAGATCACTATCTCTAAAGTCTTGTCATCTATGAAGATATTGTTATTACTACAATCAAGTGTTTCATTTCCATAGTAGGATTAACAACAGTTTACTACTCCCACTGCATTGTAGACATTTGGATTTTGTACACATTTAGCATACACTCGGCTTCTCGTAACTGATGCACAAGGGAAAGCAGTTCTAGCATTCACTTCCTCAACTCTTTGAGCTGCTATCCCTTTAGATAGGTTAATACTATATCTTAAGGGAAGGAAGCCTTCCTTGAGGTTTTCCAAGAATGGAATATGTCCAAGGTGTACCACTAATGTAACGGTCCCAATACCCTCTTCTCTTTGCTTCTGAACACTTTTAGAACTAAGATCTTAGAGGTATCCTTGAGATCATATCTCAAGGTATGGAATAGCCAGTCTATAAAACACTTATTATTATCCTTATATCATTCCAAATGATTAGGGTATCATCGTCATTTAGCACAATGAACACAGTGATACTCCCACTAAGCTTCACATGGTACATCAAGATTCTGTCTGAAATCATAATATTTATAATTTCATCAAATCTTATGTTCCAACTACAAGAAGCTTATTTTGAGTTCATAGATGGAGTTTCTTTAGCTTGCACACCTTGCTTTCCTAAACCATGAAGCCTGGGGCTACTTCATGTAAATATACTCGAAGAGATATTCATGGAGGAATGCAATCTTGACTTCCATCTTGAAGATGTCAAAGTCTAGTTGTGTAGCTATAGTTAGCAATAATATGATGAGTTTAAGCATGGTAACTGGAGAGCAAGTCTCATTGCAAGTGATGTATTCTATTCAGTGTGTAGCTCATGTCTACGAGCCGTGCTTTGGAGGTTTGTACCTTCTCATCAGATTCTCTCTTTCTCTTGAAGATCCATTTACACCTTAACGTGTCTTACCCATATAGGTGGATCCTCGAGGGACCATATACAACACTTGTATATGAATTCTTCTATAGACTTTGTTGCTAAAATCCATCTTTCCATGTCATGATCTTTAGAAGCTTCATCACATGAAGTAAGATCATTTAAATGAAACATGGAATCCATCCTCAAACTCATTTGAAGAGGTATTAGTGTTTTATTTTAATTATCCTTTTAGTTTCCCATTTTAGGAGCCTCATTATTTTCTCAAGATTAAATGAGTTCCTTCACTTCATTTTCATCTTGATTCTATAGAGAGTCATCCTTTAAGAATCATATCCTTAGAGATGAGATCTTTTAAGAATGTCAAGGTCATAAAGTAGGTATCCAATACCATCCTTTATTTTTCTAATGAAGTTGCATTCTCCGGTGCATGATTCCAGCATACTAGCTTGGAACCTTTTTAAGGATATATATTGTAGTCTCTACTACATATATACCTTGGAAACTAAGAGGTAATTATGCCAATATTCAACATTGATCAAATAATATCACACATGATCCAATTGTATCTCAATACAACTCTATTAAGTTAAGGTATGTTAGAAAGGAGTGGGATAGGAATGATATTCCTTTCTCCATAAGGTATTCTTAGAATTCATCTAATAGGTACTTTCTACCTAAGTTAGATCAAATTCATTTCATCTTCCTTCAAACTTTGGTTCTAAACCAAAATTGTGAAATCTTTGAACATTTCAAAGCTTTCTAAGGTGAAGGGAAGAAATCTCATATCACAGATAATAATTAAATGATATCACATATCATCAATATTCATTATGATACAGATGATCCATATACGTCAGTATGTATGAGATCTTTAATACCTTGGCATCTTACACCATTCCCAGAGAAGGGTGCATTAGACATTTTTACTTTGAATACACTATTCAAAAGTCTGTAAGATTTGAGATTTTAGGCATTCTAAAGTTCCATCTCTTACTAGTCAAATGATCTCATCAGCAGACTAATGTCCCAGACTTGATGCCAAATCATTGTCAAATGATCTTCGTCCTCCTATTGATCTTTTAAGGTTTAATTTTCAGAATTAGAAATGCTAATAACCATTCATTAGTTTCTAATTTAGTATAGTCCTCCAGATATCAAAATACTATCTCAAATATATCCATCATAACATTTTAGGTATATTCTAGAATTCATGTCTATTTTCAACATTTAGAAATCAACTATGAGTGTTTTATAATATCTAGTTTGTAGAGACATTCTTTAAGACCAAGGGCTCTCCCACTGAAAATATGAAGTTTATCTATCCAACAGAGATTGTTGCAACAATTGCATCAATACCCATATGGATGACTATTAAAGCTTAAGATCAAATTTTCTAGTCTTCTAAAATATATCAATTGCAAGTGTTATTAGAAGAATGAGATACAATGATTAGACTTTTAATCTTATCCAATTAGAAAGTCAATTTCAATGATTAAATGTAGATTATTCCGATGCACTATCCAAGTCCTTCTCTAAGGAACCTAGATAGACTTGATAGTCATACTATCAACACATCAGCTCATTGCGGTAGTGGCATTTATCCGACCCTTTGGATCTCATATGTGTGTGTGGAAACCATAGAAGTACAACCAACTCTTTGACTTTCCTTCTAACCTAGGTCCGGCCCATGCTTCTACTATACTCTTTTCATCTCTAAACAACCATTTCTTAAGACAAAGGATCTCTTATGTTGAATTCAAAATATTTCAATATAAGAGCATTTCGACATTTATACATGCTTCATTTAGTTCATACAATATTAATATTATGAAGTTTCATGAATGATTTTAGTATAGACATTAGAATGATGACACTCATCATATCTACATACGTCTTAACTCTTAAAGACTTAGGTTCAGGTAGGTACTCAAACATTTTGAATACATCATCTCCTATAGAGATACCATTCTGCAGGATGCACTGAACCATGTCATTCATGATTAAATACCAAGCGCACATATGGATGCCAAAACATCTTCTTAGTTTTTATAGGGATTATTTGACAATTACGATCATCATCGATATGTAACTTCCAAAGTACATTCGACAAAAGATCAAGACTATAGAGACATACAAACCCTAGGGTTGTAGACCTATTGTATATTTAATTGTCGTTCCTCATGATTATGAGAAAACTTGTACATTGCAACCACTGCAAGTACAACATCTTGATCATGGATCCAATCCATGATATTTAACTGGTTATCATTGAGTATAGTACTGAGTTGGTTTAATGAGGATTATTTGAAATAACAAATTTACATAAATATATATAAATATATACATATTTTACTTTGATTTGGGAATTTTATATCAAAGTTGTCTTGCCTTGTCAATATTGAATGTTCATTCCCTTAATCACATTCAATGTAAGAGATATACTTACCATTATATCTCAAGCAAGATCTGGGATCTCCTTTCTTATCTTTGTCACATCCCAATAATATGAGAACTTGCAACTTGGATAAAAAAGAAGCGGGAACACACTGCCTTGCAAGTCCAACTTGTATTTTCCAATTCAGTCTTTAGCACTCAAGCCCACCACCCTAACCCATCATTAATTGAACCAACTATCGACAGGAATACAACTTGCTAAGCACAATCCAATATGACCCCAATAATATGAGAACTCCATATTAGGGTCACTACGTATACGTCCTTACTATTTTGAGAAGCAAAGAGCCCGATCCAAATGGCTTGTATGCAGGAGTTGTCACTTTGGAGAGGCGTCTCCTACGTACAACCTCCGGTGACGGAACTCTTTGCATTGACGGGAGACTATGGATGTCACTTACGTGATCCTACACCTCATATGAATCATATTCACGTAATTAATTCTTCTAAGGGAAATAAAAACTCTATTCATGATAGAGTGTTTTAATTTTAATTGGATTCCAATCAAACTAATCATATTAAATTAATGGTCCAATTAATATCGAACAAACATTCTTTATTGTTACTTGAAATATGATATTATCTCAAATACATATTATTTCGAATTTTAATAATTAGAGAAATACATCATGATTTCTCAAGCATTATCCATTCCCTACCCGCTGTCATGGGCACTACCAACGAGAGTAGGACAGACCACACACGGTGTAATCTGCTACCCCAACGCTTCCAGACTAGACACCATATCCGTCTCGGAAAAAGATAATGCCAAGTCGATTACTTTGTACTTTGAGATGATAATCGATTTTTTAACCGAAGTTATATCATATAATAATAATAATAACAACAAACATTTTGATTAATATTATAAGATATTTGCTAAACAAATCTCCAATCCTATTAAAGCAACTTGTTTGTTGGACAGTGTATGAAGCAACTAATTTGTGATTTAGATCATATCTAATCAATTATTGGTTAAGGTAATATCATTTAATGAAATAATTATAATCTGTAACTATTTCAAAAATATTTATCAATATTTATCTCAAGAAATTAACCATTAATTTCTAAAAAAATTAAATGACAATCACATGGTTCATGATCAAGTATGCAATTTCCAACAGTGACCCCTACTTACTAAAATTAACATATCTCAATCATTTTAAATACAAATTAAGCAAAGTAAGTTTCCAAAATTTGCTAATTTGATTTATAAACCAACCCAAGTAATAATCACATATCTAGACGTTTCCAAACAGTAAATAACTCTTTAAATACGTCATGATTCGCCATCCTCGAAACAGTGGAGATATGTTCATTAAAATGATTATATCTTGAGTTATCAGATTCCAAATCACACAAACTCAAATCCCACAGTTTCCTTAATTAATGAAGAACATTATCCAAGTAATAGTTTTGTATTTAAATACTTTAAACAGTGTCGAAAATAATCACAAAACAGGGCTGCGAAAATTGAAATGCAATAAAAAGTTTCACGAACTCTAACGAGTCCAAATCTTCTTAGGTTAATGGATCGTATCCAAAACTTACAACCTGACTCTAATACCACTTGAAGGATATGGGGAGATCCTTAAGCATATCACGGAAGCATGAGGATCGCATACGAGAGCTACTAGTCGTACTAGTTGCTTGATGCAACAGAATTTAAAAAAATTATTGTGATGAAACCACATGATCCAAGAACAGTTCCCGGATCGTTTTATCTAAACCACAATAGGTACTAAGGTTACCTCTTGAAGCGTGGTTGCGACCGAGTCTCTAAACGAAGACACCTCCTGTCTCAAGTCCGATCCGACCGAGGAGACTCTTGCGAGCGTGTTGATGAGACGCGTACTCCTCGGAATCCATGTTGATGATCCAAGCAACGAATCTCCTGATTTAGTCACACGAGATCCGACGTCTTCTTCACGAGTGAGGCGCACCGAAGGAGACAAAGATACACAAGCAAATACTCCGGCAGCATAAGGACAATGTTGCAGCGATGATGACTCTCTCTATGGCTCCGTGGTGGACGTCCATAAGAGAGAGAGAGCATTTGGAATGTAGAGAGAGAGAGAGTAAGAGAGCATATGTTGTTGTCGTAAATGTGTAATTTGAAGAGCAAGGAGTGCCTCTTCTTATATAGGGTTTTGGGAGTCCATAGATCTCAATCCATGGACAAAACACAATCATTGGATGAGATTGATTTGTGTTCTTTCAATGGCCATGATGTTGTTGTAAAAAATACAACAACAATTGATTTAATTTAAATTAATATATATTAATAAATCAAATATAAATTAATTAAAAATTAAATCACTTTGACTAGTCTTGGAGATAATGAGAAGATTGACCATATCCCCCAAAAAAGTGGGACGGCTACTCCTTTGAGATTGAATGGGTCTATCTCCTCAAAATCTCATGAGATCTCATTATCACATGAGATCTCATTATCTAAAGATATCTCCAAGATTTACAACAACATTTGTTGTAAATTATTTCACAAAAAGAATTCATAATTATCTTGTGAACATTGCAATCATGCTATTGGAAAAAATGTAAATCACATTCACATCGCAAAACAAAATGTAAATTATATTTTCAATTAATCATACAATGTGAATCCAATTCATATAAATAATTAATTAACAAATATAAATCACAATATGCTCCCTTTAATATATTATAAATCACATTTACAATATATTTGAATAATATAGGTAGTGCTATCCACATTAGTCTTATCCATGATAATTAAATCACATTTATTCATATTGGATCTCAATTCTCATGTGCCCAATTGAATTACATTCACATTATTCACATATTTGATAATTAAATCACATTTAATTATCTTAGATAACTCTCCTTATAATATGAATCAAATTCATATTATTCATGATAATTAAATCACATTTAATTATCCATTTTTTAATGCTCGGATACATATATCAACAATGAAATTATCCATGAACTCTTTCAAGGACAATGGGCTTTCTCTGCGGATACTTGGAGATAAGTAAAGGGTGATTGTATTGTTCCACGTATAGTGACTTGGATATTGAGCTCACATCTCAAATCCAGATCTTGCAGACCTCCCATAGATGCTTGATTAAATTAAGACCGCAAATCTAATCTTCTCATTACATTTGAATCACATTGAAATCAGTGTCCAACATTTGGACTAAGATCAGATTACTTCTCTATGAGAGGATTCACTAAAATCCAGACCCGTTTCATCACTCCCTCGGAATGGAAGCATCATAGTTATACAATCGTTTATGTTAATATCACCCTCAGGCATTCCTAATACCTGTACATCCTACATACTGGAATACCCAGAATAAACTTGAAGTATAAGATCAATTTTACACTGTCTACTTCAGGGTTTCATCATTAAGTTTCTCATTTGACTATTGGGAGTTGGTATGGATCATATACTTTCCAAAATCATATATCATACTCAGGTATTGATCATATACTTTCCAAACTTATATATCAAACCTACAAATTTAGTCAAGCTTCTAAAGCGAGAGGACAATGCACAGAATTTGATTCTTCCTAATACCTCATGAGTGAGCTCATGTCTTCCAGTTCAACAATGAACATGTATGATCCCTTTAAGAGATCGTATGAATCATATGCCCTTGCATGCACACCAACGCTCTAGTGTATAGACCTTGGTTAGGTCATAAACCTATTGGTCTTCCAAATGTACATACTCAGACATATAGTAATACATCAGTCTCTGGTCCGAGGATGCATGCCTATATCGTGACAGCATACGACATAGGTCTTTGGTTATCTTGATCTCGTTAAGTCAACTCTTTGGACCTAACTAATCTGACACCTTCGAATTTCTATTCCTATGCAGAGGACCTGCATCAATATATCGGTCAGATATCAGCCATTCTAGAAAAGATTGCCATCTCCTTCTCAGGCTAAGGATCCTCTCTTAATATTCATTTGACGATTTTGATGAGTCCTCAATCTAACTCTTTAGATGTTCATCCAAGCACCAACCTCTAATATTCAATAATTGAATCAACAGCTATATGATCATCAAGATGGCCATGGTACATAACCCCAATTGTACTAAGGGACCTATTATGCAAATTAGTTATTCTTCATTTCAGATCAGGGAATGATATTCGCAATAACATTTATTTCATAATGGCTCGCCATGGGCTCGCATGTCCAACATGAGGCGACTGGATATCCTCCTGGAGTTGCAGGCGGTTGGAGCATGGTGGTGTCGATGTCACGGAGGTGATGCTTGGCGGAGATGGGTGGTGGCTGAGCACAGGAGGGAAGATGTTGGAGGTGAGTGTTGGAAGCGATGGTGGAGGTGGATTAGCTCTGTAGGTGGAGCTCCTGGAAAGTAGTGCTCAGAGGTTGGTCGCAGCTGAAGGTAGAGGAGCGTCGATGAGGATGAAGTAGCCCGGCCACACTGGAGGTGCGCTAGTGGTACAAGGCAAAGCAGATGTGTTGGCATGATAGTGCTACGATCGGAGCAAAGGGCACAGCAACTCAAGGAGCTCAACTGCTACGAGGTGCGGTAGCCTCGAACTTCACCGCAGTAAGGAGGGAACCGGAGCTGTCACCGTCGGGTTGCCCTTCTCCTTCAGTGCAATACCAATGGATGGTGAATAGAGGGAGGCAACGACAATGTTTTATAGTGATTAGAATGAGGGCCGACGATGGAAGGTTGGAGAGGTTTAATGAGCTCGGCGAAATTGCAGGGATTTGATGTGATTTGATTTGGAGATATGGGAATGATTGCGAGGAGATCCGGTTGTAGTGGTGGCGGTACAAATATGGAAAGGGGAAGGTGATTGGTAGTGCCCGTCGTGATCTTTTTGGGAAAGGGGAGAACGGGTTGAGGAAGATGAAGATCCTCGATCGTCCGATCTGTCGAGATTGGTCAGCCGAGGGCTTGCCATGTGTCACATTTTTTTACTTTTTTTATTTTTATTATTATTACTTTTCATTATTTAAGTCAAATTATTATATTTAAATACCGTAATGGGTGATACATGGTGGTTCCAGGAGCTGCCACGTGGCACCACCAGAAAATTCGAAAATGGAAATTCAAAGATAAATACAGAAGAAATAGCAAATAACCTCGGATTGAAATTTTTTTCTTCACAAAAGTGTTCGTCTCGATGAGATCTACAAATTTCATAAGAGACAAAAAATAGGTCATTTGCACAAAGTAATATTTTTGGGTACTCTTTGTACATAGAGTACCTTGATTTTTGGTTTTTTGTATTTTTTTATCATTTTTAAATCAGATAAAAATAGTAGAAAAATATGATACAATCAAAGATAAATATTTACATGATAATATAATTTTTTGGATTTTTATTATTTAAGGAAATGAAGAAATAAAATAAAGAGCGAAAAGATGGCTTTTGTACAGACTATTAGTGAACACTCAGACTCAATAAATTTCTTTGATTTTTGTTTTATTTGGATTTAGATTTTTATGCATTTTAATAAAACTTTTGTCAAAGAAAATAAATGAAAAAGTAATAAAATAAAAAGAGTTAAATATGTACATAAAATATCATGTCAAAATCGGGTAAAATACGTAATGTACCCAAGAGGCCCAAAACCCAACTTTACATATGAGCTCCGATTCACTTGAACTTGGTCTACTTTTGAAGGTAATTGAATGTGCATTAGTTCAAAAGTGAGTAGGATCAAATCGAAATTATATGAGGATGATATCTGCGTTTTAGTCTAGAAATTCTGGAATTACGATTTGAATTTTTCAGTCATTTCTATTAGTGATTTTTTTATTTTTCATTTATTATTGTTTGTAATATGTACACAATGGAGATGGTTTTAGGTGATTTGGAGGTAGAATGAATTAGTTAAAATTAGGGAAGTTAGCTTATATTACTTGTAAAATGAGTTGGAATTCTTGGCTTCTTATTTTATGAAATAATGTATGATAAAATGTAATTATTATTGACATATGCATGAATGCTAATTATGCACGATAATTTATAAAATGTAGATGAATACTAGGGATATGAGCTCTATTAATGTCTTTTATAGTGATGAATCATGGCTTCATCAACCCCCTATACTTAAACCATGCTCGTCCCTGAGCATCTAAACATTGAATGATGTTAAATGAGTCTGGGATCCATAAAAAGATCATGAGCAGAAGGTGAAAATGGAGCTAGACCTGACCTTTGCATTATTAGTTCGACAGAACTTCAGTGAGACTTTTCCCAAAGTTCGACATCCTCCAAGTTCTACACATCAATGTCATAGTTTCAGCTCAGAAGTCATCTTAGATCAATCCTTTTCCCAAAGCATACCCTATGAACATTTAACAATTGTCTCATGTGTGTGAAAGGTTTTATCTCTTCCCATCAAGAATGCCGGACTACCATGCAAACCTCTCCTTCAATAGCTCGTTCTCAGGGACTCAGGTATTTCCTTCTAAGGATTGTCACGATATGTTCACAATCGAAAAGAGGGAGAATTAGAAGAAGGGGAAAAGAACTGGAGGGTGACTGGTGTAGTCACCTCTCCTTGTGAAGCTGGCCAGTTTTGCCAACTCTCCACCAAGATCTGCATGTCTTCTTGAATCTTGGACCTTTTTGGTCAAATATTTATTTGGTAGTTGGCTTCTTTTTTGTTTGGAAAGTTGGTAGCTATGCCTGGATCTTGTTGCACACCTATGAAGATGGAATCTTTTTTTCGTACATGTTTTGGGGTCTTAGAAAAAAGCGTGCCCAATCATTCATCCATTTTTCGAAGCTTTATTTCAACCCATACTCCATTCATTAGATGTCCATGCTACTAGAAAAGAAACTGACACAGTCTTCCAACACCCCGTCTGAGTTGAGCTAAGGGCATAGTGCGAAAGTACAAATTAATTCCCTATTCAAGAGTCGTACCCAGAATGAGGCGTCCAGGTTAGACACTAAGAGTCAAACTCTACACATTGACATGCTAAACTCAAAGAATTAAATCAAATAACTGAAGCTTCTAAAATCCTCTTTCTCAGTGAAGTTCTTCTAAAAATTAAGTGGACTTAGGCCAAGTCCAGATCACTCTCGGTTTCTACTCATAACTTAGTTCAAAACCCAAGGGCTTCTCACTAATGCAGAAGCATGTAATGAAGTGCAAGTTCGGGAGATGCAGATACATTTTTATGAATTTTGTGAATTTTTTTATTTTTTAATGCAATATTTTTTTGTTGTTTGTTTATATTTTTTTATGTAAAAATGAATAAGAAGCCAATTTTCAAAATTTTGGTTGCACACACAATTGGACACAGTCAATGTTAGTTTCAAAACACTCTTTTTTTAAGTTAGTTACCCACCTCGTAAATAAGAATATAGACTTACGCGAAAGTCTGAGCTATGGGTAAAATATATACACAGTATATATATACCCCTATATACTTAACGAGTGTTACGTCCTCATAGTACAAGAAATGTAGAGAAGACATAGCTCGGGATAAGTGTAAGAGAGTGAAAAAAGAGTCATAAAAAATAGAAAATAGAAGTCGGCCCGCCTTTATATTCTTAGGTTGTGAATAATCTATGTACAGAAGAAATGTGAAAAATGAGGTGGGCGAGGATGTGGAATTTTAATGAGGAGAGTATATACAGTGGACATGTGGTCCCCCCCATACTTAGGCTCTGGTCAGCCTAAGTACAAAAGAAGGGTGGAAATGGGGCGATCGAGAGAAGGAGTGAATTAGGAGAGTGGTATATATAGATGGCATCGTCCCCCCCCATACTTAGGTCGTGGACTAAGTAGAGGAAGAAGATGTACAAGGGAACATATGGGGTCGGGGGGGGGGGCGGGAGGGATGCCGATGATTAAGGAGGCTTTCAACAGATCTTGTTGTGAGCATGTGAAAGATGATCATAATGACTGAAAGAAGATAAAGCTGATGAGTCCTGGCTATCATCAGTATTATCCTCATTAGAATCATGTTGGAGAGTGTATTTATGGGAAGAAGATGAAGCATATGAATCAGATGATTCCCATCCATCGTCGGAGTTATACTCAAAAGAATAATACTTGAAGGAGGAGGTACTTCAGAAAATTTTATTTTTAAGCTGCTTTATCAAGATGTGATTAGTCTTGTAGTCCATTGCCTCATCCTTGGATGATGAATACTCTGAAGCACCGGTCTCAATATGGTCATAAGAGATTATTCCGGTATATTTAATGAGACCAGGAGAGTCTTCTCTCGAAAAATAGTAGTGAGGAGCAGGAGTCGTCCAATGGGAGTAAATATTTGACTGCTTGTTTAGATAGGGTGTTAGGGCCGTCGAACTGAGTTCACTCATAAAAATCATCTTATCCGGACATGATGAGGAATTATCAAAAGATTCCTCTTTTGTTGTGTCGAAGGCAACTTTCTTAGTCGGTTTACTAGATAACCGTCTAGATCAAGGAGTAGTCGAAATGGGCATTTTGGACCGTGTTGTCTGCGAAGGTGCTGGTCTTGTGAGTGAGGTGCTGACAATCGAGTCTTCAAATGAGTACCCATTGAAATATTCCTCCCTGGTCAGCACACGTTCTGCATATTTGTTCTCAATTGACTTGACATTTATGCATTTCTGTGTCAGATCGATTTGATCAAGGCAGTTAGAGGAGGTCATGTCTGACTTAGGGTAAGCCCATGCTCGAGTTTCCTTATCATAAAGATCATGTATCATGTGTTCTTCTGTAGGATTTTTCATGATAGTGGTTGAGGTTCAAGCAGCGAGTAATGGGAGGATTGGATGAGTTTATGAACCAATGGTCTGCTCAACAGCCGTTATCTCAGTTGTAGTAGCGGAGTAGGGCTCTTTTACCGCTTGATGGTCACGACTGTTGTCTGCTTTATGGGCTACCTTATATTGTGTTTCCTCATATACTGGTTGAGCTTGAAGTGCTCTCAATGCTATGAAATTGATTTCCCGAGTCTCACATTCAATAGTTGCCTTAGCTAAGGCTAAGAATAGCTTTCTGAGAATTATTGAGTCTGGGTAAATTCTCCTTGATGCTCAATATAAATGTCCATGAAATCAACCTTGAGAGGAACATCTTGGAATGTAATGATGACTGAAATAGTTCCTTTTGACTATTTTATAAATCGATCAGCCAGCTGAATGATCTCTCCTAATTTCCTGATTGGTCTAAGTTTGAGCTTGTCAAACACGGAGGTCAGGAAGATATTAATTGGTGAGTCATCATCAATTCGGGCATGGGGTGAATGTTGTGTCTTTGATTTCACAGTCAAATCAAGGCAACTGTTTCACTTTACGGCTCTTGGTCTTTCTTCTTATCATCAAACAGGTGACCATTGACAATATATGTCTTTTGGTCTTTGTTCTCTTCTTGTCCGACTTTTTTTGGCATTAATTTATTCTTCACAAATCTTTCCAGGTCAGGGAAGTGTTCAACAACCTGATTTAAGGGAAGTTCAAAAATCAATCTTTCATCCAATGCTTCCCTCAGAGTAGGATCCAAATTCTTCGAATCCTCTCCACTTTCACTTTTAATGGGTTTCTCTGTTTTTCAATTTTTTGGTGTTTTTGAATTTTTCGATTTTTTTGTCTTCGGTATGGTGTTTAGATGCGGTGCTTTCCACAATAGAGGAGGAGCTTAGATATGTGGGGTTAGAGTCATCCCTAAGGGAATAATATGCAGAAGTATGTGAAGGGTGTCTGAAGGAGTGATATACGAGATGGTCACCGTGGATTTGATCATCACGGTTAATCCAACACTGATGATCATTAGGTGTAGGCCTTCCCATATGGTTTGGTTGGGTTTCCATGTTATTCCCAAAGGTCAAGACAAGATATGGATTTGTGAAGTATTGACCTATCCCAACAAAATTGTGATAATGAAATTAAGTCGGTTGGGTTTGGTGTTTGGTCTAGTCTTTTGTCTCTAAAGTGGTTTGATCTTCGAATAGTTCATGAGATCCGGCGAGAAATCAAGAATAGAATGGGTCAACCCAAGATGGAAGTTGATCATGGGTAGACAAGATTGGGGAAGATGGGAAATATGAAGAAGTGGAGAATTCAGTCGAATGATCAGAGGAAAGTGAATTGGAACTTATAGAGTGGGTTGGATAAATCTGAGGGTCAAAGTCTCCCACGAATGTTGGAGGATGCTTGGAAGATGAGGGTTTTGATGATTTGGGATGGACAGAGAAGAATTCATTTTCAAAGTAATAATCTGATGGGTACTCGGAGCAATGTCCCGACATCTTCAAATAATGTCGATGCACTGACATAATGAATCTTGGTTGAAAATGTTCAAGTGCACAACATACTCTACAGAAGAAACCCTAATTTTTAAATCAAGGAGAGCGATGGCACAATTGTGCAGTTTTTTATATTCGATCTTGGTTCACATACACCAATGCAAATGATATACAAACTCCTGGTTCATAAACTCACACAATGAAGGTCGCACGAGTTTAGGCAATTATCTTTCAATTTTATTACATGATAAATTCAATCTTGGAAAAGAACTAGCGAGCTGTTAGGTGCCATGAATTTTCTTAAAGACTGACCTGAATTCTATGGCTAGTTGCACCTACTTTCAGCCAATAAGGAAGTTAGTACAAATCGTAAAACGACTACCCATTAGTTAAGGACAGAGCCTTACACATTGTCCTCTTACCACTCACTTTGCTAGGGTAAGATGAATCATAAACGACTACCCATGTTTCCTCACTGAGAAGTAGCTAATTGTTTTTATAGAATCAGTAGTCTAAATGAAGATTATGGAGTTGGGCTCTAGCCTTAAGTGTCGTCTCTTGCTCACTCATTTAGATAAGTGAATACAAGGATGAGGTTCTTCTCCCACAACAATTCTCAATTTTATGGTTTATTAACATTGGGTTTGTTTAGCAGTACCAATTTATTTAGGTAATCACTGAAAAATTAGACGAGAAGAAATTCATATCTACAACCCAGTCCCAATTTCCTTTAAATCTTAAGTGACAAATCAGGAGGGAGAAAATCTTGGGAAAAGCCGTTGCACGCGAGAAACAATGATGTATGCTTAGTTAGAAGACTTACAGTGATTCCTTGCAATCTCCATGTGGGATGCAATACAAGAATTGAAAAATTATTCTATATGATATGCAAGCCGACAAAATCACACCTAGCAGATAGTTCTATTAGTCGGGAAGAAATGAGTTAAATTTTTGACTAAGTTGAACGATTTAATGTGTGCATCAATTAAAGTGAGGTGTGATCCAAGGTTCTACGAGCATAGAGAATAATCCTAGAAGCTCTAATAGCCGTAAGTGCATGTCTCACCACGAATCACTCATGTTGGGCCCCACCCTCACGGGATAGTGAAACAAGCCACAACACATCACAGAAGAAGTTAGAGTCTTGTTTACACACACGAGAGTCCAAACAGACACCGTTGTAAATAAGCAACTAATTACAAAAATTAAAATTGCATAAATTAAAATCCTAGACTCTACGCTCTCTCACAACTCAACTTGATCTTAATTTAATATGCGGCTTTTCGGTAGTCGGTGAATATGCATCAGTTTTGGGAGAAACAACTCCACGTATGCTGAGCACCTTGTAAGAAAAATAAGAGAGAGTATAAGAGATTGACAAAAAATAAGAAAATAAAGTATGAAAATAAATGCTGAAAATAAAATATATTAAATGCAGAAATACAATAAAAAATGGGAAATGTACAGTGATGAGGTTCGGGGGTCAAACTACCTGAGTTTGTGGAAAACTTAACACTAATTTTCTAGACAAAACCTAAGTCGTTTGCCTCCCCAGCAATGACGCCATATGATTAGTCTAAAGAATCCTTATGTTAATTTGTGTTAATTAAGCATTTCAAATAATGAACTTTGTTACATTGTAGGCAGGTAATCGGAATTAATCAAGAAATAATCACTTAAATATTTAAATCAATTGATTTTATTGATTTTATGTTTGTTTTACTTGGTCAAGTTCTAAGGTCGAATTCAAGGGGCAAAGGAACAACCTAAATTAATATCTATCAAAATTCGTGCATGATTTTAGAAGCAGATTTTTTGTTTTTTATGTAGTTAATGGATACACATGCAAATATGGGCTAATTATAAGGACTAGAAAATTATCATCGATCAAACGAAGTCCAAAAATAAAATTACAAAACTTGGCCAAAATCTTAACTATGATTAAATGAATGCACTGTAATTTTTTCGGAGTTTTTTAATACAAAATGATTATTTTATGAATTAAATAGTGCATATGTTGTGAATCTCAATAATTAGTTATAATAAATACTAAACCTATGTATTTTCAGGAAATAAAAATATCCAAGATAGAGCAATAATTGAACTATCCTAGAAAAATCCTAAACCATAAGAATGTTGAGTTTAATACCTATTAAAAATTAATTACTGTAATGCACAAAATAATTTTTATAGACAAAATATGCATGCAAATGCACTTCTTTATAGGCACAATGTAAATATCAATCAATTCTACAATCTTTGAATTTTCGGTAGTTTTTGGAGCTATGGTTAATAGTATATGAATTTCTAAGCACAAATTGGGAAAAATATGTAATTTCCCACACACATATTAATTATTAATTAACCACTGAGAATAAAAATATAAAAATCATTCCACAATGCAGTTGAACTACAAGATAAAAAATTTTTGAATAATAAAAAGATGCGAAAATGTTACTCAAATAATAGATAGAAGTCAGGGTTCTTTGCGTAAATTAAAATAATGAAATAAATAAATAAGGTGCAAAGCATGGACTAGAAAGTAATTACCGTGCCCAAGGGTCCTTTGTGCAAAATGTTTGAGGGGCACCTGGGCAGCACATGCCCTTGATGGTAGGGGCGCATGCGTGATTTGGCGAGACTCCAGGGGTTTCAGCACAAAATTTTCTCTCTCCCCCACATGTGGGTCACGTGCTACGGGGGCATGTCTCGTGCCCTTAGATTGCGGCATAAGTGGGTGAAGGAGTGGGATGACTGCAAGATGACTGAGGTAGCTGGATATCCTCTTGGAGTCGCAGGCAGCTGGAATGGTGGTGGTGTCGATGTCGTGGAGGCGGTGCTCGGCAGAGATGGGCGATGGCTGAGTAGGGGAAGGTCGATGCTGGAGGCGAGAGATGGAAGCGGTGGTAGAGGTGGATTAACTATGCAGGTGGAGCTCCTGGTGGGTAGTTCTCAAAGGTTGACCACGACCTGTGGGAGAGTCGATGAAAATGAAGTAGCCCGACCACTGTGGAGGTGCGTTGGAGGTAGAAGGCGAAGCGGATGCATTAGCTCGACGGTGCTACGACCGAAGCAAAGGGGCAGCAGCTCAAGGAGCTCAGAATGCTATGAGGTGCGGTGGCCTCGGACCTCACCATAGCAGGGAGAGAATCGAAGTTATCCTCTCCAGATTTCCCTTCTCTTTTAGTGTAATAATGGCAGATGGTGAACAGAGGGAGG
Organism: Ottelia alismoides; assembly: GCA_037367405.1. NCBI lineage: Eukaryota > Viridiplantae > Streptophyta > Magnoliopsida > Alismatales > Hydrocharitaceae > Ottelia > Ottelia alismoides. The sequence continues at coordinate 658,313 of JAZKJV010008492.1, read as the reverse complement.
CGGCAACAATGTTTTATATTGATGAGAAGAAGGGTCGGCGATGGAAGGTGGGAGAGGTTTGACGAGCTTGGCAAAATCTTAGGGATTTGGTGGGATTTGATTTGGAGATCGGGGAGTAATCATGAGGAGGATCCGATTAGAGTGGAGGCAGCACAAAGATGGAAAGGGGAAGGCAATTGGAGGTAGTGGTCATAATCTCTTTGGGAAAGGGGAGAACAGGCTGAGGAAGATGAAGATCCTCGGCCGTCCGATTGGCCGAGAATGGTCGGCCGAGGTCTTGCCACGTGTCACTTTTTTTTACTTTTTTTTATTTTTATTATTTTAGTAAAATTAATATATATATATATATATATTAATATAAAAAAATGGGTGACACGTGGCGACTACATGAGCTGACATGTGGCACCACAAGAAAATTTGAAAATTGAAATTCAAAGATAAATACGGAAAAAATAACAAACAACCTCGGATCGAAAAATTTTCATCATGAAATTGTTCATCTCGATGAGATCTACAACTTTCATGAAGAGACCAAAAAGAAAAAGGTCATTTGCACAAAGTGATATTTTTTAGGTACTCTATGTACATAGAATACCTTGATTTTTAGGTTTTGTAATTTTTTTTATCATTTTAAAATCAGGAAAAAATAGTAAAAAATGATACAATCAAATATAAATATTTATTAATTAATCTAATTTTTGGGGATTTTTATGAATTAATAAAATGAAGAAATAAAATAGACGACTTTTATACAGATTGTTAGTGAACACTCAGACTAGTAAATTTCTTTTATTTCAGTTTCATTTTGGATTTGGTTTTTTATGAATTTTGATAAAACTATTGTCGAAGAGAATAAATGAAAAAAGAAATAAAATCAAAAGAGTTAAATATCTATATAAAATATCAGGTCAAAATCGGGTAAATTACAAAATGTACACAAGAGGCCCAAAACCCAACTTTCACATACGAGCTCCGATTCACTTGAACTTGGTCTTGTTTTGAAGGTAATTGAATGTACATTAGTTCAGAACTGAGTAGGATCAAATCAAACAATGTCTGAGGATGATATCAATATTTTAGTCCAAAAATTTTGGAATTATGGTTGAGGTTTATTTGTCAATCATATCTATTAGTGATTTTTTGTATTTTTCATTTATTCTTGATAGTAATATGTATATAATGGAGATCATTTCAGATGATTTGGAGTTAGCATGAATTAGTTAAAAATCAGTAAAGCTATCTTATATTACATGTCAAATGGGCTAGAATTCTTAGTTTCTTATTTTATGCAATAATGTATGATAAATTGCAATTATTATTTACATATGCATGAATGCTAATTATGCATGATAATTGATAAAATATAGATGCATATTGGGGATCTAAGCTTAATTAATGTCTTTTAGAGTGATGAATCATGGATTCATCACTTCTCTATGCTACAAGAACTAAATTACACTAAGAAAGCAGTAAAAATTAACCCGTGCTTGCTTGGTACAGGTATCAGAAGATGGGTCATCGAAGATGCTCCAGAAATGCCTTGGATCATCGATTCCACCTCTTATCCTCCCCGATCAGACCTGGACATTCGTGTTGTCACCATAAGCTTCAACAGGAAGGTGCTCTAATGGGGCTAGTAAGAGAAATCGGGATAAAAACTTAAAAGGTGGTCGGGTATGGTTTATTTATAGATAGGATATGGATTAAATTCGATGGGCGGTGGCATATGGGAGGAAGAAGGTTGGTGACGGGCTATGGCATGGGTAAAGGTGAGGGATGAGGGAGGAACCGAGATGCGAGGTGCTCGAGAAGGAAGGTGGAGAAGGCGAAGAGTGGAAATGGGGAGAAGTTAGAGGTCTCTTGACCTCTGACAAAATGAGCGAAGAAGAAAGGACTATTGACTAGGTGGTCAAGTAGCTGAGCTCTAGTTGGTCCACATGGACCAACTAGAAAATAGGATTGAATTTTTTTTATTAGTTAGACTTAAAATAATAGATGATTTTATTAATTTTAAGTCAAAACATAAAAAATGGTTGATATTTTATATAATATTTTAATAAGAGTTTTTATTTATTTTTACAAAGTTTTTTTATAAGATGTTAATGATTACATGTATATACATAAGTATATATACCTATTTTTAGGGTATTTTTATTTTAGATTTTATATTTTATTATTATATACGCATATTTTATGTATTAATAAATTATTTAATTACACAGTTACATATTTTTATTGTATCTTTCTGATTTTATTCATTTACTTATATAAATATGTACATGTATTATATAGGTATAGTTTACCTATATATTTTAATACTTTATTTATTTTAATGCATTTTTTGTGTTTTTATTTTATGTTTATTATTTAAATGTATTTTATATAATATTTATAATAATATACAAAAATAATGGAAGATAAAAATATAAAGAAAAAATATATTGAATATTATATACATGTATATAGTACAATAAGGACCCAAAAGCGAACTTTTGCATCTCAACTTCAAATTAAATGAAACCATCTTCATTAAATAGATAATTTAAATTTATGAAAATAAAGGTGATTTTGGACAATTTCATGTCTGTATGGATGAGATACATGTCAGGAAAGTTATGTTTACGGTTTTTTGGTCTGTGTGTCTGATGAATCTCCATTTCATCACCTTTATTCTATCATTTTGGCCTTAAAAACCCTAGCTAATGTATGTAAATAACATTTATTTGTAAAAATTAACATTCATTCTTTATTCCATTAATTGTGTATAAAATAATATTTTTAATACCAAAATTATAGAATAAAGAAAAGAAAAAGAATAAAATGTCAACGGTATTTTGTGACCCTAAACCCCGAGACCTAGGCATCTTGATGACTGGGTCAACAAGGAACAATGTAGGGGGACATAAGGGCCAAGAATCACAATAAAACTCATTCTTTAATTCATCAATAACTAATTTTTTTGAACCTATTTTATTTTCGACTTTTTATACCTCAAATAAAGAAATTTTGTGCAAGAAAGTTGTAGATAATAATATATAGAAAAATACAAAATTGAGTTTATACAAAAATAATATACAATGTACAAGTTATACTCTAAATAAGATGCCAAAATCCCAACTTCCCATACCCATATCTCCTAAATAAAACTAAAAATCTATCAAAATCACATTTAATTTACATAACTTTTAATAAGCTATTTAATGAAGGTGGTTTCATATTTTTAGAGTTAAGGTGTGAAAGTTAGGATTTGGACCCCTATTGTATAGTATACAAGCATAAAATATTCATTTTATTCATTCTTTATTATTTTTATACCTTTATATTTTTTATAAATTTATAAATATTATTTATAACAATTGTAGATATTAAAAATAAAATAAAATGATAAATAAAAACAATAAATACAATATACATACAAAACACACAAATGAGTATACAATACATATACCGATATACTTTATAACTATATTTAATTAAGTGTAAATATTATATTAGAAAAATATAATAGAAATATATTTAAGTATATAAAAATAAGTTATAATTTGAAAAAATAATAAAATCAAATAATAAAATCAAAAATACAAAATAAAAATAAAATACTTAAAACATAGATTACTATACCTACAATATAACCCTGAAAATAAACTTGTAATAAAACACCTCGGAATAAATAATAATAATATTATTAAAATACTATAAAAAAATAAGAAATAAATTTTATTTTATAACTAAAAATTATTAAAATATTTTTTTTCTGAATTTGCAAATAATTTTGAATCTGGTTGTTTCTGGTTGGTCCACGTGGACCAACATGAGCTCACTTCCAGTTGACCTCGCTCAACTCTCTGACTGAGGTCCTAGGTATGACATGCTTGGTTCTGACCCATCTTCTCCCTTTTTTTCAAGTCAGCACAAACATAGATTTGTCTGGGTCTCTTCTGTGATTTTCTTCATTGTTCTTGCTCAATCACGCGTATGTGATTTTTTGAGGCGAGAACCTCTTATTCGCTCATGCTTCCTCGATCATCCCAAACCCTTCACTCGCTTGTGCATAACTCCTCTATAGCTAATCATTTGATTTTGAACCCCCTTTGGCCAATTCTTGGCTTCCCTTCAAAGAGCTTTGGATCGAGGGTCGTGGCAGGACCCTCTCTAGCTATTTGGCAGTGCCGTGAGGTCCCATCTCCTGGCCTCCAGCCAGCCGAGGTACACTTTTTCTTATCTTTTTAGTTAGCCAATAGCCATAGGTTTTATTCAATTCACTCATTTTAACATTTAAGCGCTCGTCTTAGTGTTAAATTACCATTTCAAAGTTCGTCGGAGTTAGCCCTCCGACGAGCTCTCCAATGTGTTCTCGACCTACTAAGACATGCCTACCACTCTCACGTCTTTCATCTCTCGCTTCGCTTCATCCCGTGCCACTCCATTCAACATGTTCCTCTCGGGAGCAGGATATGTGTGTCCCACCTCCGCTGCATCATCAAGATACCCCCTCCAAGCATCATCATCCTTCCATTTCCCTCCTAATAAGGTCGAGGCACTTTTCCATTGACCCCTTTATCTTCTTGTGTAGGATTTGAGACCCAAAGGATCAGGTGGAGCTATTTTGATCCTCACCAGAGGTATCTGGAGCCTCTAGGATTCTTCGACCTCATGAGCGAACCCAGGTAACCATCAAACAATTTTGAGCCCCCCAGCCTCTAGAGAACCTTTCTAGGAGTTTTTTTGGACACTTTGCAGCACGAGAGGAGGTCAAAGGCTCGCTCTACGATCGATCGAAGTTCGGTGGAATAGAGCTTCCACCTTGTTCTTCTGAGCCACTCTAGAGTCATCCGATCGAGATCTGTTCTTTGTGATGCACTGTTGACGTCCAATTGGCGAAGCTCACAACTGTTAGATTCGATCTAGGATCTAATCCCATGTGTCCTTCGGCGAAATGTCATCTCGAAGCCCGAGGACGTCATGTGTATTAGTGAACAAAATCCAATCGTTCGCCCGTGCTATATATGTAACGTCCCGGGCTTAGGTCCCCGGTCCGTTATCGAGGAAAACTGGCCCTGACAACTTGTTGGGTATGGGCCCAAATGGATCCGTTGACAACCACCCAAAATGCTTAAGCCCAAGTTGTCAAGTAGTAATCCCCACCACTTATAAACCATACCCACACTTCGTGAGTTTTAGGTATGTCACTATATTTGGGGTTGGGGTGTTACAACCTCCCCCACTTATATTCGCAACATCCTCGTTGCGACATGGCCCATCACTTATTCCCAGTGATAGTGGCGGCTGCACGCTCCGGGTAGCCATTTCCTCCAACCTCTTGTAGGGGCGGCTCCACCTCTCGGGTAGCTCTTTCCACTATCAGAGAGAATTTGGCTCTGATACCATTTGTGACGTCCCGAGCTTAGGTCCCTGGTCCGTTATCGACGAAAACTGACCCTGACAACTTATTGGGTTCGGGCCCAAATTGAACACGTTGGCAACCACCCAAAATGCTTAAGCCCAAGTTGCCAAGTAGTAATCCCCATCACTTATAAGCCATACCCACACTTCGTGAGTTTTTAGGTATGGCACTATGTTTGGGGTTGGGGTGTTACAACCTCCCCAACTTATATTCGCAACGTCCTCGTTGCGACATGGCCCATCACTTATTTCCAGTGACAGTGGCGGTTGTACGCTCCCGACTTAGTTCCCTTCGGGTAGCCCTTTCCACTATCAGAGGGAACCCGCTCTGATACCCTTTGTAACGTCCCGGGCTTAGGTCCCCGGTCCGTTATCGAGGAAAACTGGCCCTGACAACTTGTTGGGTATGGGCCCAAATGGATCCGTTGACAACCACCCAAAATGCTTAAGCCCAAGTTGTCAAGTAGTAATCCCCACCACTTATAAACCATACCCACACTTCGTGAGTTTTAGGTATGGCACTATGTTTGGGGTTGGGGTGTTACAACCTCCCCCACTTATATTCGCAACGTCCTCGTTGCGACATGGCCCATCACTTATATGTAACGCCCCGCTTCGACGATAGCGCATCTCAACTCCCATTCTCAATATTACCCAACAACAATCATAAACAACATGCATGATATACCATTTATACAAGATAGGGAAAGAAAATCTAAGTTTCTACTGATAACAAGGTCCACATACGGATAGCAATAAGTCTTTAAAGGCTCTTTATTACATCATAAATAAATAATCGGAAAGGAAGGATAACAAAACTACTAAGAACTGGTCCTCAACCTTAGCAACATCCTGCAGATGCACAACCAAAGATGTGAGCTGTCTCCTACTCTACACTTCCTATTGGATTTCCAAAGAATGTAACTCATGAGTCAACTGACTCAGTAAGGATAAAATAAATTATAAATCAAGAGAGTATAGATAGGCAATGCAACTGCAGTAACTGAGCAAGTTTAGAAGAGAACAACTTAAAAACATCTAGTAATAAGCAATCAGTTATATTCTAGGCATTTAACAAGCACGCAATCAAAACCAATTCTTTGACATATCTATATCCATAATTTCATTTCTTATCCCGGACTCGCCCGTCAAAGGAGAAAGACTACGCTAGGAATGAAGCCTGCAACACTTCATTCAAAGTGCAGCCTTAAACCTGTGTGCAAGTGCGATCCTTCAGTCAGTCTAGTTAGTAGTACTCTGACACTCGAGATAGGGCATACAAGCCCAATAGTCATAACTATTATTAATCGAGTCTGCCGGAGGAGTCTCGCTCGCTCCAAAATAAGTGCAAAAATAAAGATCTGCATGGTGCAATGCACTCGTGCATCCACCTCAATCCCACCAGAGTACCTACCACCACCCCACTCTGTGATGCCCCTCGAGTGGGGGTGACTCACTGTCGGTTCGGCCGGACCACAAGGGGGTGCACCCACCTTGTAGTTTTTATCTTTTTATCCCTTACAATGCATGTGATATTTTACTCAAGAAGTCAGTTGGGAAAAAGTCAAGATCTGCATTAATAGGGAACCAACACAATAATAATGAGAAGCATAATATAACATGATGCATTTCTCTTTTTCCAATGGTTTAAGATATCCTCCCCAATACCTTATGATGAGATAAGCACAACTTGTTGCGGTGGCAACAAAAGTCTTCGATCACAATTTGGGGCATCGAACGCCTGTTCACATATAATAATTATTTAACCTATAACCACACGTAGGACCTTAGCCACGATGGGGACAAAACAATAGATATGTAGGTTAAATAATTATTATAACCACACGTAGTACACTTGAGCCTACATAACCATATCTATTGTTTTGGCCACACGTAGATATGGTTATGTAGGCTCAAGTGTTCTAAGTGTGGTTATAATAATTATTTAACCTACATATCTATTGTTTTGGCCACATTGTGGCTAAGGTCCTACGTGTGGTTATAGGTTAAATAATTATTATATGTGAACAGGCGTTCGATGCCCCAAATTGTGATCGAAGACTTTTGTTGCCACCGCAACAAGTTGTGCTTATCTCATCATAAGGTATTGGGGAGGATATCTTAAACCATTGGAAAAAGAGAAATGCATCATGTTATATTATGCTTCTCATTATTATTGCGTTGGTTCCCTATTAATGCAGATCTTGACTTTTTCCCAACTGACTTCTTGAGTAAAATATCACATGCATTGTAAGGGATAAAAAGATAAAAACTACAAGGTGGGTGCACCCCCTTGTGGTCCGGCCGAACCGACAGTGAGTCACCCCCACTCGAGGGGCATCACAGAGTGGGGTGGTGGTAGGTACTCTGGTGGGATTGAGGTGGATGCACGAGTGCATTGCACCATGCAGATCTTTATTGTTGCACTTATTTTGGAGCGAGCGAGACTCCTCCGGCAGACTCGATTAATAATAGTTATGACTATTGGGCTTGTATGCCCTATCTCGAGTGTCAGAGTACTACTAACTAGACTGACTGAAGGATCGCACTTGCACACAGGTTTAAGGCTGCACTTTGAATGAAGTGTTGCAGGCTTCATTCCTAGCGTAGTCTTTCTCCTTTGACGGGCGAGTCCGGGATAAGAAATGAAATTATGGATATAGATATGTCAAAGAATTGGTTTTGATTGCGTGCTTGTTAAATGCCTAGAATATAACTGATTGCTTATTACTAGATGTTTTTAAGTTGTTCTCTTCTAAACTTGCTCAGTTACTGCAGTTGCATTGCCTATCTATACTCTCTTGATTTATAATTTATTTTATCCTTACTGAGTCAGTTGACTCATGAGTTACATTCTTTGGAAATCCAACAGGAAGTGTGGAGTAGGAGACAGAGGCTCACATCTTTGGTGGTGCATCTGCAGGACGTTGCTAAGGTTGAGGACCAGTTCTTAGTAATTTTGTTATCCTTCCTTTCTGATTATTTATTTATGATGTAATAAAGAGCCTTTAAAGACTTATTGCTATCCGTATGTGGACATTGTTATCAGTAGAAACTTAGATTTTTCTTTCCCTATCTTGTATAAATGGTATATCATGCATGTTGTTTATGATTGTTGTTGGATAATATTGAGAATGGGAGTTGAGATGCGCTACCGTCGAAGCGGGGCATTACAATATAGGGGTATTTTGCAATCTTTATCCCTCATTTTTATAATTAGTCTTTAATCTAGAAACATTCCTATGCCTTTTATGCTTTGTAATATTTGCAAACAAGCCCCTGAACTATTTTATTTTCAAATTAGTCCATGCCATCTCACCTCATGTGCTGTCCTACGTGAGGTAGGCATTTTCCAGTTTAGACCCTGCAACTTTTTTATTATAATTTAGTCCATTAAATATTTATTCCAGTTGTACATTTTTGTGAAAATGGTAGATAGGCCTCTGATCTTTATTTTAATTACATATATGCCCTTACGAGTTTATTGATTTTTTGTGCATTTCTTCCATTTATTAAATATAGTGTCCATGCTCCAAAAATTACTAAAATATAGGGTTAAGCTCATGTTGCAATATATTTTCACACCATATTTTTATATTTACAATTTAGGATCTTTAATATTTATTAAAAATTGAAAAGAGCACAAATATTCCTTATTTAGCTTTAAAAACCCATTAAATTTATAAATCTTTTTGAAAAATTCCACCCAAAAAATATTTTGTCTATTTAACTAATTTTCTCCTTTAGACCAAAAATCATTAAAAATAGAAAAAGAAAAAACCTAAAAACAAGAGGCACCAAAATCTTTTACAAGAATTTAGAAAATTCTTTAAAACTCCAAAAATATCATTTTCTGTTTTTTAATTTTCTCTATATTATTATTTATCTTTTAAAATTAATTTGAAGAATTCTGGACCTTATTCAAGATTTTTAATCTTCAAATTAATTTGTCTTATTTTTTAATCTCTGATTTGAGGTACTTTTAATTTAAAAATCCATAAAAATTAGGAAAAATCTTTGAAATTATCACAAATAGTAGAAAATTATTTAAAACCCAAAAATATTTAATTCTATAATTTTAATTTTTTTCAATTGTATTTATATCTATAATATTCTACCTTGTATAAATAACCCTATGTATTCTATACTATATATTTAAAATGGAAAAAGAAATTAAAAAGCAGAAAAATATAAAAAGAAAATAGAAAATATATAATTAAAAACAATTAAAAATATACAAACAAACAAATTGAAAAAATTATAATATATAAATCCACAAAAATACATAGACGACAAAAAGAACACAATTTTATATTTATTTGTACCATTCTCCTTTTTGCTCCCTGTGTTCGACCTATACATATTGCATGCTAAACACATCTTTTGTAGAGTTATAGTAAATTTTAACTCCACAAAATTTTCTTTTTTTTGCTTAATTCTTATTGTGGGTTAATTATTTATTTACTAGGGGTTCGTGTTAGGTGTCTTGACGACAGTGTCTCCACCTTGTGTGAGACATCTGACCTGTGCAAATCCCCAATTACCGTTGCGAGGAGCAACTTTACATAGATTGGTTTTTACCCTTGTCTTCTTGCTTGTCTATATTCTCTTTTATTTATTTTCTATTTATTTGATATTATTGTTGAGTTGTCTAACCATCTTCTTTGTTGACTTTGCTGCGAGGTACCACGGATTGAGGGAGGCCCTCTTTAGAGTGCTTATGCACCCACGTGAAGTTGGCTCAGTGTTCTGACCTTGCAACAGAAGATACTTGCATTATTTTGTAGACAGTGACCACTTTACTTTATTGTATTTTTTTTGTAATTTAAGTGAGAGAGAGACTATTTTATTGTAATATTCAGGACTCTCCAGACTCTGCCCTACTTCACGAGGTCCACTGCCCGAGGGATTGTTCCCATGGGGCCTCGTCGGTTTTGTCGTGTTTTGCATCGCTTTTATTTTCCTTGTTTTCTGATTTTATTTTCCTTTGTTTTGTGTGATTGAGCCTTGACATTATGATTGCTTGATGATATATAAAGGCCAAACACCTAACAACCATTGCATGTACCTATAGCCTCATTTGGACTTAGTCAAATTTTGAATTGCTATTTATTTGGATTTGAGACCGTGTGTCAAGAGAGGTCGCATACAGTGCGTGTAGGACCCGTTGTGGCGAGCACCGAGTGGCATAGAAGACCAGACCTTGGTCTCATTTCTAGATAACTAGCATATTGTTATTCACGCTAATAATATATTCTCATCTAGGGAGATTTCATCGGCTTTGCATTTGCATATAGATAGGTTTCCATTTTACTAAGCATCCTTACATGAAGAGAGTTGGAGGTAAGGTGGGAATTTCTGTTTATCATTCTTCACAATTTTCGCCTCGCATTGCTTTTTCGCTCTCTCCACTGATTTTGATCATCTAGGTTGCTAAAGGAATTGTTTCCCTGTTAGGCTCAAGTATTTTCATTAAATATACAAAAAAAGTGATAACAAATAAATTGGGAATGATAATATTACTCTACCCTAAAAATCAATCAAAAAGAAAAATATTTGTCTTCAGAAGAGTAACCCTCGCATTGTATTTGTTTTAATTTGCTTACATGCACACTAAGGTTAGTGCCCCAATCCCAGGCCTCCTAAGTGACTGTGTAATTTTGTATTCTCACCAAACTCTAAAATAGATAAGATAAAAAGACTGAACTTTCACGGTCTTCACCGAGTTGAGTAGGTGAATTGAGGGTTTGTTTTGTGTGAGTTTGTTTGTGATTGTTTGTGTGTATAATTGATCTTCCCTATGCACTTGCACCTTTTTCTCACATCTCTTGATTTGACTTCATGTTCTTCCGATTGTTTTCCTTTTATTTCAGAGATGGCCATCTGGAGCGAATTTTATCCGAAGTTTACGGATCCCTTGTACCCTCCATCCGGTCTACCTGCATTTTTCAGGAGGACATTGCTGCTAACATTTGTACATATCAGGCTAATCCTTTGTTTCAAGATGCATATTTTGATTTTGATCCACCCCCTATTATTAGGAGGATGTTGCTCCTGAGATTTCTTTTTGTATATAGCCACCTAACCTACCATTTTAGGACTCAGACGTTCACCTACCACCATCATATGTTTCACCACCTCACCCACCTAAAACTTAGCTTTGGGAGTCACCTCTCATGTTGTCCACACTTGAGACATTGACATCACCACCTCACCCACCTGAAACTGAGCTTTGGGAGTCACCTCTCATGTTGTCCACACTCGAGACATTGACACAGATCATGGATTATATGAAGTCGAGGATTGACAACCTCACTAGTCTAAAAAAGAGCCATATTGATGATTCACCCTCTGGAATTCTAGATTCATTTGAGGACACCCTTGAGGGCTTGCAATCACCAAAAATACAAAAAAATGATAAAAATTTAAAAATGCAAAAAGATTTTGGGAGACACATTGTTGATTAAGACTGTGAGGAGAGGGTGTTGACACGAAAATTTGGTGGATCGGAAACTGATGATACGATATGTGTCGTTGCTATCCCCAAAAATCCTGTGACAAACAAACAATTTTTTTATTTTTGCTTCCCGAGGGTTATTCAATTAATCAAGAATTAATTAAGAGAAAACAAGAATCTCAAAGGACAACTATCCTTGGTTTTTGTGATTTTTTATCTTTTTAATTTTTTTAAATTTTTTATTTCTAAATTTTTTATTCTGATTTTAAATATTTTAGTGATTTTGATTTTTGTATTTTTTTAATTTTCAAAAATAACATGAAGTGATATTCACAAGATCAAAAACACGCACACCAACTCTTTTTGCAATTTTTCAATTAATCAAAAAATACTCAGAACACTCCAGAGAAAATATTTTTGGGTTTTAAAAGTTTTTAAATATTTTTGTGATTTTTTGTGGAATTTTCAGATGTTTTTGTATTTTCAAAAAAATAAAAAGTGAGAAAATGCGAAAATGTGCACAGCTTGGAGTAATTTGCAACTTAAAAATATTTTATGTACCCAAAACTCCTGAAATTTTTTTAATGACAAACTAAATGCAAATATCTATATACAAGAACTGAAATCATAATTTTTAGATTTTTGTAGAATTTTTATGATTTTAATAAGAATATTCATTTTTCACAATTTTTTGGTTTTTATAATGAGTTATGCATGAAAATTGGTCAGAAAGCCTAATTTATTTTGGAATTTTTAGAGTTATTTTCGAATTTTTATGAATTTTGCAATTTCGGGTAGACAAAATAGCACTGTTTTTTATTTTTTAAATATATCTAATATCAACAAAAGGCTAAGAAAATTTTAAGGGTTTTTATCATTTGTACCCTTCTGATATATTGCAATTTCAGTTATGCCCCTTCCTTTTTTGAAATATCAGTTGTGCCCCTACCTTCTTGCAAAATTCATAGTTCTGCCCTTTTGTAATATCAGTTATGCCCCTACTTTACCTTAACAGAAGGGCAGGACTGTGAATTTTTCAAGAAGGTAGGGGCACAACTGATATTCCAAAAAAGGGAGGGGCATAACTGAAATTGCAATATCTCAGAGGGGCACAACTGATAAAAACCCAAATTTTAAATAATGTAGAATAACATAGCAGGAGCACACAAAAATTTTCTCAGAATTTATTGACCATGAAAAACATTTATTTGATTAAAAAGTGCATGCAAAGTTTATGTCTGAAATGCAGGGACTTAATTGCAAATATGCAAAGTTTTCACATGAAATGAGTAACATAAATAAAATGCGCGAGGAAACACATAATTTACCCAACAAGCATGTATGTCGCATGTGAGTTTGCTACCAGGAGGCTCTTTTGTGTAATTTGAACACCTTCGGAGGGGTTAAATGCAATTTTCTCAAAAGTTTTTTTTATTCAAATCCCCACTAGGGTTCTTGGATGTCTTCGTTTCTCAAAGGCCAAGGAGGGAAGATGGGTCGTCGTCGCCCTCTTCAACAATAAGGCGGAGGCGCGCGGGCAGCCCACTGAAGAGAGGAGCTCGGCGGGGGGTCGGTCTGGTGGTGAGGGCGGAGAGTCGCGCCGTGCGCGGCGCCCCACACGCGCAGAGGAGGACGAGAGATGGCAGTCGGGCGTGGCACGGACGTGTGTCGCGGTGGTCTGGGCTGCTGCAATGGAGGTGCAGTGGGCATGCTCGTTGCAGGGCACGACCACGGCATGCTTCCCCACGTGCGGGCTCGGAGGTCAGGCTAAGAAGACCGCTTGAGCGGCCTGTTTACGGCCGGGAGGTAGACCGGAGGAGCACGCGAAGCAGGGAAGCTCGGGAGTGGCATACTGGATCAGAAAGGTGATGTGCGGGGCTGCGGGGTCGTGCGCGGATGGGCGGCGCGAGCTCGCCGGTTGCTGGATGCGAGGCCGCGGAGGGACTACCGCCTTGCCGAAGGCGGAGACCTGTAGTGTACGGGCGGCGGGGGTGGCAACCCGCTGCTGTTGCTGTTGTTTTTATTTTTATTTTCATTTTTATTCTTTTATTTTTTTTTGTTTTCTTATATGTACTCAGACAATAAATAAAAGGAAAAAAATTTATATTATTTTTTAACAGGAAATGTAAACAGAAATAGAAAGAGAGATTTTTTATTTAATTTTTTTATGATCCTGCAAAACAGAAGCTAGAGACAAAAATAATTTTTTTTTAATTTTTTTATTTTACCTGCAAAACAAATGTTAGAGATAGAAAAACAATTACATGGATTTTTTATTTTTTTCATTTTATTTATATACAACTCGGAAAGATGAACGAGGATCCGGCAGAAATGAGAGATTCGAATCTGATCTCCGGCCACCGTACGTGGACGGAGTTGAGAGATCGTGGATGATAGAATAGAATGCGTGGAGATTGAGAAAGTGAGATGAAAGTTCGGAATAGGAGATGGATCAAATCGAGATGGACTTTTTTAATGATCTAGAAAAATAAAATGATGATGGAATTAAAATGCGACAAATGAAACTAAGATTCAACTAAGATAAAATATGAAGAAAAATGTGGATCTCGCGTTAGGAGCGGAAATGGACCGTGATCGCCTCGACAAGGCTGACTCGCTGTCACCGGATGGCTTGGAGACTAGGCAACTTTCTCGATGAATTTTCTCTTGGAGATTGGGCTCCTCTCTCTAAAGATTGATCAAGTTGAAATGAGGGAGAAGGAGCCATATAAATAGAAAAGATAGAATGAAATTTGAATTTTTAAATTTTTTTGGATAAAGAGATGAGAGAGATGAAAATTGAAATGATTTTTTGAATTTTTTGGTGGAAGAGATAAGACATATGAAATGAGATAAAGTAAAAGAGATAAAACTATGTACAAAAATTATCTATTTTTTTTAATTTTCGTCACTTTATTTATTTGAACTAAAAAATGTTATTTTTTATTTTTTTATGGTGGTTAATTAAAAACAACAACTATATACATATACTATATACATATATGACATTATATAGAAGGGTAAATGAGGAAATTAGCCTTATTATTTTGAGAATTTTTATATTTTTTTTATTTTTTATTTTAAATAATTAGTAAAAATATTTGCAATTATATACAAATACAATATGCACAAAATACATGGGAAAATTGCACGAACCATCCCAGAAAACTGACTTTTCAACCGTAACTCCAAAAATTATGAAAATGCAACCATTTTAAAGATAACTTAATTTCGAACCCAATGGAAGTGAGATTGATTCAATTTGAGCTCACATAGAGCTTGAATTGGTCTTTCAATTAGTGCTTAGTGGCTTTTTCCAATTATGGTTACTTTTATTCTATACATGATTTAATTTTACAATTATTTTTATTAATTAGGACACATTTTTATTTACAACTTTGATTTTCAAAGTTATTTGATTTGAGGTCAATTAAGGCACAAATAAATTAGTGTCAGTTTTATACAGACATATACAAAATAAGTGAGAAGTATTTACAACAACACACACACATTTTTTTGATTTTCTGCTTAAGGACCCTTATCTCTCCCTACTTTATTCCTGGTCGATCAGGTCAAGTCTTGACCTTCTCTCATGGTTTGAGTCAGCATGTATATGGTCTTCCTTTTTTATTTTATTTTCTTTATTTTTCCTTTATTTATTTATTTATTTTAGGTTAAAATTAATAAGAAGTGTACAATATTTACACAGATGCAAGTTAGTAAGAACATAGAGTTAGTGTTATATGCAGGTGTTTTATAAGGGATTTTAAGCTAAAATAAATGAATAAAGATGATGAATCGCAGATTCATCATTCCCCTTCGCTTTACCTTTGCTAGTCCCTTAGCAAACACTTATTTGAAAGAATAAGTGAAGAAAAAGAAAAAGAAAGGAAAAATAAAGAAAGTAGGACAACATTAAGTATTAAACTTATTTTCATAAAATTGTAGTATGGATCTCTGTCAGACCTTTGGATTATTAGTGTGTCGGAAATTCTGTGAGACTTAGAATTTTAAAATCGACAGCCTTCAAGTTCTACACATCATTGTCACAGTTTCAGCTCAGAAGTCATCTTAGATCAATCCTCTTCACAAAGCATACCTATGAACATTGAACAATCAACTCATGTGTGTGAAAGGTTTTAGCTCTTCCCATCCAGAATGCCGGACTACCATGGTATGCTTTATTTGATAGTGGCTTCTTTGTATTTGGATTTTTGGTGGTTGTGCTTGGATCTTATTGTGCCCCTACGGATATAGAATCTTTTTATTTCCGTACATGTTTTGGGGTCTTAGAAAAATTTTTGCCTAGCCGTCCATCCCTTTTCCGAAGCTTTATTTCAACATGTACTCCGGTCTTTAGATTTCCACGCTACCAGAAAAGAAACTCACACAATCTTCCAACATCCGGTCTGAGTTGAGCTAAGTGCATAATGCGAGAGTACAAATTGATTCCTGATTCCAGAGTTATTTCAAGAATGAAGAGACCAGGTTAGACACTAAGACTCAAACGCTACACATTGTCATGTGGAACTCAAAGAATTAAGTCAAAGACCCGAAGCTTCTAAAATCCTATTTCTCGATGAAGTTCCTCTGAAAATTAGGGGGATTAAGGTCCAACTTAGCTCCATTCGTCAATTTTATTCCAGACATAGTTTAAATGTCAATACTATCCTGAAAAATGCACATGCAAATGCAAAATAAGAACAATGCAAAGAGATTTTTTTTCTTGAAAAGAAATGTTGCACATGTGAAAAGAACCATTTCTAATTTTGAATTTTTGATGGATTTTTTTTAAGGAAAAAGGGTTAGTAATAAGAATGTACAAGTATATACAAAAAAAAAATTTCTTCTTTTTTTGTTTTTTTTTGTTTTTTTGTTTTGCTTGTTTTGTTTTGTTTTTTTTGTTTTATTTGTTTTTTTATTTTGTGCTTTTATTTTTTTTGCACACGTGAATTTTACAAAATTATACACATAACCCCCCAAATAAATGTATTTAAAAGTACGAGTTATGTCTAAAGTATATATACAATATATACGACACCCCCCTATACTTAGCTCGAACTATGTCCTCATAGTGATCAGAGAGCGAAAAAGGAAGACATAACTCGTGCTAAGTATAGAAAAGTGAAATGACTCCTATGCTACAACAACTCAAAGAAGAGATAAAAAGAAGAGAAGTTGGTAATCCTCCCCTATACTTAGGATCAAGTAATCCTAAGTATAGTAGAGTGTACAAAAGGGGAAAACCGATGAAGAGATTGTACAGACTCAAAAAAATGAAAAGACACAATATGAACAACATCACCCCCCCCATACTTAGGGTAGAATATCCCTAAGTATAGGCAACAACAAAAGTGATGAACATGATGAAAATAAACAACACAAATCATTCATCCCCCCTATACTTAGGATAAAGCACATCCTAAGTATAGCATACACACACACACACAGAAAAGGGGTGAGTGATAAAACGGGAGAAGAAAGAGTGAAACGAACGGATATAAAAGAGGAGTGGATGTACAAAGGACAAGAAGGTCGAAAGCGAGCCTTCTTGCGGGACCGCTGATGTATGGATTTGACAAGGTGTAGGTCGATATTGGGATCATCATTAGACATAAACTGAGTAGGATCGATCAAGAATGTATCCTCGACGGTTTCAGATTGTGCATGCCTAAACTGGTTATTGGAAGTAGTGTGGTCATGTCCTGCTTGGGAAGTCTCGCAAACATCAAAGTAAAATCGCTTGAAATCATTATCAGAAAAAGTAAGATTAATTTCAGCCTGGCGAGCCTCTACCGGATCATCATCTTTATCAAAAGGTCCAAATTCCTTTATAAAAGCAATCAGATAAAATTTGGCCTGATCGGTCTCATCTGAATTAGGGTGAATAAGAACGAACTCATCAGTGGAAGTAGTGGAAGCATGTCCGTCCTATCTAGTCTCAGATTCTGCCTTTCTCTCTAAGGTGTCTATCATGTAAATTCCGTGGATGTCATCAATGCATAGCCACATACCAGAAGGGGGAACTCCAAGGTTTATGCTTTCCGAGTCTTCCTCCTTGAAGAGGAATTCTTGGGTTTCATTATCATCCAACATATAACAAGAATTGTTGATATTATCATCGAGGTCAAATTCCTTGGGGTTGGCTAACACGGGCGGGCTCTCATGGGATGCAGGTCTCTAATTAGTAGTGGGTGTAGTGATCAACACATTGCTCCCTACATCAGAACGGAAGCGAATCTCATGAACCATAATCAATAATGGCTCCTGCAGAGGCGAGGAAAGGTCGTCCTAGGATGATTGGAGGGTGCTCTACAGAGGCAGAGGTCTCCATGGACAATACACCAAAATCCGAAGTAAAATTCATGCCTTGAATTAGAATGACAACGTTTTCTAGAATACCTTTCGGCCTCTTGATAGATCCATCAGCAAATTAAACTATCATCCTGGTTTTCTTAAGAGGGCTAAGATGAAGAGATTGTACCATAGAGAAGGGTATTATATTGATTGACGAACCACGGTCAAGGAGAGTGTTATCACAAGAATAGTCAGATATGGAGCAACTCACAAGAGGTGTGGTGGTGTTCCCTTTCTTAAAATACGGACGGTGAGAGATAGCGTAGACAGTAGTCATGGTCAAGATGTGATGCTCAGATCTTCTCCTTCGCTTTCTCTTCTTGTGTTGAGGAGTAGATAAATCTGTCATGGCCTGTTGAAGTGGGGCCTTTATAATCTCGTGAGTACACGAGGATAGCCAAGAACAGTATGTATAGTGTAATCCTCGGGGTCAAGGTTGGGACATGATGTGAATAAATGTGTGGATAAATGATCGGGCAATTGGGTTCTCTCCTCACAAAATGAATCAATAATGTGTCTCCCGGAATCTTTTGGGATTTTCAAAATTTTCTTATTTGTTTTGTATTTTGGGTGATTGCAAGCTCTCATGATTGTCCTCAAGTGAATCCATACCCTCAAATAGTAGAACAACGTTCTAGCTTGTATTTATGTTAGATAGATTGCTAATCCCCGAATTCATATGCTCCATCATCTGGTTCAGTGTCTCAAGTGTGGAAATCATGAAAGGTGACTCCAAAATCCCAGGATCGGGTCGGTTGAATGAGGGTTGGTGAAAATCAAAGTCCTCTGATTCCTGAAATAATGGGTTAGGCAGATATGCACAAACATTAGGAGGAAAGTTTTACTGGAAAAGGTAAGGTGGATCGTCTGGAGAGTACGAGGTATCCGAGAAGATCGGATTAAAACAACTCCAGTCGGCCATCTCCGAAACAAAAGACGGGATCGGGAGAGCACGAGTGGTCAAGTCAAAAGATATGGGGAAAAAGGCACAAATGCACAGAAGGATCGAGTATGCACACAAGCAATCAAAGACAATGCAAACCCCTAGTTCGCCAACTAAACACAATGTGAAGACCATGAAGGTTCAGTCAATTATCTTATCAATTTTAGAGTTTGGTGAGAATACAATATATCAGAGCAGTTAAAGCGGGCTATTAGGAACCCTTTGCTCTCAAGAGACTGCCTAATCCCAAAGTTAGATCTTTCCCAGCTAGTAAGAATTGCGGACTGTTTACCGGCTACCCGATCAATTCAATCTGTTAAGAACGTCACGAGCCGCTTTACCAGCTACCGGAGAGATCCTCACTGGAGAATGACTAACCCAAGATAGTAGTCTGAAAAGAGTTTGGGCATGGCTCTATCCTAGTGTGTGGGTCGCTCTCTCGCTCAAGCAAACCAAACAATGAGGGGTTACTCTGCCCAAAATAATAATTTTTCCTTGTATTTTTTAAGAACGAGTTTTCTATAGCAGTCCCGGTTTTAGCAGTTATCACTTGGTTAAATTTTTTTAATGAATCGCCTACCGAGTGTCCAAATTCCTTTTCAACTTATGTGAGTGAAAACAAGGAAGGAGATCGGAAATGCCAATGCGCGATTAAAAATAACGATGCATGCGGGGGTTAGAGATGCGTACCTTGTCGCCAGCACTCTACATGCAAGTGATCTGCGTAGAATTTAAATAACTATCCTATATGCAAATGCAAGTGAACCGTCCTAGATGATAGCTTCTATTAACGGGCAAGAACAAGTTAATTTGACTAAGTCCAAATTACACTCTACTCTATAGGCACAAAAAAATCTTATTTAGGGTGTTTGGACCTAATTAATTACCTGGCTCAAGCAAATTAATTAAAGCAATTAAGAGGTAGCTCACGAAATCCGCAGGAAACAAAGAAAAATAAAGATGATGAAAACAAAACCGGTGAGATCCCCCAAGTGCACCAGCACTTGACGATACAGACCCCGCAACAAATGAATGTCCTTTTACAGAATTCAAATGGAAAAGAAAACTCTCTCTCTTTCTCTCTCTCTTTTAAAAGATTTTTAATTCTTCTTCTCCTCTTCTCACGCTATCCTACGGCTTGGTGAAGAATCAAGCCGCCTCCACGTCGTTGGGGTGCTTTGTCTCTCATAGGATCGCCTCCTTCACTTCGCGGGACCTTGCAAGTTAAAGAAAATAGAATGTGTAAGAAATACAATTATCAAATAAACAAATGCAGTGATGTGAACAATGAAGTGCATGGCAAAATAAATGTAAACATATATTTACAATCAAGAATAGAAGGTCAAAAGAGAAACCTAACTACCCTCGTCGTACCTCCCCAGCAACAGCGCCATTTTGTTGAACACGAAAAGCTTCGAGGATCGGATAAATTGATGATACGATATATGTCGTTGCTATCTCCAAAAATCCCATGACAAACAAACAATTTTTTTTATTTTTGCTACTTATTAATCTGTAAAGCAGACAGGTTCGAACTCAGGGAGGCTACAAATCCCGAGGGTTATACAATTAATCAAGAATTAATTAAGAGAAAATAAGAATCTCAAAGGACAACTATCCTTGATTTTTGTGATTTTTTATCTTTTTAATTTTTTTAATTTTTTGTATATTTTCTGATTTTCAATTTTTTAGTGGTTTTGATTTTTGCATTTTTTATTTTCAAAAATAACATGAAGTAATATACACAATATCAAAAATATGCACACTAACTCTTTTTGTAATTTTTCAATTAATTAAAAATACTTAGAAAAATCCAAAGAAATTACTTTTGGGTTTTAAATTTTTTGAAATATTTTCGAGAATTTTTGTGGAATTTAAACATGTTTTTGTATTTTTCTTAAAATTAAACAATGAGAAAATGCGAAAATGTGCATAGCCTGGAGTAATTTGCAACTTAAAAATATTTTAAGTACACAAAACTCCTGACAATTATTTTTATGACAAATTAAATGCAAATATCTACAGATAAGAATTGAAATCACAATTTTTGGAATTTTATAGAATTTTTTTATGATTTTTATAAGAATTTTGTTTTGCAATTTTTTTGGTTTCTATAATGAGTTAATACATAAAAATTGGTCAGAAATTAAAAGACAATGAAATAAAATTTGCCTAATATTTTTGGAATTTTTAGAGTTATTTCGAATTTTATGAATTTTGCAATTTCGGGCAGACAAAATAGCACTATTTTTATTTTTTTTAATATATCTAATATCAGCAAAAGATTATGAAAATTTTAAGTAATGTAGAAGAACATAGCAGGATGATATAAAAAATTTCTCAGAATTTATTGACCATGAAAAACATTTATTTGATCAAAAAGAGCATGCAAAGTTTATATCTAAAATATAGGGACTTAATTGCAAATATGCAAAGTTTTGACATGAAATGAGTAACAGATATAAAATACGGGAGGAAACACGTAATTGACCCAACAAGCATGTGCGTTGCATGTGAGTTTGCTGCCAGAAGGCTCTTCTGCCTAATTTGAACACCTTCGGAGAGGTTAAATGCAATTTTATCAAAAGTTAGTTTTTTTATTCAAATCCCCACCTAGGGTTCCTGGATGTCTTCATTTCTCAAAGTCTAAGGAGGGAAGATGGGCCGCCGCCGCCCTCTTCAACAACAAGGTGGAGGCACGCGGGCGACCCACTGGAGAGAGAGGAGCTCTGCGGGGGGTCGGTTTGGTGACGAGGGCGGAAAGCCGCGTCGTGCGCAGTGCCGCATATGCGTGGTGCTGCGCACGAGCGAAGGAGGGTGAGAGATGGATGTCGGGCGTGGCACGGACGCACGTCGCAGTAGGCTGGGCTGCTGCAAGGGAGGTGCGATCGGTGGGCTCGTTGCAGGGCACGACCACGACGCGCTTCCCCACGCGCGAGCTAGGAGGTCGGGCTGAGGAGACCGCCTGAGCGGCTCGTGCATGGGCAGGAGGTAGGTCGGAGGAGCACGCGAAGGAGGGAAGCTCGGGAGCGGCGTACTATATCTAAAAGGCACCATGCAGGGTTGCGGGGTCGCGCGCGGTTGGGAGGCGCGGGCTCGTGGGCTGCTGGATGCGAGGTCGCGGAGGGACTGCCGCCTTGTCGAAGGAGGAGACTGGGAGTGTACTGGCGGCGGGGGTGGCGACCCGCCGCTGTTGTTATTGTTTTTATTTTTATTTTTTTTATGTTTTCTTGTATATACTCTAAAAATAAATAAATAAATAAAAGGAAAAAAATTTTTATATTATTTTTTAACAGTAAATGTAAACAGAAATAGAAAGAGAGTTTTTTTATTTAGTTTTCTTTATGATCCTGCAAAACAAAAGTTAGAGACAAAAACAAAAACTTTTTAATTTTTTTTATTTTACATGAAAAACAAATGTTAGAGATAGAAAAACAATTACATGGATTTTTTTTATTTTTTTATATACAACTTGGAAAATGAATGAGTATCCAGCGGAAATGAGAGATTCAAATCCGATCTCCGGTCACCGTATGCGGCCGGAGTTGAGAGATCGTGGACGATAGAATAGAACGCGTGGAGATCGAGAAATGAGATGAAAGTTCGGAATCAGAGACAGATCAAATCGAGATGGATTTTTTTAAATGATCTAGAAAAACAAAATGATGATGGAATTAAAATGCGATAAATGAAACTAAGATTCTACTAAGATAAAATAAGAAGAGAAATGTGGATCTAACCTTAGGAGCGGAAATGGATCGTGATCGCCTCAACAAGGCCGACTCGGTGTCATGAGACGGCTTGGAGACTACGCAACTTTCACGATGAAATTTTCTCTCGGAGATTGGGCTCCTCTCTCTAAAGATTGATCAAGTTGAAATGAGGGAGAAGGAGCCATATAAAAGGAAAAGATAGAATGAAATTTGAATTTTTGAATTTTTTTTTGATAAAGAGATAAGAGAGATGAAAATTGAAATGAAATTTTGAATTTTTTGGTGGAAGAGATAAGAGAGATGAAATGAGATAAATTAAAAGAGATAAAACTATTTACAAAAATTATCTATTTTTTTGAATTTTCATCACTTTATTTATTTGAAATAAAAAATGTTATTTTTTTAATTTTTTATGGCGGTTAATTAAAAATAGCAACTATATACACATACTATATACATATATGACATTATATACAAGAGTAAATGAGGAAATTAGCCTTTTTTATTTTTAGATTTTTTATTTTTTTTAAAAATTAGTAAAAATATTTACAAATATATACAAATACAATATGCATAAAATGTATAGGAAAATTGCACGAAACATCCCAGAAAATCAACTTTTCAACCGTAACTCCAAAAATTAT
This sequence comes from Ottelia alismoides, assembly GCA_037367405.1. NCBI lineage: Eukaryota > Viridiplantae > Streptophyta > Magnoliopsida > Alismatales > Hydrocharitaceae > Ottelia > Ottelia alismoides. Next base: position 634,796 of record JAZKJV010008492.1, on the reverse strand, counting down.
GAAAATATGGCCATTTTAAAAATAATTTAATTTCGAACCCACTGAAAGTGAGATTGATTCAATTTGAGCTCATATGGATCCGGAATTGATCTTTTAATTAGTGCTTAGTGGCTTTTTCCAAGTGTGGTTACTTTTATTCTGTACTTGATTTAATTGTGCAATTATTTTTATTAATCAGAACACATTTTTATTTACAACTTTGGTTTTGAAAGTTATTTGATTTGAGTTCAATTAAGGCACAAATAAATTAGTGTCAGTTTTATACAGACATATACAAAATAAGTGAGAAGTATTTACAACAACACACACACATTTTTTTGATTTTCTGCATATGGGCCCTTATCTCTCCCTACTTTATTACTGGTCGATCAGGTCAAGTTTGACCTTCTCTCGGGTTTTGGGTCAGCATTTATACAGTCTTCCTTTTTTATTTTCTTTCCTTTATTTTTCCTTTCTTTCTTTATTTATTTATTTTAGGTTTAAATTAGTAAGAAGTGTACAATATTTAAACAGATGCCAGTTAGTAAGAATATGGAGTTAGTGTTTTATGCAGGTGTTTTAAAAGGGATTTTAAGTTAAAATAAATGAATAAAGATGATGAATCGCAGATTCATCAGAGGGCCCACACATTCACTCACCCAATGTCCCACCTTTGACCCCTCAGATGATATTGTACAGACTGCTCTTAGTCATCCTTATGTAGATGTTGATTCTGACCTCCTTCCTTGTATGGAGGAGGTCCAAAAATTCAAAAAAGTGTTGACAGAACCTGAAGTGGTGGCTGCTATTCATCAGATCATCGATGCCCCACTTTGCTAGGCCATGTACCATTTATCTGCTACTCAAGCCAAGAAGAGAAAGCGAAGGAGCAGATCTGAGCGTCATATCTTGACCATGGTCACTGCCCACGCCACCACCCGCCACCCTTCTTCTAGGAAAGGGAACACTGCTACACCATTCGTTAGATGCACCATCTCTGACTATTCATGTGATCACACTCTCCTTGACGGTAGTTCTTCAATTTGCATCATACCCTTCTCATTGGTACATTCTCTTCACTTAGCTCCTTTGAAGAAAATTAGAATGATTTTTTACTTTGCTGATGGATCAATAAAGAGGCCGAAGGGTATTTTAGAGAACACTGTCATTTTGATTCATGGCATGATCTATGCTGCTGATTCTGTTGTATTATCCATGGAGACCTCCACCACCTGAGAGCACTCTCCAATCATCCTAGGATGATCGTCTCTGCCACAATCGTCATAGATTACAAATCAGGAGAGATTCGCTTCCGTCCTGATGATAGGAGCATTGTGGTCATCTTTGCACCTACTGCCGACCAAATACCTGCACCTCTATTGAAAATGTGATCCCATGACAAGCCATTATACAATAAATGCTATTGAAAATATCATTCCCTGATCTGAAATGAAGAACTAATTTACATAGTAGGTCCCTTAGTACAATTAGGGTTATGTACCATGGCAATCTTAATGATCATACGGTTGTTGATTAAATTGTTGAATCGTAGAGGCTAGTGCTTGGATGAATATCTAAAGAGTTAGACTGAGGAATCATCAAGCACTGTCAAATGATTATTAAGTGATGATATCCATCCTGAGTAGGAGATGGCAATCCATTCCCTTTTGACTGATATCTGACCAACCTCTTGATGCAGGTCCTCTACAAAGAAATAGAGACTCAGAGGTGTCAGATTAGTTAGGGCAAAGATTCGATTTAATGAGATTGAGATAACCAAAGACCCATGTCATATGTTGTCACGATATAGGCATATATCCTCTGACTGGAGACAGATGTGTTACTATATGTCATAGTGTGTACATTTGGCAGACTGATAGAATGATGGCCTAATCAAGGTCAACACACCGACGTGCTGGTGTGCATACAAGGGCATATAAGTAATACGATCTCTCAAAGGGATCATATAGGTTCACTTACTGAATATGAAGACATGAGCTTACTCATGAGATAATGGGAAACAAATTCCGTGCGTGGTCATCTCTCTTTGGAAGGTTGACTGAATTTGTAGGTTTAATATACTTTTGGAAAGTCTATGATCAATACCTAGGTATTATATACGATTTTGGAAAGTATATGATCGATATTGACTCCCAATGATCGAATGATATACTTAATGATAAAACCTTGAAGAAGTCAGTCTAAATAGATCTAAAACTTCGGGTTTATTCTAGGTCTTCCGGAATGCAGGATGTATAGGAATTAGGAATGCCCGAGGTTGATGTGTTCATAAACGATTATATGACCATGATGCTTCCATTCCTTGGAAGCGATGAAACATGTTTGGATTTTAGTGACTCCTCTCAGTAGAGAAGTAATCTGATTTTGGTCCAAATGTTGGATAGTGATTTTAATGTGATTCAAATGCAATGAAAAGATTAGATTTACATTTTTTATTTAATCAAATATCTATGGTAGGTCTGCAAGATCTGGATTTGAGATTTGATCTCTATATTCAAATCACTATATGTGGAACATAGAATCGCCCTTTCCTTATCTCCAAGTATCTATGGAGAAAGTGCATTATCCTTGAAAGAGTTCAAGGATAATTTTATTGTTGATAATGTACCGAGCATTGAGAAATGGATAAATAAATGTGATTTAATTATCACAAATAGTATAGATTTGACTCATATTATAAGGAGAGTTATCTAAGATAATTAAATGTGATTTAATTATCAAAGATGTAAATAATGTGAATGTTATACAAATTATTTGGGCACACTAGAATAGCGATCCAACATGATTAAATGTGATTTAATTATATGGACATGAATAACGTAGATAGCACTATCCACATTAATCATATATATTATAAATGTGATTTATAATATATAAGAGAGACATATTTGTAAACAATATTTATAATTTAAATATTGATGTAAATTGGATTCGTAATGAAAAATTAATTGAAAATGTGATTTACATTTTATTTTAGATTGTGAATGTGATTCCCAAATTTCCAGTGGCATGATTGCAATGTTCACAAAATAAATTAGATTTATTTTTTGTGATATAATTTGCAACAAGTGTTGTTGCAAAAGTTGGAGATCATTATGGAATATTGGATTCCATGATAATAGTAGAAGGAGTCCACCCTTCCATATTAGGAGGGTGGACGACCACAACTCCTAAAAAGAGTTCATGGCCATCCACCCCGTTTATGGGAGGATGTCTCCCTCTTTCTTAATTATCCAAGGATGATTGCTTTAATTGAATGAATTTATATTTCTGATTTATTAAATATATATACACATCTTTAATGTAATTAAATTAATTGTTGCATTTTTACAACAAAATCATGACCATTGAAAGAAACACAAATCAATCTCCACCATTTGATTTGTGTTGTCCATGGATTGAGATCCATGGACTCCCAAAATACTATATAAGAAGAGGCACCCCTCACTCTTCAAGAAGACGATAACTAATGATGTGTCCTTCTCTCTCTCTCTACATGTCAAGTTTCTCTCTCTCTCTCATTGTGTCCATTAACTATGGAGCCCATGAGAGAGTCACCATCTTTGCCGCACCGCCATTACGCTGTCGGATCATTTGCTCGTGGATCTCCATCTCTTTCGGTGCACCCCGGTTGTAAAAAAGACATCAGATCTCATGTGATGAGATAAAGAGATTCATCGCTTGGATCATCAACATGGATTACGAGGAGCACACGTTTCATCAACAGGCTCGTAAGCGTCTCCTCCTTCGGATAAGGCTTGAGACAGGAGGTCTCTTCGTTTAGAGACTCGATCGCAACCACACTTCAAGGGGTAAACCTAATGCTTGTTTGTGGTTTATATGAAACAAATCGAGAAGTGTTCTTGGATCATGTGTTTCATCATTCCATTTTTTCTAAATTCCGCTACCCTGAGCAACTAGTACGACTAGTCGCTCTCGATCGCATACGATGCGATCCTCATGCTTCTATGATGTTCTTAAGGATTTTTCCATATCCTTCAAGTGGTATCAGAGTCATAGGTCGGAGGTTTTGTAAACGATCCATAAAACTATGACGACATGGGCACTTTAGGGTTTGTGAATTTTTATTGCATTTTGTTCACGCAACCCTATTTTGTTTGATTTTTTCGGCCTATTAAAATGTGTTTAAACTCAAAATTATAATTTTTATAATGTTCATCATTAAATAAGGAAACCGCAGGACTTGAGTTTGCATGATTTGGAATCTGATTGCTCAAGTTATGATCATTTTAGTGAACATGTGTCCACTGTTTCGGGGATGGCGAATCTTGATGTAGTTAAAGAGTTAGTTGAATTTTTAAATACCTAGAAATGCGTGAAAATTACTTGGGTTCTGTTATGAATCAAATTAGCAAACTTTTGAAACCTAATTTGCGTAATTTGGTTTTAAATTGATTGAGATATGATAATTTTAGTAAGTGAGGGTTGAAAATTACTTTCCTAATCAAGAACCTTGTGATTGTCATTTAATCAATTAGTGAAATTAACAGTTAATTTTCTGAAATAATGACTAATGAATATTTGTGAAATATTTGATGATGATTATTTCCTTAAATGTCAATGCCTTAACCAAAACTGATTAGATATGATCTAGATCACAATTGGTTACATCAATCCCAACAAACATTAATGATTGAATAGGATTGGGGATTTATTTAGCAAATATCCTTATAATATTTATCAAAATGGTTTTGATAAATATTATATGGTATAACTTTGGTAGAAATATCGATTATCATCTCAAATATAATATGATCAAATCGTATTATCCTTACCTGAGGCGGATAATAAACTATCCTATATGCAAATGCAAGTGAACCGTCCTAGATGATAGCTTCTATTAACGGGAAAGAACAAGTTAATTTAACTAAGTCCAAATTACGCTCTACTCTATAGGCATAGAAATTTTTTGTTTAGGGTGTTTGGACCTAATTAATTACCTGGCTCAAGCAAATTAATTAAAGCAATCAAGAGGTAACTCACGAAATTCGCGGAAAATAAAGAAAGATAAAGGCGATGAAAACAAAACCAGTGAGGTCCCCCAAGTGCACCGGCACTTGGCGAAACAGACCCCGCAACAAATGAATGTCCTTTTACAGAGTTCAAATGGAAAAGAAAAAAACTCTCTCTCTCTCTCTCTTTTAAATATTTTTTGTTCATCTCCTTCAATTCTTCTTCTCCTCTTCTCACGCTATCCTGCGGCTTGGTGAAGAATCAAGTCGCCTCCACGTCGCTTAGGTGCTTCGGCTCTCCTAGGATCGACTCCTTCGCCCCACGGGCCCTCGCAAGAAAAAGAAAAGAAAATGTGTAAGAAAAATAATTATCAAATATGAAAAAAAAATGAAATGAATGCAGTGGATATAAACAATGAAGTGAATGTGACAAAAGTAAAAAAAACAAATATGTACAACCAAGAATAGCAGGTCAAAAGAGAAACCTAACTACACTCATCGTGCCTCCCCGGCAACGACGCCATTTTGTTGACACAGTAAATTGGAGAATCGGATAAATTAATGATAATAAACTTATTGGCCGTTGTTATCCCCAGAAATCCCGCGATAAACAAACATTTTTTTAAATTTTTCTAAGGCGCCATTTTGTTATCCCCAGCAACGACGCCATTTTGTTGACACGAAATTCTTGGGAGGACCGAAAAATTAATGGTAAATATATTGTCGTTGTTATCCCCAAAATCCCATGACAAACAAAAAATATTTTTTTTTATTTTTGCTATTTATTAACCTGTATAGCAGACAGGGTCGAACTTAGGGAGGCTACAAGTCTCGAGGGTTATTCAATTCATTAAAAATCAATTAAGAGAAAACAAGAATCTCAAAGGACAACTATCCTTGGTTTTTTGTGAATTTTTTATATTTTTAATTTTTTTAATTATTTATTTCTAATTTTTTTGTATATTTTCCGATTTTCAATTTTTTAGTGATTTTGATATTTGAAATTTTTTTTAAAAAAATAACACGAACTAATATTCACAAGATCAAAAATATGCACACCGACTCTTTTTGTAATTTTTCAATTAATCAAAAATACTCAGAAAAATCCAGAGAAAGTATTTTTGTGTTTTGAAAGTTTTGAAATATTTTTGAGAAGTTTTGTAGAATTTTCAGATGTTTTTGTAATTTTCTAAAAATAAAACAGTGAGAAAATGTGAAATTGTGCACAGCCTGGACTAATTTGCAACTTAAAAATATTTTAACACCCAAAACACCTGAAAAATATTCTTAAAACAAACTAAAAGTAATTATCTACAAACATGAACTGAAATCACTATTTTTGGATTTTTATAGAATTTTTTTTGATTTTTATAAGATTTTTTATGTTTTTCAATTTTTTATGGTTTTATAAAGAATCAAGGAGTGAAAATTGGTCAGAATTTAAAAGACAATGAAATAAAACTACTCTATTGTTTTGGAATTTTTGGAACAATACTTGAATTTTTATAAATTTTTGAATTTCAGGAAGACAAAATGGCACTATTTTTGATTTTTTAGTAATATCAAATGAAATCAAAAATCTATGAAAATTTTATACCAAGTTCATACGCATACCGGGAGCTTATACAATTTTTTACAAAATTTTTAGAGCATGATAAACGTTTATTTAATCACAAAGATTGAGCAAGTTCAATGTCTACAATTTACAGGGACTAAATTGCAAATATGGAAAAGTTCTGGAATGAATAATGAAAATATAAACTTGCAAAAGGAAATGTAAAATTTACCCAAATGTCACATGACGCACACATGATCTTCTGAAGGCGGGGACTATTTTGCAATTTTTTGTAAATTCCCAAGGGTGTTTACGTAATTTATCCAATTTTTTTAACTTCCCCACTAGGGTTTCCTGGATATCTCTTATTCTTACAAATGGAAAGAGGCAAGACAGGGCCGCCGCCGCCCCATCTTCAGTAGGCGAGGGTGGCAGGCGGGACGGGGCGGGAAGGCGGCAGAGACACGGAATGGGTTGGAGGCGCTGCGAGAGGTGAGGTGAGGTGCGGGTCACGTTGGGAGGTGCGCGCGCCGCTACCTGGATGTGCAGCAGCGGAGGGCACCTATACGTGGCGCGGGCGCAGGGGGTCGGGACGACGTCAGGGCTGAAAACTCTGCTAGAGGCATGGCCGCGCTGCACGCGGCGTCGTACGCGTGCAGGTGGGCGACGGGAGATCTGGAGGGGCGTCGACGCGGTGGTCGCGCTCCCGCGGTGAAGTCTCGGCCGACACGACGACTGGCGGAGGAGCGAGCTCGGGGGAGAATGCCTGGGCGACAACGACATCGTGCGAAGGTCGAAGAGGCGCGCAGGGGCGCTCCGCCTAGCCCGGCGGTGGCGCGGTGAACGGCTGAGGTGTGGCCGGTGGCAACGCTTATCGACGAAGGCTTTTTTGTTTTTCTTTTAAATTTTTTTATTTTTGTACAGACCTGATAAATAATAGTAATAAAATTTTTTTTGTAAATCCCAAAGACAGGAATAAAAAAAAGATATTAAAATTCTTTTTTTATTAGTATTTTTATTATTTTTTATTTTTATTTTTTAATGATCTTGCAAAACAAACGTTAGAGACAAAGAAAGAATTTTTTTTATTTATTTAGAAATCGGAAAATGAACAGGGATCCATAGAAAAATGGAAGAATCGAATCTGATCTCCGACCACCGTACGCGGTCGGAGTTGAGAGATCGTGGACGATAGAAATAGAACGTGCAGAGATCGAGAAAGTGAGATGAAAATGCGGAATCGGAAATGGATAAAATCGAGATGGATTTTTTTAAGATATAAAGAAATAAAATGATGATGGAATTAAAAATCGACGAGATAAACTACGACTAAACTAAGATAAAATACGAAGAAAAATGTGGATCTCACCTTAGGAGCAGAAATAGACCGTGATCGCCTCGACGAAGGTCGACTCGCTGTCACCGGACGACCCGGAGGCTAGGCACTTTTCTCTATGAAATTTTCTCTCAGAGATCGAGCTCCTCTCTCTAAAGATTGATCAAGTTGGAATGAGGGAGAAGGAGCCATATAAATAGAAAAGAAATGAAATTTGATTTTTTGAATTTTTGAATTTTTTAGTGGAAGAGATAAGAGAGTTGAAATTTGAAAGTGGATAAAGATAGAAAGAGATAAAAGTATTTACAAAATTATCTATTTTTTTAGAATTTTCATCACTTATTTATTTGAATTAAAAAAATGTTATTTTTTTTGTTTTTTTATGGTGGTTAATTAAAAATAGCAACTATATACATATACTATATACATATATGACATTATATACAAGGGTAAATGAGGAAATTAGCCTTTTTTGTTTTTATAATGTTATTATTTTTTTATTTTCAATTTTATTTTAAATAATTAGTAAGACTAATTTACAAATATATACAAATACAATATGGACGAAATACATAGGAAAATTGCACAAACCACCCCGGAAAACCAACTTTTTACTCGTAACTCCAAAAATTATTAAATCACAGCCATTTTGAAGATAATTTAATTTAGAATCCAATGGAATGATATTGGTTTAATTTGAGTTCATATGTAGCCGGAATTGATCTTTCAATTTGTCCTTAGTGGCTTTTTCCAAGTGTGGCTACTTTTATTCTGTACATGATTTAATTGTGCAATCATTTTTATTAATTAGGACACATTTTTATTTACAAATTTGGTTTTGAAAGTTATTCGATTTGAGGTCAATTAATGCACAAATAAATTATTGTCAATTTTATACAGATATACACAAAATAAGTGAGAAGTATTTATAACAACACACACATTTTTTTTCGATTTTCTGCTTACGGACACTATCTCCCCCTACTTTATTCCTGGTCGATCAGGTCAAGTCTTGACCTTCTCTCGGGGTTCGGGTCAGCCTGTATACAGACTTCCTTTTTTATTTTCTTTTCTTTATTTTTTTCCTTTTTTTATTTTCTTTTCTTTATTTTTCCTTCCTTTCTTTCTTTATTTATTTTAAGTTAAAATTAGTAAGAGGTGTACAATATCTATACAGATGCAAGTTAGTAAGAATATGGAGTTAGTGTTATATGTAGGCCTTTTATAAGGGATTTTAAGCTAAAATAAATGAATAAAGATGACGAATTGTAGATTCATCATCCCCCTATGCTTTACCTTTGCTAGTCCCTTAGCAAACGTATTTGAAAGAATAAGTGAAGAAAAAGAAAAAGAAAGGAAAATAAAGAAAGTAGGATAACATTGAGTATTAAACTTGTCTTCATAAAATTGTAGTTTGGAGCTCTGTCGGACCTTTGGATTATTAGTGTGTCGGAACTTCTATGAGACTTAGAATTTTAAAATCGATAGCCTTCAAGGTCTACACATCATTGTCATAGTTTCGGCTCAGAAGTCATCTTAGATCAATCCTCTTCCCAAAGCACACCCTATGAACATTGAACAGCCGACTCGTGTGTGTGAAAGGTTTTAGCTCTTCCCATCTAGAATGCCGGAATACCATGCAAATATCCTCTCCAGTAACTCATCCTCAGGGAGTCAGGTATTTCCTTCTAAGGTCAGTCGTGTGTGTCCACAATCGAATTGGGGGAGAAGTTATAAGAAGGAGAAAAGAACAGGAGGGTGGCCAGTGTAGTCACCTCTCCTTGTGAAGCTGGCCAGTGTAGCCGAGTCTCCACCAAGATCTGCAGGTTTTCTTGAAGCTTGGATCTTTTTGGTCAGATATTTATTTGGTAGTGGCTTCTTTGTATTTGGATTTTTGGTGGTTCTGCTTGGATCTTGTTGTACCCCTAGGGATATAGAATCTTTTTGTTTCCATACATTTTTGGGGTCTTAGAAAGAATTGTGCCCAGCCGTCCATCCCTTTTTCGAAGCTTTATTTCAACCCGTACTCTAGTCTTCAGATTTCCACGCTACCAGAAAAGAAACTCACACAGTCTTCCAACATCCCGTCTGAGTTGAGCTAAGTGCATAGTGCGAGAGTACAAATTAATTCCCTATTTCAGAGTTATACCTAGAATGAAGAGACCAGGTTAGACACTAAGAGTCAAGCGCTGCACATTGTCATGTGGAACTCAAAGAATTAAGTCAAAGACCTGAAGCTTCTAAAATCCTATTTCTCGGTGAAGTTCCTATGAAAATTAGGTGGATTAAGGTCCAACTAAGCTCCATTCTTCAATTTTATTCCAGACATAGTTTAAATGTCAATACTATCATGAAAAATGCACATGCAAGTGCAAAATATGAACAATGCAAAGAGGGTTTTTTTTAAAAAGGAATGATGCACATGTGAAAAGAACATTTTTTAAAACAATTTTTTAATTTTGAACTTTTTATGGATTTTTGTAGGAAAAATGCAGATGTAAAAGAATAGTTTTTTTTAATTATACAATTTTTTATAGATTTTTGGTTTTATAGATTTTTTAAAAGGAAAAAGGGTTAGTAAAATATATACAAGTATATACACGATTTTTTTGTTTGTTTATTTGTTTGTTTTGTTTTTGTTTTTGTTTTTTTTCTTTTTTTTGTTTTGTTTTTGTTTTTTATTTTTTTACACACGTGGATTTTACAAAATATACACATAAACCCCCAAATAAACGTATTTAAAAGTATGAGTAATGTCTAAAGTATATATACAATATATATGACACCCCCTATACTTAGCTCGAACTATGCCCTCATAGTGATCAGAGAGCGAAAAAGGAAGACATAACTCGTGCTAAGTATAGAAAAGTGAAAAGACTCCTATGCTACAACGACTCAAAGAAAGGATAAAAAGAAGAGAAGTTGGTGATCCCCCCAAACTTAGGATCAAGTAATCCTAGGTATAGTAGAGTGTACAAAAGGGGGAAATTGATGAAGAGAATGTACAGACTCAAAAATAAAAAGACACGATATGAACAACATCACCCCCTATACTTAGGGTAGAGTATCCCTAAGTATAGGCAACAACAAGAGTGATGAACAGGACGAATATGAACAACACAAATCATTCACCCCCCCATACTTAGGATAAAGCACATCTTAAGTATAGCATATATACACACACGAAAAAGGGGTGAATGATAAAACTAGAGAATAAAGAGTAAAACAAAAGGATATACAAGAGGAGTGGATGCACAAAGGTCAAGAAGGTCGAAAACGAACCTTTTGCGGGACCGCTGCGGTATGGATTTGACAAGATGTAGGTCGATATTGGGATCATCATTAGACATAAACTGAGTAGGATCGACCAAGAATGTATCCTCAGCGGTTTCAGAGTGTGCATGCCTAAACTGGTTATTGGAAGTGGTATGGTCATGTCCGACTTGGGAAGTCTCACAAACATCAAAGTAAAATGGTTCGAAATCATTATCAGAAAAAGTAGGATCAATTTCAGTCTAGCGAGCCTCTACCGGATCATCATCTTTATCAAAAGGCCCAAATTCCTTTATAAAAGCAATAAAATCAAATTTGGCCCGATCGATCTCATCTGAATCAGGGTGAATAGGAATGGACTCATCAGTGAAAATAGTCAAATCATGTCCGTCCTGTCTAGTCTCAGATTCTACCTTCCACTCTAGGGTGTCTATCGTGTATATCCCACGGATGTCATCAATACATCTCCAGATACCAGAAGGGGGAACTCCAGGGTCTATGCTTTCCGAGTCTTCCTCCTTCAAGAGGAATTCTTGGGTTTCCTAATCATCCAACATATAACAAGAATCTCTGATGTTATCATCGAGTTCAAATTCCTTGGGGTTGTCTAACACAGGCGGGTTCTCTTGAGATGCAAGTTTCTGGGAAGTAGTGGGTGTAGTGATCAACACATCGCTCCCTACATCAGAACGGAAGCGAATCTCTCCTAAACCATAATCAACAGTGGCTCCCGCAGAGGAGAGGAAAGGCCATCCCAGGATGATTGGAGGGTGCTCCACAGGGGAGGAGGTCTCCATGGGCATTACAACAAAATCTGAAGTAAAATTCATGCCCTGAATTAGAATGATAGTGTTTTCTAGTATACCCTTCGGCCACTTTATAGATCCATCAGCAAATTGAACTATCATACTGCTTTTCTTGAGAGGCCCAAGATGAAGAGTCTGTACCATAGAGAAGGGTATTATATTGATTGATGAACCGCTGTCAAGGAGAGTGTTATCACAAGAATAGTCAGATATGGAGCAACTCACAAGAGGTGTGGCAGTGTTCCCTTTCTTAAAATACAAACGGTGAGAGATGGCGAGGTAGTGGCCATGGTCAAGATGTGACGCTCAGATCTTCTCCTTCACTTTCTCTTTTTGTGTTGAGGAGTAGATAAATCTGTCATGGTATGTTGATGTGGGGCTTTAATGATCTCATGAAGCGTGGCCACCACTTCCGGTTCAGTCAATATTTTTTTGAATTTTTAGACCTCATCCATACAAGGGAGGAGGTCGGAATCAGCATTTACATGAGGATTGCCAAGAACAGTCTGTATAATGGAATCCTTGAGGTCAAGATCGGGACATGTGGTGGATATATGTGTGGATAAATGATCGGGCATTTGGGTCCTCTTCTCACAAAATGAATTAATAATGTGTCTCCTAGAATCTTTTTGGATTTTTAAAATTTTCTCATTTTTTTGTATTTTTGGCGATTGCAAGCTTTCATGATTATCCTCAAGTGAATCAATATCCTCAAATAGTGGAGCAACGTTTTGGCTCGTATTTATGTTAAATAGATTGCTAATCCTCGAATTCATATGCTCCATCATCTTGTTCAATCTCTCAAGTGTGGAAATCATAAAAGGTGACTCCAAAATCCCAGGATCGAGTGGGTTGAATGAGGGTGGGTGAAAACCAAAGTCCTCTGATTCCTGAAATAATGGGTTAGGAAGATATGCACAAAAATCAGGAGGAAAGTCCTCCGGGAAAAAGGAAGGTGAATCATATGGAGAGTACGAGGCATCCGCGAAGATTGGATTAAAATAACTCCAGTTGGCCATCTTCGAAACAAAAGACGGGATCAGAAGAGCACGAGGGTCAAGTTAAAAGATATGGAGAAAAAGGTGCAAAGACACAGAAGGATCTAGCAAGCACACAAGCAATCAAACACAATACAGACCCCCAGTTCACCAACTCAACTCAATGTGAAGAGCGTGAAGGTTCAGTCAATTATCTTATCAATTTTAGAGTCTGTTGAGAATACAATATATTAGAACGATTAAAGCGAGCTTGTTAGGAATCCAATGCTCTCAGGAGACTGGCCTAATCTCAAAGTTAGATCTTTCCCAGCCGGTATGAATTGCGGACCATTTACCGGCTACCCGATCAATTCAATCTGTTAAGGACGTCACGGGCCGCTTTACCGGCTACCGGAGAGATCCTCACTGGAGAACGACTAACTCAAGATAGTAGTCTAAAAAGAGTTCGGGTGTGGATCTATCCTAGTGTGCGGGTCACTCTCTCGCTCAAGCAAACCAAACAATGAGGGGGTTACTCTCTCCAAAACAATAATTTTCCTTGTATTGTTTAGGGTCGAGTTTTTTTAGCAGTCCTGGTTTTAACAGTTATCACTTGGTTAAAAATATTTTCAAAGAATCGCCTACCGAGTGTCCAATTTCCTTTTTATCTTATGTGAGTGAAAACAAAGAAGGAGATCGGAAATGCCAATACGCTACTAAAACTATCATGCATGCAGGGGATTGAGATGCGTACCTTGTCGCCAGCACTCTACATGCAAGTGATCCGTGCAGAATTTAAATAAACTGTCCTATATGCAAATGCAAGTGAACCGTTCTATATGATAGCTTCTATTAATGGGCAAGAACAAGTTAATTTGACTAAGTCCAAATTACGCACTACTCTATAGGCACAAAAATTTCTTGTTTAGGGTATTTGGAGCTAATTAATTACCTGATTCAAGGAAATTAATTAAAACAATCAAGAGGTAGATCACGAAATCCGTGGAAAACAAAGAAAATAAAGGTGATGAAAACAAAATCGGTGAGGTCACCCAAGTGCATCGGCACTTGGTGAAACAGACCCCACAACAAATGAATGTCCTTTTATAGAGTTCAAATGGAAAAGAAAAAACTCTCTCTCTCTCTCTCTTTTCAATATTTTTTTTCTTCTCCTTCAATTCTTCTTCTCCTCTTCCCACGCTATCCTGCGGCTTGGTGAAGAATCAAGCCGCCTCCACATCGCTTGGGTGCTTTGGCTCTCCTAGGATTGCCTCCTTCGCTCCGCAGGCCCTCGTAAGAAAAAGAAAAGAAAATGTGTAAGAAAAACAATTATCAAATATGAGAAAAAAATGAAATGAATGCAGTGGATATAAACAATGAAGTGAATGTGATAAAAGTAAAAAAACAAATATGTACAACCAAGAATAGCAGGTCAAAAGAGAAACCTAACTACCCTCGCCATGTCTCCCTAACAACGGCGCCATTTTGTTGACACGGTGAATTAGAAGATCTGATAAATTAATGATAATAAACTTGTTGGTCGTTGTTATCCCCAGACATCCCGCGACAAATAAACAAATTTTTTTAATTTTGCTACAGCGCCATTTTGTTATCCCTGGCAATGGTGCCATTTTGTTGACACGAAATTCTTGGGAGGATGGAAAAATTAATGGTAAAAATATTGTCGTTGTTATCCCCAAAATCCCGCGATAAACAAAAAATATTTTTTTTATTTTTTCTATTTATTAACCTATATAACGGACAGGGTTGAACTCAGGGAGGCTACAAATCCTGAGGGTTTATTCAATTAATAAAAAATCAATTAAGAGAAAATAAGAATCTCAAAGGACAATTATCCTTGTTTTTTGTGAATTTTTTATATTTTTATTTTTTTAAATTTTTTATTTCTAATTTTTTTTGTATATTTTCCGATTTTCAATTTTTTAGTGATTTTGATTTTTGCAATTTTTTTATTTTAAAAAATAACACGAAGTAATATTCACAAGATCAAAGATACGCACACCAACTCTTTTTGTAATTTTTCAATTAATCAAAAATACTTCGAAAAATCTAAAGAAAATATTTTTGAGTTTTGAAAGTTTTGAAATATTTTTTAGAATATTTGTGGAATTTTCAGATGTTTTTGTATTTTTCTAAGAATCAAATAGTGAGAAAATGCGAAATTGTGCACAGCGTGGAGTAATTTACAACTTAAAAATATTTTAAGTCCAGAACGCTTGACAATCATTTTTAAGACAAACTAAAATAAATTATCTACAAATACGAACTGAAATCACTATTTTTGGATTTTTGTAGAATTTTTTATGATTTTTAAAAGATTTTTAATGTTTTTCAATTTTTTGTATTTTATAAAGAATTAATGCATGAAAATTGGTTAGAAATTAAAAGACAATGAAATAAAACTACCCTAATGTTTTTGGAATTTATGAGCAATATTTGAATTTTTATGAATTTTTGAATTTCAGGAAGACAAAATGTCACTATTTTTCATTTTTAAATAATATCAAATGAAATCACAGAGCTATGAAAATTTTATACTATGTTTATACGTATACCAGGTGCTTGCACAATTTTTTACAAAATTTTTAGAGAATGATAAACATTTATTTAATCACAAAGAGCAAACAACTTCAATGTTTGGAATTTACAGAGACTAAATTGCAAATATGGAAAAGTTATGAACTGAATAATAAAAACATAAACTTACAGAAGGAAATGTAAAATTTACCCAAATGTCACATGGCGCGCACATGCTCTTCTGAATGCGGGGACTGTTTTATAATTTTGTAAACTCCCAAGGGTGTTTACATAATTTGTCCAATTTATTTAACTTCCCCTCTAGGGTTTCCTGGATATCTCTTGTTCTTTCAAATGGGGAGAGGCAAGACAGGGCCGCCGCTGCCCCTTCTTCTTCGACGGGCGAGGGTGGCGGGCGGGACGACACGCGGAAGGTGGCGGAGACACGCAAAAGGCTGGAGGCACCGCGGGAGGTGCGGCGAGGCATGGGTCGTGTTGGGAGGTGTGCGTGCCACGACCTAGACGTTCAGTAGCGGAGGGCACCGACGCATGGCACGGGCGCGGGGGGTCGCGACGACGTCGGGGCTAAAAACTCTGCTGGAGGTGCGGCCGCACCGCACGCGGCGTCGTACGCATGCAGGAGGGCGACGGGAGATCCAGAGGGGCGCCGATGCGATGGTCGTGCTCCCGCAGTGAAGTCTGGCCGGCGCGGCGGCTGGTGGAGGTGCGAGCTCGGAGGAGAACGCCTCGGCGATGGCGGCCACACGCGCGGAGGGCGAAGAGGCACGCAGGGGCGCTCCACCTGGCGCAGCGGTGGCACGGTAGACGGCTGAGGCGTGGTCGGTGGCAGCGCCTGGCGACGAAGATATTTTTTGTGTTTTTTAATTTTTTTATTTTTGTATAGAACTGATAAACAGTAGTAATAAAAAAACTTTTTTTTTGTAAATCCGAAAGACATGAATAAAAAAAGGATATAGAAATTCTTTTTTTATTTTTTTTATTTTTATTTTTTTTGTTTTTTTTAAATTTCCTGCAAAATAAACATTAGAGAAAAAGAAACAATTTTTTTTATTTTTTTCATTTATTTACAAATCGAAAAATGAACGGGGATCCATAGAAAATTGGATGAATCGAAATCGATCTCCGACCACCGTACGCGACCCGAGTTGAGAGATCGTGGACGATAGAAATAGAACGTGGAGAGATCGAGAAAGTGAGATGAAAATGCAGAATCGGAAACGGATCAAATCGAGATGGATTTTTTTAAGATATAGAGAAATAAAATGACGATGGAATTAAAAATCGATGAGATAAACTACGATTAAACTAAGATAAAATACAAATAAAAATGTGGATCTCACCTTAGGAGCGAAAACAGACCATGATCGCCTCGACGAAGGCCGACTCGCTGTCACCAGAGGGCTCGGAGCCTAGGCACTTTTCTCGAAGAAATTTTCTCTCGGAGATCGAACTCCTCTCCCTAAAGATTGATCAAGTTGGAATGAGGGAGACGGAGCCATATAAATAGAAAAGATGAAATTTGAATTTTTGAATTTTTGAATTTTTGAATTTTTTAGTGGAAGAGATAAGAGAGATGAAATTTGAAAGGAGATAAAGATCAAAAGCGATAAAAGTATTTACAAAATTATCTATTTTTTTGAATTTTCGTCACTTATTTATTTGAATTTAAAAAATGTTATTTTTTGTTTTTTTACGGTGATTAATTAAAAATAGCAACTATATACATATACTATATACATATATGACATTATATACAAGGGTAAATGGGGAAATTAGCCTTTTTGTTTTAAGAATTTTATTATTTTATTATTTTTATTTTAAATAATTAGTAAGACTAATTTACAAATATATACAAATACAACATGCACAAAATACATGGGAAAATTGCACAAACCACCCCGAAAAACTAACTTTTTACTTGTAACTCCAAAAATTTTTCAATCACAGTCTTTTTGAAGATAATTTAATTTAGAATCCAATAGAAGTGATATTGGTTCAATTTGAGTTCATATGGAGCCAGAATTGATCTTTAGTGCTTAGTGGCTTTTTCCAAGTTTGGCTACTTTTATTCTTTACATGATTTAATTATGCAATCATTTTTATTAATTAGGACACATTTTTATTTACAAATTTGGTTTTGAAAGTTATTCGATTTGAGGTCAATTATTGCACAAATAAATTAGTGTTAGTTTTATACAGATATACACAAAATAAGTGAGAAGTATTTATAACAACACACACATTTTTTTTTCGATTTTCTGCTTAAGGACCCTATGTCCCCCTACTTTATTCTTGGTCGATCAGGTCAAGTCTTGACCTTCCCTCGGGGTTCGGGTTAGCCTGTATACAGTCTTCTTTTTTATTTTATTTTCTTTCTTTTTTTCTTTTTTATTTTCTTTTCGTTATTTTTCCTTTATTTATTTATTTATTTATTTTATGTTAAAATTTGTAAGAGGTGTACAATATTTACACAGATGCAAGTTAGTAAGAATATGATTTTAGTGTTATATGCAGGCGTTTTATAAGGGATTTTAAGCTAAAATAAATGAATAAAGATGAGGAATCGCAGATTCACTAGCTCTATGCTTCTCGAAAGAGTAAGGTTGTAGGCATAGTGACCCCAATATTGAGTCTTCATATTATTGGAGCGATATTGAATTACGCATAACGAGTTCTAATCCTTTTGACGGTTGGTTCAAATACTGATGGGTCAACATCACCTTAGGGGTGGTGGGATCAGGTGTTAAAGACTGAATTGGGAATGCAAGTTAGACTCGCAAGGCGGAATGTACTCCCGTTTCTTTTTATCTGAGTTGCAAGCTCTCATATTATTGGGATGTAAAAAGATAAGAAGGAGATCCCAGTTCTTGCTTGAGATATAATGGTAAGTATATCTCTTACATTGAAAGTGAATAAGGGAATAAAGTTTCAGTGTTGACAAAGCAGGACAACTTTGACATAAAAATTCTTAAATCAAAGTAAAAAATGTGTGTGTGTCTGTATGTAAATTTTTTATTTCAGATAATCCTCGTTAAACCCACTCAATACTATATTCAATAATAACCAGTAAAATATCATGGATTAGATCCATGATCAAGATATTGTACTTGTAATTGGACACATAATGTATGTGTTTGCAATGTGCAAGTTTCCTCATAGTAATAAGGAATGACAATTTAATAGACAATAGGACAACAACCTACGATTTGTGTGTCTTTACAGTCTTGATCTCTTATCGAGTGTGCATTGGAAGTATCATGTCGATGATGACGTAATTATCAAATAATCCTTATAAAATCTAAGAATAAGTTCTGTCATGCATATGTACTCTCAACATTTAATCATGAATGACATGGTTCACTACATTATGAAGAATGGTGGCTAGATATGAGAAGATGTACTTAAAATTTTTTGAGTACCTACCTGAACCAAAGTCTTTTTAAGAGTTAAGATGTATGTAGATATGATGAATGTCATCATTCTACTGTCTTTACTTAATTCATTCATGACGCTTCATAATATTCATATTGTATGAATTGAATGAAGCATATATAAATGTTAAAATACTCTTATATTGAAATCTTTTGAGTTCAACATAAGAGATCCTTTATCTTATTTAATGGTTGTTTATAGATGAAGAAGCGCAATGGAAGTATGGGTCGGATCCAAGTTAAAGTAAAGTCAAAGAGTTGACTGTACTTCTATGGTTCCCATACATATGACATCCAAAGAGTTGGATGAATGCCCATACTGCAACAAGCCGATGCTTTGATAGTTTGACTACATGGACTATCTAAAATCCTTAGAGAAGGACTAGGATAGTGCATCAGAATAATATACATATAATCATTGAAATTGACTTTCTTATTTGATAAGATCAAAGTCTGATATTTGTATCTCATTCTTCTAATAACACTTGCAATTGGTTGCATATGTTTTAGAAGACTAAAAATTTTTGATCTTAAGGTTTAATACTCATCCACATGGATATTGATGCAATTATTATAACAATCTCTATTGGATATACAGACTTCATATTTTCAGTGGGAGAGCCCTTTTTCTTAGAGAATATCTCTATGACCTAGATATTAGAATACACTCATTGTTTATTTCAGAATGTTGAAAATAAACATGAATTCTGGAATAGACATATTATAAAGAGTTGGTATATTTTAGATAGTAATTTCACATCTGGAGGACACTACAAAATTAGAAAATTAATGTATGGTTCATTAACATTTATAATAATGGAAATTAAACCTTTTAAGATCAATAGGAGGATGGAGATCATTTGAAAATGATCTAGCATCAAGCCTTGGACATATGTCTATTGATGAGATCAATAGACTAGTAAGAGTTGAAACTTTAGAGTGTCTGAAATTTCAAATCTTACATGCTTTTGGATATTGTATTCAAAGTATAAATTGTCCAATGCACCCTTCTCTAGGAATGGTGTGAGATGCTAAGGTATTAAAGATCTCAAACATATTGATGTATGTGAATCATCTATATCATAATAAACATTGATGATATGTGATATCATTCGATGATTATTTGTGATATGAGATTTCTTCCTTTCACCTTAGAAACCTTTGAAACGTTCAAAAATTTCACAATTTTGGTTTAGAACCAAAGTATGAAGGAAGATGAAATGAATTTGATCTAATCAAGATATCAAGTACCTATTAGATTAATTCAAATAATACCTTATGGAGAAACGAATATCATTCCTATCTCAAATCTCCTAATGCACCTAAACTCAATGGAGTTATAGGGAGATACAATTGGATCATGTGTGACATGATTTGATCAATGGTGAATCTTAACATAATTACCTCTTAGTTTCCAAGTTTATATGTAGTAGAGACTACAATATATAAGGTTCCATGCAAGTAAGCTGGAAACTAGCACTAGAGAGTGCTACTTCATTAGGAAAATAAAGGATGGCATTGGATACCTACTTTATGATCTGGAGATTCTTAAAAGATTTCATCTCTAAGGATATAATTATTATATGATGATTCTCTTGAGAACCAAGATGAAAATGAAGTGAGGGAACTCATTTAATCTTGAGAAGATAATGAGGCTCCTGAAATCGAAAACTAAAATGATAATTAAAGATGAAGCACTCATACCTCTTCAAATGAGTTTGAGGATAGATTCCATGTGCCAGTTAAGCCTGACAATGATCTTACTTCATGTGATGAAGCTTCTGAAGATCATGACATGGAAAGATGGATGTTATTAGTAAAGTCTAAAGTAGACTTCATATACAAGTGTTGTATATCGACCCTCGAGGATCCACCTATAAGGGTAAACATGTTAGGTGTAAATGGATCTTCAAGAGAAAGAGAGGACATGATGAGAAGGTGGAGACCTTCAAAGCACGACTCGTATCCATGAGTTACACATCAAAGAGAAGAAATCGCTTGCAATAAGACTTTCTCTTCAGTGACCATGCTTAAACTCATCAAATTATTGTTAACTATAGCTACACTACTTGATTATGACATCTTCAAGATGGAAGTCAAGATTGCATTCCTCTATGATTTCCTCATTGAGGATATTCATATGAAGTAGCCCCATGGACTCAAATAAGCTTCTTGTAGTTGGAACATTAGATTTGATGAAATTATAAATGTTATGATTTTAGATAGAATCTTGATGAACCATGCGAAGCTTAGTGGGAGTGTCATTGTGTTCATCGTGCTAAATGTAGATGATATCTTAATAATTTAGAATAATATAAAGATAATAATAAGTGTTTTATAGTTTGACAATTACATACCTTGATATATGATCTCAAGGATATCAATTAGATCTTAGTTCTGAAGTTATTCAGAAGCAAAGAAAAGAGGGTATTGGGACCGTCACATTAGTGGTACACCTTAGACATGTTCCATTTCCTGGAAAAATTTCAAGAAAGGCTTCTTTCCCTTAAGATATAGTACCGACTTATCTAAAGGGATAACATCCCTAAGAGTCGAGGATGTGAATGCCAAAGCTACATCTCCTAGTGCACAAGCTATGGGAAACTCTATATGCTAGATGTGTACGGAATACCAGATGTCTACCATGTATTGGGCGTAGGAAATTGTTACTAATCCTACTATGGTGATAAAAAACTTAATTGCAGTAATAACAATATCTTCAAAGATGACAAGATTTTAGAGATTATGATCTCTAAGTCTTATCTTCAAGGACTTGGGACTTCATAGATAGTGATATAAAAGGGTCTTAACTAGATATAACTTAGAAGATAGAGATCTCCAAGATTAAGGTATTCTGATAAGGATAATAGAAATAACATACTGGTTATAAAGATTATTGAATTGTAGTGTTAAATACCTATAATTTATAAAAATCGAGTATTGGTTGCATAAGATGCAACATTCGCATTGGATGCAAGCATTGTTACTAGGAGATATGCAAGTGTCGTAAAAGGACTAAGTGTAGTCTATCGGGAACAGAGTGACTGATCAGCTTACCTAGCTATTTTTCTAAATAACTTATGGTTGTCACATGAGTTGTGGGTTTAAAGATTAGCCCATTAATGTCCCTTTGGGCTAGTGGGAGATTGTTGGACATGCAAGCCCACAGCAAGCCATTATGCAATAAATATTATTGCAAATATCATTCCTTGATCTGAAATAAAGAATAACTAATATGCACAATAGGTCCCTTAGTACAATTAGGGTTATGTACTATGGCGATCTTAATGATCATACAATTATTGATTCAAATGTTGAATCATTGAGGCTGGTGCTTGGTTGAATGTCTAAAGAGTTAGACTGAGGTATCATCAAGCATCGTCAAATGATTATTAAGAGATGATCTCCAGTCTGAATAGGAGATGTCAATCCTATCTCTTTTGGTTGATATCTGATTGACCTCTTGATGAAGATCCTCTAGATAGGAATAGAGATACGGAGGTGTCAGATTAGTTAGGTCAAAGAATTGACTTAACGAGATCGAGATAACCAAATACATATATCATACGCTGTCACGATATAGGCACGCATCCTCTCACCGGAGACAAATGTATTACTATATGTCTAAGTATGTACATTTGGCATTCCGATATGTTGATGACCTAATTAAGGTCTATACACCGGCGCTCTGTGCATACAAGGTCATATGAGTAATACGATCTCTCAAAGGGATCATACGTGTTCATTTACTGAACCAGAAGACATGAGCTCACTCATAAGGTGTTGGGAATTAAATTTCGTGCATGGTCATCTAGCTTTGGAAGCTTAACTGAATTTGTAGGTTTGATATATACTTTTGAAAATTATATGATCAATACCTAGGTATGATATATGCTTTTGGAAAGTATATGATCGATACGGACTCCCAATGGTCGAATTAAAACTTAATAATTAAACCCTGAAGAAGACAATCTAAATAGATCTAAAACTTGGTGTTTATTCTAGGTCTTTCAGTATGCAAAATGTATAGGTACTAGGAATACCTGAGGGTGATGTGTTCATGAACGATTGTATGACCATGACGCTTCCATTCCTAGGGAGTGATGAAACGGATTTGGATTTTAGTGACTCCTCTCAATTGAGAAGTAATCTAATCTTGCTCCAAATAACAACGATCTGAATGTGATTCAAATCAATGAAAAGATTAGATTTATGGTTTTTATTTAATCAAACATCTATGGGAGGTCTGTAAGATCTGGATTTGAGATTTGATCTCAATATCCAAGTCACTATATGTGGAACGTACAATCACCATGTCCTTATCTCCAAGTATATGCGGAGAAAGCACATTATCCTTGAAAGAGTTCAAGGATAATTTCATTATTGATAATGTATCCGAGCATTGAGAAGTGGATAATTAAATGTGGTTTAATTATCATGAATAATATGAATTTAACTCATATTATAAGTAGAGTTATCTAAGATAATTAAATGTGATTTAATTATCAAAGATGTGGATAATGTGAATGCAATTCATATTATTTTGGCACATGAGAATAGAGATCCAAGACAACTAAATGTGATTTAATTATAATGAACATGAATAATGTGGATAGCACTATCCATATTAATCATATATATTATAAATGTGATTTATAATATATAAGAAAGAGATATTTGTAAATAACATTTACAATTTAAATGTTTATGTGAATTGGATTCGCATTGGACATTTAATTCAAAATGTAATTTACATTTTATTTTGGGTTGTGAATGTGATTCATAAATTTTCAATGGCATGATTGCAATGTTCACAAAAGAAATTAGATTTATTTTTGTGAAATAATTTGCAACAAGTGTTGTTGCAAAAGTTGGAGATTATCATGTAATATTGGATTCCATGATAATAGGAGAAGGAGTCCACCCTTCCATATTGGGAGGGTGGACGGCCACAACTCTTAAAAGGAGTTGGTGGCCATCTACGCCCTTTATGGGAAGATGTCTCCCTCTTTCCTAATTATCCAAGGATGATTGATTTAATTGAGTTATTTTATATCGATGATTTATTTAATATATATTTAATTTAGTATAACTAATTGTTGTTGTTTTTTTAACAACAAACTCATGGTCATTGAAAGAAACACAAATCAATCTCCACCATTGGATTTGTGTTGTCCATGGATTGAGATCCACGGACTCCCAAAAACTATATAAGAAGAGGCATCCCTTGCTCTTCAAGAAGACATCAACTAATGCTCTCTCCCTCTGTCTCTACACATCATGTCTCTTTCTCTCTCATTGCAGTCGTCCACCATGGATCCCTAGAGAGAGTTGTCATCTCCGTCGCATTGTTGTTATGTTGCCGGATCATTTGCTCGTGTCTCTCTATCTCCTTCGGTGTGCCTCGATCATGAAGAAGTCATCGGATCTCGTGTGACGAGATCAGTAGATTCGTCGCTTGGATCATCAACATAGATTGCAAGGAGTACGTGTTTCATCAACGCACTCGCATGCGTCTCCTCCGTCAGATCGAACTTGAGATAGAAGGTCTCTTCATTTAGAGACTCGATCACAACCATGCTTCAAGAGGTAAACCTAATACTTGTTTGTGGTTTAGATGAAACGACTCGAGAAAAGTTCTTGGATCATGTGGCTTCATCGTTCAATTTTTTTTTAAAACTCCGGTACCTTGAGCAACTAGTATGACTAGTCGCTCCCGACACATACGATGTGATCCTCACACTTCCATGATGTTCTTAAGGATTTTCCCATATCCTTCAACCTTATGTGACTACACCTGACTTAGTTGACCCCGAGGCCTATGACCTATCTGCTAATATCAGAGAGGTTTCCTTTATGATCGATTATGAGACCCGAGAATTCCTCCATAAGGAGGAAGATTCAGAAAGCATAGACCTTGGAGTTCCCTCTTCCTGTGATTGTCACTATGTTGATGACATCAGCGAGATTTACACTATTGATACCTTTGAGCGGAGGGCAGACATTGTAGATACTTATGAGGACGAATTTAATCTTATTTCTTTCATCAATCAACTCGGGCCTTTTGATGATATTGATGATCCAGTTGAGATCTTAGAGGGCGAGCAGGACCTTACCACTTCCACAGATGAGTTTGTTCCCTTTTGTTTTGACCTAGTTGAGACTCGCCAGACTGGACTTGACCTGACTATGTTCATTGATGAGTTCGAGCCTTTTCACTTTGATATCTGCAAGACACCCAAGGCCCGACCTAGACACACTTTTTCCTCTGACCTGTATGTGTCTTGTCACCTTAGGACCACTATGAATACCTTCTAGGTCGACCCTAATCAGTTTGTGTCATATGAGGACCTTAATGTCGACCTACACCTTGTCAGATCTATTTCTCAATGTTCCCGCTCTGCTTTCTACCTTCTTGATCCTTTGTACATCCACTTTTTGTACATTCGCTTTCATTTACCTCTGGCTATCCACCATATCACTCGTCCACCCCATTTCCTTTTGTTGCCTTGCTTAGGACATACTTTGTCCTAAGTATATGGGGGGGTGGACAACCTGAGTGTTCTTTCTTCATTCCGTTTCATCAATCTAGTTGCCTATACTTAGGGCTCTTTTACCCTAAGTATAGTAAGAGTGATGCATACATTCTCTTCGATCTCTTCTTCTATCTTCATCTGTCTTTTCTTCTTTTCTTCTTTTCGTTTTCAATTTTCTTTTTCTTTTCGAAAGGTGTTGCCCCTTTTTGATGGTGTTCTATACTTAGGACGTACTTTTTTTTAAGTATAAGGGGGTGTGCACCCTGAGTTATTTCATACTTTGGTCTCCTCTTATTGTCTATACTTAGGGATATCTCACCATAAGTGTAGGGGGGTTACAGTATGAGTACGATATGCTCATTCCCACCCTTGACCCTCCTTGCCTTGTATACAATTAGCTATACTTAGGATTACTTGATCCTAAGTATAGGGGGACGGTCGACTTCTCATTCGTTCATTTCTTCATTCTTTCATTCATTTATTCTTTAGGCTTTTCTATACTCAATACGAGTTATGTCTTCTCTTTTCTCTTTGATCTATGAAGACATAGCTCAAACTAAGTATAGAGGTCGTATATACTGCGTATAAACTTTAGCCATAACTCATACTTTTGTATTTTCAATACTCATGCCTAAAATATTGTATAAAATACTATATATACACTATAAAATTCATTAAAATCACTTAATAAAAAGATGTGTATTATTCCTTAAAATTCTTTTCGTAAATACTTATTAATAAATCAGGTAACAATATTTTTTGCAAAAACTTTTGAAAAATAATTGGAGAATCTTTTTGAAAAAAAATTCAAAAACTATTTAGAAAATGTTTTGTTAAATATTTTAAACCTTTGTAAAAATATTTTGTTTATAAAAATTCTTTTCTTTGTATGAGATAAAAATATTTTGAAAATTTATTTGTAAATGTTTAAAAAATGGTTGCTAAAATATTTTGAAAAATCTATATATATTGTTTGAAAAACCTTTGCAAAATGATTTTCAAATTTTGTAAATAATTGTAAAAATTATCTGTTAAATTTTTTTTCAGGCTATAGTATTCAAAATTGTTTGTAAAATCATCTTCAAATAAGTTTAAGAATTATATACATCAATCAAAATTCTTTACCAACTGTATATATGTATATATAAATTTATTAACATACCATGTAAATTCGTAAAAACCCAAACTCTTGTAAATAATAAGATGAATCCCCGTGTAAATATTTACCTAACTTTTATTCCAAAAATCTCTTATTTTGAAAAAATCCCAAAAACATTTGCAAAATCTTTTTCAGAATTGTATAAAAATTTGCAAAACAAAAATCCATAAAAAGTTCAGAATTTTGAAATTGCAACACAAAAATATTTTTTGCATTGTGCATAGCATTTGCATTTTTCGGATTGAGTTTTATAATAGAACAAGTCTAAGTAAAATCTGAAGATTGGATCTTGGTTGGACCTTAATTCTACTTAATCACTGGAACCTTATAGGAACTGGAATTGAGGTGCTTCTGGTCTAGTTGACTTAATTCTTTAAGAATTGTGAGAGTTGGTTCAATGTCGCTTTGACTGCCTAAGTAAAGTATTTTGGAGCACACACATGGCTCTTGTTGGTAATGACATAACTTGGAAACCTTCTCCTTTCACTTAGCTAACCTCAGTTCGAGTGGTGAGGGGATTGGATTTGCCGGTTTGAGATGCACACGAGTGGAAACATTCATCCTCGTCTAGGGAGGGAAGTGCACCCCAATCCGTCCAGTGGCATCGATGTCTAAAGATAAGAGAGTGTGGGTTGCAATAATGCTTCAAAAGAGGGATAGTCTTCTGGATCAAGAGGAAAAACTCCTTATGTAAATGTTGTTGTATATAGTATTTAAAAAAACTCCAAAAAAGTGGACATGCTTGATTGAAAATAAAATTCATTCTGGAGTGTACATATTTGTATAGTTAATAAGCAAGCTTGAGATTCATAGTCATACCTTGTGAGCCTGCAGCTGGATGACTTGGCTATACTAGTCATGCTTCCCCGGATAGGTAGCTACACTGACTACCGTCCATTCTTCTCTCTACCCCTCCTCTTGTGCTGGTTGTTACTTGAACTTAGAATACAATACTCCGTTCCTCAAGGAAAGAGTTGATGGATTGGGGAATCAGTGGATTGTCATACTGGAGAAGTCAATCTCTTGGTTGAAGGGAGCCACTATCACACACACTGTACAAGTGAGATTCATAGTCATAAAGGTTTGCGTATGAGTTGAAGTATTCTGACCTAGCTATTGAGGAGACTTGACCAGAGTTTTGGGATTCTCGAAGGATGTTTTGTTTCGAATCTGTTTCCCAATAAGGTTCCGACCGCACTAAATTCCAAAGGTCCGACTTGAGCTCCAAACATTGAATTTGTGAAGACAAGTTTGAGAATTAAATTCAATCCACTTTCTTTCTTTTTCTTTTCTTTGTTTTCATTTTCTGCACTTATTGCATAAGTGTTTTCTAGGGACTAGTAAAGGAAATTATAGAGGGTGATGAATCTTCATTTCGTCACCTTTATTCTTTTATTTTGGACATAAAACCCTAGCTAATGCATGTAAATAGCATTTATTTGTAGAAATTAACATTCATTCTTTATTCCATTTATTGTATATAAAATATTATTTTTAATGCTAAAATTATAGAATAAATAAAAGAAAAGAAAAAGAATAAAATACCAAAGGTATTTTATGACCCTAAACCTCAAGACCTGGGCATCTTGATGACTGGGTCGACAAGGAACAAAGTAGGGAGAGATAAGGGCCAAGAATCACCAATATTTTCATTCTTTAATTCATCAATAATTCAATGTTTGGGATCTATTTTATTTTCTACTTTTTATACCTCAAATAAAGAAACTTTGTGCATGAATGTTGTAGATAATAATACATAGAAAAATACAAATTGAGTTTATACAAAAATAATATAAAGTGTATAACTTATACTCAAATAAGATTTCAAAATCCCAACTTCCCTTACTCATATCTCCTAAATAAAAACTCAAAATACATCAAAATCACCTTTAGTTTTATATAACTTTTATAAGCTATTTAATGAAGGTGGTTTCATATTTTTTAGAGTTAAGATGAAAGTTAGGATTTGGACACCTGATGTATAGCATACCTGCATAAAATATTCATTTTATTTATTCTTTATTATTTTTATAACTTTATATTTTTATATGTTTATAAATATTATTTATAACACTTTACATAGTAAAACTAAAACAAAAAACCATAAATAAACCATTAAAATAAAATATATATACAAAACACATAGATGAATATACAATACATATACATATGTACTTTATAACTATATTTAATTAAGTGAAAATATTATATCAGAAAAATACAATAAAACTATATTTACGTCTATAATAATAAGTTATATTTTTATAAAATAATAAATTAAATTAATAAAATACAAAATACAAAATAAAAAATACTTAAAACATAGACGAATATATCTATATAATAACCCTAAAAATTAACTTGTAATAAAACACCTCGAAAATAAATAAATACATATAATAATAAAATACTACAAAAAATAATAACTTTAAATTAATAAAATAATTTATTATTTATTCTAAGTTTGCAAATAATTTTGAATCTAGTTTTTTCTGGTTGGTCCACGTGGACCAACCAAAGCTCACTTCCAGTTGACCTTAGTCAACTCTCTGACAAAGGTCCTAGGTCTGACAACCTAGGTTTTGACCCATCTTCTCTCTTTTTTCCAAGTCGGCACAAGAATAGATTTGGTTGGGTCTCTTATGAGATTTTCTTCCTTGTTTCTCGCTCAGTCACACATGTGTGATTTTTCGAGGCGAGAACCTCTTATTCGCTCATGCTTCCTCGATCTTTCCAACCCTTCACTCGCCTGTACATAACTCCTCTCGAGCTCCTCAATTGATTTTGAATCCCCTTGGCCTATTCTTGGCTTCCCTCAAGAGAGCTCTGGATCAAGGGTCATGATAGGACCTTCTCCAGCTACTTGGCAGCGACACCTAGCTGTCCCTAGGCTGATTGCAGCCATCTCTGGCTAACTTGGTCGTGAGGTCCCATCTCCTGGCCGCTAGCCAATCGAGGTGCACTTTTTCTTAGCTTTTTAGTTAGACAATAGCCTTAGGTTTTATTCAATGCGCTTATTTTAGCATTTAACTGCTTGCCTTAGTGTTAATCACCACTTCGAAGTTTATCGGAGTTAGCCCTCCGGCGAGCTCTCCACTGTGTTCTCGACCTGTTAAGACCCTCCTACCACCCTCACATCTTTCCCCTCTCATTTCTCTTCATCTCGCACCGCTCCATTCAACCTGCTCCTCCCGGGAGCTAGATCTAGGTGTCCTGCCTCTGTCGCATCGCTGGGATACCCCCACCAAGCATCACCATCCTTCCATTTCCCTCCTAATAGGGTCGAGGAACTTTGTGCTCAACCCCTTTATCTTCTTGTGTAGGACTTGGGACCTAAAGGATAAGTTGGAGCTATTTTGATCCTCGCCGGAGGTACATGGAGCCTCTAGGCTTCTTCGTCCTTGCGAGCGAACCCCGGTGACCATCGGACGGTTTTGAGCCCCCCCTGGCTGCTAGAGAACCATGCTAGGAGCATTTTTGGACCCTTGTAGTGTGAAAGGAGGTCAGAGGCTCGCTCTACGACCGATCTAAGATCGGCGAAACAGAGCTTCTTCTCCATTCTTCCGAGCCACACTAGAGCCATCTGATTAAGATTTGTTCTTTGTGAAGCACAATTGACGTCCGATTGGAGAAGCTCAGAACCGTCAGATTCGATCTAGGATCTAATCCCAAGCATCCTTCAGCAAAACATCATCGTGAAGCCCGGGGACAACACATGTATTAGTGAACAAAATCAAGTTGTTCGTCGCGCTATATAGGGGGTATTTTGCAATATTTATCCCCTATTTTTTTGTATTTAGTATTTAATCTAGAAACATTCCTCCACCATTTATATTTTTTTAAAATATTTGCTAATAAGCCCCTGGACTATTTTTATTTGTTAATTAGTCCATGCCAGCTCATCTTACGTATGGTCCTACTGAGGTGGCAATTTTCTAGTTTAGACCCTAGAACTTTTTATATTACAATTTTGTCCAATAAATAATAATTTCAATTATATATTTTTGTGAAAATTGTAGAAAGGCCCCGATCATTATTTTAATTACAAATATGCCTCTATCAGTTCATTGATTTTTTTATTTCTTCCATTTATTAAATATAGTATCCGTGCTCTCGAAATTAGCAAAAAATATTGATAAGCTATTGTTGCAATATATTTTCACATCATTCTTTTATATTTGCAATTTAGGAATTTTAGTATTTATTAAAAATTAAAAAGAGAACAAATATTCCTTGTTTATCTTAAAAACCCATAAAAATTATAAAATTATTTTGAAAGAATCTATAGAAAAATATTTTTCTATTTATGTATTTTTCTCCTTCAGACTAAAAATCATAAAAAATAGAAAAAGAAAATACCTAAAAGTTAAAAAGCCTCAAAATCCTTTACAAAATTTTAAAAAAATTTCAAAAATTTCAAAAATATCATTTTATGATTTCTAATTTTCTCTATATTATTATTTATCGTTTAGTACATATTTGAAGAATTTTGGCCCTTATTTGATATTTTTAATCTTCAAATTAATTCGAACTATTTATTTAATCCCTGATTTTGGATGTTTTTATTTTAAAAATCCATAAAAATAGCAAAAATCTTAAAAAAATCACAAAAATAGTAAAAATTTATTTAAAATCCAAAATAATTAATTCTATGTTTTTTTATTTATTTTTAGTTGTGTTTATGTCTATATTATTTTACCTTGTATAAATAGCCTTATATATTCTATACTATATATTTATAAGGAAAAAAAGAAAAAAATCAAGAAAAATATAAAAGGAAAATAAAAATATAAAATTAAAAACAATTAAATAATATAGAAACAAAAATTAAAGAATATATAAAATTAAAAACCCACAAAAATACACAGACAACAAGAAGAACACAATTTGCATTTATTTGCACTATTCTCTTGTTTGCTCCCTATGTTCGACCTCTACATGCTTGTATACTATACACATTTATTATCAAGTTATAATAAATTTTAACTCCACAATTTTTTTTATTTTTATTGCTTAATTCTTATTATGGGTTAATTGTTGATTTACTGAGGTTCTTTATTAGTTCGCCTCAACAATAGTGTCTCCGCCTTGTGTGAGACATCCGACCTGTGCAAATCCCTAGTTTTCAGTGTCCCAGGTGCATTGTGCATTATTTTTATGTGAAATAAATTTTATATTTTTCTTTGTATTTTATGTTCAACTTTCATTTTTATATTTTATTGATTTGAAGTGTAAATAATAAAGAATAAAGTATGACATAAATACTATTTATTGATGAAATAGAATCATGGTTTTATGAGTGTTCTTTGTACAATTTCTCTACACTATTTTTGCCTACTTTATTCCTTTTCTACCAAGTCATCATGATGACTGGGTCTTGGGATCTGGGGTAACTAAGTGTTATTGACACTTCATTCTTTTTCTTTTCTTTCTTTATTCTTATATTTTGGAATTAAATACATGTATTTATACTGTATTTTCAGGTCAATTATTGAGTATTATTTTGTACAAATTAATGTTATATACATGCATATAGTTAGAGATTTAAGTCCCAACTAAAATAATAAAGGTGATGAAATGGAGATTCATCACATATAGGTATCCTCCTTATGGTATCCATTGAGGAATGTAGTCTTGACACCCATTTGTCAGATGTCGTAGTCAAGATATGTCATAATAGTTAGCAGTGTCTTGATGGATTTAAGCATCACCACATGTGATAATATCTCATCATAGTCGATGCCTTTTCTCTGTGTGTAGCCTATGGCTATGAGCTATGCCTTGAAGTTCTCTACATTCCTATCATGCCCCTCCTTCTCTTAAAGATCCATTTACAACCATTGGGTTTTACCCCTCTAGGTGGATCCTCTAGGTTCCATACACCGTTCTTGTACATGGCATCTATTTCATTCTTCATTGCTAACATCCATCAATCCATGTCATGATCCACGAGTGCTTCATCAAATGAAATTGGATCACAGTGAGTTTCACCTGACACATGGAATCTGTACCTTTCAGGTGGTGCAACCACCCTCAAACTCCTTCAAAGAGGTACGGATGTTTCATCTTTATTTACATCTTCAATTTCTAGTTCAGGAACTTCAATATCCTTAGGGGATTCAATGAGTTCCTTTACTTCATTTTTGTTTTGACTCTTATGGAAGTCATCCTCTAAGAATTTCACATCTCTAAAGATGAAAATCTTTTGAGTCTCAAGATTGTAATGTTGGTATCCAATCCCGTCCTTTATATACCAAATGAAGTAGCACTCTCGAGTGCAAGATTCTAGCTTACTTGCATCCACGTACTTCACATGGACCAAGCAATCCCAAATCCTCAAGTATCTAGCACTAGGCTTGGTTTCAAACCAAAGCTCTTGAGGGGATTTGGATACAGACTTGCTCGGAATCTTGTTTAGGATATCTATTGCACATCTACTACATATCCCCAGAAACTAAGAGGTAAATGTATTTTACTCATCATTGAATGGAAAATTTCCATGATTGTCCTGATGTATCTTTCAGCAACACCATTTAGTTGGGGAGGTCCAGGAGGAGTGAGATTGGATACAATTCCCTCTCTTTGATGTATTCATTAAATTCATCTGAGAGCTACTCCCCACCTCAGTCAGATCGAATCTGTTTAATCTTCCTATCAGTTTGGTTCTCAACCAAAGCCATGAATTCTTTGAACTTTTCAAAGATTTTAGACTTATAACATAATAGGAAGATAAATCCATGTCATGAATGGTCATCAATAAACGTTAAATAATATCAATGTCCATTTAGGGTCTTGGTACTGAAGGGACCACATACATCGGTATGTATTAGGTCAAGAATACCCTCGCATTATGTAACCTTGTTACGAAAGGTTGCTCTGGTCATTTTACCTCGATGCAATGTTCACAGGTAGGTAAAGTGTGGACCTGTAGAAAATCTACGGGTACATCTTTTATCTATCTATTGATTCTATCCACAGATAAATGACCAAGCCTTTGATGCCAAATCATGTTCGAATTATTTCTGTCCTCTCTGGTTCTTTTAGGGTTTTATTAGTGGGTGTTACATTAACGATAGATTCATCAATGCACAATTCATAAAGTCCACCTAAAGTTATAATACCATCTACAATATATTTATCATAATGACTTATGATAAGATTCTCACAAAATAATAATGAATATCCATTCTAACTAACTTAGATACAGATATAAGGTTCCTTCTAACATCCAAAACTTAAAGACATTCTATAAGTAGAAGCACTCTCCCTCTAGAAAATGATAACTTGCAAGTCCCAACAACGATCATTGCAATAGTTGCATCAGATCTTATCTGGATGACTATCTTCTCTTCAACAAGATTCCAAGTCTCCTGAAATAGATGCAACGGATTGCAAACATGAACATAAGCACTAGAATCTACAACTCAACTACCTTCCCGTCCTACGAGAAATTAGTTTCAATGATGAAAGTAGTGTTTATACATGTCAGGGCAATATCTTTACCCTTCTATAAGGTTTTCAGAAATTTGGACAATCACTTTTTCAGTGCCCTAGTCAGTGATGACAGACATATGTCAGATGTGTGGAAGCTTGAGAAGATGAGTCTATACTTTGACACTTCTTCTTCACCAGTTGGTCCAAACTCTTCTGGAACCCACGCTTCCGACTGCACTTTATGCATTTCACATCACCGAACATCTCTCATAGATTTAGTATTATGTCTTGGGAACTCCCTATATCCATATGTTGCTTCCAAAGCACATTAGATAGAGACCCCAAAATATAACATCGGACCAACGAGTG
Source organism: Ottelia alismoides (assembly GCA_037367405.1). Taxonomy (NCBI): domain Eukaryota; kingdom Viridiplantae; phylum Streptophyta; class Magnoliopsida; order Alismatales; family Hydrocharitaceae; genus Ottelia; species Ottelia alismoides. The sequence goes on along the minus strand of JAZKJV010008492.1, from coordinate 600,388 downwards.
ATACTTATTAAAATTTTCATTGAATTCTTATTCTTCCATTGACATAGGATTTGTATGATTATTCTCAATAAGAACATAACCGATGTGCTCTGAAGATAGAACAAGCTCCAAATTACGGATCCAAAATGAATAATTTGATCCGGTCAAATGGTTAACCTCTAAAAGCCTGTTGAGAGGGTTCATGGACTTAATATCTCATATTAAGAATGTACTTATTAGAACATATACACAATTATATATTCAAATTGAAATTCTTTTATTAAGAATTTTTAATCAAATTAGTTGTGCCTTTTAAACTCTAAAAGTCCATTCCATTATTAAACTTTCAAAGCAAGAGATATACTTATCTCTATATCTTTAGCAAGATATGGGATCTCCTTTTCAACTTTGTTAAATCCCAATTACATGAGAAATTGAAACTTTGGTAAAACAAGCAAGAACTCATTCCACCTTGCAAGTCCAACTTGCATTTCCCAATTTGATCTTTAACACCCGAGCCCACCACCGCTAAGGTGATTACCAGCTATTAACTGAATCAACCGTCAATATGAATAGAACTCGCTATGCATAATACTACCTCAATTATTTGAGGAGCAATATTGGAGACTACGCATACGACCTTACTCTTTCGAAAAGTAAAGAGCTTGATCCACGTCTGCTTGTATGTAGGAGCTATCACTTCAGATATGCATCTTTGATATACAATCCATGGCAACGGAACCCTTCGCCTTGAAGGGAGACCATGGATGTCATTTACATGATCCTTATTCAAAGTTTTGTTAATCATTATTAGTCATATTCATTACGATTAGTTCTTTCAAGGGAATTACATCTCTATTTATAATAACACATTTATTTTAATTTGATATAATATTAAATTATTTAACAATCTAATTTAATAAATAAATAATTAGGGTTCTCTTGATATTAATATATAGTATACATCATCACATTGTATAATTGTATTATTCCAGTTAGTTGTTAAAGTACGCAGAAACTTCTCATGCTACCCATCCTTGAAACATATCAAGTCAGTCAGATAGATAATGCTAACATGGAGCACTTTTACTACGATGTAGGGTGCCAATTAAGTAACCTATTATCATATCCAGGTCCTTTACACCATCACCAAATCAATTCAAGACGACATAATTGGTACAAATTGTACTAAGAGATTTTATCAATCATAAGCTCTGATTTTATTGCATAAATTTGCACACATAATCAATAGTGTAGATTATTTTATCATCACTGATCTCAATCCATGTACACACACAATCAATGGTGTAGATTATTTTGTGCTTTCAATCAATGGACATGCTTTTATTGCATAAATTTGTATTAATAAATAATCAAGTTAAATAAAATTAAATATATAGGATATTCATCGATATAATTTAATTTAAACTAAATCAATCAACATGTGGAATTTATGGAATGAGAGCAAGCCTCCTTCCTTGCAGAGAGTGAACGACCACGTTGAAAAAAAGACTCAATGTGTTTGTCCACCTTATAAGTATGAAAGGCGGCTCTCTCATTCAAATTTTGTGAGATCTCATATATGAGCAAAATATTCCACTTGTGTAACAAATTTTGTTGCATAATTATTCAACAAAATAATTCTAAATTATTTTGTGATAACTTTAATCATGCCATTGATAAGTAAGAATCATATTCATACATCAAATATAAAATATAAATTACATGTCAATTAATTATTCAATGTGAATCCAATTTACATCAGCATTTAATTTACAAATATTATTTACAATCAAATCTCTCCAACATATTACAAATCACATTTATATTATTTTATGATTATTCTGGATAGTGATATCTACATTAATAATATCCTTGAAAATTAAATCATGTTTAGTTATCTTAGATGACTATTCTCATCTGTTGAAGTAATATTAATCATATTCACATTATTTTATGATAAATAAATCATATTTAATTATTAATTTTCCAATGCTCATATACATTATCAAAAATTAAATTATTCTTGAACTCTTTCAAGAATAATGTGCTTTCTCCATGAATACTTGGAGATCAGGACAACACGATTGTACATTCCATGTATAGTGACTTGTGTTGAGATCATATCTCAATTCAAAATCTTGAGGACCTCTCAAAGATGTTTGATTAAAACAAACTGTTAATCTAATCTTCTCATTGTATGGAATCACATTCAGATCAATGTCCAATATTTAGGTTAATATTGGATTACCAATCTACTGAGAGGAGTCACTAAAATCCAAACATGTTCGAACACTCCATCGGAATGGAAGTGTCGTGGTTATACAATCGTTACGATCGCACCACCCTTGAATATTGTTAATACCCATACATCCTACATGTTGGAAGTATAAAATAAATCCGAAATTTTAGATCATATTTGAACTGTATTTTTTGTGATTTTATCATTAAGATTCTCATTCGATCATTGGGAGTTTGTATCGATCATATGCTTTCCAAAAGCATATATCATACATATAAATTCGTGTCATGCTTCTAAAGCAAGATGACCATGGAAGGTATTTGATCATCATAATACCTCATGGGTGAGATCTTGTCTTCTGGTTCAGCAATGAACCTATATGATCCCTTTGAGAGATCGTATTACTCGTATGCCCCCGTATGCACACAAGCTCGTCGGTGTATAGAGCTTGATTAGGCCATCAATCTAATGGTATGCTTAATGTACATACTTAGACATATAGCAATACATTTATCTCTGATCAGAGGATGCGTGCCTATATCATGACAACATGCAACATAGGTCGTGGTTATCTTGATCTCGTTAAGTCAACTCTTCGACCTAACTTATCTAACACCTTCAAATCTCTATTCCTATGCAGAGGACAAGTATCAAGAGGTCGATCAGATATCAACCTTTAGAGAGGGATTGCCATCTCCTTCTCAGGCTAGAGATCTACTATCCAAGAAACTTCATGTATGATTCAACCATTAAATAAACAGGTGTATGATTATTAAGATGGCCATGGTACATAACCTTAATTTTACAAAGGGACCTTATAAGTGCATTCATTCATTTAATCTCAGATAAGGAGTGAAATAAATCAATAATCATTATTGATATATCAAATATTATAAAATATTTATTATAGAAATGGTTCGCCCCAGGCTTTCATGGCTAATAGTCTGATCGAGTCAGAGAGAATATCTAATCTTCTCATTGCATCTAAATCATATTCAGATGAATGTCTAGCTTTTGAACTAAGATTGGATAATTAATCTATTTATTGAGTCACTAAAATCCAAATATTTTTCATTACTCCTCGGAATGGAAGCATCACAATTATACAATCGATTAAGAGCGCATCACCCTCATGTATTCTAATACTTGTACATCATGAACTGGAAGACCTAGAATAAACTTGAAGTTATGATCATATTTGAACTGTCTTCTTTAAGATTTTATCGTTAAGTTTCTAATTCGATTATTGGGAGTTGGTATCGATCGTATGCTTTCTAAAAGCATATATCCTACCTACAAATCCCGCCATGATTCTAAAGCAATACAACCATCCATGGAATTCGGTTGGTCCCAATATCTCATGAGTGATCCCACGTCTTCTGGTGCAATAGTAACTTGAGAGATCATATTACTCATACGCTCTCATTTGCACACCAACTTGTCGGTGTATAGACCTTAATCGAGTCATCAATATAATGATATGCCTAATGTACGTACTCAAAAATATAATAATACACCTATCTTACGTAGAGTATACGTGCTTGTGTAGCGATAGTATATGATATAGATCTTGGTTATCTCGAACTTGTTAAGTCAACTCTTTGAATGAACTTATCTGAGACCTTCGAATCTCTATTACATAAAGGACTTGCATCAAGAGATCAGTCGGATACCAGCATTTGGAGTAAGGATTGCCATCTCCGTCTCCTTCTCAGGTAAGAGATCCTTTCTTAATAATCATTTGAAATTGTGTGATGAGTCCTCAATCTAACATGTAGACACCAACCTCCATGATTCAACCATTGAATCAACATAGGTATGATTATCAAGATGTCCATAGTATATAACCCAAAGGCCATGTTCGGTTGGTGGTTTAACCTTCCGAGGGGAGGGGGAGGGAGGTTACCCCCAAAACCCATTATTTCTCTCACTTGTGGGGCCCATTCCCTCTCTCTTTTTTATACATTAAATAAATAATTTCTGGTTCATCTATTCCATCAAAAATAATATATTATACCATCATATCATCTAAAAATTATAAATTACTTAACTTCTACTCATTTTTTCAAACTTCAATACAACCACATCACAATAGTTACTCACTTTTCCAAACTTCAATGCAATCACATCACAACAAACCTACTCAACCCCTAACCCTCTATCTAAAGACCAAAATACAAAAACAGTTTACCCTCCTGCAGTTTAAGCCGAGCTAACCCGTAAGCTAAATGCACCCTGATCCTACGAAGGGACCTTTTAAGTATATTCATTCATCAATCTCGGTCAGGGAGTGAAAATCAATAACTTTTATTGATATATTAAAGATTAAAATAATATTTATTATAGAAATGATTTGTCATAGGCTCACATGTCCAATAATCTCCAATTAGCCCTCAGAACCATTCAGGTACAATCCTTAAATCCATACCTATTACATGTTGGTCAAAAATCTTTTCGCGCAAAGACTTGGTAAGGGGATCAACATTGTTGTTGGCAGATGCAACCTTGGTTATGATGATGTTACTACACTTTCGTATATCTCAAATGTTGTGGTATTTCCTTTCCATGTGTTTGCTCTTTGATACCATCTAGGTTCCTTCACCTAAGCTATGGTACCCATGATATTGTACAGCAGTGGGATGAGAGTATCGAAGGAAATTACACCAAGCTCCGTGATGAACTTTCACAACCACACGGCATCCTTTTCAGCATCTGATGCGGCAATGTATTTAGCTTATATTATCGAATAAATCGTGGTGCCCTGTTTCTTGCTTCTCCAGCTCACAACACCACCGTTCAAGAAGAATACCAACCATGAGTTTGACTTGCGGTCATCAATATCAGATTTGAAGTCTGAATTTGTGTATCCTAATACTTGAAGAACATTACCTCCATTGACCAAGATGTAACATTACGTCCTTTATGATACTTGAATATTTTTTTCACTGCAATACAATGTTGTTCACCACAGTAGGATTGGTAATGGCTTACCAATCCCAATGCATGATAGATATCAAGTCTTGTGCCTATCATGACTTACATTAGGCTTCCACAGCCGATGCATAAGGGCATCCAGACATGACCTTCTTTTCTGCAATGCTTTAAGGAGCCATCTTTTTAGAGAAGTGCATACCATGTCTTAAGGGAATCAAGTCTTTCTTGAGATTTTCCATATGGAATTGTTCCAAGATCTTCTTAATATATCCTTGTTGAGACAACCCTAAAATCCATTTTCTCTTTATTTCTAAATAGTTTCAGACCCAAGATATAAAAGGCTTTTCAAAGATCTTTAATCTCAAAGATATTGGGCAACCAAACCTTAACACTAGTCATCATTCCTATATCATTCCCAAAGATAAGGTATGACATATATTAGGCTACACCAAACCCTTTCTTTACACCCAATTAAGTCGAAGCAATTGTTGCAATAACTCTCTCTTTCTACCACATGTACATACTCTCTCTCTCTATCTTCCCCTGTGGCCATCTCTTGCCCTACGGTTGAGAAGACACGATCGCCATCGCACGTGCGGCTAGACTGACTGCTCATAAATCTCTGTCTTCTTTGACGCCTCGTACTTTTAAAGAAGATGGTTGATTTTGTATGATGAAATCATGGGGCTCTCCGCTCGAATCATCGCTTTAGATTTTGGGAAGCACACATCTTATTAACGCGTTCACAAGTACTTTCTATATCGGATTGGACTTGAGATATGAGTTATTTTCTCTTATAGACTCGTAAATCGTCGTCACACGTTAAGAGGTAATCCTACTACTTATGTGATCTTAATTAATGACATGAAAATTAATTCCATGTCATTTGGTTTCATGCAAATTTTTTAAATTTCGCTACCCCATCGACTAGTATGACTAGTCGACTCAAATCGTATCGTTCTAGTCGACCTCCACGTTTCCGTAATGCGTGAAGCGTAATACCTCGTCTTGAGCGGTGCTTTTGTAAAGAGCTATGGGTAGCATTCAATTTGCAAGGAGAACTAATTAAACTCCGTGATATTAATGTCACAGGAATCATTGTCACACACATGGACGGAGCGAGAACATTTTTAAGGAGAGGGCACGTGGTTTTAAAAAATATGTCTATCAATTACAATACAATCATATTCATTATATAACAATAATTGTTATGGATAAATTATATTTATAGTTTTCACGTATATTTTTCATCAATTTTGAACTTATTCATTCTATAATAGTAGTAAATTTTGAACTTGGTTTTTAATCAACAATATCTTTTTATTCAATTTTACATAGATTGGTATCATATATATTACACAATGTCAGGAATTTTTGTGAATGATATTTATATATTTTTTAAAAGTAAGTTATATTCAAGTAATTTAATAATTTTAAATGGAGTATATAGATTTTGATTAATTACAATATAAACTACACTTGTTCTAAATCTGTATCAAATCAAAAATATAAAATACCGATTCTATACTTTTTTTATCAATAACAAGAAATATTAATGTGTATGAAGAAAAATACGTTGATCAAGAATATATGTGCATTTAACCACTTTACTTGATGCTAAATAGGACCAATGAATTTTTTTTAAAAAAAATATTTTTTTTAAATTACAAATTAGACCCCGTCTCTGTATAAGTGATAATGAGATATGACGGAAGATCGATTCATTCTATAGTTCGATTCTAAAAAATGGATAACCAATAAGATTAGGGTAAGGATCTATTATAAGTTGATTGATTGAAGAAATTATTCAATATAGGTTGATTTGAGGTAAATCTATTATTTTGGGGTAGGAATTTTTTGTTAAGAGGTATATTATCTATTAGTAAAAATTATTGAACTTTTTCAAAAGAAATTAGAGGGCATTTACGAGTTTTACCTTAAAAAATCCAAATGAGGCATTAAAATTTTTAAATATTATGATTGCTTTTACCTTAAAAATCCATAGGAAAGAAAATTACATATGCATATATTATGTAATTCACAAATTTAGGGAGGACACTTACCCCTCCTTGCCCCCCCCCAACTCCATCCTTGGTCACACAGGCATAATATTCCTCATTTGAAGTTCCGTGACAATTGCCGTACTACTACTATTACTGTTGGAATTTGATCCATCTCTTTCGTGGAATACCTACAGCCGAGTGATAGACAAAGATCAGGGCCCCCGTGCATCCCTTGTCCGGAGTCGAGTACCACTTGCAACTCTACAACTTGATTTGGTAGAGATAACGATGACATTCAAGCTACGGCATGGTATAGAATTTAAAATACTCACCCGACATGTAACTCGAGGCACTTGACAATTCCTCGAGAAAAGCAATGGCGCAAGTGGAAGCACCAGAAAGGGATCACTGGCGGCCACGTTAGATAACGTCCATACGTACATGCATGCCAATAGAAAAAAAAACATATCGAAATAGGAGACGGGTCAATTGAGAGAACTATGAGCTTATCTGTTCGATTTCGGTCTTCCTCCAACTTGCAAGGCCTCGTTCATCAATTTGGGCTGCCACTGGACTATTACCGCCCAATAAGCATTATAAAGTATATATAATTATTGAGACCGCCCAATAAGCATTTAGATAGAACCCGCAGCCTCCGTTGGTGTCGTTCTCATTCGTTCACCCTGAATATTTATTTTGGCAATAAGCACATGCGTGCTTCGTTAAAGAAACGTTATATTATTTTCAATCTCTACTTTTGCTCAACGTAAATGGTTGTTGACCTAACTCATAGTTTTCACCCACTATCCGAAACGAGGCAAGCAATTAATAGGAAGGTCAATTAATGATATATCTAAGGGTGCACATGGATCGGATTGATTTGGATTTTAACTTATTCATGTTCAATCCAACCTTAAGAGATTTTTGTTTTTTGAAATCCAGTACAATCCATCAAATATCCAAATCTAATCCGATCCAATCCATTGGATTATGGATTGGATCGGATTTTTACACTTACATTTTCCCGCTCAATAGTTTACGCTTGTACATTTATACTTTCCTCAAACATTTACTTAATGACTTAAAAATCGAGAATATGAATAGATGTAAAGAAATGAAAAGAAAAATCACATAATCAAATGAAAGTCGAAAAATTATATGCATCCATTATAAAAAGTTGAAGACCACGTAATCAAAATAAAGGATTATATTGAATTGGAAACTTAAGTTTTTTTTTAATAAATAATGCATTAGTTTGTTTTTTGTAATTGATTTCCTCCTAATGATTCAAATAAGAACAATACAAGTTAACAAATATGGATACAAGGAGACGTTATCAAACAATATAAGATCATATGATTATATTTCTTACAATTATGAATTTAACAAATAACAAAAATACACAATCAACAAAATGGAGATGCTTATAAGAACGACAACTAATAATGTGAGAGTTTGATGTAGGAGACTAACACATTATTGGTGTGTTATGATGCATATATTAGAAACATAGTCTCATTTCATATTGAAACTAATAAAAAAATCAGATATGCATTAACTTTAGGACAATTGGCATCATTTTAACTCAATAGCCCATCACTGCTCATCACAGACGAAAAAATGATATTTGTATCTAACTCAACTAAACCCTTAAAAATTAGTCAACCAACATTTTACTGTAAATAAAAAACATCATCCACTAATCACAGAAATTGATTAGAAGATATATATATATATATATATATATATATATATATATATATATATATATATATATATATGCCTTACGCGTGGAGAGGATATTAATGTAGATAGATCACTCAATAAGGAGGCACATCCAAACAACGCATACTTCAATGATAGTTGTGAAGGTAATGGACTAGGTTTTACCCAATATGTCTTACATAACTTTTGCAGAAATATGATAAGTAATTTCACGAACTGAAAAAATTTGATATGATAAAATAGCATGGAAGAAATAACAATCATATGAGGAGCAAGCTTCGTCCAAGCACACATGGGAAGGGGGCGGGGGCGGTTGGCTACGCAAGGAGGGAGTGTGCCTCGTCCAGGCATAAATGAGAAAGGAGGTGAGGACGATAGGGTATAGAGAAGGGGGGTGGGGGGAGGGGATCATGCCTCATCCAAGTATAAGGGGGAAGGGGGTGGGGGTCACACGATACAAAGAGAGAGGGGAGCAGAGGAGGTTGTGATTTTGGGTGGAGATGGAGAAGGAATTTGGGGTGTTTTTCAAAAGAATGGCACGATTTTAAGCGGAGGGAAACACCACTGAAGGGAAAAGAGAATTGGTTGTCCGCCTAACTTTTCCCGACCATTGAAATGATAAGAAAAGTTTGATCTTCATTGCCAACGATTAGTCCGTCAGGAAAAAATCATGAATATGACGATTAGTTAGCAGTCATGAATAGCCGTCACTTATAATACATTTTCCACAAGTGATGTATGTAAATTTGTATGTATATGTATGTATGTTTCTACATGTGTGCATGTGTGTTAACAGATTAGTGGATTTGGTCGGATCGGATTTTGCTAAAGATCCAATCCAATCTATATTTTAACAGATTTCAAAAATTTGAATTCGATCCAAACCACTAGAATGATAAAACAAAACCAACCCAATCCAATAACATTGGATTGGATTGGATTACGGATTTTATCCGATCCGTGCACACCCCTATATATATCCAAGGCCTGATTTGCATATGGATATTCGATTTGAGTGGGTTATACTGAGATGAGACCTTAAAATGAAAATCACACATGAAATTCGGAATAAACCCGGCCACTTAACAAATGTGTCTGATATTTAATTTTTGGGACATGGGATCCCTAGAAATTTATGCAGGATAGAGATCTCAACAGACTAGTTAATAAGGTTAGGTTTGTAGCTTTAGATGCACTATAACAAAAACACATTGTGACAACAATTTTTTGGTGATAGTGATTTGGCTTGCAGTAATGAATTCCGATATAAATGTTCTCAAATCACACAACATACGGGATACACCACGCAGCATATCCGATTATAGTATGCTTAGTTATGGCTATTAAAATTCACGATAGAATAAGATTGTATGTTAGCAAAGCAGTATCTTAAATCCATGAGATTGAAAGATCGCTACTCGAGATACTGCGAAAACTAATTGACCCTGCCACTATTAACTAGTGCAGACATCAACTTTTTTTTACTTTTTTAATAAAATGCTATATTGCCAAATGTTTGAAATTTTATCAGTGACGATTCCGTTCTTAACTTCGTAGTGAATGGATTACTTGATTTACGTGTACAACGTAAAAGTAAACTATTTAAAAGCAAATAATAAAGTGACACATTTTGACACATTCTCCACTTGTTGTAATTCGATAGATAATTGATTTTCAATATCTTTCTTGCTCATCATTTTATATAAAGACAAAATATGAGAAACTTGTTGCGCATTGCTTCGGAAGCTAGTGGATATAATGGATGAGGTTGAACATTGTAGTAGCTCAGCGTGAAGAATTTGTATGGATGCGTACAACCTCTCTCCTTCACCAATATCTCTCTCTTCTCACTCTCACCCAAATCACATTTGCCCAACCGCGAGCTCTGTTCTCGATCCCGTGATGTTCCCTTTGTTGTCATCAACTACATCTATGCATTCTGCTACCCTATCAATTCAACAACTTTGCCCATGACCATCGAGCAGCATGTTGAGTCCTCGATCAATCCCTAACCACCACTGACCAAATCCCTGCAATCCATCTTAGTTCCCCATCGACCATATTTGAGAGGAAAAGACCATCATCTTCGATCTCCAAGCAGTGATAACACATAAAGCTCAATTTAGAAGAGGCAACGATGATGATTCTTTCGTCAAGCACGATCCAGTAAGTGCCCATGTGCTATTGTATCTGCCCTCGAGCTTGTTGGTGAGTTTCTTGCCTTTTGTCAATGCTTGAGGCAACGATTGTTGAGGTTCAACCACCACCATCTCTGGCCAACCACCCAATCTTATATCCTTTAAACCCTTCATTTTTTGCTTCTTCTTACTTTGTTTCTCTTCTTTTCTTTCTCTTGTCCTCATTTTCCTCTTCTCCATTCTTCTTTTTGAACCCAAAACCCAAGCCGACACTATCATCTATACTACCTTCTTCTTCTTGTTCAATTCTATTTCATGCACCTGCCAACTCCAACCATTATGTTGATCGAAGCATCAAGCTCCTTCTCCCTTCGCCGTTACGAAGCCTCACCCACATTGTTTGATCCATCTCTAACATTAGTACAATCCTAACAAGACTCGAACTCGAACACCACACAACATCTGTAGGTCATCCATCTACATGTGAAGCCCTGTCACCATCTTCATCAACAGCATTGCACTGCATAAGATCCCACCTCCATAGCCCATCAATTCGTTTAGGGCATCTCAATTTCTTGCTATAGATGCCACCTTGGTTAATCCGAGCTTTGCATATAGGCCTGGGCCTCATCGATTAGCTTCGTTACACTGCAACTTCACCATCCTTCACTAGAGCTTGGGTTGTTAGCCATGTTAGATGTAGCTGAATTATTTCTGTAATAAATGTTATTATAATCAAGTATAAATAAAATTTATTTATTTTCACTCCCTTTTCTAAGCTTATAATTTTTCTATATGCATGCTTTTCTCAGTGGGTTTCTTTGTATAAATAGAAAGATGTACTTTGACCATCTTGAAATCATATAGTTGTTAATTCAATGGTTGGATCATAGTGGCTGCTATTAGGTTGATATTTAAAGATTTAGATTTAGTATATAACTGGCATCGTTAAATGATTATCAAGAAAGGATCTCCATCCCAAGAGGGAGATGACAATCCTTACTCCAAAGGGTGATATCGTGCTAACCTCTTGATGCAAGTCCTCTGCATAAGAATAAATACGGAGGTGCTAGGAAAGTTATGTTATGGAGTTGACATAACGAGATCGAGATAAGTAAGACCTATGTCGTATATGAGGTAGGCACGCTACCGGAATTGTAAGCCCTTAAAGATCCATTAATGCAATAAGAGTTATTATTTTATCAAGTCCATATGAAATGAATATTTATGAATGCACTTAATATTAAGGTCCCTTTATACAATCAGGGTTATTGATGAATACTCATTCATCACTCTTTATTCTTATATTTTAGCTACAAAAACCTTTGCAAATACATGTATATGTTTGTAAATACAAATAATTACCAAAAGCATGCATTGTGTAAAAACTAATAATTAGCATGTTTTTGTGCAAAAATAAAAGAATAAAGAATTAAAAGAAAAAGAGGGAAATATTTAGAATAAATATTGAGCAACCTAATCCCAAGGGAGGGCTCAACATGGGCCTGACCGCATAAAAGCCAAAGTAGAGAGAGATAGGGAGCTCATGTGTGTAAATATACCTGTAAAGATAATAAAAATATTTTCCTCTAAAAATAAAATAAAATGGGCTTCTATATATTTGTAAATACAAAATCAAAATAAAAAGAGAAAAATTAAAAAGAAAATAAAAATGACCTTCCTTGTACATATTCACTATGTATATAAGACCACACATATATTTATTTCACCTTGTAAATAAATAAATTTAGATCCCTAAAAACTTGTATATACTCCATATTTCATGTTGTAAATAAATAAAATAAAAATTATAAAAACAAAAAATTAAATAAAAAGAATAAAAATAAAAACCAAAAAAAGAATATTGTATAGATACCATGTACATAATTGTATATATCTATTTATTTAACCTTTGTATATACATAATAAAAATAAAATAAAAATACATTTTTATTCCTAATTTTATGCTATAAATAAATAAAATATAAAATGGGAATAAAAATGCACAAAAAAAACTAATTAAAAATCAAAAAGTAAAAAGAAATATTGTATATATACCTATAGATAGCACTATAATGTAAATACCTTATTTTTATTTCAAAAAAATAATTAAAAATCACAAAAAATAGAAAAAATTAAAACAAACATTTTTCATGTTTTGAGTTTTAATAATTAGGCCATTTAGTATTTTATTTTGAATTTCCAATTATTTCTTAGGTGGCCTGTTCTGATTGGTCCATGGGGGATGTTGACCCCCGGTCAACTCCCCCCCTTGGACCATTTCCCACGGATCAATGACGCCCGACCCGATTTCGTCGATTTATCGCGTCATGACCCGATCACCAAATCCGAAATTCCCGGGCTCTCCTTCTTCCTCTTGCATCCGAGATCCTCACCCGGTTGTGTGCATTGGGGTACGCGCTACGAGCTTCACGCCCGACTCCCATCTAGCCGGACCCCTAGAGGTATTTAGCCTGAGCTCCGCCTCCATTTTCAAGCATCCTTGGATCATTTCATTCCACCCTAGGTCCTCCACAGCCATCGCGAGAGTGACAGCTTGCTTCCGGCCGTGTTGCAGCGAGGAGGGAGTGGACGAGCCATCGATCCGGCGTCTTTGCACCGCCGTGCGCCGCCCAGAGGTGGTGCTCGAGCCTCGGGCACCGACGGCCCTTGAGGCTAGGACCTGGAGCATCCCCAGCTCTTCCACAGTCGACTCCATCCAGTAGGTAGCCTTCTTTCCTCCTCTATTTAGCTAATTTCTCTTTTCGCCCACATCGACCCATCGTCGATTAGCTCCGATTCTGACCACCCTCGCCTTCGTCCCGATCATCGGAATCACCGACCACCTTCACCTTTCCACCGCGCATCTTCTGCACCCATTCATTCACCCCAATTCGCACAGGAACTGGGTATCGAGTTCCATCGCCGTCGCTCCGCCGGAGCTCGCTCGCCCCGTCGCACCGTTCACCTTCACCACCCCTAACCAATTCGAGGCACTATACCCTAGACCTAGGAGCTTGTTGCCATGCCTTGCAGGTCCAAACGAGTCCATCTGAGGGCTCATAGCTCTGAAGCAGCAGCTCAACCTCCGCCGGTGCCTCCTGAGCTCTCCAAAGCTCCGTCGTGTCATCGGAGGAGCCCATTAGACGCGGGAGGCCAAGGCGAATCTTCTCCGATCAGTAGCAGCCCGCGAGGAGGGACACCGTGCGTGCACAGGGCTGGCGAAGTTCACCGGTCGCTTGTTCTTCGTGCACCCTCCAGAGACGTTCGATCGCCCTTCAGCTCCAGATCTTCCGAGGACCATCCGATCAGGGTTAAGAGGAGGCCCAGCAGCACCGTTGGATATCCACGTGGCCTCCTCTCAACCCTCCATCCAGCGAAGAGGACCCAGCGTATCTTGACCATCGGATCTACGCGTGGCACGTCCCCCGTCGTTGGATGAGCGCCGAGGACCCCTTTGCTTAGCCACGCCTCTTCTCCACCGTCGGATCTCCACGTGGCGTGCATCTGGCCCTCGATTTAATAAAGGGTAACTTACCCTTAGGCCCCCCTCTTTTTAGTTGTTATTATTTAGCCCTGTAAATATCGCATTTAGTTGTTTTTATTTTGGTACATTTGCACTTAGAACCTGGTAGTTTAGTTTATTTACTTTTATACCCTTCTACGTAGTGGTGCACGTGCTTCGTCACGTGTTTTTGTGGGTTAATAGCATGTATAGGCTGGATGTTTCAGGGTGTTAATGAATGAATTTATATTTTTATAATTTGCAAAAATGCCCCTGTGAGTGTTTTATTTGCGCATGTGCCATATATCATGGGCTTTTTACACTTTAGCCCCTGTACTTTTAGTATGTTTACTATTTAGTCCAGAGACTTATGTTTTCTTACAATTAGGTCCTAGAGTGCCCAGGTCACGTGCTCTGCATGTGGAACCTTGGAGAATTTGCACCGGACCCCCTGAAACTTCTCTTAATTGCGTACAGGTCCCTGTGCACTACACCTTTGTTTTTATTTTTAATAAAATAGCAAACCAACTCCAAATTTGATGAAAATTGGACACATGGCTCCTGCCATGGTGTAAAATTTTCTCTAAATTTTGGAGACATTTTTGACACTTTTTATTATTTTTAAAAATTCAAAAACATGCAATTTTCTCACTATCTAGCTTTAAAATCATAAACAAATATTATAACATCTTTAAAATTTACAAAAAAATTATATAGTGTTTTTTTTGTTGTTTGATTTTCTGACCAATTTTGGTCATTTTTGGATTTATAAAACCTATAAAAATTACAAAACCCCTAAAACCCCATAAAAATTCTAGTAAATAATTGAAAAATCAAAAATTAATAAACTCAGAGCCTAAATTTTCCTTGTATTTTCTTCTTTACAGGAAAATTACCTTCAGACCTTGATAGGGTCATTTTGCATTTTAATTTGGCCCTCCAAGTCTGACTGAACAATGCCTTTATTTTTCATTCTTGTTTTATTTTTATAAAATTCCCTAAAAATCAGAAAAATACCAAAAATTAACCAAAAATAGAGAAAAATATAAAAAACATAAAAACATTTTTGTTTGAAATTTTCAGTGATTTTTGAGTATTTAAATAATTCATCCAAGTTGCTTGATTTGTTGTTTTCCTATTTTCTTAATTAATGTAAAAATCCAAAAAATAAAAATATACTAAAAATTCACCAAAAGCCTTTTCTTTTACTTTATTTCTCTTTTAGACTACTTCGTAGGCCGCGAGACCATCACGTGCTCCCTGAGTCCGACCCTGGTCGCTATACCAGGCTAATCTAATAGCTAGGGCCACTAGTGTGTTTCTTTGATTTTTATTCTGTTTTGGTGGTCTGCTCTTATTTTCTTGATTGAGTCGAGGTTTCTATCGATCAGGGTCACAACGACCCGAGTGTTATATTTTTACCTGATCCGGACCGATTGATTTTGTGCTCATCAGAATGGCGCCGTTGCCGGGGAGCACGGCTTAGTAGTCGTCTTTTTTTTATCTTCTTTTCTTTTCTTTTTCGCGGCTTTCCGCGGCTCTTTCTGAGTCCGCTGCTTTTCGTGGCTTTTTATTTTTCATTTATTTTTGTTTTATTTTATTTTATTTTATTTTCTTTTGTTTTTATTTTTGCTTATTTATTTTATTGCTCCTTTTACATATATACCCCTATTTCATTTCATTTATTTTCCTATTTTTTTTTATTATTTTATTTGGTGTTTGACACTCTGTTGCTTTCTTGCGTGCGCCCGAGGACCGAGGCGGCGACTCTCGAGTAGCTGGCGTAACCGCGGGATTCGGAGGCGGCTCCCTTCTGCACGGAGCCGCAGGAGAGCGTGAGGAGCAACTGAGTGGGAGAGACTTAGATTAGGTTTTATTTCAGCAACATTTGATTATTTGTAATAATACAGGGACATCTCAACAGGACTTAGACTTTCTCTCGGGTCTGTTTTGCCGAGCACCGGTGTGCTCGGGGGACCCTTAGTTTTCTCGCGGCTTTTTACGTGGCTTTCTGTTTTTCACTGCCTTTTACGGTTTCTCGCGGTTTTTATCGAGCCCCTAGCTTTAAGAATTTCTGTTGATTGTGCCGTACTTAGTAGGATCCAAACACCTAATTATCTGCTTGTGCCTATAGTTCGTTAAATGGACCTACTAATAAAAGATTACTAAAAATAGCTGACTCGCTTCCTTTGAGCCTACGTGCCGCAGCCTGCCCTGCCAAGCGCTGCTCCTGAACCTGATTTGTCAGGAGGAGGGGTAGACCAAGATCAGACTCTTTGGTTCGGAGGCTAGTGACCAGCTAGACAGTTATTTCGAGTAAAAGTTGCCTGCTTAGGGACTCGGTTTTTCGCTTGCACCATTTAGGTAGTTTATTTGCTGTCTTTCAATTCTGCGTGGATCATATTGTATGTAGACTGCTGGAGTCAGGTACGCATTTCTTACGCTACATGCATCATTGATTTCATCGCGCATCGACTTTTTCGTCTTCTCCCCCTGCTTTTGACTTAATAACCAGGAGAACCGAAAATTTCGTTAGGCGTTTTTGTTTTTATTGAAAAATATCTAAAAAGAAAAACAATAAAATTGGGACTGCTAAAACTATTGACCCTAAAAGACATCTCACTTAAAAACTTGTCTTGGGGAGAGCAACCCCCTCATTGTCTGGTTTGATGGTGCGAGAGAGTGACCCCAAACACTAGGTAGAGCCCTTCGATACTCTTCTCGACTGATTACCGACTACTTCTGTACGGGACAGTCGGTTGGGAAAGTATCGGGTATCCCTACAGGTCACGTAATCTCTTTGATATCTTGATTGTTCACCAAAATAAAATTGACAAGATAAATTGACCGAGCCTTTACGGTCTTCAGCTCGCGTTGCGTTGGTGAACTGGGGTTTGCTTGTGATCATAGTTTTTCCATATCTCATCCGCCTTACTCGCCACATCAAGATGATGGGTAGACGATCTCTTAGCAGCCTCTGGCTGCACCATTTTCGGGCGCGTCTACCCGCTCATCTAGGTTGGTTCGGGAGAGCCGAGACCCGCTCTCCGAACCCGAGTACGATTCCACCCTGTTCCCCCTCGACCCCCTTTCTTTCGGTTCCGAGAGACCAGTGCCAGAGGAGAGACTATCAGATTTATCAGCACCTGAGTTTGGATCATTTGATTTTGCTGAGACTATGGCCGGCAGTTCCGATGATTGTACTAGAGGTTCACAGCCTGAGCATTTCAATCTGGACCAGGGTGCGATCAACTCCACCCTGATCGCCTCCCTCGAGACAGTGCAGCAGCAGTTGAGGGATCAGGGAGCGTTTATGTTGGATATGAGGCGCGAGATGGAGGATATGAGAGCAGAGCGAGAGCAGCGTAGAGACGGGCCGAGGATCCCAGATGAGGCAGTAGCAGCAGCAGCCGCAGCGGTTGCCGCCGCAGCGACAGCCGCCACGGCAGGAGCAGAGCAGCCGAGACCGATGCGGGAGTTGCACAACCCCGGATCGACTCTGATGCATCACTGGGTTGTGCTACAAGCTATCGTGGGGGACTTCAAGTTCCACCCGAACACTTTGCAGCTCCTCCCCCGTTTCCATGGGCTTGCCACTGAGGAGCCCCATCTCCACCTCCAGGAGTTTCTGATGATCTGCAGCAAAGTCCACGACCGTCAGGTGAACCAGGATACGATACGGATGATTGCCTTCCCCTTTTCCTTAGCAGACAGAGCAGCCACCTGGCTGAAACATCTGGGGAAGTTTGTCTACACTTGGGAGCAGCTCCACACCGAGTACTTGCATAAGTACTATCCACTCGGGCGGACGAACGCCGCAAGAGCCCTGATCAGCAACTTCTCCATGCTCCCCAACGAGCAATTTCACGAGGCATGGGAGAGGTTTCGAGAGCTGACCGATAGATGCCCGTACCACGACATTTCCAAGCCGAACCTTATTCAGAGCTTCTTCAGCGGGATGACACCAAAGCTTCAGGGCTTGGTGAACGCTTCTTGTGGCGGGTCTTACTTCGCCAAGGATCGTGACCAGGTCTGGGCTATATACGAGGAGATGGACGAGAACTACATGGTGATGTCCCAGACCCGGTTATACACTTAGGGCAGACCCCAGCGGCCACAGACCGTGCAGTACCAGAGGATAGCACGGGTCGACACCAGTCCTTCCAGTTCGTCAGCGGTAGCAGCAACACATGTCAAGTCATCAGCCGTGGACATGGGGATCATCAACGAGAAGCTAGACCGGATGGAGATTATAGAGAAGAAGCAGTTCCAGGGCATCACGCAGATGGAGCAGATGGCACAGACTCTGAGTGACCTGAAGACACAGCTCATGTGTCTCCAGGAGGCACAGACGGCTTCCCTGCCCTGTCTTCAATCACGAGGCGATCTGAGTAGCTCCGGCAGCTCGTCCCAGCGCTCCAGCTCCCACCAGCAGCCTAGACAGGTTCACCTTGTACATGCGGAGCCGTACCAGCAGCTGCAGCCCACCTACCAGTCACCGCCATCTTCAGACATGCAGATGGTGGTATTCCAGCCGGATCAGCCTCTGGTAGTACTTCTGCCACCCCAGTATGATGCAAAGCCATTGATGGATGTCAACAGGATTTGGTATGACCGCCCTCAGCCCGGTATCTGATGAGACCATCCCGGATTCTGTTGGGGGACCGGAGGTACCCAGCCCCAGCAGCAGCCGTCAGGTCAGGGTGGCCAGTACGTCCATCAGAGAAATCACCAGCAACAACAGCCCCCAGTGTACCCACAGCCACAGCAGCAACAGTCACAGTATGGTCCTCGTCCCTATCAGCAGGGACAACCTTGGAGGCGTGATCAGCCTCACCAGCCGCAGCATCAGCCACATTCCTACCCCTCTCAGCCACAACAGCAGTTCCAGCAACCTCACTACTAGAGAGGCTACCCGCCGGGTTCTCATGAGAGCCCTGCCTTGGATGATATAGCCCGCCTCCTCACCGATCAGCAAGCTACTTTTTGATGGGAGATGGATGAGTTCCGCCAGGAGATGCGGGACATCGTGAGAGGGAAGGCCGCCATCCCTGCCCAGATTGAGCCGAACCCCAACAACCTGAAGAGGAAATCTGAGCAGGTAGCTTGTACTGAGTATGCCACTCCGAGTGATACTTTTGGTGATATGTCTGCATATCTTTTTGATACTAATTTTGTCACACTTAGGAGCGGTAGGATGCCAACAGGCGGCGACTCGTCTGTGCGACACCCTGAGGATACATCCAGAGCGCCATGCGAGGAGGAGAGCGGTACTGAGGCCGCTAGAGATGATGATGGTGGTACTGATGCCACCATGGATGCTAATCCCACCGGCGGTACTGAGGCTGCCGTTTCACCAGTTGGAGGAGGTGGTAGTGAGGCCACCCGTGTTGCCGAGCCAGAGCACGGTACTGAGGCCGCCCGTCTCCCAGCCGATGGTGGTGCTGATGCCACCAAGTCTTCTGAGATTCTTGTTGTTTTTCCTGTTGTTACTGATGTATCTCGAAACACTTCTGTGAGTAAAAGGAAAGGGTTTATTTTCTTCTGGTCCCACTGTGGTGCATGATGTATGTGTGGATCCAGCCGTCGAACCGTCTAGACCCTTTCCTAGTCCTTCATATGAGAAGGACCCTGTGATCCCCTTCCCTAGAGCCCTTCAGATGGGGAAGGGGAAGAAAAAAGAAAATCCAAAAAAGAGAGAGCAGGAAGAGTTTAGCAGCAGATGATCGATCAGTTTCACATTCAGCTGACTCTTCAGGAGGCTTTGCAGCACATCCCTCTTCTTCAGCGTTCACTTAGAGACAGGACTACAGTCAGGAGGAAGAGGAGGAACCATCACTCAGAGATTCATGTGCTGACGAGAGCCACTTATTTCTCGATCCAGAACCGTCTGCCGGCCAAGAGGCCAGATTCAGGAGCCCCATATGTCAGATGCCATATCAGTGAGCAGAGGTTCGATCGCACTCTATTAGACAGCGGATCATCGATCAACCTCCTTCCGGCAGCCCTTCTCGACCACTTCGAGTTGGGCACTCTTAGACAGAGCATGACAGTCCTTCAGTTTGCTGATCGATCTGTCAAGAGGCCGAAGGGGTTGTTGCGAGACGTTGTCGTCACGATTCAGGGCCTGCAATTCCCTGTGGACTTCGTAGTGTTGGACATGGAGATCCCTGATTTAGTGACCGATACCCCCGTCATTCTCGGTCGCCCGTTCTTGGCCACAGCTAAGGCAGTGACAGACCATGATAGCGGGAAGGTATACTTTCGCGTCGAGGGCGAAAGTGTACAAATAGAGACGGTCGAGGACAACCGAGCTAGAGACAGATCATGCTCAGAGACCACTTCAGACACAGAGCAGATGACAGATGCCGGGCTAGACATCCACCAGGACTGTGACTTTGTGATCACAGATGATGAGGCAGTATGGACAGATCCAGATGCACAGACCATCCTCTCACTTTCAGATTCCGTTGATGCAGAGACGACAGCAGAGGAGAGCTTGGAGAGCACATTCCTGGTCCAGGATACTTCAGAGGCAGCAAAGCAGGTTCTCGATCGCGACACTGATTTGTGTGATGATGATGGTGCTGATGCCACCTTGGATGATATAGATCCCTCGGAGTCAGAGTCTGATTGGGCAGATTGTGATGATTATATGCCAGACCTGACTTCCACTGAGCCTGCAGATGGGGAGGAGGTAGATGCCGAGCAGAGCAGAGACAGTCCAGCCGGGCAGCCTTCTCCAGTTTCTGAGAGTGACAGCGAGTTTCAGTTCTCCCATGCAGATTTGGCAGCATTCACGTAGACTTTTCAGAGGCCAGATCCACCAGCACCCAGTTGTCCAGAGCTGAAGCCGCTTCCTACATCGCTGAAGTATAGGTTCCTTGCAGGTGAGCATGAGATGTACCCAGTCATTATCTCCGTCGATTTGACTAGAGAGCAAGAATCCCGTTTGATGGTGGTTCTTGAAAAGAACCGCAAGGCGATAGGATGGAGCGTAGCAGATCTCCAGGGGATAAGTCCGGCCCTGTGCTCCCACCATATCTATCTCGAGGATGAGGCGAAGCCGTCGCGTGAGTTCCAGCGGAGGCTGAACCTGAATTTGAGAGAGGTTGTCATGAAGGAGATATCGAAATGGTGGAGCGCCGATTTTATCTACCCCATCTCCGACTCCAAGTGGGTCAGCCCTTTACATGTGGTGCTCAAGAAGACGGGCATCACTACAGTAGTCAGCGAGTCTGGAGAGGAGATTGCTACACGGGTACCCACTTCTTGGCGGTTCTGTGTTGACTACAGGAGACTCAACCAGGCCACCAAGAAGGATCATTTCCCCTGCCCTTTATTGATCAGATCATTGAGAGAATGGCGGAGAAGAGACACTACTATTTTTTGGATGGGTACTCGGGCTACAACCAGGTGGCCATTGCTCCCGAGGACCAGGACAAGACTACCTTTACCTATCCCTTCGGCACATACGCCTTCCGACGCATGCCATTTGGGCTATGCAATGCCCCTGCGACCTTTCAGAGATGCATGCTGTCGATCTTTTCGGACATGGTAGGGGAGTGCTTAGAGGTCTTCATGGATGATTTCTCGGTTTACGGCGACGGATTCGACTCCTGTCTTGACTGCCTAGACCGAGTACTTCAGCGATGTATAGAGGTTCACTTGGTGCTATCTTGGGAGAAGAGTCACTTCATGGTGACTCAAGGGATGGTGCTTGGCCATATCATCTCCAATAGGGGCATGGAGGTTGATCCGGCCAAGGTAGATGTCATTAGAAAACCCGCACCGCCGTCCAATTTGCGACAGTTACGGTCATTCCTGGGGCATGTCGGTTTCTACCGACGATTCATTCATGATTTCAGCAGGATTGCCCGGCCGTTGACTGACCTGCTGACGAAAGACACCGAGTTCCTTGTCGATGACAAGTTTCTTTCGTCCTTCGAGACTCTCAAGCAGTGTGTTATTGAGGCTCCTGTTCTCCAGCCACCTGATTGGTCTCTCCCATTCGAGATCGTGACGGATGCCTCCGATTTTTCCGTGGGGGCCGTGCTGGGATAGAGTAGGGATGGAGTCCCATTTGCTATCCACTACGCTAGCCGCACATTGGATTCCGCGCAGCGGAACTACTAAGTCACAGAGAAGGAGATGCTAGCTGTAGTGTTCGCCCTAGATAAGCTCAGATCGTACATTATTGGATCTAGAGTGACCCTGTTTACTGATCATACCGCCATCCGATACCTCATGGCAAAGAAGGATGCCAAGGCCAGACTGACTAGATAGATCCTTCTACTCCAGGAGTTCGACATTGAGATCAAGGATAAGCCTCGAGTCAAGAATGTGGTGGCAGATCATCTCTCCCGACTAGAGCACCTTGAGGATTCCGAGCAGATTGATCCCATTTGTGAGACCTTCCCAGATGAGGAGATCCTTGCTATCGCCTCACTCCCGTGGTATGCCGATATTGTGAACTTTCTTGTTGCTAAGAAAGTTCCACAAGATTGGCCCAGGCAGAGGCTTGAGACCTTCCTTGCGAAGGCCAAGTCCTACCATTGGGAGGATCCCATCCTTTACACGAAGGAGGGGATAGCGTATGGCGTAGGTGCATTCCTCAGGAGGAGCACCATAGCGTCCTCGCTTACTGCCACAAGCTTGAGGCAGGAGGACATCACTCTGGGAGGAGAACGGCACAGAAAGTGCTCCAATCCGGCTTGTGGTGGCCTACCCTCTTCAAGGACTCTGATGAGTTCGTGAAGAGGTGTACTGACTGTCAGAGGATGGGCACTTATGGACAGCGTGATATGATGCCGATGCAGCCCATTCACTTCTGTGAGGTTTTTGACGCATGGGGCATCGATTTCATGATTCCCTAAGAGTCAGGGATTTGAGTACATTCTATTGGCCGTCGATTATGTGAGTCGTTGGGTTGAGGCTATCCCCGCCCGAACCACTGATGCCAGGATAGTTTGCAGATTTTTTAGGAAGCACATCATCACGCGGTTCGGGGTACCTCGATTATTGATTTCAGATGGGGGTCTCATTTCATCAACGACCAGGTAAAGGCCCTTGCTAGCGAGTTCGACATAGACCATCGAGTTGCCACTCCATACCATACACAGACGAATGGTCTAGCCGAGGTGTCGAACAAGGAGATCAAGACTATTCTGCAGAAAGTCGTCCGCCCTGACCGAAAGGATTGGTCACAGCTTTGGACTTGGTCTTGTGGGCATATAGGACGTCTTTCAAGACACCTTTGGGCACATCTCCCTTTCGCCTCGTATATGGCAAGCCGTGCCATTTACCTGTTGAGTTGAGACACATGTCACTTTGGGCAGTCACTGAGATACTTGTTGATCCAGATAGTGTAGGAGACCAGAGGAGGGCAGAGTTAGCAGCCTTGGAGGAGCTTAGAGATACCGCCTTCTCAAAGAGCCTACAATACAAGGAGAGAGTGAAGGAGTGGCATGATTCTCACATCAGCCACAAGCATTTTGAGCCTGGACAGAGAGTATGGCTGTTTGATGCGAGGATTCGTCTATTTCCAGGGAAGCTAAAGAGCAAATGGAAGGGACCCTATCTTGTGAGAAAGGTACACGACAATGGTAGCATTGACATATCCGAGTTGTCTTCTGAGAGTACCTTTCGAGTGAACGGCCAGCGGCTCAAGCCATTTCTAGATCATGAGCCGCGGGTCGTTGATGTTGCCCCTATTCATTTTGCGTGAGATGTGGTCTCTTGACTCACATCTATTTACATAGAAAAACCTTTTGGTGTAAAGTTTGTGTAAATATTTTCATATCAAAATTATGTCTATAGTACAAAATTTTTCCAAAATGTTTTGAAAATCAAAAGTTTACAAAAATCTTGTGTAAATGTGTGTAAATACTTTTGCAAAATTTGCATTCATGCATACGTTCATGATTTCAAAACATTTTTCAAAAATTTTTGCATGTTTGTAAATATTGTGTAAATAGCATCTTTGTATATATGTATATAGTTTTTTCCGGATTATAGTTGACATCTAAACTAGCCTGGAATTAAATTGGGAAATGGAGCTTGATTAAGATCTTAATCCACCTAATTTCTAAGAGGAACCTTATAGGGCTTAGGGTTAAGGCTTTTCATGTCCATGATGACTTAATTCTTTGAGTCCACTAGGCTATGATCACATGTCATCTCAATGAGCCTAAGTAGAGCACTTAACAACACA
This sequence comes from Ottelia alismoides, assembly GCA_037367405.1. Lineage (NCBI taxonomy): Eukaryota > Viridiplantae > Streptophyta > Magnoliopsida > Alismatales > Hydrocharitaceae > Ottelia > Ottelia alismoides. The sequence goes on along the minus strand of JAZKJV010008492.1, from coordinate 575,649 downwards.
CACATGACTCATATGGACAATGGCTTTACTTGGACACAACACTTAGCACCGAGCTCTTCACGGAGGAGGTGGTGAGGAGGCAGTCTTCCTTGACTTGGGGTAGCATATGAGGGTAGTACTTCTAGGCGGAACCTCTCTTCTTCTTTTAGTGAAGGAAGTGCGTCTCAACTTGGTCTGGTTGCCATGAGGCCTAACGACGGGAGTTGTGGGTTGCAATAATGCTTCAAAAGAGGGATAGTCTACTGACTCAAGAGGAAAAACTCCTTGTATATATGCTGCACATGTATATGTTGTACAGATGCACTTGAAAAAAATGCAAAAAGAAAATAACTCCAAAAATGTGGTGGGTCTGATAGAAAATGATAATCCCATCGGAGTATGTATATAGTGTAATAAGCAAAGCTTGAGATTCATGTCCCACCTTATGTATCTTGCAGCAGGGAGACTTGGCTACACTGGTCGAGCTCCTAGGATACATGGCTACACTGGCCATGGTCCATTCTCTTCTTCCCCCTCTTCTTGAGCCTGTTGAACTTGAACTTAGAAGGGAATCCCCCGCTCCTCGAGGAAAGAGTGGCCAGATTCGGGTCATAGAGTTACCTTGTTGGGGAGGGTTGTCAAGTTGCCATTTCTGAGGTGGAGAGCTTATACTTCACATTCACAGTACAAGGAAAGATTCATGGTCTTCAGGGTTTGTGTTTGGTGACTTGTTCTGATCTGGATTGTTGAGGAGTCTTGATTATAGATTGGTGGAACTTAGAGGCTGTTGAGTTTTAAACTTAAGTCCAAATAAGGTTCTGACACATTAATAATCCAAAGATTTGATCGAGCTCCATATTTCAATTTAATGAACGCAAGTTTAATATTCAACCTTGATCCATGTACATTCTCCTCTTTTTCTTTTTCTTTCTCTTTTTCACTTCTTTTTCAAATAAGTGTTTGCTAAGGGACTAGCAAAGTTAAGTATAGGGGGGTGATGAATACTCATTCATCACTCTTTATTATTATATTTTAGCTACAAAAACCTTTGCAAATACATGTATATGTTTGTAAATACAAATAATTACCAAAAGCATGCATTGTGTAAAAACTATTAATTAGCATGTTTTTGTGCAAAAATAAAAGAATAAAGAAAAAGAGGACCTAATCCCAAGGGAGGGCTCAGCATGGGCCTGACTGCATAAAAGCCAAAGTAGAGAGAGATAGGGAGCTCATGTGTGTAAATATACCTGTAAAGATAATAAAAATATTTTCCTCTAAAAATAAAATAAAATGGGCTTGTATATATTTGTAAATACAAAATCAAAATAAAAAGAGAAAAATTAAAAAGAAAATAAAAATGACCTTCCTTGTACATATTCACCATGTATATAAGACCACACATATATTTATTTCACCTTGTAAATAAATAAATTAAAATCCCTAAAAACTTGTATATACTCCATATTTCATGTTGTAAATAAATAAAATAAAAACTATAAAAACAAAAATTTAATAAAAAGAATAAAAATAAAAACCAAAAAAGAATATTGTATAGATACCATGTACATAATTGTATATCTCTATTTATTTAACCTTTGTATATAAATAATAGAATTAAAACAAAAATACCTTTTTATTCCTAATTTTATGTTATAAATAAATAAAATATAAAATGGGAATAAAAATGCACAAAAATAACTAATTAAAAATAAAAAAATTAAAAAGCAATATTGTATATATACCTATATATAGCACTATAATGTAAATACCTTATTTTTATTTCAAAAAAATAATTAAAAATCACAAAAAATAGAAAAAAAATTAAAACAAACATTTTTCATATTTTGAGTTTTTAATAATTCGGCCATTTAGTATTTTATTTTGAATTTCCAATTATTTCTGAGGTGTCCTGTTCTGATTGGTCCACTGGGGATGTCGACCCCCCGGTCAACTCCCCCCCTTGGACCACTTCCCACGGATCAATGACGCCCGACCTGATTTCGCCGATTTACCGCGTCATGACCCGATCACCAAATCCGAAATTCCCGGGCTCTCCTTCTTCCTCTTGCATCCGAGATCCTCGCTCGGTTGTGTGCATTGGGGTCCGCGCTCCGAGCTACACGCCCGACTCCCATCTAGACGGACCCCTAGAGGTATTTAGCCAGAGCTCCGCCTCCATTTTCAAGTATCCTTGGATCATTTCATTCCACCCTAGGACCTCCACAGCCATCGCGAGAGTGACAGCTTGCTTCCGGTCGTGTTGCAGCGAGGAGGGAGTGGACGAGCCATCGATCCGGCGTCTTTGCGCCGCGTTTCGCCGCCCAGAGGTGTTGCTCGAGCCTAGAGCACCTACGAACCTTGAGGCTAGGACCTGGATCATCCCCAGCTCTTCCACAGTCGACTCCATCCAATAGGTAGCCTTCTTTCCTCCTCTATTTAGCTAATTTCTCTTTTCGCCCAAATCGACCCGTCGCCGATTAGCTCCGATTCCGACCACCATCGCCTTCATCTCGATCATCGGAATCGCCGACCACCTTCGCCTTTCCCCCGCGCATCTTCTGCACCCATTCATTCACTCCAGTTCGCACAGGAACTGGGTATCGAGTTCCATCGCCGGAGCTCGCTCGCCCTGCCGCACCGTTCACCTTCACCACCCCTAACCGGGTCGAGGCACTTTGCCCTCGACCCAGGAGCTTGTTTCCGTGTCTTGCAGGTCCAAACGAGTCCATCTGAGGGCTCATAGCTATGGAGCAGCAGCTCAACCTCCGCCGGTGCCGCCTGAGCTCTCGAGAGCTCCGTCGCGTCATCGGAGGAGCCCATTAGACGCGGGAGGCCAAGGCGAATCTTCTCCGATCAGTAGCAGCCCGCGAGGAGGGACACCGTGCATGCACAGGGCCGGCGAACTTCGTTGGCCGCTTGTTCTTCGTGCACCCTCCAGAGATGTCCGATCGCCCTTCAGCTCCAGATCTTCCGAGGACCGTCCGATCAGGGTTAAGAGGAGGCCCAGCAGCACCGTTGGATCTCCACGTGGACTCCTCTCAACCCTCCATCCAGCGAAGAGGACCCAACGCATCTTGACCATCGGATCTACACGTGGCGCGTCCCCTGCCGTTGGATGAGCGCTGAGGACCCCTTTACTTAGCCGCGCCTCTTCTCCACCGTCGGATCTCCACGTGGCGTGCATCTGGCCCTCGATTTAATAAAGGGTAATTTACCCTTAGGCCCCCCTCTTTTTAGTTGTTAATATTTAGCCTTGTAAATATCGCATTTAGTTGTTTTTATTTTGGTACATTTGCACTTAGAACCTAGTAGTTTAGTTTATTTGCTTTTATACCCTTGTACGTAGTGGTGCACGTGCTTTGTCACGTGTTTTTGTGGGTTAATTGCATGTATAGGCTGGATGTTTCAGAGTGTTAATGAATGAATTTATGTTTTTATAATTTGCAGAAATGCCCCTGTGAGTGTTTTATTTACGCATGTGCCATTCATCGTGGGCTTTTTACACTTTAGCCCCTAGACTTTTAGTACGTGTTACTATTTAGTCCAGGGACTTAAGTTTTCTTGCAATTAGGTCTCTGAGTGCCCAGGTCACGCGCTCTGCACGTGGAACCTTGGAGAATTTGCATCGGACCCCCTGGAACTTCTCTTAATTGTGTACAGGTCCCTGTGCACTTTACCTTTGTTTTTATTTTTAATAAAATAGCAAACCAACTCCAAATTTGATGAAAATTGGACACATGGCTTCTGCCATGGTGTAAAACTTTCTCTAAGTTTTACAGACATTTTTGACAATTTTTATTATTTTTAAAAATTCAAAAACACGTAATTATCTTACTGTCTAGATTTAAAAATCACAAAAAATATTAAAACACCTTTAAAAATTACAAAAAAATTATATAGTGTTTGTTTTGTGTTGTTTGATTTTCTTACCAATTTTGGTCATTTTTGGATTTATAAAACCTATAAAAATTAGAAAAACCCTAAAAACCCATAAAAATTCTAATAAATAACTGAAAAATCAAAAATTAATAAACTCAGTTCCTAAATTTTCATTTATTTTCTACTTTACAGAAAAATTACCTTCAGACCTTGATAGGGCCATTTTGCATTTTAATTTGGCCCTCCAAGTCTGACTGGACAGTGCCTTTATTTTTCAGTTTTGTTTTATTTTTATAAAATTCTCTAAAAATCAGAAAAATACCAAAAATTAACCAAAAATAGAGAAAAATATAAAAAACATAAAAACATTTTTGTTTGAATTTTTGGGTGATTTTTGAGTATTTAAATAATTCATCCAAGTTGCTTGATTTGTTGTTTTCCTATTTTCTTAATTAATTTAAAAATCCAAAAAAATATAAAAATACTAAAAATCCACCAAAAGCCTTTTCTTTTACTTTATTTCTCTTTTAGACTACTTCGTAGGCCGCGAGGCCATCACGTGCTCCCTGAGTCCGACCCTGGTCGCTATACCAGGCTAATCTAATAGCCAGGGCCACTAGTGTGTTTCTTTGATTTTTATTATGTTTCGGTGGTCTGCTCTTATTTTCTTGATTGAGCCGAGGTTTCTATCGATCCGGGTCGCAACGACCCGAGTGTGATATTTTTACCTGATCCGGACCGATTGATTTTGTGCTCATCAGTTATGTACCGTAGTTATATTAAATACCATATAGTTGAGAGGATACATCTGACCTTAACAAATAATATTCAACAAAGATCTTCAGTCTGAGAAAGAGATTGCAATCTTTATCTAAAGGCTAATTTCTGTCCGACTTCTTGATACATGTCCTATGCAATTAGGAATAGTTATTCAAAGGTGTCCGAATAATCAAGTAAATATTTAACTTGATGAGGTTGAGAAAAACCAAGACGTGAATCATAACTGTCACGATCTAGCACACATCCTTTTACCAAAGACAGATGTACATCTATATATCTGGGTGTGTACATTTGATAGACCAATAGGTTGGTGTCCTAATCAAGGTGCATATTTCGACGAGTTGGTGTGCATATGAAGACATATGAGATGTATGACTCTCAAAGGAATCAAACATGATCATAGTTGATGAATCGAGAGACAGAGCTCACACATGGCATAATTTGGGGGCAAAATGACTTCCATGCATGGTCGACTTATTTTATGAAATAAGATATGAATTCGAGATATTAATATATGTTTTAGAAAGTAAATGATTAATATTGTTGCCCAATTATCAAATGATAAATCTATTGATATGTTCCGAAGGAGACAATCAAACTAAGATTTGAACTTTGGATAAATGAAAGTCTTCCACTATGAAGGATGCATGAGTATTTGGAATACTTAATCTATCTTATAGATCATCTGTCATGATACTTTGATTATGAGGGAATGATGAAATTAGATAGATTTTAGTGGCTCCACTTCTTAGCTTAAGGATTTGAGTGTTAATTGGATTAAGTCTCATCTCATTTGAATCCAATGTACCAATGTCAAATTCCAACTTCAATGTCCAAAAGTTGGAAAGATAAATGGTGATGGAAATGGAAATAAATAAACTCATTGAGATCATTTCATAAGTCCAAATGGTTTGGACTATGATTAGAAATAGTCAAGGAAGCTGGCTTTAGCTCACTGATGCATTCTCCAGCTCATGAGAGTGTCATGCATTTCATTGATCTCACTTCGAGTGTGAATTATTTCAGTTTGAGTTCAAGATTCATAAGTGACACAATTTTGCTAAAAATGTTATAAACTCTAAAATTGGTAGTTATCCAAATTTCAAGTCACTATACGTGGATAGTACGATCTCCCTGATATTATCTCCAACTATCAACATTTGTATCTCACGAGTCTAAATTGGATTAGGACTCATACTATGTGATGTCAACATTGAGGTAATAATTGTTATTATCATATTTAATTTTTTATAAGGTTATTTTTTTGAATATTGTTAACAAAAGTAATTAATTAATGTGAATAATGATTCATAATAATTAATAATTTATATGAATATGATTCATATAATTAATTCAAGGCACACGTGCGAATATGATTCACATTAGAATTTACAATGTAAATTGAACTTACATTATTTTGGTTTTATGAATATGATTTATAAGCTAAGAGGGTTCTCTCGTAAATGTAGGAATTATGAAAATTAGAATATCACGATTACAACCAAGCAAACAAATTTCACTATGAGAGTCCTATTTGGATTATGTTCTACACTTTGTTGTTTATTTTTTACTTTGTTTAATTGTAACTAAAAGGAGATAATTCATGTCCTAACTATTGTTGAATAATAAGGAATAACTCATTGCCTTTATATGTAAGGAATCTCATTGTGGAAATCCCTTTTAGGAGTAGGAATCCAAGGGACGTCCTCCACATGTATAAAAGAGAGGGCATGCCTCTCTCTTTTGAAATATGAGTGTCATTGCCTTTTGAGAGCCCCAGTTGACTTGATCTTTGAGAGAGAATTATTAAGATATAAAGACTCTCAAATACATATTCACGGGATCTCTCTCTACATCCCTACATATCCACTATCAAGTCTCTATCTTCTCTTCCTAGGTGCGGCCATGCGAGAGAGAAGATCATCTTCTTTATTTTTCGTTGCGTACATGCAAGAAGACTAGATTTCATGAGACAAAATTATAATCTTGAGATATTCTTGGTCCATCGTTGGGTGGAAAACTTCAAGAAGAAGAAGTAGACATCGAAGTTCATGGGAAGCTACGTGACTCGTCATCACGCCCCTGTGAGAAGCAAGCACGGATCAGACTTGATTTTGGAGGTATCTTCTCTTAGAGACTCACGCTTCAAGAGGTAACCTTTATATCTTCCTAATATTCATAAGAATATTTGAAACCATGTTTGGAAATTATTTCCTTGCGTATATGGTTTCACTTTGCATAATGTTTTTGTTATGCTAAAACATGTGTTCATACGATGAACACTTCAAACAAGTGTTATTTTTTCCGTTTTTTCATGATGCGAAGTTAATAAAGTTTTATTTACTTACTTCAGTTGGTATTATATACATTATTTAGAGGATTTAGATTGCATCCATGTGTGATGAAGAATCAACCTGATTATACCGAACATCGGGTACATTGTCTCGCGATAGTTTTAACGATTCGAATGATTTGGCGAATTTCAAAGTGGTTGAAGTTTTTCTTGATTTATTTTTGGATATATGAGGTCGAGAAGTTTTGGACTCGTATTCAAAAGAAACTCCAATATTTGGTGGCATTCAGGAGAAGATTCATAGGTTAAAAGCTTTCACAGACTCCAATTCCGATCAAAGCTTGTATCTAGAAAATATTGAATTTTTTGCTACAGTTTTGTATCATATAGCCAGATAAAATACAAATTAATAAGTTATAAATGACATCCCCAATTATTATTGTATAATTTTAAAATTATATAAAATATTTTTTTAGTAAAATTTGTAAAACCCTTTAGCAAATATGTAAATAATAGTCTCGTTTATAAAAAAAAGTTCTAACAAACAAATAACAAAATCTTTTCAAAAATATCCTCTTTTCAAAACTTTATTTTTCAAACAAAATTTTAAAAAAATTCAAAAAAATTGTTGAAAAAAACAAAAAATTCCATTAATAATGTTTTATTCCTAAGATTTGTGCATGCACACTAAAGTTATTATACCACATGCTTCTTAATTAAGAGAAGTCTTAATTTCGAGTCTTAATCACGCTTAGTCATTCGGGTCTTTGTCTTAAAGTACTCAAAGTTCATGTACTAAAGATATATGTGCTATATACTGTGAAGAATCTCCATGCTTTAACTAAATATGACCAAGGCATCACTTGGAAAATTGTTTGTATGAGGTGATGAGTCAACAATTCTCTCAAGGACATCTGATTTGAGAGCTTAAAATGGGACTCGATCTTATGATTCTCAAGGATAAGAAGAAGTCTAGAATCAACTCATGATACCTAAGGGTCATCACGAATCCATTATGGGGAAAAGGTTCAATGTGCTAACTTGACTTAAACTTGGTGCTTGTGTGTGTTTAAAATAGTAAAAAATATGGATCAATGCATGTATCTTTGTAAGAGCTGAGGAGATACTAGTGACCTTTTCTAAAAAACTCAAAATCTCCAAAATAATTCCACAAAAAAGAGCTGAACAAAATGGACGTGCTCCCAAACTCTTAAGTGTCCCCTTCGACCGAGAGAAAGTATGCCACAATATCACCTCTTCCCACTCTGTTTGGCCATAAAAGAAGAGATGTGTGAGAACAAAAAGGGTTCTGCACCATAAATGTTAAAATCTTGGGTGTGGAAACATTTGATACCTGCAAAAGGCATATCCGGTGCATTCCTAGAAAAACAAGTGTAGATGGTTCAAACTCCTTCACATATTTATTAATCCACACTAAAAAATTTTATGTGTGTATTATTGGTACCTTATTGATCCCTTGTCAAATGAGAGGAGATACGAATAATACATAATCCTACTAATTCCATTACTAGCCTTTTGCGCTCACATTTTTTAGTCTGCCAACAAAAGAGATGGTCGACTGCGTTGAGGCTTAGCTCTGAAACAAGAGTTGACGATTGAATCGCTAACCTAGACTCATAGACTACCACCTTGGTAGGAATACTGAGTGTACATCTACATTAACTAACCATACTTGTCATTTCCATTACTATATAATAGAATAAGAAAGTCTGAGAAATAGTCACTTTGAGATCCTTCTAGGTTAGAGTAGAGCAAGATTTTACCAGAAGTAGTTCACAAAAATCGAAGCCTAATCGATGAGTCTTGTCATCAATTTCACAGTCAAGAATTCATCTCAAAATTCTTTCTCCATTCATTCTGCAAATAATTAATTGCTAGAGGAGTAGAAAAGTTTAAGTATAGGGGGTTAATGATAATGTTTCACTAACTTAATATCTGAATTTTAGCTTAAATACATGTCAATAATGTTAATGAATATATGTTAAAATGAAAATATACTAGTAATGTGTTACGATATTGTTAATAAGTCAACGAAATAATAAAGTATAAGATCCATAAAAATAAAAATAAAAAGTTGAATGTTGTATATATTCCCCTATATATAGCTCAAACTTTACATGTTTTTAATAAATTCATACTAACTCCAAATATTAAAAATTCAACTCCATTATGCAGATATTACTAGTAGTAAGTAATAAAAATGCTAATACTAACTTATATACATGCCAAATAAATTAAGGGATATTTACACCCATAACCCTGAGTAATTTCGTAATTACCTTGAAAACCCTCGATAATAACAAATTACACAAATAACCCTGAGTAAATGCTCCATTTTACACACATGACCTTCCGTTAGTTTGTCCATTAACTCAACCATATGAATGAGTTAATCTAACTGATATGCGATTTAACGACTACGATTACTCAGAAAAAAGGACATGTAGGAGGCATTGTAGGAATTCCAGGCTTCCAAGCGGGGGGATTGCATGTGGAGGGACGTTGGGTGGCAATCGGGGCAGAAGGGACGGACCAAGATGACCAGCAGGGGTTGTAGGTTGAAGTGGACCAGTGGGGCTTGCTAGATGGGGTTGCATGTGTAGGCGCACGCATGTGGGGGGGGGGGGGTGCAGGGCACGCAGGGGGGGGGGGTGCGGTAGAGGTTGGTTTGCAGTTGCAGGCGACGTGGGGGAGGGGGTGTCACAGGTGCAGGCGACGCAGGGGAGGGGGTATCGTAGGTGCAGGCGTCACGGGGGAGATGGAGCTTGCGGGAGCTGGAACGGAGGCGCGAGGCGGGGGAGGCGTGGGAGAGGGGGGGTGCTGGATCTCGCATGTGGGTGCGGGGTGGGGGGGGGCATGTGGGGGAGCCGGGGTTGGTGGGTGGGGGGAGGGGCGACTATCGGTGAAGTTGGGTTGCATGCGACGTGGGGGGGGGGGGGGAATTGGCAGTGGAGTTGGGTTGCAGGCAAGTGGGGGTGGGGGGGGGTGGGGGAGGGGTTGGTGTTGCAAGTGCAGGCGCGCGCGAGGGCGGAGGCGCGGGGAAAGGGGGCATGTGGGGGCGTCAGAGTTAACGGAGAATTAAGACGGAACTTGACACATGGTTATGCCATGTAAAGGTTAAGCATTATTCGGGGTTCTAGATGTAATTCGTTATTATCGAGGGTTTCTAGGGTAATTACGAAATTACTCAGGGTTTAGGTGTAAATATCCCATAAATTAACCCAAACCCGAGTTTGTATTATGTATATATTCAACGACTTTGATTTATCATTTTATGTACACAATTAAACACTATTTATTTATTTGTCATTAATTTTCTTTAATGTTTTAATTAGTGGCATAAAATTAGAATAAAAAATAAAAAGCAAATAAGTAATATGCTATAATTATGTAAATAGTTTGTATACAAGTTCCTTCTTCATTATATTTTATTTATTATTAAGAATGTAAAAAGATATATATTAATGTTTAAATATTTTCCTCATATTTATTTTGAATTTTCCTTTAAAAAACACAAAAAATACAAACATTAACAACTACGTATTATATATAAGAAAAAGGGAGCCCACACTTAGGGGTGTATGTAACTACCTACACTTGCCTCTCTTTTTTCAATATTTTTTGATTTTTTAAATGAAAGTTTTGGGGAATTAAAGCACCAAATATCACCATGGTCTCATTCCAAATTTAATTTAATTGAGTACTTTTATCATCTCTATCAATACTACCAAATTTTAGTGGTCTCAAAATTATTGAAATCGACCCTTTCAAGATAAATGTGTTAAGAATGTTTGTTTTGCATGAAACCTGAACCACATATTTCCCTCAATGTTAAGCAAATTATACTAAGGTTCCCTCAAAAAAACTCAAAAATAATGATAAAAAGGCCAGGTGTAGGTAACTACCTACACCCCTGGATGTTTGCTCCCAGCTCCCTAGTTATAATACCATAAAATTACAATTTTTGTATTTGAGGTATGTTAAATTTGTCTCTTCACAATATAGATGTCATTGAGACAAACAACTTTCATAAATGAAGATTTTTGATTTGAGGTTGTTTTTTATTTTTTTTCTATTTCTATTTGATTTATTTTTGATTTATCTAGGAGCGATACATGGCATGTCCTGAAGCTACCACTTGTCACTCCTTCCTCTTCCAAATGTCTCCTTTCCAGGATCATTGGATAATTTTCTATCTAAAATCCTAAATTGCTTCCACCCTTTTAATACTCACCTCACTCATGGCTATTAGACCATTTAAGATATAATGGTTGAGAACCATTCCTCGGTCTGCCACATGTTACCGCACCTGCCCTGTGATCTGGGTCAATCAAACAACTCTTAAGCTATCATCCTCATCCCGAGCCTCACCCAAGGACCATAGTCAACCATTCCAAGCCACCAGTTCAACCACTAGTCGGGCAATGATCGTAGCACCTCCCTTTCTTAATTTTAGACCATTTTCTCTCCCTAATCACCTCCATAAGCCTCACAAACCTAACATCAGCACATCGAAACCTCTAGCACCACCGCCTTCTTCCCCTATCTTGCCACTATGAGGGAAAGTGAAAGAAACAACATGCCTCAACTATCTTCGCTCGTGACAACTACGAAAAACACATTTACATGTTTTGATGGTAAATCAACTCAACCTCTAGCATTATCGAGTTAGGGGATACCCCACTGCTCTTGAGATGAACAAACTCCATTGAGCTTCGATCTTCTCGCTGAGATCTAGAGGCGACAACTGAGGTGGTTATTCCACCTTCAAACCAAGAGACGACCTATTAACCTCTAGATACCCATCTGGGGTCTTCACCTTCTATTTCCTATTTTTTTATGCTTGTTCATTTCATTTCTCTACCATTCCATCTCCTTTCCCTTGATATTCTTCTTCGTTTTGCTTTAAAACTCTCACCTGATTCTGATCACATATTCTTTCAACAACACATCTTTCTCTTTAACAATTATCTCACACCTCAAAAAGTTCTAGGCTTCTTGTTGTTCCTTCACCTGCTATGCCCCATTAGGACCTTCCCACATCTATTCCCCTTCCCTTCAACTCTGCATGCACTTTTAACTCCTACAGGTCTCCAAACTTCTTCACTATATTGACATGCAACTTCGCTAGAGCCTCGTTCATCATCTTGATGCGAATTTATAAAGAATACCAAGACAAAAGGTTGAATAATAGATACCATCGGATAAAGATTTTGCTTGATCTCAACCGTTGGTATTAATAGAAGTCAAGGAAGTATGATCAAGAACAGATTCCATCGTACCTGTATGATCTTAGGCCACCATAAGTCATTGATCGTTAGATACTTCTGAATCCTCCATATGTACGCACGAGTCAAGCTGCATCTCTATCATTGGATCTGAACAGAAGTCTCATCATAGCCATCCATGCAAGGATGCACCAGGGGAGTTGGATCTTCCATTATTGGATGACCGCTCATGTGCCACATGCCTACACCGAGCAAACACCACGCCTTTGTCGGAGCTCCCACATCGCACCTCATGGAGATCCTTTCTAAGCCTCGAATCGAGCTTGAGCTGCACACATGTTGCTTTGTGCAATGATAATCATAGAATCATCCTCACACTCCGAGTAATTAAAGAAGCACATATGCATGACTTTTTCATTTTTTTATTTGATTTTTTTGCACTTGTATCCCTCTGGACATCATTTTCAACATTATTTTTCATATTTTCCAAAAGTACAAAAATTTCAATTGAATAAGAAATTATCTCTACATTGAAGATATTTATTTGTATTTTTTTAAGCATGGATTGATTTATTAAAAATTATTAGGTGAAAAGTTCAATATATTGCATTAATTATGTTATGAAATTCATAATAAATTATTCTTCGTATAAGACTTTTCCATATGATGCATATTTAATTGTTCTTTAACAAGTTGATAAAAAGCATCTAATATGCAATTGTCATTTTCCCAAAATAAATTTCAGAGTGCTACGGAGATTGATTTTTAGTTGATACCACAATTAATATTTTTAGGAAAGTAAAAATGTTCTATAATCGTCTGACTAATATTCATCTAGAATAATTTTTATTCTAAAAGATAATTATTTTCAATATTTACTAAAATAAAATTTATTCGAATCATTATATCACATTTAGAAATTCATAAAAATTCATATCATTTAAAAAAATTCCAAAAAAATACACTAGATTAATTTCGCATATTCACATATACGACCAAGTATCATTTATTCGGAATTAATATGATAGAAAAAGTGCAAAAATACCTCAACTCTGTCCATTTTACTTGTTTGCATATTATACCACAAAAAATAAAAATATGTATTTTGTAAGTCTGATTGAATAAAGCTGACAGAAAAACAAGGTTTGGTAATTTAGATTTAACTAGAACTAAAATTAAATTGGCTAATTTTTCCATTTTCCATTAAGAACCTAGTTTCATGGTATTGTGTTCGCATTTTATTTTGCATAAATATCTGAAAAAGATAGTTCTCTATGCTTGATTATCTAAGTTGATACTTGAGCCACATTTTTGCTTCCTAGTGTCAACCATTGGGCCTGCCTAGGTTAAAAAAAATTAACCATTAGACTTAAATTGCATAAATTTAAGTGGTTTTTCATTTATTACTAGTTATCCTAATACAATAATTAGATAAAATTAACTGAGGGCAATCCATGATAATTAATGAGTCATTATCTTTATTGTTACATATTGAGCAAAAGGCCTTAATAAAATACATTCACTACATATCAATACCACATTCTAGTGATCAAACTCCATGAAATATATACACCTTATTTATATCTCAAATCACATAAAAAAGATAAAAGAAGAAAATCAAAGAGAAAAAATAGAGATAAGGATGTAGATATGTTTATATGTACATATCGATAAAAAAGAGAAGAATAAATTAGATTTTAAATACTATTTATAACTCTAATCTAATTTTCAAGGATTTAGGCCTTGGTCGACTCAAAAAGAAATTGAAAAAATAAGGTAAACCTAAAGAAATGAACAATGTACAGAATACTATTGAACACACTTGTATATAACCTATACAAACATGCAAACATTGATAACCTTATCATTATAATTCACCTTGAACTATTTTTTCCCATTATATGTATAAAAGTAAGTAAAAAAATAGAAATATATATACCAAAAATGGTACCCATCTACTAATCTGACATCATCTTGGTCATGTATCTATTTTTATATAACTCCAAATTGACCAAATTACATTTAAACGTTGTTATTTAATGATATCTTAATTATTAAAATAAATAAAAATACTTAGGATAAATGTCCATGTTTTGTATTTTCTACTTAGGTCAAAGGACTAATGAAAAGGAATAATATCATTGATATTTACACTCGAGCACACCCTATCCCAAGAGTGTACATAATGATACCCTTCGATGAAGTTAAGCAATAAATCAAGTAAACTTCTTGTTTTACCTACACCAATTAGTAGTAAACACTAGAGGGAGGAATGATTATCAACGTGAGGATGAACGTACCTTGTTATTTCATAAATCACAATATGATAGTGGGAAGTTAACAAACTCATGTTTCATCCACCTAAGACTTGAGAATTGAGCAGAATTTCTCAACAAATGCAGTCGTGCAAGAACTAATACATCACTTTTGTAAATCATGCATGATATAGAATAACAATTTTTTATCACATAAAAATCACTACAATATGCAAAAGAAAAAGGACAAAATGAAATAAGGAAGAAGAGAGGATGCGTGCGCTCGCATGAATGCAGTCCGTCCATGAAACCAAGAGGAGATAGACATGTAAAGTTTCAATATATCCTTCATCGAAGTAAAGAGGTTATAGGCCCTGATAGAATAAAATAACAAGTTGGTAGCTAAGGAAATACACAAGACACACATGAAAGGACAAGAAACAATTGTACAAAACTACACAAACTTCAATTATTTTTATCTTTATATATATAAGTCCAATTGACATAATCCTTCCTCGAGTAATTCAATAAAAACATGAAGAAGAATAAAAACAATTAAAAAGTATAACATGCAAAGTTGACTAATTAAATCAAACCCTAATTCTCTATATGCAATCATTCTCGAACTAAAACATATGAACTTCGAATGGATCAAAGTCAGTTTTAAAATTTACAAAGTTATATATCCTAATCTATAAATACGTAGAAGTTGACACAATGTTATTTGTCAAAAGTTAAATTGGGACCTATTTTACAGATGTATATATACTTCAGAACTAATACACCATATATTTTTTACTTTTTTAATTTAGTTTCAACATTAGAATTTCACTTATATATAAACTCTATATTTAATTATAATTATAAAAGACAACAAAATTAAAAAATTTAAAAGATAAAAATTATGTATTTCTTGATATATGTATATTTGACCTAAAAAATACACCACATTTTTTTATTAAGCATATATTACATCTTAAAGATCCAAAAAATATCCATTTATTTATTTTTTTATCAAAGAAAAATACCAAAAAATTTATTTAAAAACACAAAGGGAAAATGCAAAAAGATAAAATCCTGGTCAAAAATACCAAAAATTATATCTGTTTTTTAACTACTATTCTGAGCCAATTTTACAAAATCTTTCTTTTACACAGTTGTAGATCTCGAAATAATGATCAAGTTTTATGTTTAGTCTTTTCATTCTGTGTCATGTGATCAATTTCGAGTTTAAAAGATATACAATATTTTTGATTTTTATGAGTGCAAAACATGTCACACCCTATTCTTCGTCTCCTACCTCCCTTCTGCAACCTTGGCGTGTGTATCATGTTGAGTCATGATGTTTATCCTTCTTACCTAATGTAGTTTGACTCCTCAAGATACACTACCATGTGCTATAAACATCCCATAAAATGACTTTCCTTTCATGAAATCTCACCTGATCATCCCCCATTGTTTAACCTCTCAAATATTATCCCCATTCAAGCCATCACCTCTTTTTTATCCCTAACCCTAATCATCCCCTACGAGATTCTCTACATGACACAACTATTGGCCATACGACTTGGAGGGTCGAGAAGAAGAGCTCCTTCATGAGCTACGCAACACAAAATTACTGTGGTTCTAGCTCGGGCTTCCTCCACCTAGCTAAGGCCATCATCGAGGAAGCCTTGTTCCTCCTCCAACAATCCAAGAAGAAAAAGACCTATACGGTATGGATCCTATTGTCATCCAAAGATCTAGATCATAGTCGATAGACTCAAATACCAAATTGGAAAAGTAAGGAAACACACAAGACACACAAAAAATGACAAACTAAACTTGTTCAAAACATTCATAGACTTCAATGATTTTTATCTTTTTGTTTACAAGTCTAATTAAATTAATTTTTTTCTATTATTTAAATAAACATACGAAGAAGAATATAAAAAAATAAAAAACTATACCTTTTAATAGGTGACCAACAAAACCAAAACCTAGTTCTCCATATGCAAGCATTCCATATTTTTTATTTTGAGTAAATGAGCTCCGAATGGACCAAACTTACTTTTAAAGTTTGTAAAATTAAATATACTAAATCCTAAAATACTCAGAAGTTGAGAAAACAAAATTTATGAAATGTCAGTTTCGGAATCATACAACAATATATATGTACTATAGAATTTATTAAAAAAATATAATTTTTTCAATTTTATGAATTCACCTGTATGTTCTATTATCCCTTAAAAAATAATATAAAATAAAATAAAAATATCAAATCTAAAAATAAAAAGCATCTATTTTGTGATATATGCATATTTAACCTATAATAACTATTCCACTTTTTCTATTAAGCATATAATGCATCCTCAAAATGAAACAAAAATATCCATGCATTTCTTTTATTTTACATAATAAAAATACCTTATTACTTAAAATAAAACAAAGGAAAAATAAAAAGAATGATAAAATCCAGGATAAAATATCTATAAAATAATGGTTTTTCCCCTCCTTTTCTTGGATGATTTCTCCAAATTTTCCTTCTACAAATTTGCGGATCTCAAGATTTTGGCCAATTTCATTCTTTACAATTTTCATTTGGGTCATTTGCTAATTAATTGGATTTTAAAGGATCTACGGTCTTTTTGGATTTGTGTGGGTGCAAAATGTGTTGCACCCCTATTCAATGTGTCCTACCTTCCTCCTATATCATCATGGACAATGTTTCGTGCTCCTCAACTAATGTTGTTTGAATTCCTCAAAATCTACTCCAGTATTCTATCGACTTCCTAGAAGACTCCTACCTTGCCTGACACCTCCCTCAATCATCCACCATCAATTAACCCCTCAAATAGATCATCCATTCTCCTCGTTCAAACCATCACCTCTCTAATAACCCTACCCCTAAATCACCTCTGGAGAGGTCGATTACAAGATACAATTGTTGATCTAATAACTTGTAGGGTTGAGAAACAAGAGCATAGTGTAGGGTCAATTTAGATCTCCTCTACGAACTTTGTAAGAAAATTTTACTTTGGGTCTAGCTCAAAGTCCATATTCCTAGATGAGAGCCATCACTGGAAATGAATTACATCTCCTCCACAGGTTAATCACCTACGTTTATTTATGTATTTTTTTGTTTGGATTTTTTGTAGAATCCATCTATTAGATTTGTATTTAGTTCAACGCGTTGATTAGATTTAGATTAGTTCCAAATCCAAACATCTCCCATGTTTCCTTCCACCGCCACCCAAATTCGCTGGTCACTAGCCACTTTGCCTACCATTGACCTCACCTAGAGGTCCACACAATTGTCCTCTATACATATCATCACCATTGAGGCTTCAAAAATTCTCATTCATCTCCACCCCTTCACATCATGAGAGAGCTTTGACCCTCTCATGTGAACATGATATATCCATGTAGAGGTATAACCATGCCCGATTCAATTTGTGCTAGAAACTTCATGAGTCACTAGGAGTTCATTGACCATCTCATCACGGTGATTCAAGGCTAGAAATACCCACTTCGACTTCCCTGTCATCGATTTTTGGTGATTATCTTCATGTGCATTCATTGTTGTGTGTTACTTTGGTTGTTAAGTTTAATATGATTTTGCTGAATTTTGATTCTTTGCAGGTCACCAGCACAATGATTCAAAGGCATGATAGCCCTCCACTAGATTCTTCAGAACATGAGAGGAATTAGCTTGAAGCTAAGTCAAAAGCATGAAATTTATTAGACCAAGAAGAAGCTCAATTAAGAGGATCTCAACCTTAAGTGAAGTAGAAGTTAAAACACTTAAAGGAGCTCAAACACGAAACTTGATAAAAAAACTCAAGCTCAAAGATATGATCTCAAGCTTAAGAAGAAATTGAAGACCTTTTTATTGAGTCATGCATATTGTATTTATCTCAAATAGATTAGAACCTCAAAGATCATCATGCATCTTGCATTTCAGGACCATTGACTTCAACTTTCATGTTAAAATGTCAAGTCAATCGATCAACCTCCTAGTCCTGGCTGATCACCTCTGATCAACCTGATTATTTTCTTAAGTGATCACATGCTTGTTACGATCAATCAATGTTCAAATTCAAACATTTATTTAATGATCACTAATGAACAATAACATTATTTTCCTAATTGATCACCTTTTATATTATGGTTAATAATCGTGACATGATCGATATTCTCAACCTAATCGATCATTTTTTGTACCTTATCAATCCTATGTTGTTCAGGAAGTTGTTTCTTGCCATTTTTTGCTTCTAAGACTAACGAACAACCTAGGGCTGTAAATAGGACCCTAACCTCACTTCAACACACATCCAAGAGCAAAAAGTCTCTTCTCTCTACTCTTTACTCTATTCTCTAAGAGAAAGTTCTAAGAATTATATTATGTTCCACTATTGATATCTACAACTCTGAACCTTTGCGATCACCTTACGAGTACTCTCCTCGCTTTGTAAGATTATTCTAGTTTTGATTCATATTCTTTATTCTTATTTTCTTTTTTAGGTTGTTATGTTTTGATTGACTATCATATGGTTATAAGTTATTTGTGTAAAGAACTTGTGGTAATATGGTTGTGTTTCCTTGTTGGCCATCTAGTTTAGTAAGGCCTATTGGGTCAGGTTGAGAGCCCGAGTAGGAGACTCTGGTCATTGTTTTTACCTAGGAGGATTTTCATGTTAAATAATTGTGCACTACTTATTGAATATTTTCATTCTATAAATAAAAGTGCTACATATTTTGTGGTTGTTTTTGATATTACTATGTTTACAACAATTATATCTTTTAGTACCAGATACTCATTCTAATGTAAGTCAATTTTAAACACACACATGGCTAATATCTAATGATTGCATAATGAAGGGAATTTGGTGATTCGTCCTGCCTAATTTAATGGGACGAACTACTAGATCTAGAAGGCAAAGATGATGATCTTCCTTCAATCTTCCCATTTCATAATCTAGAATATGACAAAGAAAAAAAAATTCAAGATTAATAAATAGAGGCAAATAGACTACTCGGCCATTATGTTATCACAAATGATTCTCCACTCAAAGTCAATGTGCCTTATTTATTATCGAGTTTGATCAAGTCACTTGTATGATGAAGGCATACAAGATCTGTAAATTCTTGGAGACTACCCATAAAGGTACATCCAAGGTAAAAGAACCTTGCTTTAGAATGCTTATTCTAGATCATGGAACATTAAAATCTAAAAATTTGGGATACTATAAGGGATGTGAATGTTCGAGATAGTGAACTAACTAAGACATTTTGGAAGAGTTTTCCTTGCCAGAGAACTTCCAAGTAAGATCAATACATCTCCCAGAATGGGAGCACAAGGATGCGACCATAAATAGTCAATAAACATCAGTAAAACATCTATGGAGTAACTCATTGGTAATCTTCATACCTATAAAAGAAATCTAGAGAACAAGAAGAAAGAAGATGAAAAGTTGTAGAAGTATCTAGCCATAGCAACTAGTATGAAAGCTCGAGAAGGATATGATTTCGATGATTATATCACATTTATTAGCTAATAGTTCCAATCATTTCTAAAGAAGAAGAGAAAGGGATAAAGATAAATAAAATGCTTCGAATGCAACAAGGTGGGGCACATGAAGAATGATTGTCTTGAATTAAAGAAGAATTTCAAATATGAGAAAACATCCACGAGAAGAACCCTGCAAGCAACCTAGTGATGAATAACCATTCATTCACCTTTATTCTTCTATTTTCCCTTTAAATCTAGTAAAATACCTGTAAATACCACTAACTTGAATAAATTAACATCGAACATTAATATGTAATTAGTGTGTAAATACCATTATTTAAACCCAAAATTAAAGAATAAAAAAAGATAAGAAAAATAAAGAAAGTATAAAGATACTGACTAATCATGAACCTCGAGACCAAGTCAAATATTGACTAGATCGATAAGGAATAAAGTGTGGGGAGATAAGGGTGAAATATTGTACAAAAATATCCCATAAACCCTAGTTATTTTATGTGCAAAATATTGTATTAATAGCTCAATATACTTATAAATTATTATCATCTTACATAACTCAAATAATAATGTGTTCAACACAAAACCTGTACGTAACAATGTATAGAAAATAAGAAAAATATTTTCCAAAATAAATCATGCACAATACACTTGATACACTCAGTTGGAAAAACCATAAATAGAAATTTATTGATCAATATCTACTCCATATGAACTCAAATTGAATCAAACTCACATATATTGTATTCGAAATTAAATTATTTATCAAAAAATGTGGTTACATTGGAAATAGAGCTAAGATGCAAAAGTTGGATTTTCAAGGGACCATTGTACTTTGGCATCTGTATATTAAATCAATTATTTTATTATTTAAATTTTTGATCTTCCTATATTTTCGAAAATTGTATATATTATATAATACATATTAGAATATAAATACAAATAAAAACATTTAAAATATACCAAAAATAATTAATACATTTAAATACATAGGTATATTATACCTATAATATAGTTACATGTATATATTTATACACATAAACAAAATAATAAAAATACCAGAAATATATATAAATACATTAAATATTATTGTAAATATTTAAAATATTCAAACATGATATTATGAAAAAAAATAAAAAATAAATATACATTATACATGTATATATACCTATATAATGATATGTAAATATTAATACCTGATAAAAAGGTTGTAGAAATAAATAAAACTCACTAAAAATAGTTTATAAACCAACAAACATTTTTCATGTTTTAAGTATTTTTAAAATAAAACCATTTACAATTTTATTTTTAATTTCTTTTATTTTCATTTTTGCCTTGTCTTCTAACGGGCCTACGTGGCCCAATCAGGTTCCAAGGAGTGCAATCCCCTCGATCAACACCACCTCTTCACGAGGAGTCGCCCCAAACACCTCTGACCCTCTCACTTTCCCCCATTTTTATGCCAAATTCATGCTTCTGACCACCTTGATTTCTTCATCAATCTTGTGCATAACACCTACCTCCATTTCACTATGCACATAGCCTCCACCAACCCCTTTGATCTGCACAAATCAAATCCTAAAATCACCCCTCCTCTCCTCTATAAAATAAACTCCACCACCTTCAATTTTGATCTTCTTGTTGGACATGCGAGCCCATGACGAGCCATTAAGCAATAAATGTTGTTACAAATCATTTCCTAATTTGAAATGAAGATAACCAATTTGCATTATAGGTCCCTTATAGGTTTATGTTATAGCCATCTTAATGATCATACAACTTTTTTGATTCAAATGTGGAATCATAGAGGCTGGTGCTTGGGTGATATCTAAAAAGTTAGATTGAGGACTCATCAGGCACCATCATGTGATTATTAGGAGAGGATCTCCAACCTGAGAAGAAGGCAGCAATTCTTTCTTATAAAGGTGGGTATCGAAATGAACTCTTGATGTTGGTCCTTTACATAGGATTAGAGATTCAGAGGTTTTAGATAAGTTAGGTTGAAGAGTGACTTAAAGAGATCGAGATAAGCAAGTCTTATTTCGTATACTGGCACGATATGGGCATGTATCCTATGACCGGAGACAGATGTGTTATTATATGTTTAAGTATGCACATTTGACTAACCGACAAGTTGATGGCCTAGTCAAGGTCTATACACCGACGAGCTGGTGTGCATATGAGGACATATGATTAATATGGTCTCTCAAAGGGATTATATAGGTTCAATTACTAAACCAGAAGACATGAGCTCACTCATGAGATATTCGGATCAAATTCCATGCATGGTCTTCTCGCTTTGGAAGCTTGACTGAATTTATAGATTTGGTAAATACTTTTGGAAAGTATATGATCATTACCTAGGTACCATATATGCTTTTCGAAAGTATATAATCAATACCAACTCCCAATGATCAAATGAGAAACTTGATGATAAAATCATGAAGAAGACAATGTAATATTGATCTAAACCATCGAGTTTATTCCAGGTCTTCCAATATGAAGGATGTGCAAATATTAGGAATACCCGGGAGTGATGTGATAATAAATGATTGTATAACCATGACGCTTCCATTATGAGGGAGTGACGAAACGTATCTGGATTTTAATTACTCCTCTTAGTAGAGATGTGATCTGATCTTAGTCCAAATGTTGGACAGGTCTGAATGTGATTCTGATGTAATGAGAAGATTAGATATACGACCTTGATTTAATCAAGCATCTATGAGAGGCATTCGAGATTCGGATTTGAGCTATGATCTCAATATCCAAGTCACTATACATGGAACAGACAATCACACCGTCCTTATCTCCAAGTATTCATGGAGAAAGCGCATTATTCTTGAAATACATCAAGAATAATTCCATTAATGAATGTGTATCCAAGCATTGAAAATGGATAACTAAATGTGATTTAATTATCATGAATAATATGACTTTGATTCATATTATTTATATGCATGGAAATGATGATCCGAGATAACTAAATGTCATTTAGTTATCATTGATATGAATAATATGTATAGCACTATCCATATTAATCATATATATTTTAAATTTGATTTATAATATATAAGAGAGATCTATATGTAAACAACATATACAATTTAAATGTTCATGTGAATTGGATTCACATTAGACGATTAATTGAAAATATAATTTACATTTTATTTTGGGTGTGTGAATATGATTCACATTTTTCAATGGTATGAATTCAATGTTCACAAAATAATTATGAATTATTTGTGTGAATAAATTTGCAACAATATTATTGGAATTTATGGAGAAATTCGTGGGATCCATGATACCATGAAATAGGAGAAGGTGCCACCTTCCATGTAAGGAGGATTTATGACCACCCTAGTCCTATTTGGAGTAGGGTCGTCAACCCTTCTATGAAAGGAGGCTTGCCTCCTTCCTATTTCTCCAAGAATGATTGATTTGGTTAAATTAAAAAATATTGATGATTATTCAATATATTAAATTTAGTTTAAATTAATTGTTGTTGCAAATATTTTTGCAACAAAATCATGGCCATTAAAAGAAACACAAATAAATCTCAACCATTGGATTTGTGTTGTCCATGGATTGAGATCAATGGGCTCCCAAAATATTATAAAATAAGAGGCAACCTATATATTCATTTTAAACAATAAAGTTTACAAGCTCTCTCTCTATCTCTTATCATTACACATGCTCCCTCTCTCTCTCTCTAAAGTTGTCGTTCACTTTGTGACCTAGAGAGAATCGTCATCATCCCTATGCTGTCGTGTTGCCGCTTCAAATGCTTGTGTGGATCTTTGTCTTCCTCGGTGCTTCCAGTACAAAAATAATACCTTGGATTTATAGTGATGAAATCAAGATATCCATCGCTTGGATCAACATCTTGGATGCGAGAAGGATGCGTTTCATCAATGTGCTCGCAAGCATCTCCTCCGCCGGGTCGAACTTAAGACAGACGGTCTCTTCATATAGAGAGTGCTATCACAACCACACTTTAAGAGGTATTCATGTATATTCTTTGTGGTTTAGATGAAATGACCTGATAAGTATTCTTAGATCATGTGGTTTCATCATTTAAAATTTTTAAATTTCGCTGCTCCGAGAAACTAGTACGACTAATCACTCCCGATCACATATGATGCGATCTTCATGCTTCCATGATGTGCTTAAGGTTTTCTACATAACCTTAAAGTGGTATCATATCCATGGTCGAGGTATTGGATATGATCTGAAACCCTAGGCGATCAAGGTTCATGTTTCAGATGCGCGGGACTCATTTTTTGTTGCATTGGATGAAAAATTCGAATTGGTTTTTCATTAAAAAAACCTACTGTTTGTGTATTGTTTGGGTGTGTTTTTTATTAAAATGTATTTAGAATGTATTTAAAATAGTTGTCTAATATTGGTACAAAAAGTACATGAAAATGACTCGAAGCATTCCCTTTATGAACATTCTTTTGCATGTATTCACGAATCTGTAAGAAAGTAATTTTTGCTTACTATTTTCTCATCATGAAACATGCAATAAACAATTGGATTAATTATATAAAAAAAACAGAAAACCGCTCGAATTTATTTAGCACGATTCCGACTTTGTTTGCCCTAGAATTTCTGTATTTAATGGATATGGGTCGGAAGATGATTAGATCATAAAATCTCTTTGCTTAATATGTTTATAATTCAATGGAAATTATGGAAACTATGAATTTTACTTTAGTAATCATTTTTCCTTATAATTAGGAAAATAATTGATTACTCATCATTGGCCATTGAATGAATGATTCATGAAACCCTAGTTTATCCTACAACAGTTGTAGGACAATCTTTATAAGCAAAACTTTGTTACTTGAATTGGATTGGGGATTTGTTTAGCAAATATCCTTATAATATTAATGAAAATGGGTTTGATAAATATTATATGGTAAAATTTTGGTTTTAAGGTCAAATATCATCTCATATACAAAATGATCAGATCACATTATCCTTACATGAGGCAGATATGGTGTCTAGTCAGGGATCGTTGGGGTAGCAAGTTGCTCTATGAGCGGTCTGTCCCATATCCTATGCGTATTGGCCATGACAACATGTAATATAAGGATATTGCTTGAAATGATCATGATGTATTTCTCTAATCTTTAAAATTTGAATAATATGTATTTTAAGATTATACCATCCTTCAAGTAATAATGAAGATTGTTTGTTAGTTGATTGATTGGATTGATAATTGATTTAATATGAATAAATTAATTAGATCCAATTAAAATAAACACTCTATTATGAATAGAGATGTTATTCCTTTGGAAGAATTAATTATGTGAATATCCATAACAATTAATTCAATTTTGAACATGATATGGAGGATCACATAAGTGACATCCATGGTCTCCCTTCAAGGCGAAGGGTTCTATTGCCATGGATTGTATGTAGGAGACGTCTGTCTGAAGTGGGAGCTTCTACATATAAGCGTACATGAATCAATCTCTTTATTACTCAAAAGTGTAAGGCCATATGCGCAGTGACCCCAATATATGTTCCTCATATTATTGGGGTCATGTTGGATTGCGCATAGAGAGTTCTAATCCTGTTGATGGTTGGTTCGATTAACAAATGTCAACATTGCCTTAGGAGTGGTTTTCTCAGGTGTTAAAGACTGAATTGGAAAATGTTAGTTGGACTTGCAAGGCTGAATGAGTTCCTACTTCTTTTAGTACGAGTTACAGTTTCTCATATTATTGGGATGTAACAACGGTGAGAAAGGAGATTCCAGATTTTACTTGAGATATAATGGTAAGTATTCTCTTACTTAAGGGAATGAATTTTCAGAGTTGACATGGCAAGAAAACTTTAATAAAAAATCCTTAATCAAAGTAAAATATGTAATTATGCAAATATTTGTTATTTCAAATAAGCCTACACTAAACCCACTCAAAACTATACTCAATAATAACTAGTAAATTATCATGGATTGGATTCAAGATCATGATATTGTCTTGTAGTTAGACACAAAATGTATGTGGTTACACTATATAAGTTTCCTCATAATGATGAGGAATGATAAATAAATAAACAATAGGAGAACAACCTTGGGTTTGTATCTCTCTATAGTCTTGATCTCTCATTGAATGTGCTTTAGAAGTATCATGTCAATGATGATCATAATTACCAAAAATCCTTATAAAATCTAAGAAGATGTTTTAGCATACATATGTGCTCTCAACATTTTATCATGAATGACATGGTTCACTTTATTATGCAAAATGGTGGCTCGATAAGAGATGATGTAATCAAATAGGTTGATTACCTACCTGAACCAAAGTCTTTAAGATGTAAGATGGATGTAGATATGATGAGCATCATCATTCTACTATATACACTCTAGTCTTTCGTGGAGCTTCATAATACTCACATTGTATGAATTGAATGAAGCATACATAAATTTTGAAATACTCTTATATTGAAATCTTTAGAGTTCAACATAAGAGATCCTTTGTCTTAAGAAATGGTTGTTTATAGATGAAGGAAGCGCAGTGCAAACATGGGTCTCACACAAGTGATAAGGAAAGTGTTGAACACATAAATTCATGGGTTTTAATTTAGTGAATTAATGCAATGTCATTGCAACCCTAAAAATCCCTCAATAAAAATTATTGATGAATTCTCAAGCTAAAAGAATAAAGAAATGTCAGCAAGAGAATTTGCTATTTATGTACCTATATAGCATACAAGATCAAACTCATGGAGGTTACGAAAATTTCGAAGGTTATTTAGGTCAATGAAAAATCAATGAAATAAAATCAGGAGTTCTATGCACATAATTCTTGGTTTTTGTGGATTTTTTGTCTTTTTAATTTTTTAATGAGTTTTTTTTATAATTTTTTATGCCTTGTCTGAATATATATTTTTTCTTACGAATTTTTAAATTTTGCAAATGTTTTAATTTCTGAAAATAAAAGAAAATAAAAACAAAGAAAAAGAAATAAAAGCAAAGAAAGGAAAAAGCAACTTGTTGTATTTTTCAAATAAATCAAAACGATGCAGAAATTTCAATTTTTTTATCTTTTTGGTATATTTCTGAAGTTTTTATGATTTTTGTAGGTATTTTTAATTTTTTGGACTTTCATATAAATAAAAACATGAGAAATAGAAATCAATGCAAATGTTTTTAGGTTTTAAAAATAGGTAATAAAATAAAAAATGGATTAAAAAATGCATGAATAGGAAGTCGAATTTTTTATAGTTTCCAGAAAGTAATTTTAAGAATTTTTTTGTGTTTCTATGAATTTAGAAGAGTTTTAGTGTTTTTAATATTTTCCTATTTTTTGGTTTTTATGAAATGATTTGGTCAGGAAATAATCAAATAAAAGCACGTAGACTCTATTTTTTTCTAAAATAGTTTTTATATTTTTATTGATTTTTTAAAATAAATAAGACATATTTTAGGTGTTTCCAAATTATTAAAAATAAGAAAAATAATTAAAATACAAAATAAAAATTATGATGAATAAAGGAGGTTAGTCGGATATTAAAAGATATTTTATGAATTTTTAATAATGTTTTCCTATTTTTTAAGCTACATTAACATGCAAAATAATATGTAGATGCATAAGGACTAAAATGCAAATAAAGTTAATTGGTGGACCAAATAGATAACAAAATTAAGTAGTATGGGGATATTCATGCAATATACCAAGAAAAAGCACATGCCAACACACGTGAGTCGCACTAGCACAGATATAAATGCAAATATTTTAGTTCCAGGGGCCAATCAATAACAACAAATATGCAGATTTATCTTGCAAAATACCAAGAAATCACATGCAATGTATGTGTTGCTGTTCAAACATTACTAAAAAGTAAATAAAATATATAACAAGGTTATTTATGCAAAAGTTCAATGAACAACATACTGATACATGTCCCAAAGGGACTTATTTGCAAAATTATAGATAATGCAAGGCTAGTTTAAATTGCACACCGGTCCACATGGCAGACGGGACGACTGCAATATAATTAATCTCTGATCTGATGGTTTAAGATGAAAGCTCTCTTGCACGTCATGGATTCGATCTTGATCTTGATCTTGATCCACAGCTTGGAATTGGGTGTAAATGTACGGTCTGGATTGAAACTTGCAGAAGTGTTATTGATCGTGCGATTATCAATTCTATTCGAAGAACACGTTTGAAGGCTCATTTTGACGAGGTTAGATTGTGAAGATCTCGCTTGTTCCTCACCATATTCTGCTCCTAATGGTCTCTGGATGCCTACAATGTTGCCCCGCATCGAATGAATATGGCTTTTATGCTCAACAACTTGCAGATGAAGATCTAGAGGTCGAGTTCCTCATCTGCTATAGAAGGGTCTCCATGTCTGTCTTCTTGAGTCCGAGCACTTTCCTAACACCTACAAAAGTTTGTTGCTGCTCGGAGGTTAACTTCGGCGGGCTTATTAGTGAAAAATAACGGAAAAATGAGGGTGGGCATGCGACTCTGGCTTAGGTGGTCGGAAGGGGAGTCGATTCTCCAGATTAATGAAGACCTAGGGGCTTAGACGATGGACGAAGATGAAGAAGGGGTCGGTGAGCGTAAGGCAATGGTCAGAGTTGAAGAACGATGAACAGGGTACCTCCGATCGAGCAGATCAGATGCAAATAGTGGATGATCTGATCTATCTAAATAAAAGAATTCAAAGCAAAAATTAAAAATAAAATAAAAGAAATTAAAACTAAGGTTACCTACAACAAAGAAATGAAGTGAAATCACCTTGATTCACTGGGAGCTTTGAAGAAGCGGAACTACGTTGGCGAAGGTCCGACGAGTAGGTGAATCACATCTGTAGCCTTTAATTCACGTTCCTGATCAAAGGTCCACTCCTCTATCACCAAAGAGATCTTTCTCTTACTCAATCCTGAGTAAATTATAGCAAAAAATGCATCAATCCGTAACTGGAGGTGGATGGGCTCCATAAATAGGATCGGGCACCGGTGAGAGTTGAATTTCATATTACATGTAATTCAAGGCGTGATCGAAAGAACCGATGACCTGGTCATGGAGAAGGGAGTTAGGGCTGGCAAAATGAAGAAGGAATCGAGAAGAGTTAATGAACGAGGTGTGCAAGGAAAATCGGAGAAGTTCAGCTGGCACGTGAAATGTGCGGGGAATGCAAGATGATTGGAGAGTTAATCCATGTCAACAGACCCATGATTAGCCAATCAACGCATGCTCAAAATAGGACAAAATATGTTACGTGACAAAAATAGGTAAAAAATGGATAATAAATAAAAAGAAAACATCAAATATTTTTGAAATAGAAAATAATGTTAAGAGAAAATGTTAGTAATTTAATTAACTTATTTGTAGTTATTTTTTAATTAAATAATATATATAAGGGTGAAATAAATAAAATATGTTATTTATATGTATATATACCTATATATACAACACCATGATTTTTAATCCATTATTTTTAAATATATATATATATATATAAATAATTTTATAATATACTAATTTACAATAATTTACAAGGATTTTAATGATATTTTTATTTTTTTATGAGATGATTTATTAGGGTAAATAAATAGTAATATTTTACAATATACAAAATGATATATACAATATGTACATGATTTTATTTTTGTATATTTTTGATTTTGTGCTTTTTATCTGTATTTTATAGAAGTCAATTGCAATATATACAAATAGTATACACAAAAATACAAACAAAATAAATAGACAAATTATATACAAATAATATACGTAGTTGTAGTATACAATAGTACCCCCAAAAGCCCTATTTCACACCTTAACTCTGATTTTTATTGAATCATTTCCATTTTAAAGATTATTTAATTTGGAGTACAATGAAAGTGAGTTTGGTTAATTTTGAGTTTTGGTGGAGAAGATATTGATTTGACAAGTTGAGCTTTGAGGCATTTTCAGAGTGTTGTTATTTACATAATGTACAAGGGTTTTTCTTGTAAATATTTTTATTATTTACAACTTATTTTTATATACAAGTTCCAAAAAGGGAATATTTTTATTTGCTAGGAATTTAGTGATAAATAAATTAGTGTAAGTAATGTATATTATATACAATAGTATACAAGTGATATATATACACAAATAGATACTGATTTTCTTGATTTAGGCCCCATCTCCCCCTACTTGATTCCTTTTCAATCAGGTCAAGTCTTGGCATTCACTTAAGATCAAGTTAGCATGTATATATTTACATATATATAGTCTTTAATTTTCTTTATTTTTCCTTTATTTCTTTATTTCCTTATTTTAGGTTAAAATATTGGTAAATACCCAATATGTACACATGAATGATGGTTGTAAAATGAGAGATTTATTAGTATTTACAAGTGTTTTATAAGGGATTTTAAGCTAAAATAAATGAATAAAGATGATGAAATGCAGATTCATCAGAAAGTGAAGGAGTTAACTGTCCTTCTATAATTTCTACTCATATGACATCCAAAGAGTTGGACGAATGCCAATATTGCAACGAGCCGATGTACTGATAGTATGGCTATCTAGAGTATCTAATATCCTTAGAGAAGGACTGAGATAGTGCATCGGAATATTATATATTTGCATATTATTTTTGAAATCGATTTGCTTATTTGATAAGATCAAAGTCTAATAATTGTATATCATTCTTCTAATAACACTTGCAATTGGTTGCATATATTTTAGAGGTCTAGAAAATTTGATCTTAAGGTTTAATGGTAATCCACATGGATGTTGATACAATTGTTGCAACAAGCTCCATTGGATAGATAGACTACATAATTCAGTGGGAGAGCCCTCGGTCTTAGAGAATGTCTCTATGACCAAGATATTAGAATACATTTATTGTTTATTTTAAATGTTGGAAATAAACTTGTATTCTGGAATAAACCTATCATAAAGAGTTATGATGGATATATTTCAGGTAGTAATCTAACATCTAGATGATCTACTAAATTAGAAAATGAATGAATGGTTCATTAACGTTGCTAAATACTGAAAATTTAAACCTTAAAAGATCAATAGGAGGATGAAGACCATTTGACAATGATCTGGCATCAAGCCTTGGACATATGTCTGTTGATGAGATAAATAGACTAGCAAGAGATTAAACTTTAGACTATCTGAAATTTCAAATCTTACATATTTGTTAATATTGTATTCAAAGTGAAATGTCCAATACACCCATAACTGAGAATGGTGTTAGATGCCATGGTATTCAAGATATCATACATATTGACGTATGTTGGTCATCTATATCATAAATAAACATTAATGATATGTGATATCTATTGATGATTATTTGTGATATGAGATTTCTCTCCTTCACCTTAGAAACCTTTAAAATGTTCAAAGATGTCACCTTTTTAGTTTACAACCGAAGTTTGAAGGAAGATGAAAAGAATTTGATTTAACTAAGGTAGTAAGTACTGGCGCCGTTGTATGGGAGCACTGCTTAGTAGTTTGATTTATTTTTGCTTATTTTTGTCTCTATCTCTTATAACCGTTTCTGATCTTATTCTACTTTGATTATTTGTGCGAGGGACTGTCGGAGTACGACTCTATCCATTTTTGAAGGAACAACACATGAGGAGCAAAAGACAATTGGAGATTGTTATTTTAGATAGAAGTTATTTTTGAAAAACATTTGTAAAAATTAAACTCATAGACATTTGGACACTCTAGAGACACTTGAACATTATTCGAGGTCTGTATCCTGAGTGCCGGTGCACTTGGGGGTCCTCACCGAGTTTTCACGCTTTTTCGCATTTATTTTCTATTTGATTGCTGAGGATTTAACCCCTAGATTTAGGATTTTTATTGCTTGACCTCAGTAATTATCTAAGGTCCAAACAACCAAATAGAATATCTATTCTTATAGATTGTATTTGTACTTAGTCAAATACAGGAAACGTTAATTTAATTGGTTAGAAGACCATACGCCAAGAGAGGCCGTATACAGTGCTTGCAGGACCCACTGTGGTAGGCACTGATCGACATCTAAGACCGGACTGAAGTCTCTTCTTTGATTAATTAACTACCATCTCTTCCTGCTAATAGAAGTTGCTCATATTAGGACGATTTTCTCATGCATCATATAGATTAGTTCTAATTTCTGTCTTTAAATTTATGCGTGAATCACCCTGCATGTAGAGTGCTGGAGAAAGGTACACATTTCTATCTCTACATCCATCATTGTGTTTGATCATGCATCGACTTTTCTGCTTTCCTCCCCTAGTATTATAGGACTTAAATAAAAGGGAAAATGAAAATTCGTTAGACATTGTCTTTCTTCAGAAAAACATCTAAAAAGAGATAACCGATAAAATCTAGGACTGTTAATGTAAACTTGACCTAAAACTGCGCTTCACACACAAAATTCTTATTTTGCGGAGAGTAACCCCCTCCTTGTCCGATTTATCTACAAAGAGTTGAGTGACTTGCACACAAGGATAGAGCCACACCTGAACCTTCTTCAGACTACCGATTCTAAAAATGATTAGATATTCTCCAGTGAGAGTCTGTGGGTAGATGGTAGTCGGTCCGTATTCACTTAGCATAGTGGGTGGTTTAGAGGACACCGCGAAAGCATGATCATCAAGCAACAAGCAGCAGGAAATGGTCCATACTTACACTATAATGGCTGGAAATAGGCGCAACTAGTCATAATACCTCAGGCCACTCTCCAAGGAGAATCAAGCTCCTAACAACTCGGTAACCCGCTCTGATAGATTGGATTATCACCATAAATAAAATCTGACAAGATAAATGATCGAAATCTTATGGTCATCACTGTGTTGCGTTGGTGAATTGGGGGTTTGTTTTCTTATCCTACTTGCATCCCAGATCTAATCTTCATAAATCCACACATTATGATGATGGGAAGGAGGTCTCTTAGGCTGCCTCTGGCAGCACCGCTTTCTAGAACTCCTCCCCATTCATCTAGGGCATCTTTAGAGAGCTCGGACATTCTCTTTGAACTTGAATTCGCCTCCACCCTATTCCCCGTCGATCATCCTTCTTCTACTATTGAGGTAGAACTAGACAAACCATCACAACTATACCTTCACTTGACAACACTTGAGCTAGGGTCTTTTGCCTTTGCGGATACCGGTGAGATGGCCAACAGTGAGGAGAGGACCAATGAGAAGCCGCAGACATCGTCATCGTATTAGACCAGGTCGCAATCAATAATATATTGCTCGCTTCCATAGAGACCATGCAATGACAGATCCGAGGCCGAGGTATTTTCATGGCAGAAGTGAGGAGAGAGCTTACACAGATGCGAGCCAGGCGAGAGGAGGAAGAACGTCCAGCCGGTGGTGGAGAAATACAAAGAGCTGAAGGTGGACGTCAGGACGAACTGCTTGATCCAACTAGTCCAGCCCGCAACATGAGGTAGTTGACCAACTCTAGTGCAACCCTTACACACCAATGGATCCACCTTATAGCAATCCTGGGCCACTTCGAGCTTCGCCCTCAGACCATCCAGCTATTGCCCAAGTTCCATGGGCTGGCCACCGAGGAACCCCATCTCCTTCTGCAGGAGTTTGAAATGATCTAATGCACCGTCCACGACATACTAGTGGACAAGGACACCATCAAACTTATCGCCTTCCCATTCTGATTGGTTGACAAAGCATCCTACTTGATGAAGCATCTAGGGAAGTTGATCACTACTTGGGAGCAGCTCCGAACCGAGTACTATAACAAGTACTATCCACTCGACCGGACCAATGCAGCTAGAGACATGATCAATAATTTCACCATGATCCCAAATGAATAGTTTCATGAAGCTTGGGATCGTTTCAAAGAGCTCATCGATAGGTATCCCTACCATGAGATTAGCAAGCTCAACCTTGTCCAAAGTTTATTTTCTGGGCTGACACCTAAGCTGCAGGGGCTAGTGAATGCCTTGTGTGGAGGTTCCTACTTCACCAAAGATAAAGACCATGTCTGGGCCATCTATGAGGAGATGTCAAAAAACTACACAGTGATGTCCCAGACCCGTGTCTACATTCAGTGGAAGCCTCTCCCACAAGCACTTTCATACCAAAGGATTGCACGCTGTGAGGCCGATCCTTCTACATCTTCTACGACAGCAACACTAGCAGAGTCTTCGACTGTCGATATGGGTATTATCAGCCAGAAGTTGGACCAGATAGATCGATAAGAAGCATTGCCAGGGCCTGTATAAGCTCAATAAGATTGATGAGCTGGCCCAGACGTTGAGTGACCTGAGGACCCAAATCATGTGCCTCCAAGAGGCACAGGCGGCTTCTCAGCCCCATTCTAGGTCACGAGATGATCTGAGGAGCAGTTTATCCCAGCCCTCCGCCTCGTATCTCGAGGTTCACCACATTCAGGTAGAGCCAATCTAGTCACTCCCACATTACCAACTGCCACCACCACCTTCCTCAGACACTCAGTTGGTGGTGTATCATCTGGATCAGCCCTTGGTAGCCCTTTCCTTTCCACTCCACGAGCATCAGGAGCCATTGATGGAAGTCAATGGGATCTGGTATTCCTAGTACTAATAACAACACAGGATCCGTCGTGACCCCCATCTTCCGATGGTCTACTAGAGGCACTTCATCCCAGTAGCAGCCTACGGCATAGGCAGGGCAGGGTGCCCAGTAGCATAAGCCCCATCAGCAGTTCTCCCAGCCTCCTCTTTACTACTAACGAGCTGCGAAAACCCTACTTTAATTTGCATGAATTATCATTTAAATTTGTCATTTCGTTGTAGGCGGGAATTCAGAATCGATCAAGAAATAACCTCAATTTTTTAATTGGCATGGTTTTATGTTTATTTTACTTGGGCAAGTCCCAAGGTTGAACTCAAGGAGGCAAAGAAACAACTTAGGATTTCGTCTATCAAAGTTCGTACATGATTTTCGAGATCATTTTTTTGGTATTTTTAATGCAATTTCAGAATGCAAAATGCAAATATGGCCAATTTTATGGACTAAAATCCAATTTCAATCAAATGATGTCCAAAAATTTTGAAAATTGGTCGAGATGTAAATTATTGTGAAATGAACACATAACAAATTTTTTTGATTTTCGGATGCAAGATGAATATTTAAAGAATTTTTGAATGCAAATGATGTGAATTTCAATATTTACTTATAATCAATATTAAACCTATTTTTTTTAAAAGAATAAAATTATCCAAGATCAATAACTAGGTGATTGATCTTAGAAAAATCCTAAACATTGAAAATACGAGATTTTATACATATTAAAAATTAAAGATTGAAACTACAAAATGATTTTTATAGAGCAAACCATGCAAGCAAATGCAATTATTTTTGGGCATGATTTTAAATATAATTAATTATGATCAATAAATTTTCGGAAATCTTTTCAGGCAATGGTTAATTAACTATGAATATCTAAGCAAAGATTGGGTTAAATATGCAATTTATCACAAGACAATTAATCATTAACTAACTACAAACCACAAAAATATCAAACATATGTCATATTTTACAGAATTAGTTGTAGAACAAAGTGCTATTTTTAGAATAATAAAATGATGCAAATTAGAGGCTTAAACTAATAGAGGAACACAAGGTTGTGCGTGCAATATTACAGAATAGAAAATAAAAATGAAAATGTATAAGAAGGTCCTAAAGAGAATTACCAGGACCTAGAGGGGTATATTTTTAAAAATTCCATTGCCACATGCCCTTTGATGGCGGGGGCTCTGTAGTAATTTCGACAAACTCCAGGGGTGTTCTTGAAATATTTCCAGTAGGTCAGGATGGGGCTTTTTGGTATCTCGGAGACCTCCAGGGGTGTTTACGCAAGTTCCCTCCACACACGTGCTATGCACGTGGGGAGGACCTCGGGTCGCAGGCCCGACGGAAAGGGGCGGTTGTGGGCGGAGCTTGGCCGTCGATCGAAAGAGCACTGAGGCTATGTGGTGGCTGGCTTCCTACGACGAATGGAGACGTGGCTGATGGTGCTGCTTCTCTGGTGGTCGTCGGGTCTGCAACAGGGAAAATGAGGGGAGCATGGCAGAGCAGGTGGAGGCAGCTTTCAGGTATGGTGGCTTGATGTCGGAAGATCGAAGGCAGGGGATGGAGTCTTCCTGGATGCTGGTAGCATAGTGTTGGTGGATTTGCGAGGATAACATGATGAAGAGGGCTCCTGGCTACAGCCAGGTTGAGTCGTTGGCGAGCACGATGAAGGTGGAGTCGAGGAAGAACACGAGACGAAGGCGCTGAGTCCGATCTCAGTGAAGTATAGAACGGGCAGAGAAGATGAAGTCGCAGCTGAATGGTTTGAGCGGAACCTGTATGGTAGAGCTGTGGTGAAGAGGTGAAGTTGGAAGGGGCAGTAGTGGAAGTCGGGGGTGATAAGATGGTTGATGCGAGGTATAGTGAAATGTATGGTCGGTGTCTCTACAATGGGGATGTTGGAAATGCGAGCCCACGGCGAGCCATTATGCAATAAATGTTGTTGCAATTCACTCCTTGATCTGAAATGAAGAATACATAATTTGCATAATAGGTCCCTTAGTACAATTAGGGTTATGTACCATGGCCATCTTAATGATCATACAGCTGTTGATTCAATTATTGAATCATAGAGGCTGGTGCTTAGATGAATATCTAATGAGTTAGATTGGGGACTCATCGAGCACCGTCAAATGATTATTAAGAGATGATCTCCAGCCTGAGTAGGAGATGGCAATCCTATCTCGTTTAGGTTGATATCTGACCGACCTCTTGATGCAGGTCCTCTGCATAGGAATAGAGATTCGGAGGTGTCGGATAAGTTAGGTCAATGAGTTGACTTAACGAGATCGAGATAACCAAGGTCCTATATCATATGCTGTCATGATATAGGCACACATCCTTTGACCAGAGACAGATGTGTTACTATATGTCTGAGTATGTACATTTGGCAGACCAATAGGTTGATGACCTAATCAAGGTCTATACACCGGCGCGCTGGTGTGCATATAAGGGCATATGAGTAATACGATCTCTCGAAGGGATCATACAGGTTCACCACTGAACCGGAAGACATGAGCTCACTCATGAGATATTGGGAAGAATCAAATTCCGTGCACGGTCGTCTCGCTTTGGAAGCTTGACTGAATTTGTTGGTTTGATATATACTTTTGGAAAGTATATGATCAAGACCTAGGTATGATATATGCTTTTGGAAAGTATATGATCAATACCGACTCCCAATGATCGAATGAGAAACTTACTGATAAAACCCTGAAGTAGACAGTGTAAAGTTGATCTAATACTTCGGGTTTATTCTGAGTCTTCCAGTATGCAGGATGTACAGGTATTGGGAATACCTGAGGGTGATGTGATCGTAAACGGTTGTATAACCATGACGCTTCCATTCCTAGGGAGTGATGAAACGGGTCTGGATTTTAGTGACTCCTCTCAGTAGAGAAGTAATCTGATCTTAGTCCAAATGTTGGACATTGATCTGAATGTGATTCAGATTCAATGAAAAGATTAGATTTGCGGTCTTGATTTAATCAAGCATCTATGGGAGGCCCGAGATCTGGATTTGAGATATGATCTCAATATCCATGTCACTATACGTGGAACAATACAATCGCCCTGTCCTTATCTCCAAGTATTCGCGGAGAAAGCACATTATCCTTGAAAGAGTTCATGGATAATTCTATTGTTGATATATGTATCCGAGCATTGAGAAAATGGATAATTAAATGTGATTTAATTATCATGAATAATATGAATTTGATTCATATTACAAGGAGAGTTATCTTAGATAATTAAATGTGATTTGATTATCAAAGATGTAAATAATATGAATGTGATTCATATTATTTGAGCACATGAGAATAAGTTATCCAATATAATTAAATGTGATTTAATTATTATGGATAAGAATAATGTGGATAGTAATATCCAATTATTCATAATATATTATAAATGTGATTTATAATATATTGGAGAGAGTTAAATATAATTTATATTAGTAGATTAATTATTAATGTGTATTGGATACACATTGTCTAATTAATTGAAAATATAAATTACATTTTGTTTTGGGTTGTGAATGTGATTCACAAATTTCCAATGGCATGATTGCAATGTTCACAAAATAAATTGGATTTATTTTTGTGAAATAATATTCAACAAAAGTTGTTGAGAAATATTAGAGAGAATTATGAGATAATGCAATCTCATATAATAGGAGAGGCATCCACCTTCCATATAGGAAGAGTGGACGGCCACAATTCCCACAAGGAATGTGGTGGCCGTCCACCCCTCTTATGGAAGGAGGCTTGCCTCCTTTCCTATTTCTCTAATTGAGATTGATTTAATATAAATCAAATTATATTCTACATATATTTGATTTTTATTAAATTAATTGTTGTTGGTTTTTACCAACATAAATCTTAGCCATTGAAAGAAACACAATCAATGAGAACCATTGGATTTGTGTTGTCCCATGGATTGAGATCCATGGATCCCAAAACCCTATAAATAGAGAGGCATACCCATGCTCTCTCTTTACACATAATGCTTGAGAAGCATCTCTCTCTCCCTCTCTCTTTCTCTTTAGAGGTCAGCCCTCTCTCTCCCTCTTATGGCCGTCCACCATGGATGTCATGGAGAGGTTCTCCATCGCCGCGGCATCATCGTTATGCTGCCCGTTCTTCTGCTCGTGGATCTCCGTCTCCTTCGGTGCGCCTCGCTCGTGAAGAAGATGTTGGATCTCGTGTGTCGAGATCAGGAGATCCGCCGCTTGGATCATCAACTTGGATTGCGAGAAGCACGCGATTCATCCCCGTGCTCGCAAGCGTCTCCTCCGTCGGATCGGACTTGAGACAGGAGGTCTCTTCGTTTAGAGACTCGATCGCAACCACGCTTCAAGAGGTAATCCTAATTACTTGTTTGTGGTTTAGACGAAACGATCCGAGAAGTGTTCTTGGATCATGTGGTTTCGTCGTATAAAATTTTTTAAATTCCGCTGCACCGAGCAACTAGTCCGACTAGTCGCTCCTCGTCGTATTCGATACGACGCTCACGCTTCCGTGATGCGCTTGAGGATCTAACCATATCCTTCAAGTGGTATCAGAGCCAGGTTGACGGTTTCGAATATGATTCGCTAACCGAGGACGACTTGGGTTCGTTAAGGTCGCGAAAGTTTTTATCGCATTTGATTTCGCAGATCTGTTTAGTAAAGAAATTCGGCACTGTTTAAATTGTTTAAACACGAATTTTATACTTGGATTATGTTCCCCATTAAATAAGGAAACCATAAGATCTGAGTTTGCGTAAATCGGATTTCGTATGCTCGAGATATGGTCGTTTTAATGAACATGTATGCACTGTTGCGGGAACTGTGAATCTGAACGTGATTAAAATGTTAATTACTGTTTAGACTTGCCTCGAAATGCATGAAACATCACTTAGGTTCTGTCCTAAATCAAATTAGCAAACTTTAGAAATTGACTTTGCTTAATTTGGATTTAATATGATTGAGATATGCCAATTTTAGTAAGTAGGGGTCACTGCTGAAATTGCTTTCCTAATCTAGAACCAAGTGATTGTCAATTAGTGAAATTAATTGTTAATTTCGTGAAATAATCTTGAAAAATATTTGTGAAATATTGAAACATGATTATTTGCCTAATTGACTTGGCCCCAACCAATTAGTTGATTAGATTTGATCTAAACTATAATTGGAATTACAATCATCAAACTTCTTGCTTGAATAGGACTCGGGAATTTGCCTAGCAAATTTCCTTAAAATCAAAATTGTTTTGATTACTATATGGTATAATTTCGGTTGAAGAACCGATGATCATCTCAAGTACAAAATAATCAATTTGGCATTATCCTTTCCCGAGGCGGATATGGTGTCTAGTCGGGGATCGCTGGGTCAGCGGGTTGCAACGTATGTGGTCCGCCCCACTCCCGTCGGTACTGGCCATGACAGCGGGTAGGGCCGGGATAATGTCCGAGGGATTATGATGTATTTTTCTAATTATTAAAATACGAATTAATACGTACTTTGAGAATAATACCATATATATATTCAAGCATAAAATTAAGTTTGATTGATTAAATTGGATTGATAATTAATTTAATATGATTAAGTTAATTATATCCAATTTAGAATACTCTAATATGATTAGAGTTAATAATTCCCTTGGAAGAATTAATTATATGAATGAGATTCATAGTAATTAATTAAATTTGAATAAGAGATGGAGGATCACATAAGTGACATCCATGGTCTCCCGTCAAGGCGAAGGGTTTCCGTCGCCAGGGATTGTATATAGGAGACGCCTGTACGAAGTGACAGCTCCTATATGCAAGCGCATCTGGATCGGACTCTTTGCTTCTCGAAAGAGTAAGGCCGTATGCGTAGTGACCCCAATATCGGATCCTCATATTATTGGGGCGATATTGGATTGCGCATAGCGAGTTCTATTCCTGTTGACGGTTGGTTCAATTAACGACGGGTCAACATCACCTTAGGGGTGGTGGGCCCGGGTGTTAAAGACCGAATTGGGAAATGCAAGTTGGACTTGCAAGGCGGAATGTGTTCCCGCTTCTCTTTATTGGAGTTGCAGTTTCTCATATTATTGGGATGTAACAAAGATAAAGAGGAGATCCCAGATCTTGCTGAGATATAATGGTAAGTATATCTCTTACATTGAAAGTGATTAAGGGAATGAACTTTCATTGTTGACATGGCAAGACAACTTTGATATAAAAACTCCTAAATCAAAGTATAATATGTGTATATATATATAAATATATACCCTTATGCAAATTACTTATTTCAGATAATCCTTCATTAAACCCACTCAATGTTATACTCATTAATAACCAGTAGAATATCATGGATTGGACCCTTGATCCAGATATTGTACTTGCGATTGGACACATAATGTATGTGGTTGCAATGTGCAAGATTCCTCATAATAATGAGAAGTGATAATTAAATAAGACAATAGGACTAAAACCCTAGGGTTTGTATGTCTCTATAAGTCTTGATCTTATCGAATGTACTTTTGAAGTGACATGTCGATGATGATCGTAATTATCAAATTAATCCTTATAAAATCAATAAAGATATTCTGGCATATATATGTGCTCTTGACATTTAATCATGAATGACATGGTTCTCTACATCATGTAGAATGGTAGCTCTATTAGAGATAATATATTCAAATTGTTTGAATACCTACTTGAACCGATGCTTCAAAGAGTTTAGATGGATGTAGATGATGAGTGTCATCATTCTAGTGTCTATACTCTAGTCATTCATGAAGCTTCATAATATTCATATTTTATGAATTAGGTGAAGCATGTATAAATGTCGAAATGCTCTTACATTAAATTCTTTTGAATTTAACATAAGAGATCCTTAGTCTTAAGCAATGGTTGTTTATAGATAAAGGGAGCGCAGTGGAAGCATGGGTTGGACCCAAGTAAGAAATATAGTCAAAAGGTTGATTGTATTTATGTAACTTCCATATGACATTTAAAGAGTTGAATGAATGCCAATACTGCAATAAGTTGATAGTATGACTATCAAATCTATCTAGAATCCTTAGAGAAGGAATCAGATAGTGCATCAGATTAATCTACATATAATCATTGATATTGACTTACTTATTTGATAAGATAAGGTCTAATAATTGTATCTCAATTTTCTAATGACACTTGCAATTGGTTGCATATGTATTAGAAATTTGATCTTAAGGTTTATTGGTCATCCATGTTGAAAGTGATGCAAGTGTTGCAACAATTTCCATGAGATCAATAGACTTCATATTTTTAGTGGGAGCCCTTAGTCTTAGAGAATGTCTCTATGACCTAGATATTAGAATACACTCATTGTTTATTTCTAAATGTTGGGAATAAACATGAAATCGGGAATAGACCTATCATAAAGAGTTATGATGGAGATATTTCAGACAGTAATCTTACATCTAGTAGACTCCACAAAATTAGAAAATTAATGAATTATTCATTAAGATTTCTAATACTGAAAATTAAACCTTTAAAAGATCAATAGGAAGATAAAGATCATTTGACAATGA
Organism: Ottelia alismoides; assembly: GCA_037367405.1. Taxonomy (NCBI): domain Eukaryota; kingdom Viridiplantae; phylum Streptophyta; class Magnoliopsida; order Alismatales; family Hydrocharitaceae; genus Ottelia; species Ottelia alismoides. Next base: position 533,613 of record JAZKJV010008492.1, on the reverse strand, counting down.
TCTGGCATCAAATTTTGGACATATGTCTGATGATGAAATCAATGGATTGGTAAGACATGAAACTTTAGATTGTCTAAAGATTCAAATCTCACATACTTGTGAATATTGTATTCAAAGTAAAAATGTCCAATACACCCTTCCTTGGGAAAGGTGTAAGATGCCTAGGTATTAAGGATCTCATACATATTGATGTATGCAGAGCATCTATATCATAGTAAACATTATGGATATGTGATATCTGTTAATGATTATGTATGATGTGAGATCTCTTCTCTTCACCTAAGAAACCTTTGAAATGTTCAAAGATTTCGCAATTTTGGTTTAGAACCAAAGTTCGAAGGAAGATGAAATGAATTCGATCTAACCAAGGTAGCCCGTACCTATTAGATGAATTCAAGAAATACCTTATGGAGATATGAATATCATTCCTATCTCAATCCTCCTAATGAACCTTAACTCAAAGGAGTTGTAGGGAGATACAATTGATCATGTGTGACATGATTTAATCAATGATTAATCCTAGCATAATTATCTCTTAAGTTTCCAAGATATATATGTAGTAGAGACTGCATTATATACTTAATAAGGTTTCATACATGTAAGCTGGAATCTAGCACTAGAGAGTGCTACTTCATTAGGAAAATAAAGGATGGTATTGGATACCTACTTTATGACCTTGAGATTCTTGAAAGATCTCATCTTTGAGAATATGATTCTTATAGGATGACTCTCTGCAGAATCAAGATGAAAATGAAGTAAAGGAACTCATTTAATCTTGAGAAGATAATGAGGCTCCTGAAATCGGAAACTGAAATAGATAATTAAAGATGAAACATTAATACCTCTTTAAATAAGTTTGAGGATGGATTCCATGTGTCAGTTAAATCTGACGATGATCGGATTTCATGTGATGAAGCTCCTGAGGATCATGACATGGAAAGATGGATGTTAGCAATAAAGTCTAATGTAGACTTCATATACAAGTGTTGTATATGGACCCTCGAGGATCCACCTATATGGGTCAGACCCAGTAAGGTGTAAATGGATCTTCAAGAGAAAAAGGGAACCTGATGAGAAGGTAGAGACCTTCAAAGCACGGTTCATAGCCATGAGCTACACACCGAAGAAAAGACATCGCTTGCGATGAGGCTTGCTCTCCAGTGACCTTGCTTTAACCCATCAGAATATTGCTAACTATAGCTGCACAACTTGACTATGGCATCTTCATGATGTGAGTCAAGATTGCATTCCTCTATGAATACCTCTCTGAGGATATTCATATGAAGTAGCCCCAGGGCTTCATGGTTGAGGAAAGCAAGGTGTGCTAGCTGAAGAACTCCATATTTGGACTCCAATAAGTTTCTTATAGATGGAACATAAGATTTGATGAAATTATAAATGTTGTGATTTCAGATAAAATCTTGATGAACCATGTGAAGCTTAGTGGGAGTGCCATTGTGTTCATCGTGCTTAATGTAGATATTATTCTAATCATATAAGACTAAATGATAAGTGTTTTATAATTTGGTTGTTCCATACCTTGAGATACGATTTCAAGGATACCTCTTAGATCTTAATTCTGAAGTCATTCAGAAGCAAAGAGAAGAGGGTATTGGGACTGTCGCATTAGTAGTACACCTTGGACTTATTCCATTTTCTGGACGATTCCAAGAAAAGCTTCCTTCCCTTAAGATGTGGTAGTGACCTGTCTAAAGGGATAGCACCTCAAAGAGTTGAGGAAGTGAATGCTAGAACTGCTTGCACTTGTGCATCAGTTGTGAGAAGCTCGGTATATGCTAGATGTGTACAAGAGCCAGATGTCTGCCATGCAGTGGGAGTAGTAAACTGTTACTAATCCTACTATGGAGATAAAACACTTGGTTGCAGTAATAACAATATCTTCAAAAATGATGAAACTTAGAGATAGTGATCTCAAAGTCTTATCTTCAAAAGTTTAAGATCTTGTAGATAGTGATCTATAAGGGTCTTGACTGCAGTTACCTTAGGGGATAGAGATCTCCAGGAATGAAGGTATTCTAATAAGGATTATGGGAATACTGGTTATGATAATTAATAAGATGTAGTGTCATGGACACTATAACCAACAAAATTGAGTATCGGTTGCATGAGATGCAACATTCGCATTGGATGCGAGCACTGTTACTAGGAGATATGCAAGTGCCGTAAAAGGACTTGGCGTAGTCTCTTGGCAACAGAGTGACTGATCAGCTTACCTAGCTATTTTCTAAATAGCCTATGATTGTCACATGAGTGTGGGTTTAAATTATTAGCCCATTAATGGCTCTTTGGGCTAGTGGGAGATTGTTGGAAATGCGAGCCCACGGCGAGCCATTATGTAATAAATGTTGTTGCAATTCACTCCTTGATCTGAAATGAAGAATACATAATTTGCATAATAGGTCCCTTAGTACAATTAGGGTTATGTACCATGGCCATCTTAATGATCATACAACTGTTGATTCAATTATTGAATCATAGAGGCTGGTGCTTAGATGAATATCTAATGAGTTAGATTGGGGACTCATCGAGCACCGTCAAATGATTATTAAGAGATGATCTCCAGCCTGAGTAGGAGATGGCAATCCTATCTCGTTTAGGTTGATATCTGACCGACCTCTTGATGCAGGTCCTCTGCATAGGAATAGAGATTCGGAGGTGTCGGATAAGTTAGGTCAAAGAGTTGACTTAACGAGATCGAGATAACCAAGGTCCTATATCATATGCTGTCATGATATAGGCACACATCCTTTGACCAGAGACAGATGTGTTACTATATGTCTGAGTATGTACATTTGGCAGACCAATAGGTTGATGACCTAATCAAGGTCTATACACCGGCGCGCTGGTGTGCATATAAGGGCATATGAGTAATACGATCTCTCGAAGGGATCATACAGGTTCACCACTGAACCGGAAGACATGAGCTCACTCATGAGATATTGGGAAGAATCAAATTCCGTGCACGGTCGTCTCGCTTTGGAAGCTTGACTGAATTTGTTGGTTTGATATATACTTTTGGAAAGTATATGATCAAGACCTAGGTATGATATATGCTTTTGGAAAGTATATGATCAATACCGACTCCCAATGATCGAATGAGAAACTTACTGATAAAACCCTGAAGTAGACAGTGTAAAGTTGATCTAATACTTCGGGTTTATTCTGAGTCTTCCAGTATGCAGGATGTACAGGTATTGGGAATACCTGAGGGTGATGTGATCGTAAACGGTTGTATAACCATGACGCTTCCATTCCTAGGGAGTGATGAAACGGGTCTGGATTTTAGTGACTCCTCTCAGTAGAGAAGTAATCTGATCTTAGTCCAAATGTTGGACATTGATCTGAATGTGATTCAGATTCAATGAAAAGATTAGATTTGCGGTCTTGATTTAATCAAGCATCTATGGGAGGCCCGAGATCTGGATTTGAGATATGATCTCAATATCCATGTCACTATACGTGGAACAATACAATCGCCCTGTCCTTATCTCCAAGTATTCGCGGAGAAAGCGCATTATCCTTGAAAGAGTTCATGGATAATTCTATTGTTGATATATGTATCCGAGCATTGAGAAAATGGATAATTAAATGTGATTTAATTATCATGAATAATATGAATTTGATTCATATTACAAGGAGAGTTATCTTAGATAATTAAATGTGATTTGATTATCAAAGATGTAAATAATATGAATGTGATTCATATTATTTGAGCACATGAGAATAAGTTATCCAATATAATTAAATGTGATTTAATTATTATGGATAAGAATAATGTGGATAGTAATATCCAATTATTCATAATATATTATAAATGTGATTTATAATATATTGGAGAGAGTTAAATATAATTTATATTAGTAGATTAATTATTAATGTGTATTGGATACACATTGTCTAATTAATTGAAAATATAAATTACATTTTGTTTTGGGTTGTGAATGTGATTCACAAATTTCCAATGGCATGATTGCAATGTTCACAAAATAAATTGGATTTATTTTTGTGAAATAATATTCAACAAAAGTTGTTGAGAAATATTAGAGAGAATTATGAGATAATGCAATCTCATATAATAGGAGAGGCATCCACCTTCCATATAGGAAGAGTGGACGGCCACAATTCCCACAAGGAATGTGGTGGTCGTCCACCCCTCTTATGGAAGGAGGCTTGCCTCCTTTCCTATTTCTCTAATTGAGATTGATTTAATATAAATCAAATTATATTCTACATATATTTGATTTTTATTAAATTAATTGTTGTTGGTTTTTACCAACATAAATCTTAGCCATTGAAAGAAACACAATCAATGAGAACCATTGGATTTGTGTTGTCCCATGGATTGAGATCCATGGATCCCAAAACCCTATAAATAGAGAGGCATACCCATGCTCTCTCTTTACACATAATGCTTGAGAAGCATCTGTCTCTCCCTCTCTCTTTCTCTTTAGAGGTCAGCCCTCTCTCTCCCTCTTATGGCCGTCCACCATGGATGTCATGGAGAGGTTCTCCATCGCCGCGGCATCGTCGTTATGCTGCCCGTTCTTCTGCTCGTGGATCTCCGTCTCCTTCGGTGCACCTCGCTCGTGAAGAAGATGTTGGATCTCGTGTGTCGAGATCAGGAGATCCGCCGCTTGGATCATCAACTTGGATTGCGAGAAGCACGTGATTCATCCCCGCGCTCGCAAGCGTCTCCTCCGTCGGATCGGACTTGAGACAGGAGGTCTCTTCGTTTAGAGACTCGATCGCAACTACGCTTCAAGAGGTAATCCTAATTACTTGTTTGTGGTTTAGACGAAACGATCCGAGAAGTGTTCTTGGATCATGTGGTTTCGTCGTATAAAATTTTTTAAATTCCGCTGCACCGAGCAACTAGTCCGACTAGTCGCTCCTCGTCGTATTCGATACGACGCTCACGCTTCCGTGATGCGCTTGAGGATATAACCATATCCTTCAGGGGAGAGGCCAGAACTGGGGCAGATGCGCGCCAAAGAGGCTGGATCTTGCCGCAGGAGGTGTCATCGGAACTGTCACGTCCACGTGTCAGTGCTCTATCGGTGGATGAAGTTTGCGGAGGGAGGTGCTGCGATTTATAGGAGAAGAGGAGTTGGTCAGAGATATCAAGGAATCAAGGATGAGATATGTCTGGAAAGAGAATGGTAATCACGAGGCAGGGATCGATTGACCAACGATTTGGAAAAATCGAGGGGTTGGTTACCGGAATAGGAAATGGGGGCACAGGGGAGAAGACGACCACACACGAGATCGAGGGGGGCGATAGTGGGATTTGATTTGGAGATTGGGGATTGATCACAAGGAGGATTCGATGGGAGTGGCAGTGGCAAAAAGATGGAAAGGGAGAGGCGATTGGCGGTAGAGATCTTCGCGGAGGTGCGGGTTACGCAGGGGTGAACGAGGGACGACGACACATGATTTGGGAAAGTGAGGGGAGAGTCGGAGGAAGGGGATGCATAGGGGCAATCCACTCGCCCGAGATTAGACGCCCCTGATGCGTCCACGTGGCATTTTAGTTTATATTTTTATTTTTTTATTTTTATTGACACATGGCAGCTCCAGGAGCTGCTACATGTCAACCTCACAAAAATCGAAAATATACAATGGAAAGAAAAAATAAAAAAAGAAATAGCAATCGACCTCAGATCGAAAAATTTTCTCATGAAAGTTGCTCGTCTCGAGAGATCTACAACTTTCATGAATAGTTTAAAACAAAAATCGATCATTTGTACAAAGCGATTTTTTTGGGATATTCCATGTACCTAGAATACCTTGATTTTTGGGTTTAATAATTTTTTTGTTATTTTTAAACCAGATAAAAATCCGAAAAAATATGATAAAACAAAAGATAAATATTTACACATTAATCTATTGATTTGGATTTTTATTAAATAAGAAAAAAATGAAATAAAATAAAATACGAAAATGACAACTTTTATACAGACTGTTAGTGAAGACTCGGACTCTGTTAATTTCTTTCATTTCAAGCTCATCTTGGATTTGGATTTTTACGTATTTTAATAAAACTGTCATCAAAGAAAATAAATGAAAACGAAATAAAATAAAATGAGTTAATTATGTACATAAAATAATAGGTCAAAAACTGATAAAATACAAAATGTACAAAGGTGGCCCAAAACCCAACTTTCACATATGAGCTCCGCTTCACTAGAACTTGGTCTTGTTTTGAAGGTATTCGAGTGGATACTGTATGAGGAAGATATCAACGTTTTAGTCTGGAAATCTTAGAATTATGATTTGAGTTTCTAGTCTGCTTATTTGTGTTAGTGATTTTTTTGTATCTTTCATTTATTATTGTTAGTATTATGTACACAACGGAGCTGGTTTTAGGTGATTTGGAGTTAGCATATTTAATTAAAAATCAGGGAAGTTAGGCTATTTTACTTGTTAATTAGGCTGGGATTTTTGGCTTCTTATTTTATGCAATAATGAGTGATAAAATGCAATTATTAGTTATACATGCATGGATGCTAATTATGCAGAATAAATGAAGAAATGTCAATGAATTTTGGGGATTTGAGCTTAATTAGTCATTTTTAGAGTGATGAATCATTGATTCATCATCTCCCTATACTTAAACCATACTCGTCCCTGAGCATCTAAAGAAATGCTATGAGGTGACATGAGATAGGGTTCCATACCATGACCATGAACAAAAGGTGAAAATGAAACTAGACCCGACCTTTGGATTATTAGTTTAATGGAACTTCTGTGTGAATTAGAATTTTAAAATCAACAACCTCCAAGTTCTACACATCATTGTCACAGTTTTGGCTCAGAAGTCATCTTAAATCAATCCCCTTCCCAAATTATACCCCAAGAACATTGAGCAATCGACTCATGTGTGTGAAAAGTTTTATCTCTTCCCATCCAGAATACTAGACTACCATGCAAACCTTCTCTCCAATAACTCGTCCTCAGGGAGTCAGGTATTTCCTTCTAATGTCAATAGAGTTGTGTTCACAATCGAAGAGGGGGAAAATTAGAAGGAGAAACGAATTGGAGGGTGACCAGTGTAGTCACCTCTCCTTGTGAAGCCGAACAGTTTTGCTAAGTCTCCACCAAGATCTGCAGGTTTTCTTGAAGCTTGGACCTTTTTGGTCAAAATATTTATTTGGTAGTTTTCTTCTTTTTGTTTGGATATTTGGTAGCTCTGCTTGGATCTTCTTGTGCCCCTACCGATATGGAATCCTTTTTCTGTACATGTTTTGGGGTCTTAGAAAAAATTGTGTTGAGCCATCCATCCCTTTTCTGAAGCTTTATTTCAATCCGAACTCCAATCTTTAGATGTCCACGCTACCAGAAAAGAAAGTCACAAAGACTTTCAACATCTCGTCTAAGTTGAGCTAAGTGCATAGTGCGAGAGTACAAAATAATTCCCTATTCCATAGTCGTACACAAAATGAAGAGACCATGTTAGACACTAAGAGTCAAACGTTGCACATTGTCATGTGGAACTCAGAGAGTTAAGTCATAAACCTGAAGCTTCTAAAATCCTTTTTCTCAGTGAAGTTCCTCTGAAAATTAGGTGGATTAAGGTCAAGTCCAGACCACTCTCGGTTTCTGCTCATAACTCGGTTCAGAACCCAAGGGCTTTTCACAAATGCATGTAATGCTGGATGAAGTTCAAGTGCATGAAATGCATACACATTTTTTGTGATTTGTGTTTTTTTATTTGATTTTTTTGAGAGATATACTTTTTTATGCAAGGAAAACTTTTTTTACAACAATGAATAAGAAGCACTTTTTTCAAAAAAATGGTTGGACATAGTCTATGTTAGTAGCAAAATTCTCTCTCTCTCTCTCTCTCTCCTTTTTTATGGTTTTTACAAGTTAGTTACCCATCCCATAAATACATATAGACTTATGCGAAAGTATGAGATATGGGTAAAATATATACATAGTATATATACACACCCTCCTATACTTAGCGAGTGCTATGTCCTCAGAGCACAAGAAGCACAAAGACATAGCCGGGGCTAAGCGTAAGAGAGTGAAAAAGAAAAAAGATAGTTCGCCCACCCCCTATACTTAGACTGTGAACATTCTGAGTATAGAAGAAGAGAAAAACTGAGGCGGTCGAGAGATGTGAATGAGGAGAGTATATACAGAGGGGCATCGCTTTCTCTTACTTAGGCTCTGGTCAACCTAAGTATAGAAGAAGGGTGGAAATGGAGTGATCATGAGAAGGATTGGATGAAGAGATTAGTACATACAGATGGCATCGGTTCCCCCTATACATAGGCCTTGGACTAAGTAGATGAAGAAGATTTACAAGGGAACCAATGGGATCAGGAGGGAGGGAGGGTAGCTAATGATTAAGTTGGTTTTCAACCGATATTTTTGTGAGCCTGAGGTGGGAGATCGTAATGATAAGAAGAAGATGAAGCATATGACTCCCAACCATTGTAAGTGTTATCCTCAAAAAAATCATGCTGGAGAGTAGATGAACCGTTTCAATCAGATGATATTCAACCATCATCGGAGGTATCCTCAGAGGAATAGTATTTGAAAGTGGAGGCACTCTAGATATTCTTATTCTTAAGTTGCCTTATCAGTTTGCGCTTAGTCTTGGGGTCAATCGATTCGTCCTAGGATGAATATTCAGAAGCGCTAGTCTCAGTTAGCTGATAAGATATTATTCCAGTATATTTAATGAGACCAGGAGAATCGGCTTTGGATGAATAATAGTGAGGAACAAGAGTCGTCGAACGGGAATCAGTGTTTGAATCCTTGCATAGATAAGGATTTAGAGCTGCCGAAGAGACCTCACTCATGTAGATTACCTTGTATGGACATGATGAGGTATCATCAGACGATTCCTTCTTCGGCATGTCAAAGGTGACTTTCTTTTTAGATGAAGGAGCAGGCATTTTATTTCGTGTTGTCTATGAACGTGATAGAGTGTTGATAATAGAGTCTCTATCTGAAAATCCATTGAAAATTTTCTCCTTGTTCAGTGCACGTCCCACATATTTGTTCTTAGTTTTCTTAATGTTGGTGCACTCCGGAGTTGGATTGAATTGGTCAAGGTGGTCAGAGAAGATTTTGGCCGACTTAGGGTGAGCCCATGTATATGTCTCAAGATCATATAAGAAGTCAGTTCCCATGGTGGGAGAAGCGGGAAATGGAACAATGGGATGAGGCTCTAAACTACTGGTTAGTGCATGCCCCTCATATTCATTCTTAATTGACTTGATGTTGGTGCATTCCTGTGTCAGGTTGATTTGATCAAAGTGGTCAGAGGAGATTTCAGCCGACTCAGGATGCGCCCATGCATATGTATCAAGATCATATAAGAAGTTAGTTCCCATGGTGAGAGCAACGTGAACTAGAACAATGGGATGCGTCTCTAAATCAATAGTCTCTTCAACAACCATTATCTCAAGTGTAGCAGCAGAGTAGGGCTCATCTACCACTTGATAGTTACGGCTGTTGATAGCTTCATGGGTTGCCTCAAATTATCGTCTTTCCTCAAAGACTGGGTGAGATCAAAGTTCTCCCAATTTTGTAAATTAATTTCCGAGTCTCACACTCAATAATTGCCTTAGTCAATGCCAAGAATGGCTTTCCGAGAATGATGGAGACTGGGAGAATTCTCCTTGATGCTCAATATCAATGATTGTGAAATCCACTTTGACCGGAGTAGCTTGGAATGTAACGATGACTGAAATGGTTCCTCTTGGCCATTTTATAGATCGATCAACCAGTTGAACGATCTCTCTTATCTTCTTGAGAGGTCCGAGTTTGAGATTGTCAAATATAGAGGTCTGAAGGATACTGATTGGTAAGTAATCATTGATTCAAGCATGGGTAAATGTTGTGTCTTTAATTCCATAGTCAAATATGGGCAACCGCTTCACTATACGACTCTTGGTTTTTCTCCTCAACACCAAGGAAGTTGCCATTGACAAGATATGTCTTTCAGTCTTTGTTCTCGTCCTACCTGACTTTTTCATCATTAATTTGCTCATTACAAATCATTTAAGGTCAGGGAAGTGTTCAATGGCTTGTATCAAGAGAAATTCAAAAATCAATCTTTTCTCCAGTGCTTCCCTGAGACCATGGTCCAAATTCTTCAAATTTTCTTCACTTTCAATTTTTATGATTTTTTTGAGTGTTTTCGATTATTTCAATTTTTTGGTATTTTCTGTGTGGTGTTGTGATGTAGTGCTTTCCGTAGATGAGAAGGGGGTTTGATGTGCTGAGTCAGAATCAGAGTCAGAGTTATTCTTAGGTGAGTAATATGCAGAAGTGTCGTTGTCAGAGTCGTCCCTAGGGTGAACATAGTCTATGGGGTTTTGAATATCCTCGGGGTTCTTAACATTAGAACCAATTATTTCATTCTCCACTTTCATACTCAAGCTTCCATAAAATGAAATTAGTCATTCGGTGAAATTTCAGAATATTTCCTCTGTTAATTCATATCTCTTACTTATTCTTGAAATGTCATCCTCCAAAGAATTTTCAGAATCAATCATGTGAGCAGTCCATGTGGTTTCTCGTTTTTGAATTTGAGATCCAATCATTGCATCTTCCATTTTTATGTATGAGTTGGGAGAAGATCATTTTGGATGATCCATTATATGATCGTTATCTTCTGAAAATTTCTCCTTAAAAATCATGGAAGGATTCTGCTCGATAGGATAGAAACCATATGTCTCATACTCAACATGGTGTGATTCATGTATGTTTAGTTTGTTTGAGTAGAGTTCATTCCTTTGATCATGATTGGTCGGACCCTTATACTGTGGAGTCAATATACAGGTTTATGTTTGTCAATATCATCAATCCAGTCCTCTGTATGAGTGTTATATTTGAAGATGGGATTGTCACAGTTAACCCAGGATGGAAGATTATCAGGTGCAGGCCAATCCTCTTGATCTATTCAGATTTTCATTTTATTCCCAATGGTCAAATCGAATTATGGATTTGTAAAGTATTGACCTATTCAAACAATATGGTGAGGAGAGATTGAAGTCAATGGATTTGTTGTCTCATCCGGTCATTCGTCTGAAAAGTGATTTTATCTTCAAATGATTCATGAATTCCGATGAGAAATGGGTCAATCCAAGATGGTAGTTGCTCATTTGTATTCAATGGTGGGGGAGGTGAAAGATGTGAATAAGTGTTAAACTCGATCAGATTCATCATGTGGTTAGAGTCTCCCACGAATGAAAGATTGACATTTACACAGTATGAAGGATAGAATTTATGATCAGAATAGAGAGGGTTGTCATTCATGGAGTAGATTGGATTGGTAGAGAGGATTGGATCTATTTGTGGGTGAGAGTCTCCTGTGAATGTTGGATGATGCTTGTTAGAAGAGGTTTTAGATAATTTTGGTTTGACCAAGACAAATTCATTTTCATAGTATAGATCTGATGGATACTCGGAAAAAATGTCTCGTCATCTTCGAAGAAGGTGGATGAGTTATTATGATAGATATTGGTTGAAAATTTTTATGTGTACGGGATACTCAAGAGTAGAAACCCGAAATTTTAAATCAAGGAGAGTGATGGCACAAGTGTACGGTTTTTGATATTCGAGATCGGTTCACACACACCAATGCAAACACAAATCAAACCCCAGGTTCACCAACTCACACAATGAAGCTGCAAGAGTTCGGCAAATTATCTTTTCAATTTTAATTGGTGATAAATTCAATCTTAGAAAAATTTAGCGAGCTATTAGGTGCCGAAAATATTCTTAAAGATTGACTCGAATTCATATGACTAGTTGCACCTACTTTCAGCCAGTATGGATGTAAGTACAGACCGCAAAATGGCTACCCGTTACTTAAGGATGGAGCCTTACACAATGTCCTTTAAACCACTCACTCTGCTAAGGAAATCCATATCGTTTATGGGCTACCCGTATTTCCTCACTGAGAAGTAGCTAATTGTTTTTATAGAATCAGTAGTCTGAATGAAGATTCCGGAGCTGGGCTCTAACCTAAGTGTCGTCTCTCTTTCACTTAGACAAATAAATGAATCCAAGGTCGGGGTTGCTCTCCCGCAAAAATTCTTGATTTTATGGGTTAATTAAAGTCAGTGTTGTTTAGCAGTCTCAATTTTATTTAGGTGATCACTTGAAAAATTAGATGAGTAGAAATTCACATTTACCATCCAATCCCAATTTCCTTTAAATTTTATGTGACAAAGCTGGAGGAAAAACTTCGGGAAAAGCCGATGCACATGAAAAACTAGGATGTATGCTTAATTAGAAGACTTATAGTGATTCCTCGCAATCTCCAGGATGCAATACAAGAATTAAAATTATTCTATATGAATGCAAGCCGTTAAAAACCACACCTAGCAGATAGTTCTATTAGCCAGGAAGAAATGAGTTAAATTTTTGACTAAGTTGAACGATCTAATGTGCATCTCGATTAAAGTGCAGTGTGCTTCTAGATTTTACGAGCACAATCAGAGAATCCTAGAAGCTCTAATAGCCATATGTGTTGGTCTAACCTACGAGCCACTCAAGTTGGACCCCACCCTCACCAGAGAGTGAAATAAGCTACGACACACTACAGAGAAAGTTCAAGGTCTTTTTACACACGCAAGAGTCCAAATGGACATCACTGTAAATGAGCAACTAATTACAAAAATTAAAATCGCAGAAAAAAATCCTAAACTCTACGCTCTCTCACGACTCGACTTGATCTTAAATTTAGGCAGCTTTTCAGAAGTTGGTGAAGATGCATTGGTTTTCTAAAATCACTCCACGTACGCCAGGTACCTCACACGAAAAATAAGTGAGAGAGTGTAGAAGAGTGACACAAAGATTAATCAAAAGTAAAACAAGAGAATAAATGCTGAAAATAAAAAATAAGAAAATAAAATAAATACAGAAAAATATAGAAAATATAGAGTGAAGATTCGCGGGTCGGACTACCCGAATAAGGAAAACCAAACACTAATTTTCTAGACAAAACCTAAGCCGTTTGCCTCCCTGACGACACCATTTGACAAGCCATGAAAACCCTACTTTAATTTACGTGAATTATCGTTTAAATTTGTTGTTTCATTGTAGGAGGGAATTCAGAATCGATCAAGAAATAACCATAATTTTTTTAATTGAAGTGGTTTTATGTTTATTTTACTTGGGCAAGTCCCAAGGTCGAACTCAACGAGGCAAAAGAACAACTTAGGATTTTGTATATCAAAGTTTGCGCACAGTTTTTGAGGCGGTATTTTGTTGGTATTTTTAATGTAGTTTAGGAATGCAAAATGCAAATGTAACCAGTTTTAGGGACTAAAATGCAATTTCAATCAAACAATGTCCAAAAATTACGAAACTTGGCCTAGATGTAAAATATGGTGAAATGGACAAATAGTATTTTTTTTGGAATTTTCGGATGAAAGATGAATATTTAAAGAATTTATGAATGCAAATGATGTGAATTTCATTATTTAACTACAATAAATAATAAAACTATTTATTTTAAAATAATAAAATTATCTAAGATCTATCACTAGGAGATTAATCTTGGAAAAATCCTTAATATTAAAAATACTAGATTTAATACCTACTTAAAATTAAAGTTTTGAATCTACGAAATGATTTTTTTATAAAGAAAACCAAACATGCAAATGCAATTCTTTTTTGGTATGATGTTAAATACAATTATTTCTATGATTCGTGAATTTTCGGCAATTTTTCGGTAGTGATTAATTAACTATTAATTTCCAAGTACATATTGGGTAAAATATGCAATTTATCGCAAGAAAATAAATCATTGATTATCCACATACCACAAAAATATCATGCATATGTCATATTGTAGAGAATTAGTTGTTGAACAAAGTGCTATTTTTATAATAATAAAATGATGCAAATTCGAGGCTAAAACTAATAGAGGAACCCGGGGTTCTGTATGTAATATTAAATAATAGAAACTAAAAATGAAAATGCATAAAAAGGACCTGAAGAGAATTACAAGTCCCCAAAGTGGTATACTTGCAAAAATTCCAAGGGGCACGTGCGCAGTACGTGCCCTTGGATGGTAGGGGCTCTCTGGTAATTTCGCGAAACTTCGGGGTGCTCTTGAAATATTTCCAGTAGGTCATGTGTGATATACGTGATCTCTTGGATAGGGATTTTCGGTATTTCAGATACCTCCAAGGGTGTTTACGCAAGTTCCCTCCACACATGTGCTATGCATACGGGGAGGGCCTCGGGTCGCGTGCCTGGTAGAAAGGGGTGGTTGTGGGCGGAGCTTGGCCGTCGGTCGAAAGAGCGCAAGGGAAATATGGTGGATGGGCTCCTGCGGTGGACAGAGATGTGGATGATGGTGCTGCTTCTCTGGTGGTTGTCGGGTAAGCAGCAAGGCGAATGAACGGAGAACGACGGAGCGGGCAGAGGCAACTTCTAGTTGCGATGGCTTGATGGCCGAAGACCGAAGGCGGGGATGGATGTTTCCTGAATGCTGGTGGCGCAACGTTGGTGGATTCGTGTGGAGAACATGATGGAGAAGGCTCCTGGCTCCGGCCAGGTAGAGTCGTTGGCGATCACGGTGAAGGTGTAGTCAAGGAAGAGCACGAGGTAGAGATGCAGAGTCTGATCTCGATGAAGCGCAGAACGGGCGAAGAAGATGAATTCACAGCTGGAAGATTTGAGCAGAACCTATATGGTAGAGTTGTGGAGGTGCGGTGAAGTTGGATGGGGCAGTAGCGAAAGTCGGGGGTGATAGTAATTGTTGATGCGAGGTATGATAAAATGGATGGTCGGTGGATCTACGATGCAAAGAGGCTAGAGCTAGGGCAGATGCGCAGAGGCACGCTTTCTACAATGACCAAAGAGGACGGATCTCGCCCCAGGGTGTGTCGTCGGAGCTGTCACCTTTGCGTGTCGGTGCTCTATCAGCTGATGGAGTTTGTAGAGGGAGGTGCTGCGATTTATAAGAGAAGAGGACTTGGTTGGAGATAGTAGGGAATTGGGGATGGGATATGATTGGAAGGGGAATCGGAATCGCAAGGCAGCGATCGATTGACCAGCAATTTGGAGAAATCAAGGGGTTGGCAGCCAGAATAGGAAAGGGAGGCACATGGGAGAAGATGGCTACATGTGAGATTGAGGGGGCTGATCGCAGGATTTGATTTGGAGATCTGGGATTGATCGCGAGGACGATCCGATGGGAGTGGTGGTGGTGAAAAGATGGAAAGGGAGAGGGCATTGGCGGCGACGATCTTTGCGGAGGTGTGGGCTACGTGGGGGTGAGGGGAGGAGGACGGGGGATGATAGTGCCTGATTTGGGAAGATGGGGGAGGAGTCGGAGGAAGGGGACGCACAAGGGCCGTCTAATCGGATGCCCCTGATGCATCCACGTGGCATTTTAATATATATATATATATATATATATATTTATTTTTTTATATTTATATTTATATTTTATTTTTTAATAAAATAAATAAATAATGACTCCAAATATGTGTGACAGATGGCAGCTCCAGGAGCTGCCACGTGTCAGCCTTAGAAAAATAAAAAATAAAAAGGAAAGAAAATAAAGAAGAAATAACGAACGACCTTGGATCGAAAAATTTTCTTCACAAAAGTTGCTTGTCTCAACGAGATACAACATTTTTGAAAAGACCAAAACCAAAATCAATCATTTGTACAAAGTGCTTTTTTAGGGTATCCCATGTACATAAAATACCTTGATTTTTGGGTTTAATATTTTTTTGTTATTTTTAAATCAGATAAAATTCCATAAACAATATGATAAAATCAAAGATAAATATTTACACATTAATCTATTTTTTTGTATTTTTATAAGTAAGGAAAATGAAGAAATAAAATAAAATAAGAAAACGATAACTTTTGTACATACTGTTAGTGAAGACTCAGACTCTGTTAATTTCTTTGATTTCAAGCTCATTTTGATTTTGGATTTTTGCATATTTTAATAAAACTTTCATCAAAGAAAATAATTGAAAAAGAAATAAAATAAAATGAGTTAATTATGTACATAAAATAGTAGGTCAAAAACTGCTAAAATACAAAATGTACAAAAGAGGCCCAAAAATCCAACTTTCACATATGAGTTCCGATTCACTTGAACTTGGTCTTGTTTTGAAGGTATTTGAATGTACATTAGTTCAAAAGTGAGTAGGATCAAATCATACATTGTATGAGGAAGATATCATTGTTTTAGTCCGAAAATCTTGAAATTAGGGTTTGAGTTTCTGGTCCACTTATTAGTGTTAATGATTTTTATTGTATTGTTATTTAGTCTTGTTAGTATTATGTACACAATGGAGTAGGTTTAAGATGATTGGCTTTGATAAATTAAAAATCAGGGAAGTTAAGATATTTTACATGTTAATTAAGTTGGAATTTTTGGCTTCTTATTTTATGCAATAATGAGTGATAAAATGCAATTATTAATTATACATGCATGAATGCTAATTACGCAGAATAAATAAAGAAATGCCAATGAATTTTGGGGATTTGAGGTTAATTAGTCATTTTAAGGGTGATGAATCAATGATTCATCAACTACCAGCAAAGCCAACCTCATTCCAGCGAGGCAACCCGTCTGATTCTCATGGTAACTCAAATGAGAAACCAACCCTTGTTAATCTCGCCCACATGTTGATAGAACTGAAGGCTACCTTCTGACTAGAGATGGGCGAGTTTCGGTAGGAAATTAGGGAAATAATCAAAGTCATGGCCACCATACCTGCTCAGATTGAACTTAACCAGAAAATTTTGAAGAGAAAGTCTAAGCAGGTAAATTTTGCAGAGACCACCTCTCCTAGTCAGATCCCTAACAGTCGGTGCTATGAGTATATCCTATTGTCCATTGATTATGTTAGCAGATGGGTGGAAACTATCCCTGCACGAACCACCGACAACCAAACAATGTGTAAGTTCCTTCAAGAAAACATCATCTCAGGGTTCATAATTCCAAAAATCCTGATATCATATGGGTGTAGGCATTTCATAAATAGAGAGGTCAAGAAGTTGTCCAAAGAATACAGCATCGAGTATCGTGTCACGATGCCATACCACCCATAGTAGGATGGCTTAACTGAATGTTCAAACAGGGAGATATGACTATTCTATCGAATCTTATATAATTAATTAGAAAGAGCTGGTCCTAACTCTTGGACTTTGTTCTTTGGGCATATCACACAATGTACAAGACTCCACTTGGCATGTCTCCCTACCACCTTGTTTATGGTAAGCCATGTTATCTGCCAGTAGAATTAATTCACAAATCACTATAAACATTGAACTTATGCAATTTGGATTTCGAAAAAGCATGCAAACACCGAAAAGTTGATCGGAACTAGTTGCTTAAATTCAGAACCTACGTGTATGACAACAACCTCATGTACAAGGAGAAAGTAAAGAAATGGCATGACAAACACATCTGAAGGATGACTTTTGAGCCTGGACAAATGGTGTGGTTGTTTGATGCACAGTTAAAAATCATTCCTAGCAAACTGAAAAGCAAGTTGACAGGGCCATATATTATCCATAATATGCGTGACAAAGGAAGTCTCTTAATATCAAAACCATCATCTGGCACAGAACCCTTCGTGGTAAATGGACAGTTGCTGAAGCCATACATAAAGACATACACATTCCTGTCCATTGTTGATTCAATTCATGTGATATCTCAAGATTATCTACCCGAGATCAACGAATTAGATAATAAAGGCACAAAAATCACAAAAATATCTTTTGTTTTCTTCTTTTCATTTTCATATTTCCTCTCTTCTGAATAGGTGTTCACCCCTTTCATCACTTATATGCTTAGGACGTCCTTTGTCCGAAGTATGAGGCGTGAGCACCCCGATTTGCTCATTCTTAGATACCTCACATGTCCCCTCTATTCTTGATATTTTTCTATACTTAGGGCTTTTTGAACCTGAGTATAGGGGGGACAGGTCGAGCCAATGATCTGTTCATTCCAACACTCAACCATATATGCATGTAGATACAACTTGTTATACTTATGATTATTTTATCCTAAGTACAGGGGGACGGTTGACTTCTCATTCATCATTAATTCATTCTTTATTCTTACATCATTGTAGTATAGGCTCTTCAATACTCAGTACGAGTTATGTCTTCTCTTTTCTCTCTGACCTATGAGGACATAGCTCAAGTTAAGTATAGGGGGTCGTATATATGTTGTATATGCTTTAGCCATAACCTGTGCTTTCGTATTTTGAATAATATGGCTAATTATTATTTACATAACACACACCCAATTCTTTGTAAATACAGATTAAAAAAACATGTTAAAAAATTTTTTCAAAATGTTTGAAAAATATTTTTAAACTCTTTTTGAAAAATCTTTTGAAAAATGTTTGGGAAATGTTTTGTAAAATATTTTTAACCTTTGTAAAAAAAGTTTTGTTTGTAAAGATTTTTTCTTTGTTTGAATAAATTATTTTAAAATCTGTTTGAAAATGGTTTGGAAAATGGTTGTGAAAATATTTTGAAAATCTATACAAACTATTTCAAAAATCTTTGCAAAATGGTTTTCAAATTTTGTAAATCTTCGTATTTTTTTGTCAAATTAGTTTGCAAAATAAAGTTTTCAAAATACTTATGAAAATCTTTTCTAATTATTTTGAGAACTACTGAAATTCTTTACAAAACTTCTAAATAAAATTTGTAGATAACTTGTAAATTCTTAAACCAGAATTATTGTAAATAAAAAGATGCACTCCTATGTAAATATATGCACATGTCCCCTTTGTTCTAAAAACCTTTTCATTTTGAAAATTCTATAAAAATTTAAAAATTTAAAAATCCCAAAAACATTAGCAAAATTTGTTCAAATATTGCATAAAATTTGCAAAACTTTTAAAAAATCAACAAAAAGTTCAAAATAAGAAAAAATACAGTACAAAAATATCTTTCTTGGATTGTATGTTGCATTTTTATTTTTCAAATTGAAATTGATAATTGAACTTGTCTAAGTAAAGTTCGAAGATTGGTTCTTGTTGAAGGATATGGTTAGATCCTCAAGCGCATCACGGAAGCATGAGCGTCGTATCGAATACGACGAGGAGCGACTAGTTGCACTAGTTGCTCGATGCAGCGGAATTTAAAAAATTTTCATGTGACGAAACCACATGATCCATGAACACTTCTTGGATCGTTTCATCTAAACCACAAATAAATAATAGGATTACCTCTTCAAGCGTGGTTGCGATCAAGTCTCTAAATGATGAGACCTCCTGTCTCAAGTTCAATCCGACGGAGGAGACACTTGCGAGAGCGGGGATGAATCGCGTGCTTCTCACAATCCATGTTGATGATCCAAGCAGTGTATCTCCTGATCTCAACACACGAGATCCGACATCTTCTTCACGAGAGAGGCGCACCAAAGGAGACGGAAATCCACGAGCAAACGATCGGGCAACATAACGACGACGCTGCGGCGATGGAGACTCTCTCTAGGGCATCCATGGTGGACGGCCATGAGAGGGAGAGAGAGTAGGCGTGTAGAGAGAAAGAGAGATGTGCTTCAATAGCATAACCAAGAGAGCATGGTATGCCTCTCTATTTATAGGGTTTTGGGATCCATGGATCTCAATCCATGGGACATATAAAATCAATGGATAACATTGATTTATGTCTAATCCAATGTCATGATTGTTGTTGGTAAAAAACCAACAACTAATAATCTAATTTACATCAAATATATTTGACACATCAAACATAATTAAATCCTAAATTAGATCAAGCAATTAAGGAGAGATTAGCATGGAGATCACTCCCCATAAGGAAAGGGGGGACGACTACCACATTCCTTGCGGGAATGTGTAGCCGTCCACCATGTCCTCATGGTGGAGGCAATCTCATGCAATCTCATGAGATTGCAAATCTCCATGAATTTCTCCATAATTTCCAACAACTTTTGTTGTGATTTATTCTTCAAAATTAATTCATAATTAATTTTGAGAACATTGCAATCTTGCCATTAGAAAATTGTGAATGACATTCACAACCCAAAACAAAATATAATTTACATTTTCAATTAATTATACAATGTGTATCCAATGCACATCATTAATTAATTAACAAATATAAATTACAATCAGCTCTCTCTAATACATTATAAATCACATTTATAATATATTATAAATAATATGGATAGTGATATTCACATTATTCATATCCACGATAATTAAATCACATTTAATCATCTTGGATCTCTATTCTCACGTGCCCAAATAATATGAATCACATTCACATTATTCACATCTTTGATAATCAAATCACATTTAATTATCTAAGATAACTCTCCTTATAGTATGAATCAAATTCATATTATTCATGAAAATTAAATCATATTTAATTATACATTTTCTCAATGCTCGGATACATATATCAACAATAGAATTATACATGAACTCTTTCAAGGATAATGAGCTTTCTCCGCGAATACTTGGAGAAAAGGACCGGGCGATTGTATTGTTCCACGTATAGTGACTTGGATATTGAGATCACATCTCAAATCCAGATCTCGAGCCTCCCATAGATGCTTGATTAAATCAAGACCGCAAATCTAATCTTCTCATTGAATCTGAATCATATTCAGATCAATGTCCAATATTTGGACTAAGATCAGATTACTTCTCTACTGAGAGGAGTCACTAAAATCCAGACCCGTTTCATCACTCCCTAGGAATGGAAGCGTCATGGTTATACAATCATTTATGATCACATCACCCTCAGGTATTCCCAATACCTGTACATCCTGCATACTGGAAGACCCAGAATAATCCCGAAGTATAAGATCGATTTTACACTGTCTACTTCAGGGATTTATCATTAAGTTTCTCATTCGATCATTGGGAGTCGGTATCGATCATATGCTTTCCAAAAGCATATATCATACCTAGGTGTTGATCATATACTTTCCAAAAAGCATATATCAAACCTATAAATTCAGTCTATCTTCCAAAGCGAGAGGACCGTGCACGGAATTTGGTTCTCCCCAATATCTCATGAGTGAGCTCATGTCTTCTGGTTCAGTAATGAACCTGTATGATCTCTTTGAGAGATCGTATTACTCATATGCCCTCACATGCACACCAACGCGCCGGTGTATAGACCTTGATTAGGCCATCAACCTATGTGTCTGCCAAATGTACATACTCAGACATATAGTAACACATCTGTCTCCGGTTAGAGGATGCGTGCCTATATCATGACAGCATACGATATAGGACTTCAGTTATCTCGATCTCGTTAAGTCAACTCTTTGACCTAACTAATCTGACACCTATGAATCTCTATTCCTATGCAGAGGACTTGCATCAAGAGGTCAGTCAGATATCAGCCTAACTGAGAAAGGATTGCCATCTCCTACTCAAGCTGGAGATCATCTCTTAACAATCATTTGATGGTTCTTGATGAGTCCTCAATCTAACTCATTAGATATTCATCCAAGCACCAGCCTCTATGATTCAATAATTGAATCACCAACTATATGATCATTAAGATGGCCATGGTACATAACCCTAATTGTACTAAGGGACATATTATGCAAATTATTTAATTTTCATTTCAGATCAGGAAATGATATTCACAATAACATTTATTGCATAATGGCTCGCCGTGGGCTCGCATGTCCAACAATCTCCCACTAGCCCAAAGAGCCATTAATGGGGTAATCATTTAAACCCACACTCATGTGACAATCATAGGCTATTTAGAAAATAGCTAGGTAAGCTTATCAGTCACTCTGTTCCTAAGAGACTACGCCAAGTCCTTTTACGGCACTTGCATATCCCCTAGTAACAATGCTCACATCCAATGCGAATGTTGCATCTTATGCAACCAATACTCAATTTTGTTATAGTGTCCTTGACATTATAGCTCTATTAATTATTATACCCAGTATGCTGATAATCCTTATCAGAATACCTATATTCTTAGAGATCTCTATCTCTTAAGGTATCTACAGTTAAGACCCTTATAGATCACTATCTACAAGGTCTTAAACTTTTGAAGATAAGACTTTGAGATCACTATCTCTAAGTTTCATCATCTTTGAAGATATTTTTATTACTGCAACCAAGTGTTTTATTTCTAGAGTAGGATTAGTAACAGTTTACTACTCCCACTGCATGGCAGACATATGGCTTTTGCACACATCTAGCATACACTCAGCTTCTCGTAACTGATGCACAAGTGCAAGCAGTTCTAGCATTCATTTCCTCAACTCTCTGAGGTGCTATCCCTTTAGATAGGTCATTACCATATCTTAAGGGAAGGAAGCCTTTCTTGGAATTTTCCAGAGAATGGAATAAGTCCAAGGAGTACTACTAATGTGATGGTCCCAATACCCTCTTCTCGTTGCTTCTGAACGACTTCAGAACTAAGATCTAAGAGGTATCCTTGAGATCATGTCTCAAGGTATGGAACAACCAAATTATAAAACACTTATTATTATACTTATATCATTCCAAATGATTAGAATAATATCTGCATTTAACACGATGAACACAATGGCATTCCCATTAAGCTTCACATGGTTCATCAAGATTTTATTTGAGATCATAACATTTATAACTTCATCAAATCTTATGTTCCAACTACAAGAAGCTTATTTGTGTCCAAAGATAGAGTTCTTTAGCTTGCACACCTTGCTTTCCTCAACCATGAAGCCCTGGGGCTACTTCATGTGAATATCCTCAGAGACGTATTCATAAAGGAATGCAATCTTGACTTCAATCTTGAAGATGTCAAAGTCAATTTGTGTAGCTATAATTAGCAATATTCTGATGGGTTCAAGAATGGTCATTGAAGAGCAAGTCTCATCGCAAGCAATGTCTTCTCTTCGATTTGTAGCTCATGGCTACGAACCGTGCTTTGAAGGTCTCTACCTTCTCATCAGGTTCCCTCTTTTTCTTGAAGATCCATTTACACCATAATGGGTCGTACCATATAGTTGGATCCTCGAGGGTCCATATATAACACTTGTATATGTACTCTACTTTAGACTTTATTGCTAACATCCATCTTTCCATATCATGATCTTTAGAAGCATCATCACATGAAGTCATATCATTGTCAAATTCAACTGACTCATGGAATCCATCCTAAAACTTATTTGAAGAGGTATTAATGTGTCATCTTTAATTGTCTATTTAGTTTCCGATTTCAGGAGCCTCATTATCTTTTCAACATTAAATGTATTCCTTTACTTCATTTTCATCTTGATTCTCAAGAGAGTCATCCTCTAAGAATTACATTCTCAGAGATGAGATCCTTTAAGAATCTCAAGGTCATAAAGTAGGTATCCAATACCATCCTTTATTTTCCTAATGAAGTAGCACTCTCCAATGCCAGATTCCAGCTTAATTACATGGAACCTTATTAAGGATATATAATGTAGTCTCTACCACATATATATATATATACATATATATATATACCTTGAAACTAAGAGATAATTATGCTAAGATTAATCATTGATCAAATCATGTCGCACATGATCAATTGTATCTTCCTACAACTCTATTGAGTTATGGTTCATTAGGAGGATTGAGATAGGAGTGATATTCACATCTCCATGAGGTATTCCTTGAATTCATCTAATAGGTACAAGCTACCTTGGTTAGATCAAATTCATTTCATCTTCCCTCAAACTTTGGTTCTAATCCAAAATTGAGAAATCTTTGAACATTTCAAAGGTTTCTTAGGTGAAGAGAAGAAAGTTCATATCATACATAATCATCAATAGATATCACATATCCATAATGTTTACTATGATATAGATAATTCACATACATCAATATGTATGAGATCCCGAATACCTTGACATCCTGCACCTTTCTTAAAAAAAGGGTGTATTGGACATTTTACTTTGAATACAATATTAATAAGTATGCAAGTTTTGAAATTTTAGACATTCTAAAGTTTCATCTCTTACTTGTCTATTGATCTCATCAACAGACATATGTCCAACACATTATGCCAGATCATTGTCAAATGATCTTTATCCTCCCATTGATCTTTAAAGGTTTAACTTTCAGTATTAGAAATCTTAATGAACCATTCATTAATTTTCTAATTTAGCGGAGTCCATTAGATGTTAGATTACTATCTGAAATATATCCATCATAACTCTCTACGATAGGTTTATTCCAGAATTCATGTTTACTTCCAACATTTAGAAATAAACTATGAGTGTATTCTAATATCCAGGTCACAGAGACATTCTCTAAGACTAAGGGCTCCCACTCAAAATATGAAGTCTATTGATCCAATGGAAATTGTTGCAACATTTGCATCACTTCCAATATGGACGGCCATTAAACTTTAAGATCAGATTTCTAATATTCTAATACAGATGCAACCAATTGCAAGTGCCATTAGAAGATTGAGATACAATTATTAGACTTTATCTTATCAAATAAGTAAGTCAATATCAATGATTATATGTATATTAATCTGATGTACTATCTGATTCCTTCTCTAAGGATTCTAGACAGATTTGATAGTCATACTATCAACACATCAACTTATAGCAGTATTGGCATTCATCCAACTCTTTGGATGTCATAGGGAAGTCACAGAAGTACAGTCAACTCTTTTACTGTACTTCTTACTTGGGTCCAACCCATGGTTCCACTGTGCTCCCTTTATCTATAAGCAACCATTGCTCAAGACAAAGGATCTCTTATGTTAAAATCAAAAATTTCAATATAAGAGTATTTCAACATTTATACATGCTTCATTCAATTTATACAATATGAATATTATGAAGCTTCATGAATGACCAGAGTATAGGTAGTAGAATGATGACACTCATCGTATCTACATCCATTTAAACTCTCAAAACTTAGGTTCATGTAGGTACCCAAACAATTTGATTACATCATCTCCTATAGAGCCACCATTCTGCATAATGCAGAGAACCATGTCATTCATGATTATATGTCGATAGCACATATGTATGTTAGAACATCTTCTTAGATTTTATAAGGAATATTTGATAATTACGATCATTATTGACATGTCACTTCAAAAGTACATTTGATGAGATCAGGTTTTATAGAGACATACAAATCCTAGGGTTTTAGTCCTGTTGTCTATTTAATTATCATTCCTTATTATTATGTGGAAACTTGCACATTGCAACCACATACATTATGTGTCCAATTGCAAGTATAATATCTGGATCATGGGTCTAATCCATTATATTCTATTGGTTATTATTGACTATAACATTGAGTGGGATTAAAGAAGGATTATTTGAAATAAGAAATTTGCATAAACATATATAAATATATAATTTACTTTGATTTAAGAATTTTTATATCAAAGTTGTCTTGCCATGTCAACAATGAAAGTTCATTCCCTTAATCACTTTCAATGTAAGGGATATACTTACCATTATATCTCAAGCAAGATCTGGGATCTCCTTCCTTATCTTTGTTACATCCCAATAATATGAGGACCTGTAACTCGGATAAAAATAAGCGGGAACACATTCCGCCTTGCAAGTCCAACTTGCATCTCCCAATTCGGTCTTTAATACCCGGGCCCACCACCCCTAAGGTGATGTTGACCCATCATTAATTGAACCAACCATCAACAAGAATACAACTCGCTATGGACAATCCAATATCGCCCCAATAATATGAGGACCCGATATTGGGGTCAGTACGCATATGTCCCTACTCTTTCGAGAAGCGACGAGCCCGATCCAAATGGATCATATGCAGGAGCTGTCACTTCAGACATGCGTCTCCTACATACAATATCTGGCGACGGAACCCTCCGCCTTGACGGGAGACCGTGGATGTCACTTGTGTGATCCTCCATATCATATTCAAATTCTAATTAATTATCATTAATCATATTCACATAATTAATTCTTCCAAGGAAATACACATCTATTCATAATAGAGTGTTTTTAATTTGGATATAATTACTTAATCATATTAATTAATTATCAATCCAATTCAATCATCAAACTTGATTTTACTTGAATATATGGTATTATCTCAAAATACGCATTAATTTGAATTTTAATAATTAGAAGAATACATCATGATCTCTCAGACATCATTCGTTCCCTACCCGTTGTCATGGCCAGTATCGGCGGGAGTGGGACGGACCGCATCCGGTGCAACCCGCTACCCCAATGATCCCCGACTAGACATCATATCCGTTTCGGGAAAAAATAATTCCGAGTCAATCACTTTGTGCTTGAGATGATCATCGGTTCTTCAACCGAAATTATACAATATAGTAATAATCAAAAAATTTTTTATTATAAGGAAATTTGCTAGACAAATTCCCAATCCTATTCAAGCAAGGAGTTTGATGATTATGTTTCCAATTATGATATAGATCAAATCTAATCAATTTATTGGTTGAGGCCAAGTCAATTAAGGAAATAATCATCATTCAATATTTATAAAATATTTTCCACAATTATTTCATGAAATTAATAATTAATTTCACTAATTGAAAATCACATGGTTCTTGATCAGGACTGTAATTTCATCAGTGACCCCTACTTACTAAAATTAATATATCTCAATCAATTTGTATCTAAATTAGACAAAATCAATTTTCAAAGATTGCTAATTTGATTTAGGACAGAACCTAAGTGATATTTCACGCATTTCTAGGTAGATCAAAACAGTAATTAACTCATTAATCATGTTAAGATTCGCAGTACCCGCAACAGTGAATACATGTTCATTAAAACAACCATATCTCGAGCAAACAGAATCCAAATTACGTAAACTCAGATCGAATGGTTTCCTTATTTAATGGGGAACAAAATCCAAGTGTTATTTTTGTGTTTAAACAATTTAAACAGGGCCGAAAAATTACAGTAAACAGAGATGCGAAAATGAAATGCGATAAAACTTTCGCAACCCTAACAAACCCAAGTCGCCTTCGATTTTATGGATCGTATCTAAAACCTTCGACCTAAGGATCTTATACCACTTGAAGGATATGGTTAGATCCTCAAGCGCATCATGGAAGCATTTGCGTCGTATCGAATACGACGAGGAGCGACTAGTCTCACTAGTTGCTCGATGCATCGGAATTTAAAAAATTTTCATGCGACGAAACCACATGATCCAAGAACATGTCTCAGATCGTTTCATCTAAACCACAAACAAGTAATAGGATTACCTCTTGAAGCGTGGTTGCGATCAAGTCTCTAAATGACGAGACCTCCTGTCTCAAGTCCGATCCGACGGAGGAGACGCTTGCGAGCGCGGGGATGAATCGCGTGCTTCTCGCAATCCATGTTGATGATCCAAGCAGTGGATCTCCTGATCTCGACACACGAGATCCGACATCTTCTTCACGAGCGAGACGCACCGAAGGAGACGGAAATCTACGAGCAAACGATCGGGCAGCATAACGATGACGCTGCGACGATGGAGACTCTCTCTAGGGCATCCATGGTGGACGGTCATGAGAGGGACAGAGAGTAGGCGTGTAGAGAGAAAGAGAGATAGGGAGATGTGCTTCAATAGCATAACCAAGAGAGCATGGTTTGCCTCTCTATTTATAGAGTTTTGGGATCCATGGATCTCAATCCACGGGACATATAAAATCAATGGATGACATTGATCTATGTCTAATCTAATGGTCAAGATTGTTGTTGGTAAAAACCAACAACTAATAATCTAATTTAAATTAAATATATTTGACACATCAAATATAATTAAATCCTAAATTAGATCAAGCAATTAAGGAGAGATTAGCATGGAGATCACTCCATATAAGGAAGGGGGGGCTACCACATTCCTTGTGGGAATGTGTAGACTTCCACCATGTCCTCATGGTGAAGGCAATCTCATGCAATCTCATGAGATTGCATATCTCCATGAATTTCTCCATAATTTCCAACAACTTTTGTTGTGATTTATTCTTCAAAATTAATTCATAATTTATTTTGAGAACATTGCAATCTTATCATTGGAAAATTGTGAATGACATTCACAACCCAAAACAAAATATAATTTACATTTTCAATTAATTACACAATGTGTATCCAATACACATCATTAATTAATTAACAAATATAAATTATAATTAGCTCTCTAATACATCATAAATCACATTTATAATATATTTTGAATAATATGGATAGTGCTATCCACATTATTCATATCCATGATAATTAAATCGCATTTAATCATCTTGGATCTCTATTCTCACGTGTCCAAATAATATGAATCACATCCACATTATTCACATCTTTGATAATCAAATCACATTTAATTATCTGAGATAACTCTCCTTAAATATGAATCAAATTCATATTATTCATGATAATTAAATCACATTTAATTATCCATTTTCTCAATGCTCGGATACATATATCAACAATAGAATTATCCATGAACTCTATCAAGGATAATGCGCTTTCTCCGCGAATACTTGGAGAAAAGGACAAAGCAATTGTATTGTTCCATATATAGTGACTTGGATATTAACATCACATCTCAAATCCAGATCCCGGGCCTCCCATAGATGCTTGATTAAATCAAGACCGCAAATCTAATCTTCTCATTGAATCTGAATCACATTCGGATCAATGTCCAATATTTGGACTAAGATCAGATTACTTCTCTACTGAGAGGAGTCACTAAAATCCAGGCCCGCTTCATCACTTCCTAGGAATGGAAGCGTCATGGTTATACAATCGTTTATGATCACATCACCCTCAGGTATTCCCAATACCTGTACATCCTGCATACTGGAAGACCCAGAATAATCCCGAAGTATAAGATCAATTTTACACTGTCTACTTCAGGGATTTATCACTAAGTTTCTCATTCGATCATTAGGAGTCGGTATCGATCATATGCTTTCCAAAAGCATATATCATACGTAGATGTTGATCATATACTTTCCAAAAAGCATATATCAAACCTACAAATTCAGTCAAGCTTCCAAAGCGAGATGACCGTGCACAGAATTTGTTCTCCCTAATATCTCATGAGTGATCTCATGTCTTCCGGTTCAGTAATGAACCTGTATGATCCCTTTGAGAGATCGTATTACTCATATGCCCTTGCATGCACAGCAACGCGGTGGTGTATAGACCTTGATTATGCCATCAACCTACTAGTCTGCCAAATGTACAAACTCAGACATATAGTAACACATCTGTCTCCGGTCAGAGGATGCGTGCCTATATCATGACAGCATACGATATAGGACTTTGGTTATCTCGATCTCGTTAAGTCAACTCTTTGACCTAACTAATCTGACACCTCTGAATCTCTATTCCTATGCAGAGGACCTGCATCAAGAGGTCGGTCAGATATCAGCCTAACTGAGAAAGCATTGCCATCTCCTGCTCAGGCTGGAGATCATCTCTTAACAATCATTTGATGGTGCTTGATGAGTCCTCAATCTAACTCATTAGATATTCATCCAAGCACCCGCCCCTATGATTCAATAATTGAATCAACAGCTGTATGATCATTAAGATGGCCATGGTACATAACCCTAATTGTACTAAGGGACCTACTATGCAAATTATTTATTCTTCATTTCATATAAGGGAATGATATTCACAATAACATTTATTGCATACTGGCTCGCTGTGGGCTCGCATGTCCAACTCTTGGTTGGACCTTAATCTACTTAATCACATGAACCTTATACGAACATGAATTGTGAGGCTTCAAATCTACTAGACTTAATTCTTTGAGACCATGAGACTTAGTTCAGTGTCCTCTTGACTGCCTAAGAAGAATATTTCGGAACACACATACGACTCTTGTTGATAATGACCTATCTTGCACGCCTACAAGTTACACTTTGCTCACTGCAGTTGAAGTTGTAGAAGACTGGATTTGTTGTCATGAGACACAAGCAAATGGAAAAATCGTTTGTGGCCATTGTACCCCAACCCAGTTCAGTATCTATGAGGTCTAATGACAGAAGTTGTGAGTTGCTAAAGATCTCCCCAGTCGACTAGGTTAAGTTGTCAAATTAAGGCGTCGTTGTTCCCTTAGTCAACCGAGAGATTCAAATAATAAAATTTGTACAATTAACCACATAATGATATACAATAAAATCTATGGTGGTCTAGCTATGGTTTAAACCTGGTATCGCTCCCAGGGTCGAACACAAGGAGCACTTGAAAAACATGGTAGTGAAAAATTCAAAAATGAACTTTTTTATTTTTCCTTTTATATTTTTGTGTTATTGCAGTTTTATTAAAATTTTTTTAATTTTTTACAAATTTGTAATTTTTTATCTTAGCAAATTGTTAATATTTTTAGTTTTGCAAATATATTTTTTTATTTTCAAAAAGACAAAATTCAAAAATCAGATTTATACAGAAAAATGCAGAAAGTGTGAGTTTTTGGATTTTCCTAATATATAAAAAATGCTCAAAAAGTTTCAAAGAAAATATTTTTGGATATAGAATATTTTTTTATTATTTTTGTTAATTTCTCAGAGATTTTTCAAATTTCTACTGATTTTCAAAAAATCAGAAAGTGCAAATTACACTAGATATGAGCATTTAGCAATTTAAAAATAGAATATAAACGTAAAAATTATGAAGTTTATTTTCCTAGAAACTAGAAGAAAATATCGACAAACTGAGACCAAAAACACGTTTCTTTTTATTTTTATACATTTTTCTACATTTTTATAAGTTTTGAGTATTTTGCAATTTTTAGGAGTTTACAAAAAATCAATTCATATAAATTGGCTGGAAAATAATAGACAGAAAAATAAATCTACTCTAGTTTTTTTTCAGATAATGATTTTTAATGATTTTTCAAAGTGCAAACAATAAAAAATGATGTTTTTAATTTTTAATAATAACAAATAAAAATAAAGTGCAATGAAATTCTTATACAATGAAGTTGCACACAACATGATTCTAACTTGATTTTTGTGGAATTTATTGAGGAATAAATGATTTTTATTTAAGCAAGAAAAACATGTAACCTAAATTCTGACAAACAGGGATTTATTCGCATATAGTTTATTATTTTTGCATAAAAAATATCATGAAATAAATGAAGGACGAATTTTGCAATTTACCCACAACAGTCATGTGACGCACGTGATAGGGCTCTGGCAAGGGCTTCCTTGCAATTAGTAGAACCTTTGGTGGCTATATTGTAATTTTTCCAAAAAATAGTAAGAATTTCGAGCACGCATTCTTTTCATTCTTATTCACATCAAAAGGGGGGAAAGGGGGCGCCACCCCTCCCTCTTCTCCTCACGCTGGCAGCGGCGGAGTGCGGTTAAGGGCGGCGTACGCTCGTGCGACGGTACGTCTGGGAGCAGTGCTCCTGGCGCGAAGGATGGTGACCGTAGAGGAGGCTCCAGGGGTGGTCGCTGCAGGGCGACACACGCCATCGCAGTGGCGATGCAGCAATTGAGGTGGAGGAGGCTGAGGTGGTGGGCCAGCAGACGACAAGGCTTCCTCCAGCTTCTAGCAAAGGTGGATGACATACAGGATAGGAATGTTTGTGCGGTGGCTCTACTGAAGATCAGTGGCCCACACAGGAGGTTGGCAGAGGAGATCTGCGGCAGAGGAGAGTGCTACTGGAGGGAACCCTCACGTAGGTGGAGGTATTGGCTGTGGTCGGCAGCATGCCTTGCACGTTGGTGGATGGTTCCCCTTCGTTCAGAGAAGAGTGTGGCTTGAAGGATCCCTCACGCAGGTGGAGGAGCGGGCGGAAGTTGACGACGTGCGTTGCGTATTGGTGTATGGTGCCCCTTCTCGTAGAGGAGCTGGTGGGGCGACACACACCCCGCAGCAGGTGCTCCTCTGTTGGTCGATGTCGAGGAGGGGGCCACGAGCGCCTCCTGTTTTGGTCGACGACGAGGAGGGGGGCACCCGCTGTAGAGGGGTAGTGGCAATAATAGTGCCATTTACTTTTATTTTTTATGTTTTTATGTTTTTATTGTTTGTAATAATTTTTGTATCAGTAGCTTTATTATTATTATTTAAAACAATAGCTCTAATATTTTTTATTTTTTAATTTCAATATATATATTATTATTTTTTATTTATTCTTGCAACAAAAATGTTAGAGATAAAATAATGAAATAATATTTCTTTATTTAGTTTTTGCAATAAAATCATTTGAGAAACTGACTCGAGCACACAACTCGGTCTGTAAAAATCAAAGAGGAATTAGTGGGCGAGGTTCCAACGGAGGTGAGGGATCGAAACCGGGTTTCCGACCACCGTGCTTGGTCGGTGTTGAGAGATCGTGTACGACAGAACGTGAAGTGGATATATAGAGAGGGTGATGATGGAATCGATAATCGGAGGCGGGTTGAATCGTGATGAATGTTTAGGAATTAAGATTTAAAATCTAATAATGAAATCGAAACAAAATCTAAAATTTATCTAGAAGAATGACAGAAAAATGGATCTAACTTGAGGGAGGCGGGCGTCGTGATGGACTCAACGATGACCGGTCGGCTGTCACCGGACAGCTCGGGGGCTGGGCTCCTTTATCAACTGATGGAATTTTCAGGAATGTGGTTCCTTCTAACCCAAAGATTTATCAAGAGAAAAATGAAGGAGAGGAGCTCAATAAAAAGGAGAAGAAATTAAAAAAGGAAAATATGAACAAAAAAGGAAGATGTTTAATGGTTGTTTAAATAAAATAAATGAAGAAATAAAAATGAAATTCGTAATTTTAAAAAAAATAAAATAATTTATTTACAAAAATTAATTAGCCACTTTAAAAGTGGTTATTTAATGTATACAATCAAATCTTATATACATGGTAGGTTTTCAAATCAAAATAATTAAATAAATAAATCAAATTTTTGTAATTATATTAATTTAATTAATTAATGTTATTTTTTTGGTGATTTTTATATAAGGAGGTTAATTTTATACATATCATATATACATAATGTAAATTATACATATGTACAAATAAGGAATAACTTTATATACATTTTTTTAAAAAATATTTACTTTCAATTATCGTGAATATTTTTTACAATTATTAAAAATATAATAATTAACAAAAATAAAAAAATAATAAACATAAAAATAATAAAAATAAAAAATAATTATAATAAATAAATAGTCAAGTTGCAAAAACCACCCCAGATAATCGACTTTTTAACCATAACTCCAAAAAATATGAAACACACCATTTTAAAGATTATTTAATTTAAAGTATAATGGAAGTGAGTTTGATTTAATTTGAGTTCATATGGAGCCGGAATTGGTCTTTCAATTGTCACTTTACAACTTTTTCTGAGTCTGGATACTTTTAGTCTGTACACGATTTAACTTTGCAAATTTTTTTATTATTTAGAAGACATTTTTATTTACAACTTTCGTGAAGAAAAATATTTAATTTGAGGTCAATTTATATACAAATAAAATAGTGCAAGTTTATACAAATATACAAAGAATAAATTCAAAAAAAAAAAAAGAAAAAATATTTACAAATTATTTTTGGATTTTTGGATTAAAGACCCTATCTCCCCAACTTTATTCCTAGACGATCTGGTCAAGTCTTTACCTTCTCTCAGGTTTCAGGTCAGTCTGTATTTATTTCAGAAGTACATCCTTTATTATTTTTTATTTTATTTTATTTTTCTTTTCTTCTTTATTCTTTTATTTTAATAGAAAAGAGTGTTAAAATGCATATTTAATAGATGCATGCTCAATGGTAATTTCATGAAATTAGTGGGTATTTATAGGTATTTGACTAAGGAAATAAAGCTAAAATGAATGAATAAAGGTGATGAATCGTGGATTCATCATTCCCCTATACTTTACCTTTGCAGTTCCTTAACAAACACTTTTTTGGAAAATAAGTGAAAACAAAAAATAAAGAAAAGAAAAAGAAAGAACATAGACCAATGCTGATTTTTAAACCTATCTTCAAAAAATTGGAGTATAGAGCTCATTCAGACCTTTGGACTATTTGTTTGGCAGAACCTTATTGTGAAGCGAGTTTAAGACTCAACAACCCTCAAGTTCCACTATTCTATGGTCATATCACCTTAATCAGTCAAGTCAGAACAAGTCTACATATATAAACTCTAGTGACTATGAATATGTACTTGTATGGTGTAGGTGTATTTTGGCTCCCCACTTCAGAAATGACTAAGAAACAACCTCCCTCAAGAAGGTAACTCTAGTCCCCTGATCTAGCAACTCTTTCCACGAGGAGCGGGGATATTCCTTTCTAAGTTCAAGTACAACCAGCTCAAGAAGAGGAGATGGAGAAAAGAATGGATGGAAACCCGTGTAGTTACCTATCCTTGGATGCATGACCAGTGTAGTCAAGTCATATAGCTGCAAGCTTACAAAAATTTGACTTTGAAGCTCTTATTCTCTTTTTTTATACTTGTATATACACTCCGGTAGGCATTTTACTTTTCAATCAGGCATGTCCACTTTTGGAGATTCTTCATTTTTTCTTTAATTTTTTTGAAAATATATACAAGGTGCAGACTGTGCATAAGGAGTTTTTCCTCTTGAGCTTCCTCTTGAGCTAGTAGACTATCCCTCTTTTGAGGCATTATTGCAACCCCACATCATCCTGTCTTTAGACCTCAATGTTACTAGATTAGGTTGAGATGTACTACCCTCCCTAGTGGAAGACAAGAGATTCCTCCTAAATGTACTACCCTCGTATGCTACTCCAAGCCAAGGTCAACTGCCTCCTCACCACCACATCCGTGTTGAGCCACATGTAAAGTGTGTGTGCAAGTCAAGCCATTGTCTGCGAGAGTCATGCTTGTGTGGTTAAGTGCTCTATTTAGTCAAGATGATATGTTAACATAGCCTAGTTGACTTGAAGAATTAAGTCTTAAGACCTGAAAAATCTTAAACAAATATTCTATAAGGTTCCTCTGACATTAAGTGGATTAAGAACGTAACTAAGCTTCATTCCTAAATTTTATTCCAGACTAGTTTGAATGCCAACATTACTTTGAAAAATGCTCATGCAACTGCAAAAAAAATGTACAATGCAGAGAAAAGAAAGCAAAATCTTTTTTCTGAAATAATTTTCTACTTTTGAGCTTTTTATTGATTTTAGGAAAAAATGATGCACATGTAAAAGGTTTTTTTATGCAAAATTTTATAAACGTTTGGTTTATATATTTTTTAGGGATTTTTTTAAAAGAAGGGTTAGGGTTAGTAGATATGATACAAATATTTATATGAAAGTTAGTCATTTATTTACAAGAATTAGGTGAGAGGATTTACAACTTGAGTGTTAATATTTTATACAAGTATATATATATATATAGTTTGTAAAGAATTTTATGGGTGATGCATATATTCCTCAAACTTATTTGAGAATAATTTTATAATTAGTTTTGAAAACTATAGTCCAAAATAGTTTTTTAAACAATTTTACAAAGATTTACAAATACTTAAAAACTATTTTGCAAACAATATATGTAGATTTTCTTAAAATAATTTTTCAACCTTTTTCAAAACATTTGCAAACAGTTTTACAAAATAATTTTTTTTCACACAAAGAAAAGAAAATTTCTACAAGCCAAACTATTTTTACAAAGATTGAAAACATTTTTCAAAAAGTTTTCAAAAGATTCTTCAAATAGATTTTCAAATTACTTTCAAAATATTTTAACCTGACTTATTAATCAATATGTACAAAATGAAATTTGAGGAAATATCTAAATCTTTTTATTGTTAATTTTTCTGAATGTTCATGTATTTATACAGTGTTTTAGCCATATTATTAAAAAATATGAAAGTACGAGTTATGGCTAAAGTTTGTATACAATATATATGACACTCCCCTATACTTAGCTCGAACTATGTCCTCATAGTGATCATAGAGCGGCAAAGGAAGACATAACTCGTGCTAAGTATAGAAAAGTGAAAAGACTCCTATTCTACAACGACTCAAAGAAAAGATGAAAGGAATAGAAGTCATTGATCCTCCCTATACTTTGGATGGAACATTCCTAAGTATAGAAGACTGTATAAATGGGGAGAACCGAGGTTGAGATTTTACACAAAAATCAATGAATTGACCTATCCCCCCTATACTTAGGGTAAAGGATCTCTAAGTATAGAAAATAATATCTACAGGCAGGGGACAAGGGGGAGAATGTACAAAGATTACCTCCCCTATAATTTCGGTCGAAGATCCCAAATATTGATAAAAAGAAAGAGGTAATCGATGCAAAGAATATGAACAATCCGAGTCTAGCATCCTTTTATACTTTGGATAGAATAGATCCTAAGTATAACAAAAATCCTAAGCGAGACCTGAGGTGCTAAAGAAAATGGAAGACAAAAAAGAATAAATCAAGAAAAAACTCGTATATACCAGGGAAACAATGTTGAGGTTCCTTTCAACAAGTGCAAGAGTTTATGCCTCTAGTTGGGCGCAAAGGCAAGGATAACGATGTATCTAGGTTCAGGACAACATTTGTAATGCGTATGTTGTACTGCCATTGTCATTTTGGTGGGAAAACAACAACATACTCAGGATGGTCAAAAGAGACACCCGAATATGCACTCAAGTGGGTGTCGAGTACTAGGAAAAGAGAAGACGATGTATGATCATACTCTGGTAGCACAAAAGAAATCATCAGCTCAAAGACTAAATTGAGTGATTGGATAGAGTCGAAGAAATCGAACATGGAGAATGAAGGATCTGTCATGGAATCCTCCATTTCAATCAACGTCTCGAACATATAAGGAAGATCTAGATCAGGAGACTCTCTATGAAAATGGATATCCGATGTATTTAGGGTAGAGAAATCAGAATCAACATCAAATAACTTGAAGATCAGGTCATCCTAGAGAGTGTCGTCGAGAGGAGAAAGATCAATATCAGTGAAATCAGAATTAACAGATGGCTGTGTATCATGATCCGATGGATCAGAATTACGTCCAGGGAGCGAAACCAAGTACAAGGGGCATAATGCATCCTCCCGCAGATAACCCTTGGGGAGTGATGCAGGCTCGTCGGTAAAAGATGGGGAATCAGATCGTAACTGGGTATCTACGCTATTGTCAAACACCAGGTTCCTTCACCAAAGTAGCGCATCAACTATAAACGACATCTGAAAAACCTCGAGGCATGGAATGCTGCTAGTCAACAACACGGAAGCAGTAGACATCTCAAGATCTGATCATCGAACAACGATAATGCTGTCAACCATCAAGTCCTCCAAGAATGTATCAACGTTATCATGTGGGAGGACACACGACTCAAATATGGGACTCTCTAGGTCTGTGAAATCAAAATGGTGTCCCTCGTCGAGCTCTGTATGCTGGAATGGATCCAAATGTACATCTAAATCTGAGAAGATCTTCTGAGGAATGGAAACTGAATCATCTGGACATGGATACTGAAGTGGTTGAAAGGACGACTGAAAAAATGTGGTATCCTCCTTCATTTCTTGGGATACTAGCAGATCTAGAATACAAGAATCTTCTGTTGGACAAACGAGCCCACATCGAGCCGTTATGCAATAAATGTTATTGCAAATATCATTCCCTGATCTGAAATGAAGAATAACTAATTTGCATATTAGGTCCCTTAGTATAATTAGGGTTATGTACCATGGCCATCTTGATGATCATACAACTGTTGATTCAATTATTGAACCATAGAGGTTGGTGCTACGATGAATATCTAAAGAGTTAGATTGAGGACTCATCATGCACCATCAAATGATTATTAAGAGATGATCTCCAACCTGAGAAGGAGATGGCAATCTTTTCTCTGAAGGCTGATATCTAACTGACCCCTTGATGCAGGTCCTCTGCATAGGAATAGAGATTCGGAGGTGTTAGATAAGTTAGGTCATAAGAGTTGACTAAACGAGATCAAGATAACCAAAGTCCTATATCATATGCTGTCATGATATAGGCACGCATCCTCAAATTGGAGACAGATGTGTTATTATATGTCTGAGTATGTACATTTGGCAGACCAATAGGTTGATGACCTAATCATGGTCTATACACTGGTGCGCTGGTGTGCATATAAGGGCATATGAGTAATACGATCTCTCAAAGGGATCATACAAGTTAATTATTGAACCAGAAGACATGTGCTCACTCATGAGATATTGGGAAGAATCAAATTCCACACGCGGTCATCTCGCTTTGGAAGCATGACTGAATTTGTATGGTTTGATATATGTTTTTGGAAAGTATATGATCAACACCTAGGTATGATATATGCTTTTGGAAAGTATATGATCAACACCTAGGTATGATATATGCTTTTGGAAAGTATATGATCGATACCGACTTCCAATGATAAAATGAGAAACGTAATGATAAAACCCTGAAGAAGACAATGTAAAATTGATCTTATACTTCTGGTTTATTCTGGGTCTTCCAGTATGCAGGATGTACAGGTATTAGGAATACCTAAGGGTGATGTGATCATAAACGATTGTATAACCACGACGCTTCCATTCCTAGGCAGTTATAAAAGGGGTCTGGATTTTAGTGACTCCTCTCAGTATATAAGTGATCTGATCTTGGTCCAAATGTTG
Organism: Ottelia alismoides; assembly: GCA_037367405.1. Lineage (NCBI taxonomy): Eukaryota > Viridiplantae > Streptophyta > Magnoliopsida > Alismatales > Hydrocharitaceae > Ottelia > Ottelia alismoides. The sequence continues at coordinate 495,060 of JAZKJV010008492.1, read as the reverse complement.
GACATTGATCTGAATGTGATTCAGATGCACTGAAAAGATTAAATTACAGTCTTGATTTAATCAAGCATCCATGGGAGGCCCGAGATAAGGATTTAAGATGTGATCTTAATATCCAAGTCACTATACTTGGAACAATACAATCGCCCGGTCCTTATCTCCAAACATCCGCGGAGAAAGCACTTTATCCTTGAAAGAGTTTAGGATAATTTCATTGTTGATATATGTATCCAAGCATTGGCAAAATGGATAATTAAATGTGATTTAATTATCACGAATAATATGAATTTGATTCATATTATAAGGAGAGTTATCTTAGATAATTAAATGTGAATTGATTATCAAAGATGTGAATAATGTGAATGTGATTCATATTATTTGGCATATGAGAATAGAGATCCAAGATGATTAAATGTGATTTAATTATCTTGGATATGAATAATGTGGATAGCACTATCTATGTTAATCATATATATTATAAATGTTATTTATGATATATAAGATAGGGCTATTTATAATTTAAATTTGTTAATTAAATGTTAATGTGAATTGGATTCACATTGAACATTAAATTGAAAATGTAATTCACATTTTATTTTTGGTTGTGAATGTGATTCACAAATTTCCAATTGCATGATTGCAATGTTCACAAAATAAATTGGATTTACTTTTGTGAAATAATTTGCAACTAAAGTTGTTGCAAATATTGGATAGAATCATGACATAATGTAATCTCATGTAATAAGGAAAGGATAGCCACCTTCCTCATATAGAGGGTGGACGACTACAATTCCACCATGGAATTTAGTAGCCGTCCACTCCTCTTATGGAAGGAGGCTTGCCTCCTTCTTATTTCTACAATGGAGATTGATTTAATGTAAATCAAACTATATTGAGTATATTTTGATTTTATTAAGTTAATAATTGTTGGGTTTTTAACAACAAGATCATGACCATTAAAAGAAACACAAATCAATGCGAGCCATTGGATTTGTGTTGTCCATGGATTAAGATCCATGGATCCCAAAATATTATAAATAGAAGGGCACAACTTGCTCTTCAAAATGCTAATGAGAAATACAAGACTCTCTTTCTCTCTACACGCCCACTCTCTCTCTCTCTCATATGGCCGTCCACCATGGATGCCCTAGAGAGAGTCTCCATTGCCACAGCGTCATCTTTGTGCTGCCCGATCGTTTGCTCGTGGATCTCCGTCTCCTTCGATGCACCTCACATGTGAAGAAGACATCGGATCTCGTGTGTCGAGATCAGGAGATCTGCTGCTTGGATCATCAACATGGATTGCGAGAAGCACATGTTTCATCAACACGCTCGTAAGTGTCTCTTCCGTCGGATCGGACTTGACACAGGATGTCTCTTCGTTTAGAGACTCGATCACAACCACGCTTCAAGAGGTAATCCTATTACTTGTTTATGGTTTAGACGAAACGATCCGAGAAGTGTTCTTAGATCATGTGGTTTCGTCACATGAAAATTTTTTAATTTCCGCTGCCTCGAGCAACTAGTGCACTAGTCGCTCCCGATCGCATACGATGCAATCCTCACACTTCCGGGATGCGCTTAGGGATCTCCCCATATCCTTCATCTTCTATGTGAAAGTGCGGGATTGGCTCAAACTCTGGTTGAAAAACCAATGGGAACTTGACCAATGTCCGGATCTTGATACTCAGAGTGGTGGTCAATACTTCCATCATCTAAAATGTAGTAGAATCCACGTCCTCTGAATGGTGTGGGTTGCCTGAATCAGCTTGAAGTGCCACACACTCACCTGGTGTCGTATCTCCCTCATGTGATGTCCTGAATAAATCATCTCGTGAAATCTGTGAAGTTGACAAATTGGTTGAAATCTCCCCCAAGATGGTAAAAAGTATATCCATGTCGGGACTGTGGTGTGAATCACCAATGGGGTCACTACCAGTCCTATCTGCTCGGTGGTCATCTCCCTCATGGCGATATGTACAAGGTCAGTCGTCGATATTCCATGGTCTGGAAATCTCTTCAACAAGTCAACAAACCTAAGCCATGCATCATTCAATGTCTCATGGGGTTCTACTGAAAAATCTCGAATGCAAGACCGCATCAAATCTGCTTTACGCTGGTGATAAAATCTCTATAGAAACTGTGAATATAAATCTCCCCACGTAGCGAACTTCCTTCCCAACCGTTGGTGCCAACTCATGGCTCTGCTCTAAAGTATAAATGGGAAGGTCCTAAGCATCAGCTCCTCAAAAGTGATATCTTGATAGGTGCGAGTCACACAAAATTCCTCAAACTCAGATATGTGAAGATACGACCCCTCATGCACTTACCTAAAAACTTTGGCAGCGACTTTATATAATCCGAATCCAGGATAAAAATACTCAATGTAGAATCTGACTGAGCTCCTAAGTGTGGCTGCTCGTCTCCTAATGAAAGTTCAATCATCCCATAATCGAAAGCATTTAGAACTCACAACTGATCTCTCTCATTATACCTTGAAGGCACTATCATCTCTGCAAGGTGATCGCTCAGGTCTTATGTTTGGTCAATCTGAACTCTTCGGGCGTCTTCTCATAGCACAACATGGCCAGTATAAGAAGATGAGGAGGGAGAAAATAGGATATCGGTCAGAATTCCGACCTCCTACGAGAGTGGGCGGGAATGATGGGAATGAAATGAAGAAGCCGCAAGATCAGGTTGGAATGAAGGGCAACTCATCAACATGGGATAGGAAAGGAGAATGATAATGAAGGGAGAGAGGGAGGGAGGGAAAAGAAATCAGAGAGAAAAAGAAAAGAAGGTGGCTGCTAATGACTTAGAAGAATACCCGTAACAACTCACACCAAAGACATCCAAACACAAATCAAACCCTCAATTCACCAACTCAACACTAATCTGACTGCGAGAGTTCGGTCTTTATCTTTTCAATTTTAGAGTTTAATAATAATTCAATCTATCAGAGTTAGAAGAGCTATTAGGAGCCCAATGCTCCTAGGAGACTTCCTGAACCTCACAACTAGTTTTTCCCAACCAATATGGGTGCATACCCATTACCGCCTACCTGATCTGCCCAATCTGCTAAGGAAGTCCCAGACCGATTACTGACCACCTTGTGAAATCCTCACTGGAGAACAACTAATCACAAGAACCGGTAGTCTGAAGGGAGTTTAGGCATGGCTTTATCCTAGTATGCAGGCCGCTCTCTCGCTATAGATAAATCAAACAATGAGGGGATGACTCTCCCCAAAACAATGATATGTGTTATTTACGTTTGATTTTTTAGGAACCAAGTATAATTAGCAGTCCCAATTTTTAAAATTTTAATTTTGACTTTTTTAATGTTTTTGATAAATACACGCCTAACAAGATTTCCGATTTCCTTTATTAATATATCCACAAAAGAGGGGGGAAACTGAAAGTTCAATGCACGGGAAAATATGGATGCAAATGCTAGAGATAGAGGTGCATACCTGACTCCAGCGCTCTACATGCAATATGATCCTCACAGAAAACTAACTATATGTAAAATGCAAGTGGGAACTGTCCTAAACAATAACTTCTACCCGGGAAGAACCAATCAATTATTTGACTAAGTCCAACGTTCTATAGGAACATATATTCCTTTAGGGTGTTTGTATCTAATAATTACCTGGCTCAACCAAAAAAAACCTAAATCTAGGCGCTCCACTCACAAAAAAACAAATAAAAATAAAGTTGAAAAACTCAACTGTAGGAAACAAATAAAAATAAAGGCGATGAAAATGGTGGAAAAACTACGGTGAAGTCCCCTAAGTGCACTGGCACTTAGCGAAATAGACCACAAATAATGTCCAAGTGTCTCTACAAAAACAAAAAAGGGGGCAAGTGCCGAAATAATTACAATTAATTAGACTTTTTTTTGAAAAATATTTTTTCTTCAACAGTCTCCTGCTCTCCTCGGTGCTCTCTCTCCTGTCAGTCAGTGAAGAACGTCCAACCTCTACGTCTCTTGGGTGCTTCGGTTATCCTAGGATCGCCTCCTTCGCTCCACAGGTCCTCGCAACATAGAGAAACAAGAGATGTATTAGAACATGTAAACAATTATTTTAGAGAAAATAAAAAGAAATGAAATTGAAATAAACGATCAAACAAGCAAGCTAAAATAAACAGTTAGCAATTATTGAAACAAATAAGCTAAAAAAAAGAAAACTACCAAGATGTGATCCCCAGCAATGACGCCATCTGAAGTGCCCCCCGGTCAACTAGCCTAAGTTGCCAAATTAAGGAATCGTTCCCTTAGTCAACTAAGAGATTCAATCCATAAAATTTGTACAAATCAACCACAAAATAGTATACAATAAAATCCATGGTGGTCTAGATATAGTTTTAACATAATATAGCTCCCAAGGTCGAATATAAGAGCATGTGAAAAACTTGGCAGTTAAAAATTCAAAAATGAACTTTTTTTATTTTTCCTTTTATATTTTTGTGTTTTTTGTGGTTTTCATAATTTTTTAGAAAATGTAATCTTTTTATGTTTTCAAATTTTCGATTTCTTTTTTATTTTGCAAATATATTTTATATTTTCTAAAAGACGAAATTCAGAAATCAAATTTATACAAAAAATTGCAGAAAGTGTGACTTTTTGGATTTTTCTAATATAAAAAAATACTCAAAAAAATTCAAAGAAAATAATTTTGGATTTTAAATGATTTTAACTATTTTTGGTGATTTTAGATATTTTTCAAATTTTTAATTATTTTCTAAAAATTAGAAAGTGCAAATACACTAGATATGAGTAATTAGCAATTTAAAAAGAGAATATAAATGGAAAAATTACGAAATTTATTTTTCCAAGAGAATATAAGAAGATATCTACAAATAAAGATGAAAACATATTTTTTTTATTTTTATATAATTTTCTAAATTTTCTTAATTTTTGAGTATTTTGCAATTTTTAGGAGTTTTACATATAATGAATGCGTAAAAATTGTCTGGAAATTAATAGACAGAAAATTATTCTACTCTAACTTTTTTGGATTTTTTAGACAATATTTGATTTTTAATGATTTTTCAAAGTGCAAATAGTAAATAGCATAATTCTTTGATTTTTTTAATAATAACAAATAAAAATAAAATGCAATGAAATTTTGCACAATGAAGATGCACACAACAAGAGTCTAACTTGATTTTTTTGGAATTTATTGAACAACAAATGATTATAATTTCAACAAGAAAAACATGCAAACTGAAGTCTAGGAAATAGGTACTGATTCACAAATTGTTTATTATTTTTGCATAAAAAATAACATGATTTAAATATAGGAATAATTTTGTAATTTACCTATAGATGTAATGCGATGCATGTGATAGGGCTCTGGCAGAGGCTTCCTTGACTTTAGTAGAACTCTAGTGGTTGTATTTTATTTTTTTTAGAAAAAAATAGTAGGAATTTAGGACACACATTCTTTTCGTTATTGTTCACATCAAATGGGGGGAAAGGGGATGCCTCCCCTCTCTCTTCTCCTCATGCAGGAGGCGGCGGAGTATGGCTAAGGGTGGCGCATGCTTGCACAACAGTGCATCTAGGAGCGGAGCTCCTCATGAAGAGGATGGTGACAGTGGAGAGGGCTCTAGGGGTGGCCGCTACGGGGCAACATACGCCTCCACGATGGTGATGCGGCAGTTGAGGCGGAGGAGGCCGAGGTGGTGGGATAGTGGACGACAAGGCGTCCTCCAGCGTCTGACGGAGGTGGACAACGTACAGGAACGTTGGTACAATGGCTCTGCTGAAGATCAGTGGTCAGCGACACGCACAAGAGGTTGGTGGAGGATATTTGCTGCGGAGGAGAGTGCGGCTGGAGGGAGCCCGCGCGCAGGAGGAGGTGCTGGCGGAGGTCAGCGACGTGCCTTGTGCGTCGGTGAATGGTGCTCCTTCGCATGGTGGAGAGTGCAACTGGAAGGAGCCCTCATGCACGTGGAGGTGCTGACGGAGGTCGGCGGCGTGCCTTGCACGTCGGTGGATGGTGCTCCTTTGCATGGAGGAACTGGCGGGGCGACACACGCCCTACGATTGGTGCTCCTCCGTTGGTCGACGGTGAGGAGGAGGCGGCAGGCACCGCCTTCGTTGGTTGACGGCAAGGAGGGGGGCCGCCCGCTGTATAGGGGTAGTGGCGGCAAAAGTGACGTTCACTTTTATTTTTTATTTTTTTGTAATAATTTTTTTCGCCATCTTCACTATTTTATTCTTTTTTTAAATAGTAGTTGTAATATTTTTTTATTTTTTACCTACAATATATATATATTATTTTATTTATCGAAACAAAATCTAAAATTTATCTAGAAGAATCACAAAAGAATGGATCTTAACTGAGGGAGGCAGGTATCGTGATGGCCTCAACGACAACCGATCCACTGTCACCGAATGGCTCAGGGGTTGGGCTCCTCTATCAACTGACAAAATTTTTAGGAGTGAGGCTCCTTCTCTACCAAAGATTGATCAAGAGAAAAATGAAGGAGAGGATCTCAATAAAAAGGAGAAAAAATAAAAAAAAGGAAAATATGTACATAAAGGAAGGTGTTTAGTGGTTGTTTAAATAAATAAATAAGTAAAAACTAAATATGTAAATAAATAAAATGAATAAAACAATTCAATTACAAAAATTAATTAGCCACCTTAATGGTGGTCATTTAAGCTATACAATTAAATCTTATATACATTGTAGGTTTTCAAATCAATAATTAAATTAATAAAAAATTTTTTTGTAATTATATTAATTTAATTAATTAGTGTTATTTATTATTTTTTTGGTGATTTTTATGTAAGGAGGTTAATTTTATACATATCATATATACATAATGTACATTATACATTTGCACAAATAAGGAAATAATTATATATATATTTTTAAAAATAATTACTTTGAATTATTGTGAATAATATCTACAATTATTTAAAATACAACATGTACAAAAATAAAAAAATAAAAAAAATAAAAAAAAAATAAAAAATAAGTACAATAAATAAATGGTCAAATTGCAAAAACCACCCTAGAAATCGACTTTTTAATGTAACTCCAAAAATTACGAAACCACCAATATAATTTAATTTAGAGTATAATGGAAGTGAGTTTGATTCAATTTGAGTTCGTATGGAGCCGGAACTGGTCTTTCAATTGTCACTTTACAGCTTTTTCTGAGCGTGGATACTTTTACTCTGTACACTATTTTACATTACAATTATTTTTATAATTTAGAAAACATTTTTATTTACAACTTTCGTTAAGAAAAATATTTAAATTGAGGTCAATTTATATACAAAAAAAATAGTGTAAGTTTTATACAAATATGTAAAGAATAAATTCAAAAATTAAAAAAAAAGAAAAAAAAATTAGAAATTATTTTTGGAATTTTAGATTAAAGACAATATCTCCCCCTACTTTATTCCTGGTCGATCAGGTCAGGTCTTGACCTTCTCTCGGGGTTCGGGTCAGTCTGCATTTATTTCATAAATAGATCCTTTATTTTTTATTTTATTTTCTTTTCTTCTTTATTCTTTTTTTGGATAGGAAAAAGTGTAAAAATGCATATTTAATAAATGCATGTTGAATGGTAACTTCATGAAATTAGTGGCTATTTACATGTATTTGACTAAGGAAATAAAGCTAAAATAAAAGAATAAAGGCAATGAATCGTGGATTCATTTGTTGCAATAATGCTTCAAAAGAAGGAATAATACTTCAAAAGAGGGATAGTCTACTGGCTCAAGAGGAAAAAATACGTAAAGGTTGTTGTATATAGTATTCACAAATATGGAAAATTCAAAAACTCCAAAAATAAAATAAGGGCAAAATTCTAAGAAAAATCAATTCCCGTTGGAGTGTGTACATATTTGTATAGTCAATAAGCAAGTTTGAGCATCATAGTGAATAGCATGTGTGCATGTAGTGACTTGGCTGCACTAATCAAGCATCTTAGGATAGGTGTCTACACAGACTACCATCCATTCCTCTCTACACCTCCTCTTCTTGAGCCGGTTGTACCTGAACATAGAAGGGAATGCCCATTTCTCGAGGAAAGAGCTTTCGGATTGGGGAATTAGGGTCACCATGGTGGACAAGACTAACTTTTACCACTTCAGCCGAGGAAAGCTACATATCACACACACTGTCCAAGATATATTCATAGTCAAAAGGGTTCATGTATGAGTTAATGTATTCTGACCTGGCTATTGAGGAGACTTGAGCTTGTGGTTCTTAGAGGCTGTTGTTTTTCAAGTCCGATGACCAATTAAGGTTCTGACCGAACCTAAATGTCACAAGGTCCGACTGAGCTCCAAACTTTGATTTTGCGAAGACTAGTTTGAAAGTTAAAATCAGTCCAAGTTCTTTCTTTTTCTTTTCTTTATTTTTTTTGCACTTATAAGGAATAAGTGTTTGCTAGGGGACTAGCAAAGACAAGTATAGGGGGTAATGAATACTCATTTAATCACCTTCATTCTTTCATTTTGGCCTTTAAACACTAGCTAAATGCAAATAAATATCATTAATTTGCATAAATTAACTTTCATTATTTGTTGTGTAAATATTGTACAAAATACATTATTTAAAGTCAAAATAAAAGAATAACAAAAAGAAAATAAAATGAAATAAAATTTCAAACGTAATTTATGACCCTAAACGATGAGACTAGGCATTATGAGGATTGGGACGACAAGGAATAAAGTAGGGGGGATAAGAGTCAAAAACACCATAAAAATCCTAATTTTTATTCTTCAATAATTTATTTTTGGGACCTACTTTATTATCTATTATTTATACATCAAATCAATAAACTTTGTACATAAAAGTTGTAGATAAAAATACATAGAAAAATATAAAATTGATTTCATATAAAAATAATACAAGTTGTGCATTCTATACTCAGAATAAAAAGCCAAAATCCAAACTTCATAGACCCATATATCCTCTCCATATGAACTTAAAAATGCATAAAATCATCTTTAATTGCCTATAATATTTTATTATCTATTTAATGAAGGTGGTTTCATTATATTTGGATTTAGGATGCAAAAGTTAGGTTTTGGACCCCTATTGTACTATGTACTTGAATAAAATATTCATTTTATTTATTCTTTATAATGATTTTATAATTTATAAATATTCTTCGTACTATATGTACATCTTTATAATAGAATAAAACCATAAAAAATAAACTAAAATAAATAGTATACAAAATACATAGATGAATATACTATACAAATACTGATATAATAAATACACTTATTTATTTGAATTTACATGTTATATAAGAAAAGTATATAAAAAATACTTGTGCATATAAAAATAAGTTCCAAATATATAAATTATGTATATAAAATAATCAAATAAAATATACAAAATAAAATTAAAATACATAATATATAAGTTAATATACCTATAAATGAACCTCTAAAAAAACCCATAATAAAATAACTTGTAAAAAGAAATAAAAATAACAATAAAATACTACATAAAATAATAATCACTTTTCATGTTTTAACCAAAAAATTAATAAAAGCATTTATTATTTTAATTGGAATTAATAAACCTTTTTTTGTTGTTTTGTACTCTAGTGGCCCTATGTGGACTAATGGGAGCCCGTTCTTGTTTGACCTAAGTGAACTCCCTGGACCTCATAGGCCTGACGGTTGTCAGAGGTTTGACCTAATTTTTTCGACTTCTAGGGTCTGATCCTTTCACTCTTTGGGCCTGATTCCTTCACCCAAACTGTTCCCCGATCGACACTCTTTCACATCGTGATCTCTCCTCGATCTGAGGATCCATCGATTTAGCTATCACCTTAATCCAAAGTCATCAGGTATAAGATATCACCTCCTCCTTCCTCTCTTCCTTGATCCCTCTTTCTCCATTTAGACCCTAACTTTTGAGCATATATAGCATCCTGATGATAGCAGGGTCCTCAAGGAAGGTTTAGTGAGTCGCATCAACGTTGAATTAAGGTTGATCCAGATCAACCACCTCCTCCACCACGAGCTCGCTTCCGGATGGTCCATGTCAGGTAGAGATTTTTCCTCTCTTGCTCTATTTTGTTTCTTAACGTGGTACTAGTATAGTGAGCCCTTTTATTTCCTTTGGATCTATCTGGTTTATCATAAAATTCACAAAATCATCTCGTCGGAGTGCTGCTCCTCCTTCTATTTTCGATCACTCTGACCAACCTCCGCCTCTGCTATCACCTCCATTTCCTTTCCCTTCACCTTCTCTTCACTTCACACACATTCATCCCTCCTAATCACGCTCAGATTAGGTAACCTGCTCTCCTCCTCTATTGTGTCGTTGGAGATCCTACATTCCGCTATGCTCATTCTGACCTAACAAGACACCTAGATCCATCCTTTTTGCATGAATGAGATTCCTGCGAGATTTGGAGGGCCAAAGGAACCCTTGTGAGCCGATTTTGACAAAGCATAAGATTCCTGGAGCTCCCTTTCTTCTCTAAGCTCACCAAATCTTGTTGGAGCTCCAGGGAATGTCCAGCCACATTTTATGACCTTCGAGACACCCCCAAGTGGCCAGCATCGACTGCCAGCACGAATCTAAGCTTAGACAACAAGGTGTTCTTCCATGTTCTTCTAGGTAAATGTCCTACCATCCGATCAGGAGCCCCTTCTAGTAGGAGCAACAATCGTTAGATGCACGAAGCCCACACTTTTGGATCCCCATATGGGATCTAGTCCTAGGCATCCATCATTGAAGAATCATCAGACGTCCACGTCTCAACATATGGATATGTGAAGATCTAGAGCCATTGATCACACACGTGGAGGGTATTTTGCGCACACAACCTTACACTTTTTGTATTTTATTTTCAATTCATAAACATTAGTCTGTAGCATAACTATTTTTTGTAATAATTGCAAATAAGCCCCCTGTACCTTTTTTGTCTTCTAGGTCCACTCCACGTCACCTCTCGAGCCCGTGCGCGAGGGGACTATGACTTTTGTACCTAACCCCTAGGCTTTTTATATTTCTATTTAGTCTTGGTTTTTGAATTAATAGTGTAATATTTTTTTTTGTGAAAATTATATATGGACCCTAGAGTTTGTGTTAATTGTAGAAATACCCTTTCGGGTATTTTTTATTCGATATTATTTAGAAAAACTACATTTTGACCATAAGTGTTCGGATAGGGTCCCAAAACTTTAAATATTTACTTAAATGCCTTGCCAGTATGCATTTTCATTTTCTAGATTTTATTTTGTTAAAAATAGCTCCAAGCATCTCAAAATTCGTGGAAAAGTATTATAAATACATAACATATATAGATCAATATATTTTGGTAAGGTAATTATAGTTCTTTTCTATTTATTAAAAAAATCGAACTTGGTCCTGTTCTCATTTAAAAATAAAAAATTATAAGAATACTTTAAAAATGTACAAAAAAATTGCATTTTGTTTATTTTTATATTTTGAGTCTGCAGACCAAAAACCACTAAAAATAGGAAAATGGAAAACACTAAATATTAAAAAGATCCAAAATAGTTATAAAAATTATAAAAAAATCTCAAAAATTTCAATTCACTTTTTGAATTTTGTTTGCTATATTTATTACATAATAAAAATAATTTTGGAAAATTTCGAGTTATTTAGCCCCAATGTCATCAAAAAAGCTCATTTTTCGAGAATTTGAGACCTTTGAGAAACAATGATTTTTGGCTAACCCAGCGCCAACTCTTCGATATATTTCTTGCTGGAAATCTCCCTGATCCCACTGATACATTTCCATTATGTTATTTAGCCAAACAACCTACCACCTCATCTCATCTTCTTCTTCTGATTCTTCCGGATGGAAATTTTGATAGATATGCCGTGGCGGGCAGAGCCCTCTATATGACCGACAACTTTTGACCATAGAAAATAAGAGGAACACCCTGAAGACCTTGCTCCATCGTTCATTGATCCTGCTCTAAATAATCCCCCTTTTTTTAATTTCCAAAACAATCTGGGCTATTTGTTGCGTTCATTGTTTTACCTTATTTATTCACTTAATAATACAAAAAATTAGAAAAAGAAAAAGAAAAATATCCAAAATAAATAAAAAACATAAAAAGTTAAAAACATTTTATTTTGTGAATTTTAAAAAATTTATAGTTACATTTATAAATACAAAGATATTTCTACCTATATTATTTTATATACTCTTATTACTATTATTTACTAGCTAATTAAAAAATTCAAAAAGAAAATAAAATGTATAAAATAAAAAAATCTAAAAAATATATATTCAAAGAAATAAATAATTAAAACACCCACACATATCCAAAAATACTCGAAAAGCCCAAAATCATTTATTGTCTTTTTGTGCCAATTTTTATTGTCTATTCTTAGTTGTTCCCTTAGTTCAACCCCTATTGTACTTATCCACTATACATTTCATTGTAGGGTATAATAAAATTTGATCCCTTGCTTTATTTCTTTCTTTCTTATGTGGGTTAATTGTTGATTGAAAGCGGATATTAAAAGATCGTCACCGCGACTGAATCCTTACTTTGTGAAGCTCATTTTCGATTCCTTGATTTTCCCGTTCATCAAATGCCTACAAACTTAGACTAAAATAAAATCGATTAATGGACATCATTGTATTGGGTGCATAAAGCCCACATTGTTCTCAGGTACTTTCCAGACCGCGTAAGGCATGGCCCTAGGAATTAGAGCCCAAAACCAAGTATGGATACTAACTTATTCATCACATGATATTGTGAAGTAATAATGCCTCTATCAACATGTGGGCGAGTATGGCCATATCTACTTAAGGTGTTGGTCTGAATTACTTGAGCATAAATGTACTATGGTGGTGAGACCATGTCTCATCGTGCCATGGCTGAGTACCCTTCGGGGGAAGTGTTTGATTTGCTACATCGACTTCCTTTCTATTTCTTTGGCTGAGGGCATGCCCATATTCGATAACAAGGACCTTAAAAAATACGTGCTACATATTACAAAGGTAGAAAGTACACGATGCTTGTCTGCTAGTACTATCTATCTTATAGGGGTAGCGCTAGCTTTATTTGAAAAGTTGATTGAAAATATTCAATAAAAACTAACAAGATAAAAGGTTGAACTCTCATGATTTCATGTTTTTTGTTGGTGAATTCACAATTATTTTTTGGTTTGATTAATTTTATGTAGGTCAAAGTTAAAAAATCTTGCGCTTGTGCCATTTTCATTAGTTCTTTTTACCACTTCTTTTTATCTTGCTCATTTTGAGCCTTTAATCAATTTTACTCTTCATTTTATTCCTTGTTTATCTAAGTGTTCTTAATTCCTCCGCTCATATATTCTTGATTCTCAATATGATAGATAAGGGCTAGTTTTGTTCAAACTCCACAAACACCCACATTGATTCCTCTATTCTGACATATCCAATAATTGAGGGTGATCCCAAAGAGACCGGTTCGTATTTTATGAATCACTCTCTTCCCGATTTCTCTTCCTTTGTAATTGAAAATGACCAATCTCCATTAACATCTCCTGTAATAATAAAGTTTAGGATTGGGCCTAATCTTGAAATTTCTCATCATCTTGTGCTTATTTCTAGTTTGATTCGGGTGTATTTTCACTTTCAAAAGAACCTGATCTAGATTTCCCATCAGATTATGAATAAGATATGGACCGATAGAAAGGAAAGGCAAAATAAGTAGAACAAAATGAGGTCTGACCATACAGGATGAGACCTAGGCATACCCGACTTCTATACTCGACTTCAGCAAAGGAAGAGAGCGAGGAGAAGAGCTAAGGCCAGATCAGCAGCGATATTCGAAAGTCTAGTTGAAGTGGCAAGACCAACCACCTTCCTAGAGATGCTTATGGAAATGAGGAGATACAGAGATCAAAGAGGAGGAGCAGAATAACAAATATCAAATGGACCCAACGGAGGGGAGGAAGAGAGAAGAGAGGCACTAAAGCCCACACTCAAAGAGACATACAATGTTATCACTAGCTAGACGATATAATGAATCCATATACCACTAATCCACGAACACTTCGAGCTGAAACCCTAGCTCTTGTCCCTTCTTCCCACCTTTCATGGGAATACACATGAAGAACCGTATATACACCTGCAATAACGTGTCTGCATCTGTGTAACTACTCATTACTCCAACATTCCATTAGGAGTTGTCAAGATGATCACTTTCTCGTTCAGACTTCATGACAAGGCTTTATACCTGATCAACCAATTAGACAAAGTGGTAATGACCTTGGAGGAGATGAAGTCAGATTTTCTCCAAAAAAATTAGTTCTTAAGTAATTTGAATTAGATATGTTTGTAAACTTTTCCCCGTCAACCCATGAATCTATTCACAAAGTGTGGAAGAATTTCATGGATCTATTAGATAAATGCCCCCAACATGACATACTGAAGATCTGTCTGGTCTAACACTTCTTTGGGGGCTTGACTCTAGAGAGTCAGAGGTTGAATGATGTCACTTTCAGAGGATCTCACATCAATAAGGATGAAGATGTTGTCTAGCAGATATACGAGGAAATGATTGAAGGAGAGCCACACTATCTTCATTCCGAGCTTATCAGAAAATCCTATAGATCCCCCACTTGATAGTCAACATGGTGGCTTCCCACGAAGAGGACAGGTATGAGAGTTCCAACCTCAGCTTTATTGGGAACTGCCTATCCGAGGTCGACGTTATTGAGAAACAATCATAATACATCGAGAAAATCACTGTGATTGAACATTGAACAAAGAATCTAAACAAGCATGACCATATTACAAAGCACCTGGAGCTCTTGGTGAGCTCTGTAAACTCTTATCAGTCTGGGAGCCTACCAACCGAGATGTCTTCCGCAGAACTGCAACAACCGTGGCAATGTCCAGGGTAGACATCGTTCGTCTAACATGTATACTACGTGCAGGCACCCGACCATGTACCATCATAGTGGTTGCAGTAGATACAGATGGTTGTCTATCATCAGGAGCATTGACCATATTATATGGAGTTGTTCTTCCCACCTTCACCTCAAATTTAGGAGGTGAACAGTGTATGGAACAACGAACCACATTTGACCTGTCCACATGGACATCAGCAAGGTTAATCATCAACCATTTCATAGTTCCACCAACCTCACGATGGGAGACCAATCCAACATCATCATCAACAACACTAGTCTCCACCACAAAATCATACATGGAGACAAAACTGCCAGTAGCTAGCATATCGCTAACAATAGCAGTATCACTATAAGACGGCTACGCAATATCACAACCTGTATCCCCCTTCTCAAAATTATCAACATTATCACCCTCATCATTTTTCTCAAATCTACAAGTCACAACCTCTGTACCATTTCCAGTTTCAATGTACTCACCATGCCGAACTGATTGAGACACCACCGATAATCCTACACTTGACTATTTGTCTCAGCTCGTGAGGAACATGACAAAGATGAGATAGAAGTTGGATGACCTAACTACCACAAAGACTATCATTCATGGACATATTGAAGCCAACACCACTAATTTCCATCGTAAGGAGCATATAGTATGTCACGATCCCCCCCCCACAGAGTCAGGTATGAATAATGTATTTATGCTTTCTCATGCCGTGACTCTTAGGAACGGTAAGACTTTACAACCACTGCAACCACAAAGGAGATGAATAGAGGCCTATCATCATGATCACCTACATCAATTGATCCCACATCAAATAGCCATCAAGAAGAAGATGAGAGAGGAGCCACATTAAAGCAAAAAGACCAAAAATGAACAAAATAAAAAATTACCAAAAATAGAATAACAGCCAAGGAGGAAGCCAAATAGAAGCCAACACCAGTAGTCGATCATGTGCCTACTGATAGAGCTGAAATTCCATTTTTTGTTCTACGCCACTTTTGGATGATTGTATACCTTCAAATCATTCATTTATAAAAGTTGATTCTTATGAATATAAGAATGTTAATTTTGCATGTAAATATTCCATTTCCATATGCAATGCACAAAGAAATCAGGAAATTGAAAATAACATTGTCTG
Organism: Ottelia alismoides; assembly: GCA_037367405.1. Classification (NCBI taxonomy): domain Eukaryota; kingdom Viridiplantae; phylum Streptophyta; class Magnoliopsida; order Alismatales; family Hydrocharitaceae; genus Ottelia; species Ottelia alismoides. The sequence goes on along the minus strand of JAZKJV010008492.1, from coordinate 479,039 downwards.
ATCTAGGGATTATGGAAATTTTACAAAAAATCTTTGAAGAAATGTCATTATTGAAAGCCATGGAATACATGCCAAATATGAAGAAATAACTAAATGAGGCATGCATATCAAAGAGTTCACCCCACAAGAACATACACAACTAAGCTGAAAGACACATCTTGACCATGGCTATTGTAAATGTGATCGGTAGTCTCCCATCAAAGAAAAAGGATTTCAGAGCACATTTAACCAATTGTGAAATCTTAGACCAAGTGTTCGATTGTACTCTTCTTGATAGAGGATCTTCTATGAACCACATGCCCACATCTCTAGACAAAGAATTCGGGCTTTGTCCCCACAAAACAACTATAATGATCCTTCAGTTTGCTAATCGATCCGTTAAGTGACCCTGAGGTGTTTAGAGGACGTTATCATAATAGTGCATGGCATGCAATTCCCAGTGGACTTCACTGTCCTGGACATGGAATATGTTGCACCATTTCTCTAGATGTCTACCATACTTGGTCAGTCATTCCTTCGAACTGCTGATGTGGTAGTCGACTATGCATCGGGAAAGACTACATTTCGTTATCGCAGTGACAAGGATACCATGGATATGATTGTTGAACCAAAATCCAAAGAGAACACACTAGAGAGAAAGAATGAGAACTGCAGACATATGACTAATTGATGATATCAAAGATCCAGATTTGTCTTTGAATGGCATTTTATCACAGGAACTCCTCTTCCTTAAGGACAACATAGAAAGCACAATCAACTTTTGTTCTTATGCCGACATGAAGATTGATGAGAAGATGATCGAATTATTTGAAGAAAATTCATCACAAACCGAACAAGATGAAACTATTGCATATATTTTTAGTATTTTATTGTCTGAGCCAAGAGTGACCGAGGTGGACATCACCTTGTTATTAGTAAATCGTACACCTACCACCGACATAGTTTCAGAAGTTACTAATAAGTTGTCTTAGACACCATTAGAATTGATGCCACTTTTGAAAAATTTGAAGTATGCCTTCCTTGCGAGTGAACCCGAACAATATTTGATCATCATCAGTTTGCAACTGACCGTTGATCAAGAATCTCGCTTACTAGAGGTTCTAGAGAAAAATCGCAAGGTGTCTTGGTTGGAATGCTTCAGATCTTTGAGGGACAAATCCTATCATGTTTTCACACCACATCTACTTAGAGGATGGTAACAAGCTGTCTCATGAGTTTCATTGCAGGATGAATCCTAATCTTCAGGAAGTTGACATGAAAGAGATCATGAAGTGGTATGAGGATGGCTTTATTTATCCCATCTCTGACTCTAAATGTGTGATCCCATTACACATCGTTCTGATAAAATCCAGAATATTATGGCAGTTACAAATGACCAAGGAGAGTAGATCTCGACTTGAGTGCCTACATCATGACATGTCTGAGTAGATTACATCCACTAAGAAGGATCACTTTCCATCGCCCTTTATTGATCAAGTTCTTTAAAGATTGGTAGGTAAAGAGTTCTTTTGCTTGTTGGATGGGTACACTGGGTAAAATCAAGTGGTGATCACCCCAAAAGATCAAGAGAAGACCACTTTCACTTGTTCGTTTGGTGATATGCCTTCAAGCAGATATACTTTGGATTGTGTAACACAACCGCTACATTATAGTGATGGTTGTTCTCGCTGACATGGTGGATAGTTTTACAAAGTTTTTATGGATGATTTCTCAACCTATGGTGACAGATTTGATTCATGTCTCTCTCATCTTGACCGAGTACTGCAGAGATGACACAAAGTGAATTTAGTGCTATCATAGGAGAATAGTCACTTCATGATGATCGAAGGAATTGTTTTGGGCCATGTTGTCTCTTAATGAAGTATGGAGTTCGACCCAGTAATGGTTGATGTAATTGCTAAAATTGAGACACCAAAGATAGTGAAACTTGTTAGGTACTTTATAGGGTACGTCGGATTCGATAGAAGATTCATTCAGGACTTCAACAAGGTTGCCCTACCTCTTACAGAGTTGCTAGGGAAGGAGACATATTTCATTCTTGATGACAAAGTCCTCCAATCAGGTGAAAGATTTAGTAATTCAGGAACATGTCCTATAGCAACCAAATTGGTCTCTCACATTTGAGATCATGACAGATGCATCCGATTTTATTATTGAGCCTTTGTTAGGGAAACGAAGGGATGGATTTCTTTATGCCATACATTATGCTTGCAACACATTAGATGCGACCCAAAATAATTATACAATGACATATAGAGAGAAAGAGCCGCTGGTCGAAGTTTTCACCCTCAAGAAGTTTCGTTAGCATCTTTTGATTCTAAGGTGATTGTTTATACTGACCACTCTTCTATCAGATACCTATAACAAAAGAAGGATGACAAATCACGTATTCTCCATTAGATCCTTCTGCTAAGGAAATTTAATTTGGAAATAAGAGATAAACGTGGAATGAAGAATGTGGTAGTAAATCATCTATCCATAATCGAATGTACAAACTATGCTGAGCAGTGGGCCAATCACATAAACCTTTCCCAATGAATAAACTCTAAGTGTTGCATCTCTCCCCTAGTACGCCAATATTGTGAACTATCTCATCTCGTTGAAAGTTTCACTAGATTGGACACAAATAAAAAGGACAATTTTTTGTTCAACATTCATTTTTACTAGTGGGAAGATCCATACCTTTTTGGGGAAGGTGCAGATTGCATTTGGCGTCGGTGCATTCCTCAAGAGGAGTATACCAGAGTCCTAGAGTACTCTCTAAAGCTCGAAGCAGGAGAACACCATTCTGGAAGCATAACTGTAGAAGTATAGTTGTGACCTATGGTGGCCCACACTATTCAAGGATGATGTAGTATATGTTAGAGGTTGTATTAACTATAAGAAATTGGGAGGTACCATCGGTTCAAAAGATTCAATGCCACTCAAGTACGTCCAAATTTCTAATGTATTTGATTCTTGGGAAATTGACTTTATGGGCCCATTTCCTGATAGTTTGGGATACGAAGAAATCATGCCTGCCACATATAGCTAGATGGTCTGTCGCTTTCTCATGGATAACATTATTGCATGGTTTGGAATCCCTAGAATTCATATCTCATATGGGTGTATCCATTTCATTAATAGAGTAGTAAAGAAACTTATGAAGGAGTATGACATTGATCATCGTTCGCATCTCCTTACCACCCATAGTCTAATGTGTTGGCTGAGTTATCTATTAAGGAGATCAAGACTATTTTGGAGAAACTTATATGGTCAGATAGGAAGAACTGAACTCAACTTTTGATTCTGTTTTATGGGCTTATTTGACGGCCTACATGACTCCATTAGGCATGTCTCCCTATCGGCTTGTTTATGGAAAACCTTGACATCTACCGGTTGAATTAATTCATAAATCTCTTTGGGTAGTGAAAAACTGTAACTTGGACTCACAAGAAAGTTGTCAGAACCAAAAGATCAAGCTGAATAGACTCCTAGAATTCATAGACTATTCATATTATAACAACCTGATGTACAAGGAGAAAGTCAAAAGATGGCACGATAATCATATCAGATGTTAGACTTTCGAGCCTGGTTAGAAGGTGTGGTTATTTTTTGCCAAGTTAAAAATATTCCCTAGCAAACTAAAAAGCAAGCAGACTGGGCCATTCTTTGTTAAAACTGGTGCATGACAATGGTAGCATTGACCTATCCGAATTGTTATATGACACACACCCATTGTGGCATTTCAAGAAGATCTCCCATCATTCGTAGAAGATTCAAATAAGGCGATGACCTTAAATATTTTTTATTGATTGTTCTTTTTCACTCTTTTTTAATTATTTCATTCTTCCATTTATTCATTCACACCTTTTATCAGTGTTATACTTAATATGACTAGATCATGAGAAAAAGTGGAAATGGGTGACAAGTTTTTCTTTTTTGTTACCTAGCATGTTTTTCAACTTTTTGATATTCTATATTCAAGGATATTTTACCCTAAGTATAGGGGTAACCAGTCGAGTCGTTGATTTTGTAAATTCTAACCCTCAATCCTTGCTTATGTCCATGTTTCTATACTTATAATTAGTTTAACCTAGGTATGGGGAACAATCGACTTCTTATTCTTTTATTGAGTCATTGCAGTATAAAATTCTTCTATATTTAGCACGAATCATGTCTTCCTTTGTTGCTCATTGGCAACTATGAGGACATAGTTCGAGCTAAGTATATGAGGGGTCGCATTTATTGTATATATATACATTATCCATAACTCTTAGTTTCTTGTATTTTTAATAATCTGGCTAATATCTAATGGGTAAGGGTATACAAATAAAAGATTAAAAACTCTTGTAAATATGTGCAATTGTTTTTGAAAATTTGTTTGTAGAATTTGGTTTGAAAATGTTGTACAATGATTTTGAAAAATAGTTTTATAATGTTTTGAAAAATCTTTTGAAACTTGTGAAAAATCTTTGTAAAATATTTTTCAAACATTTAAAAAATATCCTTTTTTAAATGTTTGCAAAATGCTTGCAAAAATAATTTGTATTTTTTTTGAAAAATTGGTTGTAAAATTATTTGTAAAATAAATTTTAGAAAATGTTTGTAAAATGTTCGCGGAAATGTTTTCAAATGGTTTTGAAAATCTTGCATATAATAGTGTTGCACAATTATCTTAGTAAAACTCTTATGTAAATAAAACAATGTATTAAGCTTGTATAAAATCCTTTATAAATGTGTACAATCCTTGTTAATACTTGTAAATACATCCAATGCACTATCCCCATCAAAAATCCCTAAAAATTTATAAGGTTCAAAACTCACAAAAATTTTCAAAACTATTTGAAAAGTTCACAAAAAGCTCAAAACAGAAAATCTTCTTAGTAAAATAATTTTGCATTTGCATTTTTCAGAATAATTTGTACAACTTAACTAGCCTGGAATAAAATCATAAGAATGGAGTTCGATTTAAAACATAATCCACTTAATCTCTTAGGAACCTTATAGGAACCAAAATTAAGACTTTTCAGGTCGATACGATGAATTATTTAAGTCCACAAGATTATGTTCACATGCCCTCTTGATTAGCCTAAGTAGAATTTTCATGTTAAACACGTGATCCTTGTTGACAGTGGACTAACTTGGACAAGCACTCTGCACATAGCTCAACTCAGATGAGGTAGTGATGGAATAATTCTTTGGCTTGAGATGCATGTATGTGGAAACATACGCCACCCCAATAGGAGGCCAGTGCATCCCAACCTGATCTGGTGGTGATAAATATGTATTTAAGCATCTTTATTCATTTATTTTAGCTCAAAATCCCTTATAAGACACCTGTATATATTGATAAATCCATATTCTTACTAACCTGCATCTGTATGTTAATATTGTACATTTATTACTATTTTAGTCTAAAATAAATAAAATTAATAAAGGAACATAAAGAAAATTAAAGACTGTATATATGCAATAGATACAGGACGACATGAACCACGAGAGAAGGCGAACACTTGACATAATTGACCAGGAATAAAGTAGGGGAGATAGGATCTTTAATCAGAAAATCCAAAAAAATATTTTTTGTAAATACTTTTCATTCTTTATTTATGTTGTATATATTTGTATAAAACTTACACTATTTTATTTGTCCATAAATTTACCTCAAATTAAATAATTTTCTTAATAGAAATTGTAAATAAAAATGTTTCCTAAATAATAAAAATACTTGCAAAATAAAATCATGTACATAATAAAAGTAACCACACTCGAAAAAAGCTGTAAAGCAATAAGTGAAAGACCAATTCTAGCTTCATATGAACTCGAATTGAGTCAAACTCACTTCCATCGTATTATAAATTAAACTATCTTTAAAATGATAGTGGTTTAATAATTTTTGGATTACAGTTTGAAAGACGATTTTCTGGGGTGGTTTTCTAAATTTACCTTTTATTATATATATTTATCCATATTTATTTTTGTACATAATATATTTATAAATAATTGTAAATATTTTTAATAATTATTTAAAAATTTCAAACATAAAATAATGTAATTTCCTTCTTTAAGTATATATATAATGTTTCACATGTATATAATTTATTTCCTTAAATGACCACCACAAAAATTAAGTAACTAACATTTATTATTTCAATTAATAAAATGGCGAAAATAATTTATCTATTTAATTATGTAAATAATATATCATATGTATATAATTTAATTACTTTCTTTGTTAACCCACCATTAAGGTGGCTCATTAAGTTATTGTATTTATTATTATTTTAATTAATATAATTTCCAAAATTAATTAATTTATTAATTTAATAAATTGAATTTCACCATTAACATGTTTCCTTTTTTACTCTCCATTAATTAATTTTTTTTTGAAATTCAAAAAAAATTTATTTATTTTGCTCCTCCTCCCTCATTTCCAATTGATTGATCCTTTGGAGAGGAGCCTAATCTCTAAGAGCCATCTTATTGTAGAAAGGCGCCCAGCCTCCACTTAGTACGGTGACAACGAGGCGATTACCGTCAAGGCCATAACAATAATTCATCCACTCCCAGGGTGATATCCATTCAGTTTTATTTAAATCTTTTAATTAGTTAATTTTAGGAATAATTTTAGTTTTTATTTCGTTGTTAATTTTCAATTTGTAGACCTTGGTTTCCCATCATAATCATTATTCTCCCTCACGACTTGATCCGCTCCTGATTTCGATTTCACATCCACGTCTCGATCTACACGTTCACCTTCTATCTCTCAAGATCTCTCACCTTTGACCACATATATTGACCAGAGCCACGGTTCCCTTCGATCACCAAAAATGGAACCCCTTCTCCTACTAATCCTTGTTTAATTTTTTTTGACTGAGCTGCCGTGCTCGAGTCAGGTTTTTTTATTTGCTTTTATTGCAGGTACAAGAATTTCAAAAAAGAGAGAGAGAGAAAAAGGAAAAAATCCAATTGTTGTTCATTACAAAAAATTGGAGCAGCTGTCCCCGACGTCGGCCACACGCCCCCCTTCGTTGTGGCTCTCTCCTCCACTTCAGACTCTGCATGGGAAGAAAAACATCGAGCCCCACCGCTCTTTCTCTAGCACTGTCGACTAACCACCATTCAGAGAATCGTCGTTGCCACCCTTTGCTTGGGAGAGAAGGAAGGGGCAACACACCCCCTTCCCCTTTGGGTGTGGAACGAAGAAGCATACCCCTCTTCCATCGAGAACGTTTGCATCCATCCACCGTGCAACCTCCACCGACGAGACATGTTGTTGCCGATACCACCGAACCATCACCGATAGCCGTCCTCCAACATGATCCCCTCCGCCAGGAGAATGCGCCACCGCCGCCCTGCTGGAGTAGGCAACCCATCCGCCTATAGCCTAATCTCCCCCACCTCGTCGTAGTAATGCCAAGTAGGAGCCCCCCCTCAAAGAAGACCCATCGTCTCTCAACTCCCTTGCCCTCCTTCAACAACAACCATTCGCCCACCTTCGTAGGACCCCCACCATCGACCGCCTGACGCTCGCGTGCGCCACCATCCTAGAGTCACTACACTAGGACCGCCGTACTTGGAGAGGAAGGAAGGGGCAACATCCCCTTTCCTTTTGTTTATGGCGTGGAATCATTTACAGGAACCATATAACCCTAATCTTTTGGGCAAATTATAATCCATCCCCCTTGGAGATTCTAAGATTTGCAAAGTAGACCTGCTGCCAAACACATGTGCAATGCACGATTTGCTTGGTTAAATTACGATTTCTTCAAGAATTTTATTTCTTGTTAATTTTTCATGCATAATTATTAAACATTTACGTTTCAGTTCTTGTTTATCCAGACTCTATTTGCATGCTTTTATTGTTGAATAAATATTATCTGTGGTCAATAAATTCTTGAAAATTCATGCTAGGCTCCTTATATGTAATTCTTCATAGTGTAATTATTTCATTTCATTTTAATATCATTTGATATTATTAAAAACTAAAAAATATAACATTTTTTACAGCTTATAATGAAAAAAATTTATAAAAATTCAAATATTATGTCAAAAGTTATAAAAAAGTAGAATAGTTTTATTTTTATGTATTTTTTTCTTGTGCAAATTTCCTGTATTAATCATTTTTAAAACCCAAAAATATGAAAAAAAACTAAAATACTTTTAAAAATCACAAAAAATTGAAACCTTTTTTGTATAAAATTCATTATAGTTTTTAGGAAAAATAAATCCAGAAATTTTTAAGTTTATTTTATATTTTTAAATTAATTTAATCATGTCTGTTCACTACTTGCTTTATTCCCTATTTTTATTCATTTTTAAAATCATAAAAAATCTAAAAATCTGTGAAAAATTACAAAAAATATTAAAAAAATCATCAAAACACAAAAATAATTTATTTGTCTGTTTTTGATATTTTTGTCATATTGAAAAATACAAAAGTATTGCCTGTTTCGTCCTTTTTCTTTCTCTTTTTTCACTTTGTTTGAAAATTTTAAAATATAAAAATTTATAAAATTACAAATTATTGAATAACTCAAAATCATAAAGTATTAAAAAGCATAAAAATTAAAAACCCATAAAAAATTGAAAAGATAAAAAAACCAAGATAGTTTGCATTTGAATTCCCTCTTTCTTTTAATTGATTTTTCAATTATTAGAATAAAGCTCAGGATTTGTAGCCTCCTTGAGTTTAATCATGTTTTGCGATAAAAGTGATGAGTCCATGATTCTCACTCTTTATTCATTTATTTTAGATCTTCTTTTTGGTAAAACACCCTGTAAATACATATAAATTTAATAAATTAGCTTTCTGCATGCTTGTGTTAATAATACATAATTAGCATGTATTTTGCAAAAATAAAAGAATAAAAGAAAAAGAAAGTATTTATAATAAATGAAGAGTGACCCAAACACCAACAGAAGGTCAAGACTTGACCTGATCACAAGAAAAAATAAGTAGAGAGAGATAAGAGTTCACTGTGAATTGTATATATCATCTATACTTGTACATATTATTTATCTACTTATTTTTTTTTTTATAAAAAACCAAATTATTTAATTTTTTTACACCCTTTATATATCTTTATAAATAATATAAAAATAAAATAAAAATCAGAAAAATAAAAAAAAATAAAATCATCCAACCTTCGTACAAGAGACATATGTACATATTCCATTCACTATTTATCTCGCGACCTTAAATAATTTGTAAAAATGAAATAGAAATTATTTTATACTTCTATAATTATGTTGTAAGAAATAAAATATGAAATAAAATAATTTTTGTAAAAACTAATTATATAAAAATACATGTACATAATACATAAGTATATTATACATGTATATAATACTCTATAATGTATATACATTATTTATTTTTCATAAAAATAATTAAAAATCACAAAAAAATAGTTTATAAAATAATAAACATGTTTTATTCTATACATTTTTTAATTTAAATTCATTTACTATTTTTAGTCTGATTTTCATTGAATTTTGTAAATCCTATTTTCCGATTGGTCCAACTGGGATTGTTGACCCCGGTCAACGTCCCCTTCAAGACTGGATCGGGTCGAGTATCTTTCACCGAAGCATTTTCTATGAATTCTCACGCTCAAATCAAACCTCCTCCTGCCTTGATTCCTGTACCCGATTGAAGCGTCATGATCCATGATCCTTGCAGATCCCTAGGCGTAGCCGGATCTGCCTAGGGTTTCGTGTATCGACCTGATCTTCTTATACCCTGCGTAGCCTATAAATCCTCTCTTCCAGCCTCCACAGTGCCTTAGCTCATCCCTCTCTCCACCACAGACCCTGAGCCACCTTCCTTGTAGTGACATTTATTGGAGGAGTCGCTTAAGATTCGCCTGAGGTGTCTAGAGGCTAGAAGCTTACTTCGTTGCCGGATAACCGCCGCGAGTAACCTCCCAGCCAGCCATTATCGGAAGTCTAGGAACACATCTGAACCTTCAGGTACCCATTTTATCTCTTGCATTTCTTGTTTTGATTTGATCTTTCCATTTACCTCCGTTGTACGCCCATCTGCTCCGACTAGTTGGTGGGAGCCCCGTTACTCCCCTTCGTCCACATTGATTGAACCATCGACGCTTACTCCATCTTCTTACGCGACTTGTTATACCGGAGGCTCGACCATCGGGGCGAGATTAGGTCGGGTCTCCATCCTCCCCATTCGTCAGAGACCTAAAACCCCATTACCCGCCACTTCACGTCTTTGTATGCTCAAATAACACTCGTCGTAGCCTTGCCCTTAGCTTAGGATACCTTGCAGGCACTTACACGCATCTGGAGCGCGATTTAGACTCCCAACTGCTCAGGCGGAGCAGCTCCAGGTGAGCAGCCACTGCCACGCTTATCCAGCCATCAATCAAAGCCCCTCGTTTAACACGGATCACTTCCACGATCCTGCCGAAGCCATCAGATCCTTCATCAGAGCGTCGGATCCCCTCCGATGCTCGGTTGAACGTCGCCGGAGATGATTTCTTGCAGACCATCTCTCGCCCGTTGGATGAGACCCGCCTCTGCTAGATAGCATCACAGTCGCCCGACCGTGCAACCTTTTGGCCGTTAGATCAGAACATTTGACGTATATGCCCCACACGTCCCAGAGATTCCCTGCCCGCCAGATCTGCAGATGCAGTTGATCAGAGCCATACGACAGCGACTGCCTCCACACGTGCCACGAACTTCTGCCTAGGTATATTTCTTTTTATTCCCTGCATGTCTGTGTTTTTATATTGAGTCCATTAAATAAATGTTATGGTTAATAACATTTACATTTCAGACCTCATAGTTTTTGGTATTTGCACATTAGTCCCTCCGATTCTGAAGCACATGTGCCCTCACATGATTTTTGGGATAATTGCATGTTCAGTCTTGAACTTTTCTATTGTTAATGAATGAATGAATGTTAACTTGTTCGAAATTACATTTATGCCCTTGTGCATATAGTATTGAGTATGTACATGAATTGAGTGGAATTTTTGCAGAATCATCTCTGGACTTATATTTTGTGTTATTATTAGATCTGAGAACTTAAATTATTTGTGAATAGGTCCTTGTGAATATGCTTAATTGCATGCTTTGTATTGGACTTAATAAATATCAAATTAATTCAAAAAATCACCTAAAAATCACTATTAGCTCCTGCTAAGGTGTAGTTTTTACTATGATTTTATTGGATTAATTTGAGTGCATTTTCTATTTTTGAAAATTCAAAAACTATAAAAAAATTTCCCTATTTGCTTGATAAAAATTATAAAAATTCGAAAAATAGTTTAAAAATTCCACAAAAATGTCTATGCGTGCCTTTTTGTTTACTTTAGCTCCAGTTTTAATTTTGTTCGATAATTCACTATAAAATCTCTAAAAATAACAAAATAAATAAAAACTTATAAAAATCAAAGAAAATTCCAAAAATGCAATTTCACTTTTTGTTTGTAGCTTTATACTTCTATTTTCTTATAAAATTGCTGATCAGGACCTTCGGGCCTTTGAGATATTTTTAATTTGCAATTTGGTCCTGGTTGTGCACTTTTTGAATTTTATAAAATCATAAAAATATTAGAAAAATATAAAAAAATTTCTAAAAAAACGTTAAAACCAGAAAACCCAAAAATATTTTTACTCTAATTTTTTGACTATTTTTGGTTATTTAGAAAAAATCCAAAAGAATTGTTGTGTTGCTTTCTTTTATTTTTTTTGCTTGTGTGTTTCATTAAAAAATAAAAATCTAAAAATATAAAAACCACTAAAAATATTTTATTTTGTTTTGAAATTGGACTACTTCGTACTTTTCTCAAGCTCCTTGTATTCGACCATGGTAGCTATACCAGGTAAATAAATATAGCGAATCGCTTACAAGCTTTGATTTCTTGATTTGTCTATCTTTAGTGGTTTTGTTTTCTTGTTGACCGCGCTTAGTGATTTGGGTCCCAATGACCCTTGATCATTTGCATACTTAACCAGAGTCATTGGGTACATCCATTAGAACGGCACCATTGCCGGGGAGCACAGCTTAGTAGTTTTATTTAATTTTGCTCGTTTTTCTTATCTATTTGTTATAACTGTTTCTAGCATCTTTTCTATTTTCCTATTCGTACGAGGAACCACCCTAGGGATGCTTCGTCTTTCTGTTGGAGGAACCCGTACCTGAGGAGGAGCAGAAGAGCAGGAGGATTTAGTTATAGTAGATAGAGTAGTTTCATTTTTTGCAAAAACACTTTATTGTTGTAATAATTAGACTTTGGACACTCTCTTTGGACACTTAGTCTTCGGGGTATGTTTCGTCGAGTATCGGTGTACTAGGGGGACCTCACCGTGGTTTTTTGTGGTTTTGTTTTTATGGCATTTTATCTCTTTTTGATTCTCGAAGATTTAGCCCCTAGACTAAGGAATTTCTATTGATTGTGACGTAATTAGCTAAGGCCCCACACCAATTGCTTATCTGTTCCTATAGATTGCAATTGGACTTGGATAAAATAAAATTAAAAAGGTAACATATTGGGAATAGAGACCACGAGCTGAGAGAGGCCGTATACAATGCTGGTAGGACCCATTGTGGTGGGCACTGATTGGATCGAAGACCGTGCTCCGGTCTCTCTTCCCGGTAGTTAGCTATTTGTGCTTTACGATTAATAGAAGTTGCTTGTCTAAGGCCAATTTCTTCATGCATCATATAGGTAGATTACATTCTGTCTTTACTTTTATGCGTGGATCACCTTGCATGTTGAGTGTTGAAGTTATGAAGTTAGGTACACATTTCTATCTCTGCATGCGTCAATGAGTTTGATCGCACATTAGCTTTTTGGACTTCCTCCCCCTTTTTTACTAGACTCAAAATAACCATGGAAATCGGAAAATTCGTTAGGCATTATCTTATTCAGAAAATACCTAAAAAAGGATATAACTAAATAAAAAAGGGACTGATAATGCAAACTTGACCCTAAAACCAACTTCACTTAAAAATTCTTGTTTTGGGGAGGGTCACACCCTCATTGGTTGATTAATCTGCAGCAAGAGTGTTACCCACACAGTAGGTAGAGCCACATCCGATCTCTTTTCAAACTACTGATCTTATAGTTGGTTGTTCTCCAGTGAGGATTTCACCGGGTAGCCGGTAATTAGTCCAGGACCTCCTTAGTAGATTGGGCAGATCGGTAGCCTGTATATGGTCCGCTCCCATACTCACTGGGAAAAACTAGCTGTGAGATTGGGCCAGTCTCCTAGGAGTATTCGTCTCCTAACAACTTGCTTAATCGTTCCATAGATTGATTTGTCATCTTAATAAAAATTGACAAGATTAACAACCGATCTTTCATGGTCATCAGCTTGAGTGTTGAGTAGGTGAAAAAGGGGTTTGACTTCACATCTTGTTTTCATTCCATATCCAATCCTCATAAATCCCCATATCATGGTGATCTGAAGGAGGTCCCTTGCTGCATTTGACAGCATCGCTTTCGAGCACTCCTTTCCATTCATCTAGGGTGGATTTAGAGAGCCCAAACCCTCTCTCTGAACCCAAGTTCGCTACCACCCTATTCCCCCTTGACCACCCTACCACCAGTTCTGGGGTGCCAGAGCAGAGACAAGCACAGTTATTTGTTCACTTGAGGGCACCTGAGTTGGGGTCTTTAGCATTTATAGAGACCCAAGAGATGGCCACCACTGAGGGAGGCACCGATGAGCATCCACAAGGATCAGTGTATGTAATTGACCAGGCCTCCATGAATAACACACTATTAGCCTCCTTGGAGACCATGCAGTCACAGATCAGGGACTAGGGAGCATTTATGGCCGTGGTGTGACGAGAGCTGACGTCGATGCGAGTCGGCAAAGTAGAGCCGTAGAGACCATCTGGTGGAGAGATACCAGTTGTTGGAGGGGGAGATGGATGCTCGGATATCCAGCAGGAGCTAGCCAGACCGCCACGAATGATGAGGCAGTTGCACAACCCTGGTGCAACCCCCACCCACCGTTGGATCCAGCTACCAGAGATTCTTGGCGACTTCGAGCTTTGCCGCCAGACCATCCAGCTTTTGCCCAAGTTCCATGGGCTAGCCACCAAGGAGCCGCACCTCCATCTACAGGTTTTCGAGATGATCTTCAGCATGGTCCACGATAGATTCGTGGACGAGGACAATATCAAGATGATCACCTTCCCATTTTCCTTAGTCGACAGAGGAGCCTACTGGATGAAGCATCTGGCGAGGTACATCACCACATAGGAGCAGCTTCGGACCAAGTACTTGAACAAGTACTATCCACTTAGCAAGTCCAACGCAACACGAGCTATGAACAACGATTTCACCATGATCCCAAACAAGCAGTTTCACGAGGCTTAGGATAGATTTAGAGAGCTCATTGACAGGTGTCCACATCATGAGATAACGAAGCTCAAACTTGTGCAGAGCTTCTTTTGTGGGCTGACACCAGACCTGCAAGGGCTAGTAAACGCCTCGTGTGGAGGGTCCTATTTTTCCAAGGACGAGGACCAAGTCTGGGCCATCTATGAGGAGATGGTATAGAACTACACAGTGATGTCCCAGACTAGGGTTTATACTAAGGGGGAAGCCCTTCCCACAAGCCATGTCTTATTACAGGATTGCACAGGTCGATGTTGGTACTTTTACTTCATCCCCAGTAGCTGCACATGCAAGTCTTCAACAACTGACATGGGTATCATTAGCGAGAAATTAGACCGCATCGAGATCATTGAGAAGAAGTAGTGCCAGGTCTTGAACTAGATTGATCAATTGGCACAAACACTGAGTGATCTGATGACCCAGATTATGTGTCTCCAAGAGGCATAGACGGCTTCTCAGCCTCGTCTCAGGTTACGGGCTAATCTCAACAGCAGCTCCACCCAGCCATCTACCACGTAACGCCCGGTCCATCATATTCAGGCAGATCTAGTCCAGCAGCTGTAGCACTAACAACTACCACCACCAGATCAGGAAACCTAGATGATGGTCTACCTGCTGGATCAGCCCCTCTAAGTTCTTCCCCCACCACTACTCGAGCATGAGCCGTTGATGGAAGTCAACGAGATTAGGTACGATCGGCACCAGCAGCAACCCGGGATTTGTCGTGATCTCCTGGGTTTCCTATGGTCTACCATAAATACCTCGTCCCAACAGCAGCCCCCAACTCAGGTCGGACAGAGCAACCAACAACAACAGCAACCCTATTACTCCCACCATCAGTACCAACAGCAAGGTCCTCATACCTACCATCAGGGACAACAGTGGAGGCTGCCATAACAACCTCAACAGTACTCCCAGCCTCCTCCTCATTACCAGCAACAATCTCAACCTCATGTCCAGCGAGGCAACCCATACGGTTCTCATGGACCTGTCTATGAGAACCCAACCCTTGACGACCTCTCCCACCTACTTTCTGACTAGCAGGCATCCTTCTACCAAGATATGAATGAGTTCCGATAGGAGATGAGGGAGATTATTAAAGGAAAGGCCACCATACCAGCTCAGATTGAACCTAACCTGAACAATCTGAAGAGGAAATCTGAGCAGGTACAATTTACAGAGATTACTACTCCTAGTGATACTTTGGATGATGATTCTTCCTATGTATTTTATGTTGATTTTGTGATGCTTAGGAGCGGTAGGATGTCAGCCGACAACGCCTCGTCTGAGCGACGACCACTTGGAGATTCTGGAGTGCGAGACGAGGATGGTAGTGGTGCTGATGACACTCATGATGACGACGACGGTGGTGCTGAAGCCACCATGGATGTTGATCCAGTCGACGGTACTGAGGCTATCATGATTCCAGATGTAGACGGTGGTGTTGATGCCACCTTGTTGAGAGATGCTCGGCCAGATACAGTACTGATAGCACTAGTCCAGATGTTGTAGGTGGTGCCGATGCCACCAAATTTCCTTCAGTTGTTTTACCTCCTTCTGTATCTCAGAAGAATTTCAGAAAATACAAAAAAAGGAAAAATAGAAAAGCATAAAAATATGAATAAAGGAAAGGTTTCTATATCCCCTGTGATTCCATATGTTTTGCATGGTGATCATGGTAGGGATTCTAGTTCGCTACATGCTCAGGAGCCTATTCCTGACCCTCATCTTTCTTGAGAGGATCCATTTATCCCCTTCCCTAAAGCACTCCGCTTGGGGAAGGGGAATAAAATAGAAAATCCAAAAAGAAACACCAGCTAGAGTTCAACAAGCATATGATTGATCGATTCAAGATACAACTGACTCTACAGGAGGCACTAGAGCACATCCCCCTCTTCTAGAAGAACTTGAGAGAGAAGACAACCATCTGTAGGAAGAGGAGGAACCACAATGCAGTGATCCATGTGCTTACTCGTGTCATTTGCTTTGCCATTAAGAACTGATTGCCAGCCAAGAGACCTGATGTAGGGGCTCCATATGTCAGATGCCATATCCATGAGCAACGGTTCGGTCGTACCCTATTAGGCAGCGACTATTCTATTAACCTTCTTTTGGCAGCGTTACTCGACCGATTCGATTTCAACCTTCTTCGATAGAGCATGTCAGTTCTTCAGTTTGCTCATAGATCTGTCAAGAGGCCAAAGTGTTTATTGAAGGACATGGTCGTCACAACTCAGGGACTGAAATTCCTTATTAACTTTGTTATATTGGACAAAGAGATCCTTGTGTCTCTGACAGATACACCCATCATACTAGGATGCCCATTCTTGGCTACAACCAAGGAAATATACGATCATGATAGATAGAAGGTATACTTTCGTGTCGAGGGAAAAAGCGTGCAAATAGATATGATCGAAGAAACCAGAGCAAGAGATTTAGCCTGCTTCAAGCAGTCGAGTGATTCAGAGAAGATGACAGAGGCAGAGTGAGACGTCCACCAAGAGTGCGATTTTGTGATCACAGATGTGAGGCAGTTTGGGCAGACCCCATATCACGAGCTCTTGTCATACCATCAGACATTGTAAACTTACAGATTGTGGGAGACGAGTGTTTGGAGAGCACACTCTTGGCACTGAACACATTTGAGGTTGATGATCATGGTTAGTAGAACGAAGCAGAGTATATTTCATGTTCTTATGATTCAGATCCCTCAGATTCAGGCATTGATTGGGATGATTTTGATGGCTATTTGCCATGTCTGATTCCTTCAGAGCCGACAACTAGGGAGGAGAGAGAGCCAGCATAGATTACAGATGCACCGGCAGGGTTGCCTTCGTCAGATTTTCAAGTGCAACGAGAGTTCTCCCATGCAGATCTGGTATCCTTCACTCAGACATTTCAGAGGCCAGATTTCCCAACTCCCAGTTATCAACAACTGAAGACCTTGCTGCAATCGATGAAGTACATATTCCATATGGGTGAGCTAAATACGTTCCCAGTCATTATCTCAACAGATTTGACTAGAGATCAAGAACCTCGTTTGATGGAGGATCTTGAAAGAAACCACAAGGAGATTGGATGTAGCGTAACTGATCTCTAGGGGATAAGTCCATACATGTGCTCCCACCACATTTATCTCGAAGATGATGCCAAGCCATCGCTTGAGTCCCTGCGACGGCTGAACTCGAATCTTCGAGATGTGGTCATGAACAAAATATCGAAGTGCTGGAGCATCAATTTTATCTACCTCATCCTCGACTCCAAGTGGGTTAGTCCATTACATGTGGTACCCAAGAAGATGGGTATCACTACAGCTTTTAGCGAGTCTAGAGAGGAGACAGCTACTCAGATATCCACTTCTTGGAGGGTGTGTGGACTACAGACGATTGAAGCAGGCCACCAAGAAGGATCATTTTCCACTGCCATTTATTGATCACATTATCGAGAGTATACCTGGGAAGAGTCATTATTATTTCCTTTATGGGTACTCTGTTAGCAATGTGAGCCTGAGGTGAACCATTCCTGCAATAAATGTTATTGTAATAAATGATTTATCAAGAAAAGTTATTGATTATGTTTCACTCCCTTTCTGAAATTGATTGAATGCACTATGAGGTCCCTCTGTACAATATGGGTTATGTACCATGGCCAACTTGATAATCATGCAGATGTTGATTTATTGAATGAATCATAGAGGTTGATGCTTGGATGAATATCTAAGGAGTTAGATAGATGACTCATCAAGCATCATCAACGATTGACAAGTAGTGATCTCCAGCCTGAGAAGGAGATGGCAATCCTTTCTCGGTAGGCTGATATCTTATCGACCTTTTGATGCAGGTCCTCTACATGGGAATAGAGATTCGGAGGTATCAGATTAGTTGAGTCAATGGGTTGACTTAACGAGATCGGGATAACCAAATACCTATGATGAATATTATCACATCACAGGCAAACATCCTCTGACCAGAGACAGATGTATTGCTATACGTCTGAGTGTGTACATTTGGCAGACCAATAGGTTGATGACCTAACCAAGGTCTATACACTGGCGAGCTGGTGTACATGTAAGGGCATATGAGTGATACGATCTCTCAAAGGGATCATACAGGTTCACTTATGAACTGGGAGACATGAGCTCACTCATGAGGTATTGTGACTGATCAAATTCCATGCATGGTCGTCATGCTTTAGAAGCATGATATGAATTTGAAGGTAAGATATATGTTTTGTGAAAGCATATGATTTGTACCATATCCCAAGGACCAATATTGAGAAACTTAGTGATCAGACCATGAAGGTGACAGTGTAAAAGTGATCTATATCTTTAGGATGATCATGAGTCTTCTAGTACGCAGGATGTATAGGTATTGGGAATACCTGAGGGTGATTTGATCATAAATGATTGTATAACCATGACGCTTCCATTCCGAGGGAGTGATGACACAGGTCTGGATTTTAGTGACTCCTCTCATTAGAGAAGTGACCTAATGCTGGACATTGATCTGAATGAGATTCAGATGCAATGAGAAGATTAGGTTTACGGTCTTGATTTAATTAAGCATCTATGAGAGGTCCATGGGATTTGGATTTGAGATGTGATCTCAATATCCAAGTCACTATATGTGGAACAATACAATTGCCCTATCCTTATCTCAAAGTATCTAAGGAGAAATAGCATTGTTCTTGAATGGTTCAAGAATAATTCCATGAGATCTAAGCATTGAGAAATTGATAATTAAATGTGATCTAGTTATCATGATGTATGAGGAACTACCCAATGTAATTAAATGTGATTTAATTATCATGGATAAAGAATAATATGGATAGAAATATCTAATTATTCATAATATATTATAATTATAATTTATATTTGTTGATTAATTATTAATGTGTATTGGATACTCATTGTATAATTAATTGAAAATGTAAATTATATTTTTGTTTCGGGTTGTGAATGTGATTCACAATTTTCCAATGTCAAGATTGCAATATTCCCAAAATTAATTTTGAATTATTTTTGGTGAATAAATCCCAACAAAAGTTGTTGGATAAATAATGGAGAAAATCATGCAATCTCATGGAAATCCATGAGATTGCCCTCCCCAGTTGGAAGGTGGTGGGCGGCACCCAATTCCTATATGGAATTGGTGGCCGTCCACCTTATTCCTTGGGAGGCTTGATCTTCTTTGTAATCTTCTCCTTATTTCATTGATTTAATTTTAGGATTGATGTATATTTGATTTATCAAATATATTTAATCTAAATTGAATCATACATTGTTGGTTTTTTACCAACAACAATCTTGACCATTGGATTGACATAAACCAATCTCATCCATTGATTTTCTATGACCCATGGATTGAGATCCATGGATCCCAAAACCCTATAAATAGAGAGGCATACCTTTCTCTCTTGTACATGCTATTGGTAGCACATCTCTCTCTCTCCCTCTCTCTCTCTCTCTTTTCTCCTCACACGCCAACCCTCTCCCTCTCTCTCTTGGTGGCCGACCACCAAACCCTAAGGGAGGATCTTCGTCGTCGCCTACGCCACCGCACCACCGCTTCGACGCTCTGCGGTTCTCCGTCTTCTTGGAGTGCTACGCTCATGAAGGAGACATTCGATCTCGTACGACGAGGTCAGGAGCAACCGTGCTTGGATCATCTTGTTGGATTGCTAGGACTACGCGGCTCATCCCCGCGCTCGCAAGCAATCTCTCCAACGATCGGACTTGAGACAGGAGGTCTCTTTTCTTAGAGACTCGATCAACCACGCTTCAAGAGGTATTGCATTATACTTGTTGTTGTTATTAATGAAATGATCCGAGAATCGTTCTTGGATCATATGGTTTCATCATATGAAAAGTTTAAATTCCGCTGCACCGAACAACTAGTACGATTAGTCGTTCTCCGTCGTATCTGATACGACGCTCACGCTTCCGTTATGTGCTAGAGGATTTTTCCCATATCCTTCATACTTCGTATACAATCAGGTGGCCATATGGCCTGGAGACCAAGAGAAAACGTCATTCACCTGTCCGTTTGGGACGCATGCTTTTAGACAGATTCCCTTGGTTTATGTAATGCCCCAGCTACATTCCAAATGTGCATGCTTTCCATATTTTCGGACATGGTGGGTGAATTTTTGGAGGTCTTCATGGATGATTTTTCAATCTATGGTGATGGGTTCGATGCTTGTCTTGACTGCCTAGTTCGTGTACTTTAGCGTTGTATAGAGGTCCATCTTATATTATTTTGGGAGAACAGTCACTTCATGATGACTCATCCTTGGTCATATTATCTCAAACATGGGCATATAGGTTGATCCGACCAAGGTGGATATCATCAGGAAACCCAATCCACCATCCAATTTGTGACAGTTGCGATCTTTTCTGGGGCATGTTGGTTTCTACAGACGATTCATTCATATTTCAGTCGTATTGCCTGACCGCCTACTGATTTGCTGAGATAGACATTAAGTTCATTGTAGATGATAAGTGTCTAGCATCATTTGAGACTCTCAAGGGACTAGTTATCGAGGCTCTTATTCTTCATCCAACCTATTGGTCTCTCCCATTCGAGATCATTATGGATGCTTCTAATTTTGTTGTAGGGGTTGTGCTAGGATAGAGGAGGGATGGATTACCTTTTTCCATACACTACGTAGCTGGACTTTGGATGACGCTCAGCAGAATTACACTGTGACTGAGAAAGAGATGCTAGCCCTAGGATTTTCTTTCGACAAGTTCAGATCTTATATTCTTGGGTCCCGAGTGACTATACTTACAGATCGCACCGCCATCCGATAACTCATGGCAAAGAAGGATGCCAAATCTTGATTGAGCAGATGGATCCTTCTACTCTAGGAGATTGACATAGATATTAAGGATAAAACTGGAGTTAAGAATGTGGTGGCGGATCAGCTCTCCTGTTTAGAGAACCTTGAGGATTCTGATCATATTGCACCTATTACAGAGATCTTCCCAGATGAGGCGATTCTTGCTATCACCTCGCTTCTGTGGTATGCAGACATTGTGTCATGAAAGTTCCACAAGGTTGTACCAGACAATGACTTGAGACTTTCCTTGTGAAGGTCGAGTCGTACCGCTGGGAGGATCCCACCCTTTATCATGAAGGGGGGATAATGTCTGACGTTGGTGTATTCTTTAGGAGGAGCACCACAATGTCCTCACATACTACCACAAGCTTGAGGCAGGAGTACATCATTCTTGGAGGAGGAAAACACACAAAGTTCTTCAATCCAGCCTATGGTGGTCTACCCTCTTCAAGGATTCTGATGATATCGTGAAGAGGTGTACTGATTGTCAGAGGATGGGAACCTGTGGACAGCGTGATATGATGCTGATGCAACCCATTCACTTCTGTGAGGTTTTTGATGGTTGGGGCAAAATTTTTGATCATTTTGCAAATAAGCCCACAGGTTTTGTGAAAATTACATTTTGGTCCCTACCAGGCTCCAAGTGTTTGTATACGTGAGAGTTGGCGATTTTACAGGCAAGTGCTTTGAGTTTTGGTTATTTCTGATTGGCCCAGAAATATTTTTATTACGTTATATAATTATGTGAAAATTTCATCTAAGCCCTTGCACTTTTTTTATTTTAAAAAAAATACATCTACCATGAGTGTAGTTTCTCTTTGTTGTCTCTATTTATTTCATACATCTATATTGCTCTAAAAAACTAAAAAAAAGACATAACTTCCTGTTTCATAGCTTTTTCACGCCATATTTTTTATTTTGTATTTTGAATATATTTATTATTTATAAAAAATCTAAAACATCATTTTTCGTCCCTGTTTATAATAGAACATATAAGAAAATTATAAAAACTTTTAAAAAAATTCTCAAGAAATTATATTTTGTTTATTTTTTTAACCATCAAACAAAAAACCACTAAAAATATAAAAGAAAAATAAAAAAATAATACAATTCTAAAAACCTTTATAAAAATATTAAAAAAATCCAAAAATTACAATTTCGATTTCTAATTTTCTTTATTTTATTATATTTATTTTAAAATTAATTTGGAGAATTTTTTACTCTATTTTATATTTAAATATGGAATTTAATTTCAGATATTTTATTATTCCATGTTTTAAGGTATTTTTGACTTTAAAATATATTAAAATAAAAAAACTAAAAAAATCATAAAAACTGTAAAAAAATTATTGAAAACCCAAAAATATTTTATTTTCTTGTATTTGATTATTTCAATTTATTTATATATATTATCTCTCTCTTCCCTGTATTGTATATATACTCTTTATATATAGCTTTATATTTCCATTTAAAAGAAAAAGAAAATATAAAAATATAGAATATAGAAAGAAAATACAAAATCAAAAAATTAAAAATTGAAATATAGAAATATAAAATCAAAAATAAAATAAAAAATTAAAATTAAAAACCCAAAATAGCATATTTAGGCAAATACTTCACATTCTCATTTTTTAGCATTTTTGCCCGATCTATCCAACTTGTTCCTTGTGTTCGAGACTCTACACATACTTGCACCTATACACATCTTTGTTATAGACTTAAAATAAATTTTAACTCCACACATTTACTTTCATTACTTGATTATCTATTGTGAGTTAATTGTTGTTTGAAGATCGGATTTCATGCGAGGTCAACTCGATAATTGGAATTCTCGCCTTGTGAGATTTCTACACCTCCGCAAAATCCTCTTCAACAACAGCAACGAAGCCCCCTCCTCTACCCGCAAGCTACAGAAGAATCCCCCTCTTCCCCCATCGAAAACCTCCGCTCCCCCTGCCCCTGTCTTGCAATCCCCGGTCGCCCCTTGTCCCGCAGAGCCCCCCTCCCCCGTAAGCCGGTCAACGAAGCTCCCCCTCCACCTCCGTAAGCCACTGACGGAGCCCTCCCCTCCACCTCTGCAAGACCCTGATGGAGCCCTCCTTTCCACCTTGTCCTCCATCCTTTGCACATTGTTGCCTTGGGGTTTCACAAAGGGAGGGCTGGAAGGATGGGGCGGCGGGCCTGGAGTGATGGGGGGTGGGCCGGGAAGGGGGTGGGGAGGCAACGATGGCCTGAAGGGAGGAGGATAGGGGAGCGACGGGCCTGGAAGGGGTTGGGGAGGCGACGAGCCTGGGGGGGTTGGGGGGTGGAGGAGTCCACCAGAGACTGATACCAGGGCATCCGGCAGCAGCTGTGGGGAATGTGGGTCGCAGAGATACACGACCATCATAATACCGCGCACGTTTCGCTTGGTACCTTCAACATCGCGGAGGATCTCGTGCAGGCTTATGACACCTCTGCACTACACTTTCGAGAAAACAGATCGAATCTCAACTTCCTTGAGAATGTGCACCTTGATCATCCTTCCCCGAATCCGATGCTAACTCATTTCTCATTCGGATAGGCCCTTCGATTTTCATGAGCGCTTCGTAGATGGCGGCATTTCTCGAGAGAAGGGAAACACATGAGTGTGCTTTGTTTTGGTAGGGGCAGCAGCAACGTGTAAAGGCATAAAACTGTGAGCTTGCTGGCAGATGGGGTCGTCATTTGCGGCTACGAGGGGGGAGGTCGCCGTGGCGTGGGGGGGATGGGGTTGGAGGTGGGGAGACGACGATGTCCTTGAGGGATGGGACAACAGGTTTTTTTTTCTTTTGGAAAATTTTTAAAAGCCATTGGATAGACAATGCGTTAGATTAACCCACGATATGGTTGAGTTAAGTGCCCCCTTAACGGAGGGTTATAAGTATGAGACGGAGGGATTATCCAGTGTTTCTCGCGTAATTCATGATTCTGTTTCTCGCGTAATTCACGATTCTGCAGAGTTATGATTGTAATTATGAAATTACTCAGAATTATGAATGTAAAAACCCCATATAACTAACTCATAATTATTGCACATTTATCCAACCAAAACAAATTCTCCTAAGGAAGTGGATTAGAATAAACCCTTTTATTAATAATCTCACATTCTCATACTATCCTCCTTATTTCGAAAATGACACGATCTTGACATGATTTATGATGTGCTAAATTTTTGCAAACTTATGTAAATATATCTCATTTATAAATTTAAGTAAATTGACAAATATATTTTGTAAAGAAGTTGATCATTTTAATGTTATTTCCACAATATTTGATCATATCAAGGGAATATAAATGCAATTTTCCTTTTTAATCTTGACAAAGTAATAATGAAATAGATATATAAGGTCATGCTAATTATGATAGAATATTTCTACATATATTTTTATCTATTAGATAAATATTGTTGTGCGTGTTTATGTGTGTATGTATGTATGTTTATGTACATATGTATATGTGTATATATATGTATGTATATGTTTGTATGTGTGTGTATGTCTCTCTCTCTCTCTCTCTCTATATATATATATATGTATATATATTATAAAGGGATCCCTTCCTCTCAAACGTATTCCTCCGGAGTTCAGGAAGGTTGTCCCCTTATTGTATTAACATTAGTACTTTAGTAGAATGGGTATATACTTCGCATTATAACTGCACATTATATATGCAAAACTACACATTATAAAATACAAACTACAAATTGTAAAATATCGACATCAAAATAACACATTATAACACAAATTGTATACTTTTTCCACTAAAGTGTTGTGTCTTTTTTACAAAAATAATAAACAGTTGGACTTCCTAAACATAGGAAGGATGGTATCCTATCAGAAGTTTCTCAATATATATATATATATTTACAGGGAGGTCTTCCGATAGGACATGGTCCTTCCTTGGTTCAAGGACACCGCCCCTTTTTCTTGTAAAAAAATCCATCAATTTAATAGAATAGTTAATTTATCTATATTATAACATCACATTGCAATGCACAACTACATATTGTATTGTAACTACACATTATATATATATGTATATATGTTAAAGAAGTCTTCTCCCTTGGAGCATATAAGAGCACCCCTTCTCCCCATTTTTTTATTTTTTTAAAATAAAACACTAGAAGAATTTACTTAGGCTAATAAGTAGAATATGTACTTCAAATTTTATGTAAAACAAACATTCCCAGCATCTCTATCTCTAAGGGGTATATTAAATCAATTTTATGGCCATTTGAATTTGGTAGTCATGACGTAGGTGGTAGAAGAGTCAAATTAAGTTAAATTCGGAATGAAACCATGGTGATATATGTTGATCCAAATTCTCCTGGATCTTCTTTTTGAAAAATTACAAAAAATATGGGGAAAGAGGGGAAGGAGAATGTAATATATATTCTTAATGAGTGTAATCCTTTATATCATATACATATACACACACCTATACATATACCTGTCGGACTTGTAATCCCTTGGCGAGTGATTAATGCAATAAAAGTTATTGTGTTCTCATGTCCATACGAAATGAATGTTTATAAATGCACTAAGTTAAAGGTCCCTTTATGCAATTAGGGTTATGTACCATGGACATATTGCATACCATGCATTAACAGGTGATATTTAATAATATCCGATCTAAGGAAGAGTTGGAAATCTTTTTCTAAAGACTAGTTTTCGATCGAACTCTTGATGTCGATCCTCTACTTATGAGTATCCATTGCATCACCTTTATTCTTTCATTGTGCTCTTTAAACCCTAGCTAAATGCAAGTGAGTAGCATTTATTTGTACAAAATAGCATTGATTATTTATTGAATAAATATTGCATAAAATACATTATTTAAAGCTAAAATAAAATTATAAAGAGAAGAATAGAAAAATAAATAAAATACCAAAGGTGTTTGATAATCCTAAACCCCAAGACCTTGGAATCATGATGACTAGTTCGTCAAGGAATAAAGTATGGGGAGATAAGGGCCAATAAATAAAGAAAACCCGAATTCATAAGTATCCAATAATCCATTTTTGGGACCTATTTTATTCTCTACTATTTATACCTTAAATAACAAAATTTTGTACATGAAATTATACATATAAAAAAAATTAAAATTTATTTCACATAAAAATAATGCATATTACGCCATCTACACTCAAAATAAAATTCCAAAATCTAATCATCCCAGACCGGTATCTTCCTCATATGAACTAAAAATACACAAAAATCACTTTAATTTTATATAACTTTTTATTAGCTATTTAAGGAAGGTGAATTCACTTAATTTGGTGTTTAAATGCAAAAGAGGTTTTGGATCCCTATTGTATATACCTGAATAAAATATTCATTTTATATTTTTTTTATAATTTTCAATATTTTATATTTTATAATTTTGTAAATATCGTATAAAGTATATCTATATATTTAGAATACAATAAAAATAAAAAATATAATAACATAAAATAGTATGCGAAAATACATAGATGAATGTACGATACATATGGCTATATAACTAATACTTATATATAATTAAGTGTGCAAAACAACTCAAGAAAATACACTAAATATATATATGAGTATATTAAAATAATTTATAAATATATAATTTATACACAAAAATAATAAAATATAAACTACAAAATAAAATTTAATATAGATAACATAGGTAAATATACAGATAAATACACTTCTAAAAATTAACCCATACTAAATTAACTTGTAAAAATAAATAAAAATCAAATTCAAATACAACATAAAATAATCGATAGATTTTGTGTTTTGATTAAAAATTAAATAAATCATTTAATATTTTATTTTATATTAATAAAACTTTTATTTGTAGTTTTATCATCGAGTTATCTTGCGTGGACCAATAGGAGACTGGTCTTGCTTGATCCGGGTCAACTCCCTCGACCTCGTAGGCCTAGAATTTTCAATGGTTTTGACCTCAATTCAACCAATTTTGAGGCCTGATCCTTCCACAAGCTTTTCTTGACGCCTTCTAATCTTTTGACCCTTGATCTTTACACTTTTCGTGTGCCATTGATTCCTAGTTCCGAGGGCACCTGAATCAAGCACTTCTTTCAATCCAAAGTCATCGACTATAAGACATCGCATCCACCTCCCTTCGCATTTTGATCACTCTTTCACCGAGAAACCCTAACCTTCTCATACCTAGGTAAATCCTAGTAACAACCAGAGTCCCTAGGAAGGTTCAACGAACCGTGTGGGCATAGAATCAAGATTGATCAAAGATGCCACCACCTCCTTGATTAGTGGCCCAAACGACACGGTTTAGGAAATAAAAACAAAGGGTCATTGTGACTTGTATTACAAGGCCAAAGCTCAACAAAAAAAATAGAGAACCACTCAAAACGAGCAATCAAAGCACAAAAACAATGTCAGCGGTCTCCGCTATTTATTTAACCCGGTATAGCGATAGAGGTCAAACTCAAGGAGCACAAGAAATTATTCAAAGTAGTCGAAATAAGACAAGGAAATGCATATTTTTATTAATTTTTAATTTTGCAATTTTTTAGTATTTTAAGTTATATACAAAAATAAACAAATATGAAAACTATGTAAATAATCAATCCTTTTCATTTTTTATTCAGACCTAAAAGGTTCAAAAAATAGAATAATAATTTTTTTTGAGTTTTTAAATATTCAAGTATTTTTGTTAATTTTCTATATTTTTTCTATTTTTTATGGGATTTTATAAAAATAAAACAAGAGCTAAATAGGGAAATGGTAAAGAGCCAAGATAAAATGACAAATTAAAAATACTTAAGTGTCCTAATTCCTGGAGGGTAATTTTATGGTAGAATAGATAAAAAGAGGAACAAACAGAATCTGAAATTACATTTGTTTGATTTTTCTTGAATTTTTAATGATTTTTATAACTTTTTTAGAGTTTCGAGCTTTTTAGAGTTTTTATGAAGGTTTTCAAAGCAAAACTGATACTGTAAGTAAAGCACATATAATCAAACAAAAACTAATTTTTTGGAATTTTTAGCATATTTTTTAAAATTTTTATGTATTTTATTGAAATAGACAATAAAATTTGTATAGGTTTTTGATTTTTAGAAAATAAAAGACTCAAGGAATTTAATTCCAAAAACCATAATAAATTTTACACATTTACAATAATATTTATTTAATTTTTTGAGTTAATTTGATAATTATTTAACTAAAAAAACAAAACACACAGTTTATAGGGACCTCGTTGCAGTTATAAGAAAGTTCACAAGTCAAATATTAACACGAGCAAGAAATTCAGGGCCAATAGTGCAAAATGTCCAATTAATAGACGCACATGCTTAATAACCCACACATAGGGGTATAAATGCATATATAAGAAAACTTATATTCAAAACATAAGAGTAACAAGCTCAGGGTATATAATGCAAATACACCAGATACACACATGGGATGGCACGTGAGTTAGCACATAGAGGACTAAAATACAAATAAGGAAAACAACGGGGTTCTGAATGCAAAATGTCTATGCTTACAATTTTATTTACTGGACTAACTAAGAAAGCATAAAATTACGCGATAAAAGATTCAATATACCCTGAGGCACGTGAGGATCGCGTGGGGGCTTTGACGGCTCTGATCACCCCCATTCAACAAGATCTGACAGTAGGAGGATTGTCGGGGACGTACAGTTGTGATGCTCTGCTACAGTATAGATAGCGGCTCTGAAAAGGAAAAGACGTGCGGTGCTGATTAGTCCCCTGCTCTGATCGACCATTAGGGATTAAGCATGGGCGTACGACCTAGATCAAATCTGGGAGGTAGCTCTCCTCATAGATGACGGAAAGAAGGTATGGAAGAACTCGTCAGGGATGGACTTCAACGGAAGAAGGATCAAGATCCACCCTTCTGATGGAGGATAGAAAGAGTCCAACACAATCGTAGGAGTGGTCCGCTTCTAGTAGGAGGTTCCGATGGAGGAACCAACGGTTAGGTGTGCTGAATGAGGCAGCTCCGCTTGTAGCTGCTCTTCCTGACCAACTGAGCGTCCAAAAGAGGCTCCTACCGTGCGAGGGTACCTGCAAATAAAAGATGGAACTCGGGGCTATGCTCCAGTCCAGGTTATTGCAGCTGAAGATGAAAGAAGCGCGACGAATGGGAATCTATTTCCAGCGAGGGTGGTAGAAGGAGATCTTGGCCTTAATCTCAACTTCAGAGCTGATTATAAGGATGATCAGACTGCGGTGCAAGATGGGGTGTTCATCGAGGGGTCTATCGATACCGGTGTGATGGTGAGATGATGTTCCGACCAGATGGTCAGAGCAATTGAACTGCGGCGGAGTGGATTGGATGAATCGAGGGAACAAACAAAATGTGAAGAATAATATGGTCACCCAAGGCTTGGAACACATTCCTAGCCTTCATGCGAAGGTGAAAGTTGGGGTTATGGCCTCAACCATGTTGCGGCAGGAAGGGAGGCTGAATGCGACTGAGGGCTCCGGCCACGTAGCTGAGCTGCGGGGTCATGCCACCAAACATCGATCCAAGGGCATCCACAGGTTGCAGTCACTCTACTTAAGACACCTCAGGAGGAAAGAAGGGGAGAGGCACGATCTACGGTTCCAGGAAGCGAAAGAGAGAATTTTATATGATGCCCTAGGGGATGGAAGAATCGAGAGCAAGCACGCAACCCTATGAAGATATGCGCCTTCCTAGGGATCTGCGAGTATCACAGATCCTAGGAGGATGCTCAGGAGAAGAATCATAGCAAAGGATGATCAGGGTCAGGTGCGAAAATGTGGAGAAGAAGGCCCGTCGAAGAGGTGGGTGACCTGACCCGATCGGGGAGGAGGCGTTGATTGGAGTCAAGAAAGCCTCCGAACTAATCAGAAAAATAGATGTACAAAATGATTAAAAATTCAATAAAAAATAGTAATTGAATTGAAAAAAAAGTGTATAAAATAGAAAATGTTTATTATTTTCAAAGAAATTTTCAGTGATTTTTAATTATTTTTATGAAAAAGAAATTAGTGTATATAAAGTTTATAGTATTATAAATAATGTAATATAAATGTGTAATATGTACAATAATTTTTATTTTATTATTTTTACACAAATACCCCAATTTTATATTTTATTTATTTTTAACATAATTTTACGAATACAAAATAAATTTTATTTTATTATTATGAGTTATCTATAAGTATAGAATAAATAGTGAATGTGAGGTATATACATGTGTTTTGTACAACGAAAGGGGAATTTTATTTTTATTTAATTTTTCTGATTTTTATTTTATTTGGATTTTATTTCTAGAAATATATACAAGGATATAAAAATAATGGTTTAGTTTTATTTTGTCAAAAATAATTTTTTGTATACATAGGTACTATGTACAACACAAAGTAGACCCTATCTCTCTCTCCTTATTTTATTTAACGATCAAGTTAAGGCTTGACCTTCTCTTGGGGTTCGTGTCACTGTATTTATTCTAAATACCTCCTTCCTTTTTCTTTTCTTTTATTCTTTTATTTTTGCACAAATACATACTAATTAGTCAATATTAACAAATCCTTGCTAAATGCTATGTTATTGTATCCACAAGTATTTACATGTTTTGCCAAGATAAATGGCTAAAATAAAAGAATAAAGAGTGTGATTCAGGGATTCATCACCCCCTATACTTTACCTTTGCTATTCCGTTAGCAACACTTATTTGAAAAAGAAGTGAAAAAGAAAAGAAAAAGAAGAAGAATCAAGGTTGATTATTAAACTTATCTTCAAAGTATGGAGCTCAGTCAGACCTTTTGGATTATTAGATTGTCGGAACCTTATTGGGATATAGGTTTAAGATTCAACAACCTCTAAGTTCTTCCATTCTATGGTCAAGACTCCTCAATAATCCAGATCAGAACAAGTCTACATACAAACTCCAATGACGATGAATCTTTCCTTGTACCGTGTAAGTGATATGTAGCTCCCTACCTTAGAAATGACAAAGAAACAAGGTAACTCTAATTCCTTAGTCTAGCAGCTTTTTCCTCGTGGAGTGGGGTTGCAATCGGCTTAAGAAGAGGTTTTTAATTTTGCACATTGTTTTATGTGCATATGTACAACATATCTACATGGTGCAGCATATACATAAGGACCTTTTATTCTTGAGCCAATTATCCCTTTTGAAGCATTATTGCAACCCATAGTTCCTATCTTTAGACCTTGACACCGCTAGACCAAGTTGAGGTGCACAATCCTCCCTAAAGTAAGACGAGAGGTTCCGCCTAGAAGTACTACCTTCGTATGCTACTCCAAGTGGACTTAAAGAATTAAGTCACTAATGGATCTAAAATGTCTTAACCCCAAATCCTATAAGGTTCCTCTGAGAGTTTGGTGGATTAAGGTCTTAACCAAGTTCCAATTTCCAATTTAATTCCAAACTAATTTAAATGTCAACTATGATTCAGAAGAATATACAAATATATACAAAACTAATTTTTATGCAATTTTTCACAATATGCAAAATTTTTGAAAATGCTTGATTTTATGGATGCATAAGTTTTTGCAAACTATTTACAAACATTTACACACGGGTTGTTACAAACTTTTTATTTTTTCAAACATTTTTCAAAAATTTTGTACTATATACATAATTTTGATATAAAAATATTTTCAAACATTTTACAATCAAAGCAATTTTACAAACACTTGTACAGAAATAATTTTTACAAATAATTATTTACAGACATGTATGTATACGAAAGAATTTTACAAGGAAAAAAATTAAAATTTTTGTGATTTTTAGCTTACAGTTTTTAGCCATTTTATTTATTAACACACTCACACAAAGTACGAGTTATGACTAAAGTATATATGTAATATATACAACACCCCCTTATACTTAGCTCGAACATTGTCCTCAGAGTGATCAAAGAGTGATGAAGAAGACATAAGTCATGCTGAGTAGTGGGAAGTGAAAAGAAGGGTTATACTACAACGATGAATGAAAGAATAAGATCATTAGAAGCCGGTGATCCCCCTATACATAGGATCCAATAATCCTAAGTATAGAAATCTGTACACAAGGGGAAAATCGAGGTATAGAATGTACATGGTCTACCTCTCCTATACTTAGAGTAAAATATCCCTAAGTATAGGAAACAAAACAGAGGTAAAAAGAAGCAAGAGAATAATAAAAAGACTGACACCCCCCCATACGTAGGGTAAAAGACACCCTAAGCATAGCATAATTATAATATGCAAAATGGGATGTTAGACAAAAGACTATATGATATAGACATCTTGATCTATATAGGGGCGGAAGAAGGTGATAATTAGGCATGAGATGCAAATGATGTGAGTCTAAGACCACATCTCGTGCAAAATGAATAGGGGCGACGTCAATGATCAGCATATCATGATCTAGATATGGATTCAGGCGTTGACTGCCAATTCGAAAGGTGGAATCAGATGACATCTCAGATATATCAATGCTACCATTGTCATGCACCTTTTAGACCAAGTATGGTCCCCTCCACTTGCTCTGCAACTTCATGGAAATAGTCTCAACCTAGAGTCGAATAACCATACTCACTTGTTCGGCTCAAACTGCTTATGGTTGACATAAGAATCACGCCATATCTTCACTCGCTCCTTGAACTGTAGGCTACTCGAAAAGGATGTATCTCTAAGCTCCTCCAGGGTTGTCAATTCTGCCTTCCTCTGATCACCTATACTCTCTGGATCCAATAATATCTCAGTGACAGCCCAAAGTAACTTGGGCTTTATCTCCATAGGTAAATGGCATGGCTTGCCATAAACGAGACAAAAGGGAGACGTACCCAAAGGTGTCTTGAAGGAAGTCTGATATGCCCACAAGACCGAGTCCAAAAGCTGTGACCAATCCTTCCGGTCTGCGTAGACTACCTTTTGCAATATCGTAGTGATATCCCTGTTCGATACTTCAGCAAGACCATTAGTCTGAGAGTTGGAGTGGCAACTCGATGATCTATGTTGAACTCGTTAGTAAGGGACTTTACCTTGTCGTTGATAAAGTGAGACCTCCCGTCAGATATCAATAGTCTAGGCACCCCGAACAGTGAAACGATAATTTTCATCAAAAATCTGCAAACAGTCTTAGCATCTGTGGTTCGGGTTGGAATGGCCACAACCCAATGACTCACTCAACAACTAACAAGTGTACTTGAATCCCTGACTCTTCGGAATGGACCCATTAAATCGATGGCCCATTTGTTAAAAATCTCACAGAAGTGAATGGGATGCATCGACATCATATCAATCTGTCCACAAGTGCCCATACTCTAACAGTTAGTACACCTCTTCACGAATTCATCAGAATCCTTGAAGAGGTTAGGCCACTATAGGTAGGATTGGAGAACTTTCTGTGTTGTTCTCCTCTCAGAATGATGTCCTCCTACCTCAAGCTTGTGGAACTTAGTGAGGATGCTGTGGTGCTCTTCCTGAGGAATGCACTAATGCCAGATGCTATCCCCTCCTTTATGATAAAGGATGGGATCCTCCTAATGGTACGACTTGGCCTTTGCAAGAAAAGTATCGAGTCGCTGTCTGGGCCAACCTTGTGGAACTTTCTTAGCAAAAAGATAGTTCACAATGTCGGCGTACCATGGGAGCGAGGCGATAACTAGGATCACCTCATTCTTAAGATGTGTAATAGGCTCAATCTGCTCAGATTCCTTAAGATGTTCCAATCAGTAGAGATGATCGACCACCACATTCTTGACTCCAGGTATATCCTTAATCTCAATATCAAACTCCTGGAGTAGAAGGATCCATCTAGTCAATCTTTCTTTGGCATCCTTCTTTGCCATGAGGTACCTGATGTCTGTATGATCTGTGTAAATTGTCACTATTGATTCGAGAAGATACGATCTGAACTTATCCAAGTCAAAGACTACGACTAGCACTCTTTTTCTAGGACTGTATAGTTCCACTGAGTGGCATCCAATGTACGGCTAGCGTAGTGAATGGAAAAAGGTAATCTATCCCTCCTCTGTCCTAGCGCAACCCCTATGGTAAAGTCATAAGCATCCATCATGAGGTCGAGCAATCAGGAGAGACCAATCGGGTGGCTGAAGTTCAGGAGCCTAAACAACTAGATTCTTGAGAGTCTCGAACGACGTAAGACACTTATCATCTACAATGAACTCGGTGTCTTTCGTCAAAAGATCGGTGAGCGTTCGGGCAATTGATAAAGCTAAAAATCAGATTCGCGTCTTTTTTAAGGAAACATGGTAGATATAGAAAAAGCCGCGAAAAATAAGATCTTAGCTCGTATCAATCTAATTCGATTTTTCCGAAGGAAAACCTACACTAAATATTTAACCAGGTGAGTGTGCCTGGGTCGAACTCAAGGAGGCAGAATAGAAAACTTTGATTTTTTAAGGAATATCTTTGCAATTTTATTTTTATCTCTTCTTAAAGTTATCAAAGAAACCAAACACTTTTTGTTTTATTTTTTAAATTTTTTTATTTGATTTTATTCTTTTCAAATTTCTATTTAATTTTTAAAAAGGGATAATTTTTAAAAAGATTTATTTATTATATAATAGGTGAATAATATGTAGATGGTAAAATATAATAGGTGAAACCGAGCAACGGGCGTGATCAAACTTACGAAAACAAGACAAAATGAATGCGGTTTTCGAAACAATCAAAACTCGTTAAAAACACGACAAAAGTTCACGAAAACTTAATACAAACTAGATGGGGTAGTTGCGTAACTACCCTAAAAAAATCGTCGAGAATCAAGGTCAAACGTGGTCAAAATTACCCCTACAGCCCAGGGGCATAAGCGTAAAAGACTATTAAGTTTGTTCTGCAAAAAGGTCCTCCAGGGACTGTTCTGAAAGAAAAATAAAAGAGTTTTATATTTAGGTCCCTGCGGAGGGACCTAAATGCAAATACTGGAAACCTTGGAGGCGGAGATTAATTTCTGGAAAGCTTCTGGATTTATGACGCAATTTTCACACCGGTTCGCTTGGACGACTAGGATTAGAACAGAGATACGCCGATCTGGCATTCCTGCTCGCGACACGTGGTGAACACCTGTAGCACCTGGGGCTTTGGAACTGTTCTTGAGGTTGTTGGAGTTCTGACGAACGAGCCTCCTTCTCCGATTTCTTCCGAGCACACGACGACGGTCTGGGCTCCCCGACGGGGCCAGTGGGGTGGCTCCTCCACCCCTCGAGCTCGCCTGCGGTAGGTGTTGGTCGGCGGCGGCTCGAAGCGACGGTGATCAACAAGGAAGGTGACGGTGCAATGCAATGGCGTTTGTTCATCTGATGGTTGCGTCATCTTCGAAATTTGATTTCCGTGAAGACGATGGCTTCCAGATGCATGACTTCAGCTCCGTTTTGAAGAAGAACCTGTAAATGATATTTATATAGGCTCGATTCACCAGGAATCAATTCCAATGTGATCAATACACAAGCTCAAAGATGGTGAAAAATAAGGTTTCCAGAACTGAGTGGGATATATTGAAGATGGTGATGAAATAAAACGTGATTTGAAATATGAAACGAAACGATTTAAAGGGGGTTTGGATTTCGCGCCTAAGATGGATGATTAATCTATCTAAACACATGATTAGCGTTGTTAATCAACGCACAAAGATCGAGAAAGAAAGTTGAGAGATGAGTGAATAGGTCTATTTAAAGTCTAGGTGGATTGCCTTGATAGAGCCCTCTCGACGGACGACCTGGCCGGAGCGGAATGCGGCTCGAAGCGGTGATGCAAGGCTGAGCACGGCCTTGGAACTCTTCCTCCAACACTCCTCTTCCACGTTGGGCTTCTCCAAGGTCCTGTCACCACCGAGGATGGCCAGTACGAGGCTTGAAAGATGGGGGGTCGGCTACTGGAGCAGGAGCTTCAGGTTAGTTGGAAGGTTAGGTTGTTAATGGCGGATCTTTGGGGGCTTTTATAGATCAATGGCGTGCTCCCCAAGTCGAAATCAATGGCTGGCGAGGAAGAGGTTAGGTAGGAGAATAGATCCAATGGAGTAGATCACCCGGAGGGGTTAAAGAATGCTCGGAAGAAATGGGTGAATTCGACCGGTTCAGAGCAAGCTGGGCTAACAGATTCTTGAAGAAGACAACCCAGGTGCTGACAAGTGTCAGCACCTGGTTGGCCCAGATCTTGAATTTACTTGTAAAATCAATAATAAGTAGTAATTAAGGTTATGTTAAATAGGTTTAAATACAAGAAAGGTAAATAAATTAATTATCTAATTTATGACATAATTATTTTTTATAAATAATAAATATTATTTGAAATATAAATATTATATTAATAAATATGTATTTATAAATAGGTTTTAGATTTTTAGTTTAATAAGTAAATAATTAAAAATTAATTTTATATTTTCTTAATTATTAGAATAACAAATAAGGTTTATGTGAATTTTTATAGAGTTTAATTAAAGTAATTTACATGTATTAATAAATAGAGGTTTAAGTTATCTAGTTCATTTATACCTATATTTTAGGGTTTTTCATTTTATTAAAATAATAAATACAGTCCAAAAATTATGAAATATTTTAGGGTGAAAATACAAGATCATGAAATAATTTAAAAATTATAAAATTAAGAAAACTATAAATAATGGGTGTTATATAAAATAAATAGCCCAGAAACCATGTTGTCTTTTGGTCCCAAAACTGACTTTTTACAAACGGACTCCGAATTCGATGAAACCACCTTTATTAATTAGAGAATATTATTTTGTGAACTTTAAAGGTGAGTAGAGTGAAATTGGAGTTTGTACTAGGAAGTTATGTTGTTCGGAAGTTGAGATTTTGACAATTTATAGGCTGGGTCTCTTGGCATATATACAGGGTAATATTTTAACTTATTTTTGTATTTTTATTTACATTTTTAAAAATAATTAGGAAAAGAGTTTGGTGAAAAATATGTACCTATGAATTAATTTAAAACCTTTGAATTTTTGTATTTATTTTATAATTAATGGGAAGTGTATGGAGTGCGTATTAATTTATTTTTAGGTTTTCTTCCCTTATCTCCCCCTACTTTTTGGTTTGTCGACCAATCCATGTTGACTTGGTCTCGGGGGTTAGGCTATAAATATACCTTACAGTTATATTTATCCAATCTGCCTTTTTTTTGTTCTTTTCTTGTTCTTTATTTATTTACATGGTTTTGATGATTAAAAGTAAGTTTTTATTCATGAAAGATGATTTATTAAAAGATGGAAATTAATGAATATTTACATGCATTTGTTAAGGGTTTTAAGACAAAATGCGATAGAAAAGTTAATGAATCATGGATTCATCAACCCCCTATACTTAAACTTTGCTAGTCCCTTAGCAAACACTTATTTTGAAAAAGTAAGTGAAAAAGAAAGAAAGATAGAATGAATTTGTTTTCCTAAACCAATTCATGAGAACAAACAAAGGACAGAGCTCGATCCGGCCTGAAACAAGCATTTTGTCGGAACCTTAACTAGGATTAGGATTTTATCCTCAACAGTCCTCATGTTCCACAAATCCTTACTCAAGATCACTTCATCGGCTAGTTCAGACTCACTTATTCATATCGCAAACTCTATCATCCTTGAAGTCAACTTGTACAGTGTGAGAATTGATTTAGCTCTTCCTGCTTAGAGAACCGAAGAAACCGTCAATCCCGGCTATACACTTATATGACTTCCTCATCCCGCTACTCTTTCCTCGGGGAGGGAGGTATTCCCTTCTGAGTTCAGTTCTGCTATGTCCACAATCTAATATAGGGATAAAGTAGAAGAATGAGAAAAGAAGTGGAGTAGGACCAGTGTAGACACATCTCCTTGTGAAGCTCAACCGGTGTAGCTGATTCTCTACTAAGATGTGCATGCATTTTTGGTGGAAGCTTGGACCATTGTGGTCTTAATTGGTGGCTTCTACTTTGCTTTGACTTTGTAATTTGCTTGCACTGCATTCATCTTTTTGTGCCTCGATGGATATAGCATCTTTTTATTCCGTCCCTTTTTTGAGGTCTTAGAAAAACTGTGTCAGCAGATCCTTCCCTCATCCGAAGCAACTATCGCAACCCAAACTTCTCCCTTCTTTAGAAGTCAATGCCACAAAGATAAGGATAGAAACACACTACTAAGATGTACTGCCCTTCGGAACTCCATGCGAGTCGAGCTAAGTGCGGAGTGCATGTGTTCAAGATTGGTTCACTGGTGTAGAGTTGTACGGATGACACCAGATGGTCTACTTAAGCACATATGACTTGATTTCCCAAATATGGTCTTATGGAACCCAAAGATTTTAAGTCACAAGACCTGAAGAGTCTAAATTCCAGATCCTAACCAGGCTCCTTACAACAAGAGTTACAAGCTGTAATCAAGCCCCATCCTTTAGACTAGACTCAGTCCTTAGTTCCAGAAATCAAACTTATTCTGAAAAATGCGAATGCATATGCAACCATGTTTTGTGAGGTAAATTTTCTGAATTTTACACATTTCTATGGATTTTAAGGAATTTGTAATTTTTATGAATTTTAGGACGTTGTATTTTTTATGGATTTTGTGGTTTTTATAAACAAGCTTTTATAAGAATTTTACAAGATATATTTTATTCGGGTTAAATATCTAATGTATTTTACAAATTTTATCTACAAAGTATTTTACAAGGATTGAATGGTTTTTACAAAATTTTAATAAATAGGATTTTAAATAAGTATCATACAAATTTTAAATACAGATTTTAAGTCCATATTTTAATTACAAGTTTTGGATACAAGTTTTAAACATATTTTA
Source organism: Ottelia alismoides (assembly GCA_037367405.1). Lineage (NCBI taxonomy): Eukaryota > Viridiplantae > Streptophyta > Magnoliopsida > Alismatales > Hydrocharitaceae > Ottelia > Ottelia alismoides. Next base: position 440,052 of record JAZKJV010008492.1, on the reverse strand, counting down.
CTTATTTACAAGGATTTTATAAATAATAAATAAATATATAAGTTGATTTTAATTTAACCCATACCCATTTTTTATGGATTTTATAGATATAGAAAATACATAAAAGTACGAGTTATGGAGAAAAATATATATACAATATATACGCGCCCCTATACTTATCTTGTGCTATGTCCTCATAGCGACAAAAGAAAAAAAGGAGGACATAACTCGTGCTAAGTAAAAGTGGGTGAAAAAGAGTAAAGGGTACAAGTCAGTCAACCCCCCTATACTTACGATTAGGTCATCGTAAGTATAACGAGAGAGCAAAAATGGGATGACTGAGTAGAAAGAATAAATAACGAAAGTTAAAATAGAATAAAGAATACGAAATCATCGAAATCAGTCAGTCCCCCCTATACTTAGGGTAAGTGATGGGCCCCAGAACCGACCGGTCTTGTGTTCCACACAAGGCGGGAGCACAGTCGTAGTGTCGACCAACCAAATCCTGGAGTCAATCAACAATTAACCCACAAAGCAAGAATGTATCAATTAAGTCCCAAAAAAAAAATAAATGTGAATTAATTTTTATTACTCTACAACAAAATGTATAGTGACAAGCATGTAGAGGTCGAACCACAGAGAGCAATACAAAATGCGTAGCCTAGAGGTATCACCAAGTCATCCATGTGTGAAGCTTGTTTTTATGTGGGTTTTTAATTTTATATTTTTGTATTTTATTTTTTTTGTTTTTATGATTTTTATTTTGTTTTCATATTTTTATATATTTTTTTTTTACATTTTCTTTTTTTATATATATTATCTATATAGGGACATAGATATACATAGAATATATAATATAGGTATAGGGATATAGATATATATAGAGATAGGTGTGAGGAGAAAAAGATATATAGAGTACATAGATCCATATATATGTATTTATGCAAAATATAGTATCTACAAGATCTCTTTTTTTTTTATATATTTCTAATTTTTATGTATTTTTCAATTCAAAAATGTCCACAATATAGGACTAAATAAATAGCCGTATATAATTTGGGTTTTAAAAATATCAAATAATGCCCAAAATTGCCCAAATTAATTTTCACATATTAATAATAATATATAGATAATTATAAAAGAGAGAAGTGTATTTTTGGGGTTTTTAAAGAGTTTTTCTAATTTTTATGTTGATTTTGAGGTTTTATGATTTTTATTTCTTTTCTTTTTCACTTTTTTAGGGTTTTTCATTTTCTGGACTCAATATGTATATAATTATACTATATAGATTTTTTTTGGAATTTTTCACAAACATTTGATGATTTTTTTTGTATTTTATAAATTAGACAGTGAAGAAAATGCATGTTTTTGATTTTTAATAAATACCAAAATGCAACAAAATTCAAATCTAAAAATATAGCAAGCAAGGGTACCCTAACAGGAGCATATGCCTATTTTTTCAAAATTTTTCAAAGAAATATAGAGCACAAAATAAATAGACAAAGCATCCCAAAATATATGGCCTGGCAGGGGCATTTTTGCAATTATAACATTTGTTCGGGGTGTCCATGCAAATATCACAGTACAAATAAACATTTCTTTTTATTTTACAGGCCATTTTACAATTATCAAAACCCGGCAGGGGTTATGTGCAAAAACTCCTGTGCCTCACGTGGGACTACACGTGAGGCGCAGAGGGACCCATCTGCAAATAAAATTAAGCTAAGGGATCAAACTGCAAATTATACAAGTTATTTACAACGTGACATTTTATTTTTGGAATCAAATATTAATTACAAAAAGGCGGGGGGGTGTATGTGAAGTTTACCCCCTCAGGCGCTTCATCCAACGGCTGATCTTCGCTCACTTGCCACGCGGCGCCTCCACGTGAGCCGATACCGCTTCGCCGATGGAGGGCTGAGATTAGATCACTTGAGGTGATCTGACGGTTGCTGCGGGGCTCCATCCAACGGCTCCCTTCTAATCTGGGACCTTCATCTTCATCCAACAGCGGAGAGGGCGCATAGAAGAACAAGGAAGAACGCTCGCCTGAGCGAGCTTCTCCCGGCTGGATCTCGCACCTCCGCCGTCCATCACTGCTCCACGGTGTCCCAAAAGCTTCCTGGAAGGTTCCTCTGTCGTCCGGAGGTGTTGGATCGACCAGAGGTACACTGGAGCACCCTCGCGAGGTCGGAGAAGAAGTGGGGCTCCAGGTACCTCCGGCGTGACTTGATTTCGCCTCAGGGTGCTTATTTGCGCACCAGACCTGCACAGGAAGATAGCATGGCTCGAGGGGATGCTCCTCGACCAAAAAGGTTGAAGCTGTGCAGCAAAATGAGGTGGAACGGAGGAGCTCCGACGAAGGGCGGAGGAGGAGCTCCGATTCGCCAAGACCTGGGGTCCTGGGTTGATCAAGTGTGTGCATTTGATGGAGAACTCGAAGGGGATGGAGATGAGGCGATTTAGGCGGTCGGAGACAGATAGGATCACAGTGGGGAAGTCGCCGGAGCTCAGCTCCGGCGAACTTCGAATTTCTGATTTTGGCCTAAACTAATCATCTAAATGCTAACCTAAGGACTGGAATTAAAAGCTAATACTAAAACCTAACTACTAAGCAAGAAAGAACAGCTCTTATACCTGGGGGCCTCCAGGGAGCAGGGCGGACGCCGGAGCTCCGCCGCGACAAAATTTGCTTCCTCCTCCGGCCGATCCAAGCTGCTGGGAAACTCCTCCTGTCACAAGGGTTCGTCCAGGCAGCGAATCAAGGCTTTTAGGGGAAACGAAGTTGGCCAAATTCGAGGAGGAAGGCGGAGCTTTTTATTTATAGACATTGACGTGTGGCCTTATTGACCGCCGATTATTGATTAAACCAATGAGTATCAGATTGATCTATGATCTTGGCGGGCATCATGGATGATCAGAGGACAAATCTTGTGAAGGAAGCGAGTGCGATGGTTCACTGAGCCAGGCGGGAAAAATGGCGGAAATCGGGGAAAAGACAGGTTGCGTGAAGTCAGACGCCTGGAGGTCCAGTTGACCGGGGTCAACGCGCGGAGGGACTGGGTTGGTCCACCTCAGCCCGCTACAAGACAGAATAGGGAATATTTCGCGAAATTGAATTATTTGGCATAGTAAATGATTTTATTATTTTTTTCCTATAAAATAAAAAATGTGTATTATTTCATGTAGTCTTTATTTATGATTTTTATTTATTTTTTTGGATTATTTTATTATGGTTTTATTAAAATAATGTGTATATGTATGTATTTACATGTGTTTTTGTGTATTTTATTTTTAATTTGTTTCTTTTATTTTATTATTTTATTTTCTTATTTTATGAATTTATAACTTATTTTTATGAGTATAAGGGTATTTTTGTTTGATTTTTATGTATTCATTTACATTTTCAAATAAATATGTATATGTATAAGTAAGTATACTTATAGGTATTTTACCTATAGATTATATACATCTTATTTATTTAGTGAATTTTCTTTATTTTTCTTTTAGATTTGTATTTTTAATATGTTTTATGTAATATTTACAACATTATAAAAAAATGTGGATGAATAAATAATAAAGGAATAAAATCCCCTTTTACATATAAGTGGTATAGGTATTTTGTCTATGTGGTACATAGACTTATTTTATTTTACAAATTATTTTTGGTTTTCTTTTAATATCAATATGTATAAGTATTATATACATTATTTGCAAGATTCTAAAAATATGAATTTGTAGGAATAATAACTATTGAATAAAATGAATATTTTAATCGGGTACTATATACAATGAGGGTCAAAAACCTAACTTCCACAGATGGACTCTAAAAATTATGAAACTATTTTTATAAAATAGTTCATGAAATGCTATGTACAATTAAAGGTGAGTTTGGGTGATTTGGAGTTTTTATTTGCAAGATATGGGTCTGTGAAGTTGAGATTTTTGCTTTTTATTTTGTGTATAAAATGTACACTGAGTCTTGTTTTTATATAAACTAAATTTTGTATTTTTATTTACATTATTATCTACAACTTTCATGTACAAAGTTTCTTTATTTGAGGACTAAATAATTATGTATAAAATAGGTGTCAAAAATGCATAAATGGTTGAATAAATAAATGAGGTATTTATTGTATATCGGCCCTTATCTCCCCCTACTTTATTCCTTGTCGACCAATTCCATGCTGGCCTTGGTCTTGGGGTTAGGGTCATAAAATATTTGCAATATTTTATTCCTTTTTCTTTTCTTCTCTTTATTCTATAATTTTGGCATTAAAAACCTTATTCTATGTACAGTAAATACAATAAATAATGAATGCTATTATATACAAATTAATGCTATTTACATGCATTTGCTGGGGTTTTTAAGGCCAAAATGATAGAATAAAGGTGATGAAATGGAGATTCATCACCCCCCTCTACTTGCCTTTGCTAGTCCCTAGCAAATACTTATGCAATAAGTACAAAAATAAATAAAGAAAAGAAAAAGGAAAATGCAAGAAAGATAGAGTGAATTGGGGTGCTTTCAGTGCCATGCATGTCCTTACGAAATCTGAATTTGGAGCTCCTGTTAGACCTTGGGTGTGAAGGTGTGTGGAACCTAGTGGGGAACCAGTTCTAAAGTACAACAGCCTTCGGTAATCACAGAACTCGGTTCAACCCACCTCAATAGCCGGGTCAAAACTAGTCGACGTCATACGCAAACTCTTATGACTATGGAGCTGACTTGTACAGTGTAAGTGATAGTGGCTCCCCACCTCAGAAGTGGCAAAGAAACAACCTCCCCCATCCTGGTAACTCTAATGCCTCGGTCTAGCAACTCTTTCCTCGAGAAGCGGGGTATTCCCTTCTAAGTTCAAGTGCAACCGGCTCAAGAAGAGGGGGAAGAAGTATAGACTTTTGGAAGCTCAGCCAGTGTAGCCGAGTCTCCCGCTGCAAGCTTCATGAGATGAAACATGGATACCATAAGCTTTTGCTTTATTGAACTATATACACTCCGGTGGGGTTATTAAATTTTCAATCCGACCCACCACTTTTTTGGAGTTCCTTTTTGCAAATTTTTTTTTTTTTTTCAATTGCATCTGTACAACATATCTACATGGTGCAGCATATATACAAGAAATTTCCTCTTGAGCCAGTAGACTATCCCTCTTTTGAAGCTTTATTGCAACCCACGGCTTCTGTCTTTAGCCTTCATCACCACTAGACCAAGTTGAGGTGCACTTCCTTCACTATAAGAAGAAGAGAGGTTCCGCCTAGAAGTACTACCCTCATATGCTACCCCAAGCCAAAGGAAACTGCCTCCTCACCACCTCATCCATGGAGAGCTATGTGAAAGGTGCAGGTGTCCAAGTTAGGTCACGGCCGACAAGAGCCATGCGTGTGTTTCGAAAAGTTCTAGTTAGTCCACTGAGGTGTCTTGAACCCAGCCCTGCTTTCTCAAAGAATTAAGTCTGACTGGACCTGAAGTACCTTAAACCTAGTTCCCATAAGGTTCCAGTGCAGTTAAGTGCAGTAAGGTCCAACCGAGCTCCACTCTGAGACTTTATTAGACTGATTCAATCATCAAGCTTCACTCAAAAAGAATATGAATGGTATGCTTATGCTATGTGTAATGAATGATGCAATTTTTCACAAAAATTTGGAAGGATCAAAGAATGTTTTTACAAAAAGAATCTCTGCACATGAAGTACGAACTGAAAATGTTTAAAGAGTATGTACATTTATTTACACAGGCGTGCTGCTTTGTTTTCAAAATTTAGAAAAATTTTAGCGACTTTACAGATATGAATGAAAGAGTTTATTTGGGTATGTATAGAAAGAATTGTATGTATCTTGTTTCTGATTTACTATCATCTGTAATGGTGTTCTTATTAGCTTTTTGAAAATAATTTTGCAAACTATAGTACACGATAATTTTTGCAATCCTTTACACACATTTGAAAACTATTTTTGCAAAGATTTTTCACACTATATGTAGATATATACAATTTTCACAATAATTTTGACAAGCATTTTTCAAAACATTTGCACATAGGTTTTTCAAATCCTTTTTATGCACACAAGGAAAAATTTTGCAATCAACACCGTTTCACGCATTTGAAATCATTTCACATCAAATTTTCCAAAACTGGTCACACTATTTTTCAAATCATACTGTATAGGTATCTGATTTATTAATCAGTAGGTACAAAAGAAGAAAAATTGTCTTTGACGTATAGTATGGTTCTGTTCTTATAAACTTTATTTGGCTTATTCCTTATTTACAAATGAAAGATTTTTGTGTGGATTCCTCAGACTCACTTCGAGAATCATTTTCACAAGGGTTTTTGAAAACTCTAGTCCGAAATAATTTTGCAATATGTACACGCATTTGAAAATCCTTTTACAAATGTTTTACACAACATAGATAGATTTTCCAAAACACCTTTGACAATCAACTTTTCACAATCATTTGCACACTAATTTTCACACATTTTGCTTTCACTCAAAGAAAATAGGTTTTACATACAAACTAATTTTTTTTCAGTCGTTGAATACTTGTTTACGCTATTTTTAAACAAATTTCACAAGATTTTTCAAAGGAGAAAGTTTCGTAGAACACTTTTCTGACTTACTAGTCAGTATAATTACAATGAGTTTGAGGAACTCACAATTATCTTTTATTATTATAAAGCTACTTTTTACATTTTATTTTGTTGTTGTAGTGATATTTTATTTTTCAGTATGAGTTATGGCTTTTAGTATATACACAGTATATACGACCCCCCCTATACTTATCTTGAGCTATGTCCTCATAGATCGGAAGGAAAAGCAAAGACATAACTCGTACTGCGTATAGGCAGATCTAAAGAATAAATACGAATGAAATGAATGAATTAGAAGTTGATCGTCCCCCCTATACTAAGGATCAAATAATCCGAAGTATAGCAGGTGTACAAAAAGCGGGGAGGGTCAAGGGTGAGAATACACTGATCGTACTCAGATTGTCTCCCCCTATACTTAGGGTAAGATACTCCTAAGTATAGACAAGAAGAGGAGACGATGGAGAGGATCGAACAGAAATCAAGAACCCTAGGTGCTCACCCCCCTATACTTAGGACCAATTACGTCCGAAGTATAGAAAACTGTCTACAAAGGCGGCACCTTGTAGATAGAAGAAGAAAATAGATAAGGAAAAGAAGAAAAGAAGAAAAGAAGAAAATCAGAGCAATAATGGTTGGAGTACATCGTCTGAATCTTTTGGTGCTGCAGGAGGTGTAGAGATATCCTCGGGGTGCACTAACTGAATAGAGTCAACGACGGCCAAGAATGAATCTGGTTCCAAGTAAGGCTTTAGTAGTTGGCCGTTGACGACGAAGGGCTGTGCGTCAGGGAACAATTCTGATATAGCAATGCTTCCATTGTCACGCACTTCACATACTCGAAATGGCCATGTCCACTTACTTTTTAATTTACCTGGGAATATCCGCAACTTTGCATCAAACAACCACACTTTCTGCCCAACATCGAAGGTTTTTTGTCTGATGTGCCGGTCATGCCAGCGTTTCACCTTCTCTTTGTACATCAAGGTGTTATCGTATGCGCAGTCTCGGAATTCCAAGAGCCTGTTCAGATCGTCCTTTCTCTTCTGACCACCTTTTCGTGAGTCCAAGTTACAATTACTAATTGCCCAAAGGGATTTGTGAATTAATTCCACGGGCAGATGACATGGTTTTCCATATACAAGACGGTAGGGCGACATGCCCAAGGGAGACTTGTAGGCCGTACGGTAAGCCCAAAGAGCTGAGTCCAAGAGTTGAGACCAGTCTTTTCTGTTTGTCCTAACAAGTTTCTGCAATATGGTCTTGATCTCTCTATTGGATAACTCCGCCATGCCATTGGTCTGCAGATGATAAGGAGATGCGACGCGGTGATTGATGCCGTACTCCTTCGTTAACTTCTTGACCTCTTTGTTGATGAAATGACTACCCCCGTCGGATATGAGAATCTTCGGTATCCCAAACCGCGAAATGATGTTCTTCTTCAGAAACTGGCAAACTGTTTTGCTGTCGGCGGCTCGAGCGGGGATAGCTTCAACCCAACGACTCACGTAATCTACGACAAGAAGGATGTGCTCAAAACCTTGACTGTTAGGGAAAGGTCCCATGAAGTCAATGCCCCATGCATCGAAAACATCTGCTATCTGAATGATTTTCAGAGGCATTGAGTCTTTGGCAGTGAGTGTTCCTTTCAGTCGCTGACAATCAAGACATCTTTTAACAAATTCTGCTGCATCCTTAAATAAAGTGGGCCACCAGAGGCCACACTGCAATACTTTTGCTGCCGTACGATCTCCAGAATGGTGCCCACCAGATTCGAGCGAATGACAATGCTCGAGGACACTAGATTGCTCCGTCTGAGGAATGCATCTGCGCCAAATACAATCTGCTCCTTCCCTGAATAGAAGGGGATCTTCCCACTGGTAAAAGCGGATGGTCGACATGAATTTGTTCTTCTGATTCTTCGTCCAATCCGAAGGTATTACCCCAGAGGCGAGGTAATTTACGATGTCAGCATACCAAGGGAGAGCATCCACGGCTAAGATAGCTTCGTCAGGGAAGGTCTCTGTGATAGGTGCGTTGCTCAAAGGAGAGTCACGCTGCTCTATTCTGGAGAGGTGATCTGCTACCACGTTCTGAACTCCAGGTTTGTCCTTAATTTCCAGATCGAATTCCTGGAGGAGAAGGATCCAACGAATCAGTCTGGGCTTGGCATCCTTCTTCTGCTGTAGGTACCGAATAGCAGAGTGGTCTGTGAAAATTGTGACCTTTGACCCCAACAGATAGGATCTGAACTTCTCTAAGGCGAAAACCACGGCCAGCAGTTCTTTCTCTGTTACTGTATAATTTCTTTGAGCTTCATCTAACGTTCTGCTGGCATAGTGAATGGCATAGGGCGCCTTATCTTTCCTCTGCCCTAGGACAGCTCCGACGGCAAAATCTGACGCATCGGTCATTATTTCAAATGGAAGAGTCCAGTCTGGAGGCTGTAAGATTGGAGCCTGAGTGATGAGCTCCTTCAATTGATTGAAGGCAAGGAGGACTGGCTGATCAACAATAAGTTCTTTCTCCTTGCACAAAAGTTCTGTCAGAGGTCGGGCAATGTGGCTGAAGTCCTTGATAAATCGTCTGTAAAATCCCACATGCCCCAGGAATGACCTCACATTCTTTACTGACTGAGGTGGCTGCAGGTTTGAAATGACATCCACCTTGGCTGGGTCGACTTCCATGCCACGTTTGGAAACGACATGGCCCAACACAATACCCTCTGTGACCATAAAGTGGCTCTTTTCCCATGAGAGCACTAAGTTGACTTCCCGGCATTTCTGAAGCACTCTGTCTAGGTGCTCGAGGCAAGACTCGAAACTATCACCATAGACGGAGAAATCATCCATGAACACCTCGAGAAAACTGCCTACCATTTCGGCGAAGACTGCTAGCATGCATCTTTGGAAGGTTGCGGGTGCATTGCATAATCCAAAGGGCATCCTCTTGAAGGCGTAGGTGCCGAACGGGCAAGTGAAGGTAGTCTTCTCTTGATCCTCAGGGGCGATCGCCACTTGGTTGTACCCGGAGTACCCGTCCAGGAAGCAGAAGAACTCCTTGCCTGCTAATCTCTCCAAGACTTGATCAATAAATGGCAAGGGAAAGTGGTCCTTCTTGGTTGCTGCATTTAGGCGGCGGTAGTCAACACACACCCGCCAGGATGTCGGTACCCGAGTTGAAATCTCCTCTCCTTTTTCATTTGTGACCACAGTAAGCCCGGATTTCTTGGGAACTACATGCAGGGGGCTTACCCACTTTGAATCGAAGATGGGATAAATGAAGCCTGCATCACACCACTTGGTGATTTCCTTCATGACCACGTCCCGAAGGTTAGGGTTTAGCCTTCTCTGGAATTCACGGGACGGCTTGGCATCGTCTTCTAAATAGATATGGTGTGAGCACAGAGCCGGATTTATCCCTCGGAGGTCTGATACGCTCCAACCAAGTGCCTTGCGGTTCTTTTCTAGAATCTCGAGAAGTCGAGATTCTTGATCCAGATTCAGCCTGCTGCTGATGATGACTGGATACCTGTGTTCTTCACCCGTAAGGAAAGCATACTTCAGGCCTGCAGGAAGTGGCTTGAGTTCTGGTTTCGGTCTGTCCCCTTTACCGGTCACTTCTGATACCATGCTGGTGGTGGAATGTATTTTGAGACTGTTACCATCCTGTTGAGATCCCAGTGATGTACCGAACGGTTCTGCGGTGAGCTGATTATGTTCGGTCTGGAGTGAATGCTGAAGAAGATGCGCCTGCATCTGAGAATCTGTCTCCCACAAATCATCGGAGCATATGCTGACCGTGCTTTCCAAGTCCTCCTCAAGAGTGAGGATTTCTCGGGTCCATGGATCGTCCAATGATAACTCTGAATCTCTGATCTCTGCAATAAACTCACAGTCTGCATCTGATGCTGCTTGACTCTCATCAATTGTGGCGTTCTGCTCCTTGTTCATGTTGATGGTGATTCGCTGGGTCTTCGAGCTGAAGGTGATCTTTCCAGACCCGTAGTCAACCACGGCGCCTGAAGTACGGAGAAATGGTCTGCCGAGGATGATAGGAGTCTGGAGCAGTGGTGCAGGAGAGTCCATATCAAGGACTACAAAGTCAGCTGGGAATTTCATATCCTGCACGGTAACTATCACATCTTCCAACAAACCGCGGGGCCGCTTAACGGATCGGTCAGCGAACTGAAGGATCATTCGTGTCTGCTTGAGCGGTCCCAGCCCGAATTCTTGCATTATGGACGAGGGCAGAAGGTTGATGGAAGAGCCACTGTCAAGAAGAGTACGCTCGAAGACCTGATCGAAGATCACACAACTGATCAGAGGTGCACCTGAGTCTTGCTTTTTCTGGGGGAGGTTGGTGATAGCTGCAACTGTGGCCATGGACAGAACGTGTTTTTCTACCTCTCGGCGTCTGTTGTCTTGCGCTGGGCGACGCCTGTTAGTACATGCCTCTTTCAATCCTTTCTTCACAGCTGGCATGTATTCCACGGCCTTTAACAAGGGAATCTCAACAGTCAATTTATCCAAAATATCTACAACACCAGGATCAGACAATGCAGTTTTTCTTTTTGCCATTTTTTTGGATTTTTGTATTGCATGAGGAAAAGGAATATTCACATTACTGGCAGGGAAATTAGAGTTCTTATTTACATCAAGATTATCGCCCACAGAATGTTGTACATCCGGACTACAAAAAGGCGTACAAGCTGGATCTAACTCTGCTGGTGCTGTTGGGCGATCGAAAAGGGTAGCATTGGCTCCATCGGCTGGCACAGGATCGGCTGCTGCTGGCGGCTCCTCCAAGGCTGGCGCGGCTTCACTTCTGCTACAGGCTTCTTTTTGGTGTTTTTGTTTTTGCGTATTTTTTTGTATTTTTGGCTGGAATTGCTTCTGGCAATGCACGACGGCTGGACTGGCTTCTCCTTCCTCTTCCTCCTCACCCGCCCCTGGAGCTGGCACGGCTGATGCGGAAGATGACGATCCACCTGTTTCTTTATTCACCCCATATCTGGTAGCAGGCGGAGGCAAGGCCCTACCGCTCCTGAGAGTAACAGCATTAGAAAAAACAGTAATATCATTATCACACGCGGACTGGACATCACATTCTACCTGCTCCTTCTTCTTGAAATTGTTGGGGTTGGCTTCGACCTGCGCCGGAATGGTAGTGCGAGTGGCGGTCAGGTCATCAAGCCGCTTGGTCATCTCCGCTAGCCCTTGGACAAGCTGAGCTAGACATTCCATGGTGGGATTAGCTGGGGGCACATCAGAAGATGCAGCGTGCATACCCCGCTGCTGTTGGTTAGATGGATGGGGAGGCTGCTGATGGTGTTGCTGTGGTGGCGCAGGAAGTTGAAGTTGTTGGTAGGGCGGAGATGGATACTGCTGGTATGATTGAGGCTGAGCAGCCGTGTATTGGTGATACGGCTGCGGATGGCGATGCTGCTGCTGCTGCTGATACGGAAAATTCTGCCTCCATTGATGTGCGAATTGAGGAGGCTGCTGGTGTTGCTGAGAGGGGTGCCCAAAACGACCACCCTGAGGTTGGTGGTACTGCCGGTTGGCAAATGGCTGACCCTGGAGTTGTCCCTGAGGACGGGTCGGCTGTGCATCATTAGTCCAAACCCCATTAACTTCCTGGACCAGGGGTGGTGGCGGGAACACTGAATCGGTTTCTGAGATAAACTCTGGTTGGTACACAACCATCTGCTGTTGCGGCTGGCTCTGATCAGGTGCCTGCACGTAGTACACGTGCTGAACTGTCGGTGGTTGCTGGCTTGGCTGAGGCTGGTGTAGCGGTGGTTGCTCGTCTTTTCTCTCAGCTGGAGCTTCGAGCGGTGCTGCCGACTGAACAGAATTGATGGTACCTACCAGCAGTTCTAGCTGCTTGGTGATGTGATCCAGTTTGTCCAAACTCTGGGTCCTCTTCTCTATTAAGGCGAGTTTTTCGAGATCTTTTGATCGCTTCTCGATAATGTCAACTTTAGAGAGATGCCCCCCGATGATGCTGAGGTTGGAGCTTTCATCTCTCTCTGATTCCTTAGATGCTGCCATGTGCACTTGCTTTTGAAGGATCTGGGGTTGCTTCTGATAAGCCTTGGATGAAGAGAGGGCGGCCTCTCCCTCGGCCATTTCTTCGAAAATTTGCCAGACAACATCTTCGTCCTTGTTGAAATGGGAGCCCCCACACGCTGCGTCCACGAGCCTTTGACTTTCAATGTTCAGTCCCCCAAAGAAATGCTGAACCAAGCTGGTCTTCGGAATATCATGATGGGGGCACTTCTCCTGCAGATCAGTGAATCTCTCCCATGCTTCATGTATCGACTCATGGGGTCCTTGGGAGAAATTACTGATACGGGCCCGCATCTGGTTGAGTCGACCCAGAGGGTAATACTTGTGCAAGAAGGCGGACTTTAGCTCCTCCCAGGTCGTCACAACCTTCCCCATATGATTGACCCAATAAAGGGCCTTATCCTGTAGACTGAAGGGGAAAGCCGTCATCTTGACAATGTCTAGAGGGACATTGGGATAGTGAGTGGTGCGGCAAATGCGGGAGAATTGCTGCAGGTGAATGTATGGCTCTTCATTGGTGTTGCCATGGAATGCAGGGAGAAGGGCTATGAATTGGGGTTTCAGCTCGAAGTGAGCGTGTACCGGTGGGATGAGAATCCACTCGGTCATCTGGCTGTCTCCCGGATTGTATGTTTCCTTGAGGGTCGGTTTCGTCGGTAATGGGAGTTCAGGATCATCATTGGGGTCATCACCACCGTCTCCTCCTCCACCTCCTCCTCCCCTGCCTCCTCTGCCTCGGCCTCCTCCTCCGTCGTCATGGTTCATCATATCATTCAACATATCCTGAAAAGCTGTCTGAGTGAGGGCCTGTTCGGTCAGCTGCTGTTGGATGGCCTGGATAGATGCCAGTAATTGTGCATTGACCTGATTCTGATCTGGCGCCTGTCCCTCTGGTGTGGGTGGCTGCTGACCCTTGCCCTTTCCTCCTGGCGCCATGTCAGGGTCTGAATCGGACGAAATGAACTCCGGAGTAGTCTCCAGGGCTCGCACTGGCTTCTATCTGCATAATGAGACGGTCCGAATCAGATCACTTGCCATAAATACTCAGCTGTCGTGATGAGGCTGGAGTTCAAGTCAACCCCAGCGTGTTGTGAATGAAAAAATGATGTAGACTGTAATCGACTCCCATTCACAACGGCGGTAGTGGGACAAAAGTGATCCCAGTTTATTGGGTGGCCAAGAGAAAGGTAGAAAACGAGGAGTCTGGAGTCCGATCCGCAAATTCCGGATCAGTTCTCGGGAATCGCCTCGAAATTATTGGCGAAGGTGAGTCCATGGAATCGATGTAGGTGTCGGCATGGTCCCGACGAAACCATCCATGGATCAACTTCGCGGAGCACAAGAGAATATCGGATTTTGGAAGAACGATACGATGGTCAACGAGGAACAAAAAGGAGTGTAAAACAGTAGAAAGGCTCGGTTGAGCGGGGTGGTCAAAGGAAGACATAACAGAATTGGCGCAAAGGCGCGGGACTTTGATCTTTGAACCTTAATCTAGATCCATACAAACACAAGACAAAATCGGGTTCACCAACTCACGCCATGTGAAGCCGTGAAAGCTCGGCTATTTATTATCTTTTCATTTTTAGAGTTGTGATTTTTCAGGCATTTCTTATAACAAGTCCTTAGTACGCTACCCTAAAGGAGAGAGAGTACTGCCGGAAGAGTATCCCGTACTTGTCCTCCTCCTGTGTAACCTGTAGTCTGTACTTTTTGGAGTCCTTGTAACCCTTCCTGGATCCCTACTCAGCCAAAGAAAAGAGAGAGGAAGCCGATAGGCGAAACCAATACTTCGGTTCTCGCTCGCAACGGAATCACCCGTGAGCGTGCAAGAACCTACTCGGAAGCAGGACGATGAGACAGACACCCCCGTGAAGGCGTGGCCTATGCTCAATACTTCGGACAGGGTCGATGCTCTCACAACAGAGAGTCACCATTGGTGACCAAGTCCTACTCGCCTACGTACGATAGAAGCGCCATTACTTCGGAAATCCAGGCGATACACAAGGCAGTTGCAGACTGGGTTTTTGGGCTCTAATCCTTAGGGGTCGCACTCGCTCAAGGGAGTAGGGTTTTGGTCCCCCTCCAAAGTACCTGAAAACAATGAGGGCTTTATGAACCCGGTACAAGGATAGTCCATTACAGATTTTAATTAAGGTCAAAGTTTATTTAGCAGTCCCCTTGTTTTAATTTTTGGGTTTTCACTTTTTTTTGGATCTGTTTTCATACCAGCGCCTAACGTTTTTGTAGGTTTTCATTTAAGTCCTAGGTGCTCAAAATCAGAGGGAGATAGCGGAAAAAGCCGTGCAAGTGGTTCCATGATGGAAATCTCACCATTGAACCGAATGATGCATGCTGAGTTAGAAGACTTACAGTGCATCCCAGCTCTCTCCATGTGGTATGCAAAATAGAATTTTTAAACCTATCTACATGGCGGTGTGCATTCGTCAAAATCGCCCTAAACATTAGCTGCTATTAACGTGAAGAACCATAAGCTGATCATTTATCTTTAACCCTAGGGTCCGGTCTTGGCTCACCCCTCCTCTTCTCGACACACTCGAGTTTAGGAGTAGCGCTTGATGGGGCTCGCTCGCGGCACGTGGGTTAAGAGATAAATGACTTAGCTGTTTAAGTTTGACTAGATCCATACGAAGTGGACTATAGGAACATGCATTCTTATTAATGTTTGGACCTAGCTACCGAGTCAAGCAACCTATATCTAGGGGCTCCAAGCACACAAAACAAAGTAAAATAAAGGCGAAAAGCACAAAACAGCGGAAAACAAAGGAAAGAAGGCGGTAGAAATCACGGAAAACAACGATGAGGCCCCCAGGTGAACAGACACCCGGGCACTGGACCTCATTGTGAAGAGTAGAGTCCTGTTAATTATTACATGCCAAAATTGTCTCTCTCTCACCAAAAATTACAGAGATAATCCTAAGTGTTCTAAGCCTATCTAATCCACATCTCCTTGCTTCCTTGATACTCTCTCCTGATGGTCATGCGAAGGGAAGACCATCCTCCTCCAAGCTTGGCTGCATTGGCCTCCTAAGAAGCCATCCTTGCGTGGCGGACCCTCGCATCAAAGTCACAAAAAGAGTGTATTAGAATAGCTTGAATCAATCAATCATAGAGCACATAAAGATAATCACAAGAAATGGATCAATGAAGCACCGTGATTAATGGCAATAAAATAGCTGCTCACAAAATATCATCAGTTATGAATCAAAAATGCACACAAGAATGACAAAAATATCGTAGGCTATGCTCATTGCTCCCCGGCAACGGCGCCATTTGATGGGCCCCAGAACCGACCGGTCTTGTGTTCCACACAAGGCGGGAGCACAGTCGTAGTGTCGACCAACCAAATCCTGGAGTCAATCAACAATTAACCCACAAAGCAAGAATGTATCAATTAAGTCCCAAAAAAAAATAAATGTGAATTAATTTTTATTACTCTACAACAAAATGTATAGTGACAAGCATGTAGAGGTCGAACCACAGAGAGCAATACAAAATGCGTAGCCTAGAGGTATCACCAAGTCATCCATGTGTGAAGCTTGTTTTTATGTGGGTTTTTAATTTTATATTTTTGTATTTTATTTTTTTTGTTTTTATGATTTTTATTTTGTTTTCATATTTTTATATATATTTTTTTTTACATTTTCTTTTTTTATATATATTATCTATATAGGGACATAGATATACATAGAATATATAATATAGGTATAGGGATATAGATATATATAGAGATAGGTGTGAGGAGAAAAAGATATATAGAGTACATAGATCCATATATATGTATTTATGCAAAATATAGTATCTACAAGATCTCTTTTTTTTTTTTTATATTTCTAATTTTTATGTATTTTTCAATTCAAAAATGTCCACAATATAGGACTAAATAAATAGCCGTATATAATTTGGGTTTTAAAAATATCAAATAATGCCCAAAATTGCCCAAATTAATTTTCACATATTAATAATAATATATAGATAATTATAAAAGAGAGAAATGTATTTTTGGGGTTTTTAAAGAGTTTTTCTAATTTTTATGTTGATTTTGAGGTTTTATGATTTTTATTTCTTTTCTTTTTCACTTTTTTAGGGTTTTTCATTTTCTGGACTCAATATGTATATAATTATACTATATAGATTTTTTTGGAATTTTTCACAAACATTTGATGATTTTTTTTTTTTTATAAATTAGACAGTGAAGAAAATGTATGTTTTTGATTTTTAATAAATACCAAAATGCAACAAAATTCAAATCTAAAAATATAGCAAGCAAGGGTACCCTAACAGGAGCATATGCCTATTTTTTCAAAATTTTTCAAAGAAATATAGAGCACAAAATAAATAGACAAAGCATCCCAAAATATATGGCCTGGCAGGGGCATTTTTGCAATTATAACATTTGTTCGGGGTGTCCATGCAAATATCACAGTACAAATAAACATTTCTTTTTATTTTACAGGCCATTTTACAATTATCAAAACCCGGCAGGGGTTATGTGCAAAAACTCCTGTGCCTCACGTGGGACTACACGTGAGGCGCAGAGGGACCCATCTGCAAATAAAATTAAGCTAAGGGATCAAACTGCAAATTATACAAGTTATTTACAACGTGACATTTTATTTTTGGAATCAAATATTAATTACAAAAAGGCGGGTGGGTGTATGTGAAGTTTACCCCCTCAGGCGCTTCATCCAACGGCTGATCTTCGCTCACTTGCCACGCGGCGCCTCCACGTGAGCCGATACCGCTTCGCCGATGGAGGGCTGAGATTAGATCACTTGAGGTGATCTGACGGTTGCTGCGGGGCTCCATCCAACGGCTCCCTTCTAATCTGGGACCTTCATCTTCATCCAACGGCGGAGAGGGCGCATAGAAGAACAAGGAAGAACGCTCGCCTGAGCGAGCTTCTCCCGGCTGGATCTCGCACCTCCGCCGTTCATCACTGCTCCACGGTGTCCCAAAAGCTTCCTGGAAGGTTCCTCTGTCGTCCGGAGGTGTTGGATCGACCAGAGGTACACTGGAGCACCCTCGCGAGGTCGGAGAAGAAGTGGGGCTCCAGGTACCTCCGGCGTGACTTGATTTCGCCTCAGGGTGCTTATTTGCGCACCAGACCTGCACAGGAAGATAGCATGGCTCGAGGGGATGCTCCTCGACCAAAAAGGTTGAAGCTGTGCAGCAAAATGAGGTGGAACGGAGGAGCTCCGACGAAGGGCGGAGGAGGAGCTCCGATTCGCCAAGACCTGGGGTCCTGGGTTGATCAAGTGTGTGCATTTGATGGAGAACTCGAAGGGGATGGAGATGAGGCGATTTAGGCGGTCGGAGACAGATAGGATCACAGTGGGGAAGTCGCCGGAGCTCAGCTCCGGCGAACTTCGAATTTCTGATTTTGGCCTAAACTAATCATCTAAATGCTAACCTAAGGACTGGAATTAAAAGCTAATACTAAAACCTAACTACTAAGCAAGAAAGAACAGCTCTTATACCTGGGGGCCTCCAGGGAGCAGGGCGGACGTCGGAGCTCCGCCGCGACAAAATTTGCTTCCTCCTCCGGCCGATCCAAGCTGCTGGGAAACTCCTCCTGTCACAAGGGTTCGTCCAGGCAGCGAATCAAGGCTTTTAGGGGAAATGAAGTTGGCCAAATTCGAGGAGGAAGGCGGAGCTTTTTATTTATAGACATTGACGAGTGGCCTTATTGACCGGCGATTATTGATTAAACCAGTGAGTATCAGATTGATCTATGATCTTGGCGGGCATCATGGATGATCAGAGGACAAATCTTGTGAAGGAAGCGAGTGCGATGGTTCACTGAGCCAGGCGGGAAAAATGGCGGAAATCGGGGAAAAGACAGGTTGCGTGAAGTCAGACGCCTGGAGGTCCAGTTGACCGGGGTCAACGCGCGGAGGGACTGGGTTGGTCCACCTCAGCCCGCTACAAGACAGAATAGGGAATATTTCGCGAAATTGAATTATTTGGCATGGTAAATGATTTTATTATTTTTTTCCTATAAAATAAAAAATGTGTATTATTTCATGTAGTCTTTATTTATGATTTTTATTTATTTTTTTGGATTATTTTATTATGGTTTTATTAAAATAATGTGTATATGTATGTATTTACATGTGTTTTTGTGTATTTTATTTTTAATTTGTTTCTTTTATTTTATTATTTTTTTTTCTTATTTTATGAATTTATAACTTATTTTTATGAGTATAAGGGTATTTTTGTTTGATTTTTATGTATTCATTTACATTTTCAAATAAATATGTATATGTATAAGTAAGTATACTTATAGGTATTTTACCTATAGATTATATACATCTTATTTATTTAGTGAATTTTCTTTATTTTTCTTTTAGATTTGTATTTTTAATATGTTTTATGTAATATTTACAACATTATAAAAAAATGTGGATGAATAAATAATAAAGGAATAAAATCCCCTTTTACATATAAGTGGTATAGGTATTTTGTCTATGTGGTACATAGACTTATTTTATTTTACAAATTATTTTTGGTTTTCTTTTAATATCAATATGTATAAGTATTATATACATTATTTGCAAGATTCTAAAAATATGAATTTGTAGGAATAATAACTATTGAATAAAATGAATATTTTAATCGGGTACTATATACAATGAGGGTCAAAAACCTAACTTCCACAGATGGACTCTAAAAATTATGAAACTATTTTTATAAAATAGTTCATGAAATGCTATGTACAATTAAAGGTGAGTTTGGGTGATTTGGAGTTTTTATTTGCAAGATATGGGTCTGTGAAGTTGAGATTTTTGCTTTTTATTTTGTGTATAAAATGTACACTGAGTCTTGTTTTTATATAAACTAAATTTTGTATTTTTATTTACATTATTATCTACAACTTTCATGTACAAAGTTTCTTTATTTGAGGACTAAATAATTATGTATAAAATAGGTGTCAAAAATGCATAAATGGTTGAATAAATAAATGAGGTATTTATTGTATATCGGCCCTTATCTCCCCCTACTTTATTCCTTGTCGACCAATTCCATGCTGGCCTTGGTCTTGGGGTTAGGGTCATAAAATATTTGCAATATTTTATTCCTTTTTCTTTTCTTCTCTTTATTCTATAATTTTGGCATTAAAAACCTTATTCTATGTACAGTAAATACAATAAATAATGAATGCTATTATATACAAATTAATGCTATTTACATGCATTTGCTGGGGTTTTTAAGGCCAAAATGATAGAATAAAGGTGATGAAATGGAGATTCATCAGTAAGGCATCCTAAGTATAGAAAAGAGTGTAGCCAAAAATCAGAGAGCAGTGATTTGTGAAAAAGAAAGGCTATACAAAAAGAATCAGAACAAAAAATAAAACGTAAATCAGCGAACAATCGGTCCCCCCTATACTTAGGATCTGGTATCCTAAGCATAGAAGACGAGCAAAAATGGGGACGATTGTGGTCTACGAAGAATATACAAGTGTTGTGGATCTCCAGAAATGAATGGCTCAAAAGAATTTGTACAGGATGAGATGAAGTGAAAGAATGATCATGATTCCCGTACAAAATAGATCACTTCAGCCAGGATCATACTGAATTTTCTGCTTTTTCTGTGCGTATTGATCGTTGGATGAAAAAGTAGAGCTTTCTTTGTAAATGAACTCTGTACATGGCATAGCTCTCTTATCTGAAATATGCGTCTCTGGAGTCGGATTACAGATGGTGTCTATATATGTACACATTACACCATCCGACTCTCTACGCTGAGTAGACTGTATGATATGTGCAATGTAATCAATCGACTCTTGTGCTGTAATATGTGTACTTTCAATTTGCGGCACTGAGATGTCTACTGCAGGTGACTGCTCATCTGAATCTCATATGAAATCTGTCTCTATATACGAACAATCATCTGAAGACCTAGGTACCAAGTGATCTACCCTATCCTCGTATAGGATATCATGGGTATCAAAATAAACACTCTCAAGACCAGGAAACTGTGTCTCATCTATGTGCTGACACTCTTCTGCAAGACCGGTGTCCTCTGAAGTGAATGACAGTACTGATTTGGGACTGCTACATCCTCTCTCCATTTCAATGTGTATCTCTCAGTTGTCTGTGCAAAATTATACTCTCCCAGCGTCATAATCAAAGAGTGCTCTTGCTGTCTGCAAAAAGGGTCTCTCGAGAATGATTGGAGCAAGGTGTAATTGTGTAGGGCACGTCATATCTAGGACGGTGAAGTCCACTAGAAACTGCAGGCCCTGAACAATCACGATAATGTTCCTCAACACACCTCTAGGTCTCTTCACAGATCGATTTGCAAACTGAAGTATCACTCGTGATTTGTAGAGAGGACCTATCTTGAGCTTATCATGCAAAGATGATGGAAGGAAATTGATTGAGGAACCATTATCTAAGAGAGTACGATGGAATGTAGTGTCTTCAATCTGGCAATTAACATAGTGAGCTCCCGAATCTTTCTTCTTCTTAGGTACCTTGTTCGGAATCGCAAACGAAGTTGCCTTGGTAAGTATATGCTTCTCAACTCGTGATCTCTTTTTCCTACGTGTAGTACATTTGTTCCTCAACTAGTACTTGAGCATAGGAAAATGATCCAAGGCATCGTGGAGTGGAATCTTCAGAAGATGTGATCTTTGAGTAATTTTTCGATCTCTGGATGATCAACATTCTTTTTGGTATTTTTCATTCCTTTTCCAAACAAAGCATCGGGAAAAGGAATAAAATCAGGAGTCAGAAAATCAGAATTTTTATTTATTTGAGAATCAGCTTGTACCTCGAGAGTTTCATAATTATTTACAAAACCCTCTAAGACAGGGGAAGAAATGTTTTTCTCAGGATTCTCTGCCTGATCTGGCGTGATGTCATTGTCTGATTCGCCAGTGTCCATATCTTTTGTGTCGGCATCGCTCCCATCTCTTCAGTTTGTAGAGTGGTCCTCATCATCTAGTTGGTTCTCCTCCTCGGCTTCAAAATCTTGCGGTTCATGGATCTGCTCGTGCTCCTCTGATGCCCTCTCCTCTTCTCCAGCAGGTGCTTGTGGTGATCTACCGCTCCAGAGATGAATGAAGTTAGATAAAAATTCATGAAACGAGATCTTACCTATAGTGTCTACCTGATCTGGATGCCTCCTCTTGTTGTTCGGGTTCATCTGAGGCTAGGCTGGGAGAGTGGTCTTCGGCGCGGTTAACTCGTCCAGACGACGGTTAACCTGCTCCATCTCGGTTTTGTGAGCAATCTGGAGCGTACTCAGCATATCCATGATATGGTTGAGCGCCTGGTCCTGTGAAGACATCTCTGGTTCGATGTGGTGGCCCTGGCTTGCTCCTCTCTCCTGCCTCGGCGTGTAATGCTGAGAGGTGGAAGGCTGGGAGTATCGCTGAGGTGTGGAGGAAGACTGCTGCTGCTGATAAGGATAATTTGGTGAATAATGAGCAGGGTGCTGATATGAATGCGGTCTCTGATGATAAACGTTCGGGTGAGACTGCTGTGGCGTGAAAGTCTGGCGGTGCTGAAAGTTCGGACGTCCATGCTGTGGATGACCATACGACTGCTGCTGATTCGGCATACCCGGCTGCTGAATCGGAGTATACCAAATCCCGTCGATCTTGAGAGTGGATTGCGGCTCCACCTCCATCTCTGCGGTGGTGGTGATCTGGTCAGGATTGGTGTGAGACTGATCCCCATGCCAATCGATCTGTGGAATCTCGGACTCGCTCTGAACATGGTGGATCTGACATGTGGGTAGAGCGGGTGCGATCCTCCGTGCTGGTTGTGTTGTTAAAGAAGTCTGGCTCTGCTGGTACTGGAGCTGAAGATCAGAGACCTTCTTCGAGAGATCACTCAGCTGCTGAGGTAGAGATGAGAATTTCTCCAACTCTCGCAGCGGTTGTAGGTCTTGGACTTGCTTGTGAATCACATCCACCAACATCAATTTCTCGCTAATATATCCCATGTTGGTGTTGGATTCAGAGTCTGAAATGTTAGCCACCTTGTGATGTTCTCGGTGATGTGGTGGCTGCGGGGCTTTCTGAAAGCCCGAGTGGAGTCCACAACTCTCGAGTTCTCGGTCATCCCTTCGAAGATGGCCCAAACTGACTCGGCGTCTTTATTCAAGTAGCTGCAGCCACATGCGGCACTCACGAGCCCCTGGATTTCCGGCTGGAGTCCTTCGAAGTAATTCTGTACGAGCACCTTCATCGGGATCTCATGATGCGGGCATCTCTCCGTAAGATCCTTGAATCGATCCCATGCCTCATGGAATGATTCGTGCGGTAGTTGCCTGAAGTTGGAGATCTGGCTCCTCATCATGTTCGTCCTTCCTAGAGGAAAATATTTGCGCACGAAGGTGGACTTCAGATCGTCCCATGTAGAGATTTTTCTCCTCAGATGACTCAGCCAATAAAGAGCCTTATCAACTAAGGCAAAGGGGAAGGCCTTGAGGTGTACAACCTCCTACGTGACACCATGATAGCAAGTCGTTCCGCAAATCATTTCGAACTGCTGTAAGAATGTGAACGGCTCCTCTGCGGCATTCCCATAGTACTTGGGAAGCAAAGAGATGAAGGACGGTCTCAACTCGTATGGCCCTTGATTCGGCGGTAGTCGAATCCAATGGTGGAGCATTCTAGCACCCGGGTCATACTCGTCCCGTAAAGTCGCGGGAACCACAGCCGGTAACTGGTTCTCGACCCCTACTCTCAGCGCGGCTATTTCACCCTGTAGTTCATTTTGAACTCTAAATTGTTCTCGGATTTGTAAGTTCATCTGCTGAAGTGTATCGAGAATGCCAGTAGTAACATCTGTGGGTGGATCCTGTTTTGATTCTCCCCAGCTGGTGGCCACTCATCTGCTGCAAGTCCTTTGCCACGTGCCATCAGATCGTCTGTGAAAGAAAAGCTTTCGTAAGCACTCAGCGACAAATTGGCTGGAGATCTAGATGATGTATTGAGGCAAGGGTCTGCCTCAATAGTCTGGCTAGGAGGCGAGGGAGTTTGGGTCTGACTCTCCTCGAGATCAGAGGGGACCAGCTCGGGAAGAGGGTCATCCCTAGCCTGTGAAGAAGTACGCTCGACAGTGAACGGTCGATAGCTCACTGAGTCTGAGCAGAAAAGCCATCGAGACGTCATCTTTGATGTCAAGAGAAATGATCGGGAGAGCACGTTTTACGATTCTAATGAGAGGAGAAAATGTGAAAGCCACAGAAAACTCACACCCCACAAGCAAACACAAAGCAAACCCCGTGTTCACCAACTCAACCCGATGAAGACCATAAGAGTTCGGTCTTTTTATCTTGTCCGTTTTAGGGTTGTAACTAGCAAACAAGTTGCGGTTATAGCGGGTTGAGCGAGCTGATAGGTGCCCGATAGTTTCTCCGAAACACTGGCCCGAGTCCTTACAAAAGATCACTCGCACTCAGCCAGTATGGGAGTAAGTACGGACCGTTTCCGGCTACCCGTGTTACTTGAGGATGGAGCCTTGCACAGTGTCCTCTAAACCTCCCACTCTGCTAAGTAAACTCAGACTGTTTCCGGCTACCCGAGCTTACCCACTGAGGAACAATGGTCAATTGTATGAACTAAGTAGTATTTGTTGGACAAGCGAGCCCACGACGAGCTATTATGCAATAAATGTTATTGCAATTCACTCCTTAATCTGAAATAAAGAGCACATAATTTGCATAATAGGTCCCTTAGTACAATCAGGGTTATGTACCATGGCCATCTTGATGATCATACAGCTGTTGATTCAATTATTGAATCATAGAGGCTGGTGCTTAGATGGATATCTAATGAGTTAGATTGAGGACTCATCGAGCATCGTCAAATGATTGTTAAGAGATGATCTTTAGCTTGAGTAGGAGATGGCAATCCTATCTCATTTAGGCTGATATCTGACCGACCTCTTGATGCAGGTCCTCTGCATAGGAATAGAGATTCAGAGGTGTCGGATGAGTTAGGTCAAAGAGTTGACTTAACGAGATCGAGATAACCAAAGTCCTATATCGTATGCTGTCACGATACAGGCACACATCCTCTGACCGGAGACAGATGTGTTACTATATGTTTGAGTATGTACATTTGGCAGACCAATAGGTTGATGACCTAATCAAGGTCTATACACCGACGCGCTGGTTTGCATATAAGGGCATATGAGTAATACGATCTCTCAAAGGGATCATACAGGTTCAGTTACTGAACCGGAAGACATGAGCTCACTCATGAGATATTGGGAAGAATCAAATTCCATGCGCATGGTCGTCACGCTTTGGAAGCTTGACTGAATTTGTAGGTTTGATATATACTTTTGGAAAGTATATGATCAAGACCTAGGTGTGATATATGCTTTTGGAAAGTATATGATCGATACTGACTTCCAATAATCGAATGAGAAACTTACTGATAAAACCCTGAAGTAGACAGTGTAAAGTTGATCTAATACTTCTGGTTTAATCTGAGTCTTCCAGTATGCAGGATGTACAGGTATTGGGAATGCCTGAGGGTGATGTGATCATAAACGATTGTATAACCATGATGCTTCCATTCCTAGGGAGTGATGAAACGGGTCTGGATTTTAGTGACTCCTCTCAGTAGAGAAGTAATCTGATCTTAGTCCAAATGTTTGACATTGATCTGAATATGATTCATATGCAATGAGAAGATTAGATTTGCGGTCTTGATTTAATCAAGCATCTTTGGGAGGCCCGCGATCTGGATTTGAGATATGATCTCAATATCCATGTCACTATACGTGGAACAATACAATCGCCCTGTCCTTATCTCCAAGTATTCGCGGAGAAAGCGCATTATCCTTGAAAGAGTTCATGGATAATTCTATTGTTGATATATGTATCCGAGCATTGAGAAAATGGATAATTAAATGTGATTTAATTATCATGAATAATATGAATTTGATTCATATTATAAGGAGAGTTATTTTAGATAATTAAATGTGATTTGATTATCAAAGATGTAGATAATGTGAATGTGATTCATATTATTTGAGTACATGAGAATAAGTTATCCACTATAATTAAATATGATTTAATTGTTATGGATAAGAATAATGTGGATAGAAATATCCAATTATTCATAATATATTATAAATGTGATTTATAATGTATTAGAGAGAGTTAATTATAATTTATATGTGTTGATTAATTATTATGTGTATTGGAAACACATTGTGTAATTAATTAACAATGTAAATTATATGTTGTTTTGGGTTGTGAATTTGATTCACAATTTTTCTATGGCAAGATTGCAATATTCTCAAATATAATTGTGAATTATTTTTTAAGAATAAAAAACCAACAAAAGTTGTTGGAAATAAATAGAGGAGATTTTCTAGGAGATATGCAATCTCATGGATTTCCATGAGATTGCTCTCTCCATGGAAAGAGGGGGGGGCGGCACATCATTCCTATAAGGAATGTGTGGCCGTCCACTTTGGAAGGTACATGGAGATGAAATCTCCATGTATCTTCTCTCCTTATTTATTGGTTTGATTTGGATTAATTTGTATTTGATATTGTCAAATATATTTTGATCTAAATTTGTTGGTTTTACCAACAACAATCTTAGCCATTGGATTGACATAAATCAATCTCATCCATTGATTTTATATGTCACATGGATTGAGATCCATGGATCCCAAAACCCTATAAATAGAGAGGCACACCATGCTCTCTATTTTACACAACACATCTCTTTCTCTCTCTCTTTCTTTCTAGAGGTCAGCCCTCTCTCTCTCCCTCTCATGGCCGTCCACCATGGATGCCATGGAGAGATTCTCCATCGCCGCGGCATCGTCGTTATGCTGCCCGTTCTTCTGCTCGTGGATCTCCGTCTCCTTTGGTGTGCCTCGCTCATGAAGAAGACGTCGGATCTCGTGTGTCGAGATCAGGAGATCCGCCGCTTGGATCATCAACATGGATTGCGAGAAGCACACGGTTCATCCCCGCGCTCGCAAGCGTCTCCTCCGTCGGATCGGACTTGAGACAGGAGGTCTCTTCGTTTAGAGACTTGATCGCAACCACGCTTCAAGAGGTAATCCTAATTACTTGTTTGTGGTTTAGACGAAATGATCCGAGAAGTGTTCTTGGATCATGTGGTTTCGTTGTATAAAATTTTTAAATTCCGCTGCATCAAGCAACTAGTGCGACTAGTCGCTCCTCGTCGTATTCGATACGATGCTCACGCTTCCGTGATGCGCTTGAGGATCTCACCATATCCTTCAAGTGGTATCAGAGCCTTAGGTCGACGGTGTCGAATAGTGATTCGCTAACCGAGGACGACTTGGGTTCGTTAAGGTCACGAAAGTTTTCATCGCATTTGATTTCGCAGATCTGTTTAGTAAATAAATTCAGCACTGTTTAAATTGTTTAAACACGAATTTAATAATTGGCTTTTGTTCCCCATTAAATAAGGAAACCATAGGATCTGATTTTGCGTAAATCGGATTTCGTATGCTCTAGATATGGTCGTTTTAATGAACATGTATGCACTGTTGCGGGAACTGTGAATCTGAACGTGATTAAAATGTTAATTACTGTTTACGCTTGCCTCGAAATGCGTGAAACATCACTTGGTTTCTGTTCTAAATCAAATTAGCAAACTTTAGAAATTGACTTTGCTTAATTTGGATTTAAATTGATTGAGATATGCTAATTTTAGTAAGTAGGGGTCACTGCTGAAATTACTTTCCTAATCAAGAACCATGTGATTGTCAATTAATGAAAATTAATTGTTAATTTCGTGAAATAATTATAGAAAATATTTGTGAAATATTAGAGAATGATTATTTCCTTAATTGACTTGGCCCCAATCAATTAATTGATTAGATTTGATCTAAATCATAATTGAAATCACAATCATCAAACTCTTTCTTGAATAGGATTGGAAATTTGTCTAGCAAATTTCCTTATAATCAAAATTGTTTTGATTACTATATGGTATAATTTCGGTTGAAGAACCGATGATCATCTCAAGTACAAATTAATCAATTTGGCATTATCCTTTCCCGAGGCGGATATGGTGTCTAGTCGGGGATAGCTGGGGTAGCGGGTTGCAACGTATGCGGTCCGTCCCACTCCCGCCGGTACTGGCCATGACAGCGGGTAGGGCCAGGATAATGTCCGAGGGATTAAGATGTATTTTTCTAATTACTAAAATACGAATTAACACGTACTTTGAGAATAATACCATATATTCAAGTAAAATCAAGTTTGTTGATTGAGTTGGATTGAAAATTAATTTAATATGATTATGATAATTATATCCAATTAAGAACACTCTATTATGAATAGAGTTATTATTTCCCTTGGAAGAATTAATCGTAATGAATGTGATTCATAATGATTAATTATAATTTGAATACGATATGGAGGATCACATAAGTGACATCCATGGTCTCCCGTCAAGGCGAAGGGTTTCGTCGCCAGATATTATATGTGGGAGACGCCTGTCCGAAGTGACAGCTCCTGCATATGATCCATTTGGATCGAGCTCGTCGCTTCTCGAAAGAGTAAGGACGTATGCATAGTGACCCCAATATCGGGTCCTCATATTATTGGGGCGATATTGGATTGCGCATAGCGAGTTGTATTCCTGTTGACGGTTGGTTCAATTAATGACGGGTCAACATCACCTTAGGGGTGGTGGGCCCGGGTGTTAAAGACCGAATTGGGAGATGCAAGTTGGACTTGCAAGGCGGAATGTGTTCCCGCTTCTTTTTATCCGAGTTGTAGGTTCTCATATTATTAGGATGCAACAAAGATAAGGAAGGAGATCCCAGATCTTGCTTGAGATATAATGGTAAGTATATCTCTTACATTGAAAGTGATTAAGGGAATGAACTTTCATTGTTGACATGGCAAGACAACTTTGATATAAAAAATTCCTAAATCAAAGTAAAACATGTATATATATAAATATATACCCTTATGCTAATTTCTTATTTCAGATAATCCTTCATTAAACCCACTCAATGTTATACTCAATAATAACCAATAGAATATCATGGATTGGACCCTTGATCCAGATATTGTACTTGCAATTGGACACATAATGTATGTGGTTGCAATGTGCAAGTTTCCTCATAATAATGAGAAGTGATAATTAAATAAGACAATAGGACTAAAACCCTAGGGTTTGTATGTCTCTATAAGTCTTGATCTCATTGAATGTACTTTGGAAGTGACATGTCGATGATGATCGTAATTATCAAATAATCCTTATAAAATCAATAAAGATTTTCTGGCATACATATGTGCTCTTGACATTTAATCATGAATGACATGGTTCTCTGTATCATGTAGAATGGTTGCTTTATAAGAGATGATGTATTTAAATTATTTGAATACCTACCTGAACCTATGTTTTAAGAGTTTAGATGAATGTAGATGATGAGTGTCATCATTCTACTGTCTATACTCTAGTCATTCATGAAGCTTCATAATATTCATATTGTATGAATTGGATGAAGCTTGTATAAATGTTGAAATACTCTTATATTGAAATTTTTGATTTTAACATAAGAGATCCTTAATCTTAAGCAATGGTTGTTTATAGATTTTGGGAGCGCAGTGGAAGCATGGGTTGGACCCAAGCAAGAAGTATAATCAAATAGTTGACTGTACTTCTGTGACTTCCATATGACATCCAAAGAGTTGGATGAATGCCAATGCTGTAATAAGTTGATGTGTTGATAGTGTGACTATCAAGTCTGTCTGGAATCCTCAGAAAAGGACTCGGATGGAGCATCAGTATAATCTACATATAATCATTGAAATTGACTTACTTATTTGATAAGGTAAAGTCTAATAATTGTATCTCAATCTTCTAATAACACTTGCAATTGGTTGCATATGTATAGAAATTTGATCTTAAGGTTTATTGGTCATCCATGTTGAAAGTGATGCAAATGTTGCAACAATTTCCATGAGATCAATAGACTTCATATTTTCAGTGGGAGCCCTTAGTCTTAGAGAATGTCTCTATAACCTAGATATTAGAATATGCTCATTGTTTATTTCTAATTGTTGGATATAAACATGAATTCTGAAATTCATCTATCATAAAGAGTTATGATGGATATATATTTCAGATAGTAATCTTACATCTAGCGGACTCCACAAAATTAGAAATTAATGAATGGTTCATTGAGATTTCTAATACTGAAAATTAAAACCTTTAAAGATCAATAGGAGGATAAAGATCATTTGACAATGATCTGGCATCATGTTTTGGACATTTGTTTATTGATGTGATCAATTGACTGATAAGAGATGAACCTTTAAATTGTCTAAATGTTCAAATCTTACATACTTATGAATATTGTATTCAAGAAAAAAAAAGTCCAATGCACCCTTCTTTGGGAAAGGTGTAAGAGATTAAGGTATTCAAGATCTCATACATATTAATGTATGAGAATCATCTATATCAGAATAAACATTATGGATATGTGATATCTATTAGTTATTATTTGATATGAGATTTCTTTTCTTCACTTAGAAAACTTTGAAATGTTCAAAAATTTCACAATTTTGGTTTAGAACCAAAGTTTGAAGGAAGATAAAATGAATTTGATCTAACCTAGGTAGCATGTACCTATTAGATGAATTCAAGAAATACCTTATGGAGATATGAATATCATTTCTATCTCAATCCTCCTAATAAACTTAACTCAATGGAGTTGTAGGAAGATACAATTGATCATGTGTGACATTATTTAATCAATTATTAATCCTAGCATAATTATCTCTTAGTTTCCAAGGTATATATGTAGTAGAGACTACATTATATACATAATAAGGTTCCATGCATGTAAGCTGGAATCTAGCACTAGAGAGTGCTGCTTCATTAGGAAAATAAAGGATGGTATTGTATACCTACTTTATGACCTTGAGATTGTTAAAGGATCTCATCCCTGAGAATATGATTCTTAGAGGATGACTCTCTTAAGAATCAAGATAAAATGAAGTGAAGGGACTCATTTAATCTTGAAAAGATAATGAGGCTCCTGAAATTGGAAACTAAAAGGACAGTTAAAGATGAAACATTAATACCTCTTCAAATGAGTTTGAGGATGTATTCCATGTGAAAGTGATCAGACATCATGTGATCATGGCATGGAAAGATGGATGTTAGCAATAAAAGTCTAATATAGACTTCATATACAAGTGTTGTATATGAACCCTCGAGGATCCACCTATATGGGTCAGACCCATTAAGGTGTAAATGGATCTTCAAGAGAAAGAGGGAACCTGATGAAAAGGTAGAGACCTTCAAAAGTACGGTTCGTAGCCATGAGCTACACACCGAAGAGAAGACATCGCTTGCGATGAGACTTCCTCTCCAGTGACCTTGCTTTAACCCATCAGAATATTGCTAACCATAGCTACACAACTTGACTATGACATCTTCATGATGTAAGTCAAGATTGCATTCCTCTATGAATACCTCTCTGAGGATAATCATATGAAGTAGCCCCAAGGCTTCATGATTGAGGAAAGCAAGGTGTGCAAGCTAAAGAACTCCATCTTTGGACTCAAATAAGCTTCCTATAGTTGGAACATAAGATTTGATGAAATTATAAATGTTATGATTTCAGATAAAATCTTGATGAACCATGTGAAGCTTAGTGGGAGTGCCATTGTGTTCATCGTGCTAAATGTAGATATTATTCTAATCATTTAGAATGATATAAGAATAATAATAAGTGTTTTTATAATTTGGTTGTTCCATACCTTGAGATACGATCTCAAGGATACCTCTTAGATCTTAATTCTGAAGTCGTTCAGAAGCAAAGAGAAGAGGGTATTGGGACTGTCACATTAGTAGTACACCTTGGACTTATTCCATTTTTCTGGAAAATTCCAAGAAAGGCTTCTTTCCCTTAAGATATGGTACTGACCTATCTAAAGGGATAGCACCTCAAAGAGTTGAGGAATTGAATGCTAAAACTGCTTGCACTTGTGCATCAGTTACGAGAAGCTGAAGTGTATGCTAGATGTGTACAATAACCAGATGTCTACCATACAGTGGGAGTAGTAATCTGTTACTAATCCTACTCTGGAAATAAAACACTTAGTTGCAGTAATAACAATATCTTCAAAGATGATGAAACTTAGAGATAGTGATCTCAAAGTCTTATCTTCAAAAGTTTAAAACCTTGTAGATAGTGATCTATAAGGGTCTTAATTGTAGATACCTTAGGAGATAGAGATCTCCAGGAATGAAGGTATTCTAATAAGGATTATGGGAATACTGGTTATGATAATTAATAATATGTAGTGTCAAGGACACTATGACCGACAAAAAATTGAGTATCTGTTGCATTGGATGCGAGCACTGTTACTAGGAGATATGCAAGTGCCATAAAAGGACTTAGCGTAGTCTCTTGGGAACGGAGTGACTGATCAGCTTACCTAGCTATTTTCTAAATAGCCTATGATTGTCACATGAGTGTGGGTTTAAATGATTAGCCCATTAATGGATCTTTGGGCTAGTGGGAGATTGTTGGACAAGCAAGCCCATGGTGAGCCATTATGCAATAAATGTTATTGCAATTCACTCCTTAATCTGAAATAAAGAGTACATAATTTGCATAATAGGTCCCTTAGTACAATTAGGGTTATGTACCATGGCCATCTTGATGATCATACAGCTGTTGATTCAATTATTGAATCATAGAGGCTGGTGCTTAGATGAATATCTAATGAGTTAGATTGAGGACTCATCGAGCACCGTCAAATGATTGTTAAGAGATGATCTCCAGCCTGAGTAGAAGATGGCAGTCCTATCTCATTTAGGCTGATATCTGTCCGACCTCTTGATGCAGGTCCTCTGCATAGGAATAGAGATTCAGAGGTGTCGGATGAGTTAGATCAAAGAGTTGACTTAACGAGATCGAGATAACCAAAGTCCTATATCGTATGCTGTCACGATACAGGAACACATCCTCTGACCGGAGACAGATGTGTTACTATATGTTTGAGTATGTACATTTGGCAGACCAATAGGTTGATGACCTAATCAAGGTCTATACACCGGCGCGCTGGTGTTCATATAAGGGCATATGAGTAATACGATCTCTCAAAGGGATCATACAGGTTCAGTTACTGATCCGGAAGACATGAGCTCACTCATGAGATATTGGGAAGAATCAAATTCCATGCGCATGGTCGTCACGCTTTGGAAGCTTGATTGAATTTGTAGGTTTGATATATACTTTTGGAAAGTATATGATCAAGACCTAGGTGTGATATATGCTTTTGGAAAGTATATAATCGATACTGACTTCCAAAAATCGAATGAGAAACTTACTGATAAAACCCTGAAGTAGACAGTGTAAAGTTGATCTAATACTTCTGGTTTAATCTGAGTCTTCCAGTATGCAGGATGTACAGGTATTGGGAATGCCTGAGGGTGATGTGATCATAAACGATTGTATAACCATGACGCTTCCATTCCTATGGAGTGATGAAACGGGTATGGATTTTAGTGACTCCTCTCAGTAGAGAAGTAATCTGATCTTAGCCTAAATGTTGGACATTGATCTGAATATGATTCAGATGCTATGAGAAGATTAGATTTGCGGTCTTGATTTAATCAAGCATCTATGGGAGGCCCGCGATCTGGATTTGAGATGTGATCTCAATATCCATGTCACTATGCGTGGAACAATACAATCGCCCTATCCTTAGCTCCAAGTATTCGCGGAGAAAGCGTATTATCCTTGAAAGAGTTCATGGATAATTCTATTGTTGATATATGTATCCGAGCATTGAGAAAATGGATAATTAAATGTGATTTAATTATCATGAATAATATGAATTTGATTCATATTATAAGGAGAGTTATCGTAGATAATTAAATGTGATTTGATTATCAAAGATGTAGATAATGTGAATGTGATTCATATTATTTGAGTACATGAGAATAAGTTATCCAATATAATTAAATATGATTTAATTGTTATGGATAAGAATAATGTGGATAGAAATATTCAATTATTTATAATATATTATAAATGTGATTTATAATGTATTAGAGAGAGTTAATTATAATTTATATGTGTTGATTAATTATTATGTGTATTGGATACACATTGTGTAATTAATTAACAATGTAA
Source organism: Ottelia alismoides (assembly GCA_037367405.1). Classification (NCBI taxonomy): domain Eukaryota; kingdom Viridiplantae; phylum Streptophyta; class Magnoliopsida; order Alismatales; family Hydrocharitaceae; genus Ottelia; species Ottelia alismoides. The sequence goes on along the minus strand of JAZKJV010008492.1, from coordinate 406,251 downwards.
ATTATATGTTGTTTTGGGTTGTGAATTTGATTCACAATTTTTCTATGGAAAGATTGCAATATTCTCAAATATAATTGTGAATTATTTTTTAAGAATAAAAAACCAACAAAAGTTATTGGAAATAAATAGAGGAGATTTTCAAGGAGATATGCAATCTGATGGATTTCCATGAGATTGCTCTCTCCATGGAAAGAGGGGGGGCGACACATCATTCCTATAAGGAATGTGTGGCCATCCCCTTTGGAAGGCACATGGAGATGAAATCTCCATGTATCTTCTCTCCTTATTTATTGGTTTGATTTGGATTAATTTGTATTTGATTTTATCAAATATATTTTGATCTAAATTTGTTGGTTTTACCAACAACAATCTTAGCCATTGGATTGACATAAATCAATCTCATCCGTTGATTTTATATGTCACGTGGATTGAGATCCATGGATCCCAAACCCTATAAATAGAGAGGCACACCATGCTCTCTATTTTACACAACACATCTCTCTCTCTCTCTCTCTCTCTCTTTCTTTCTAGAGGTCAGCCCTCTATCTCTCCCTCTCATGGCCGTCCACCATGGATGCCATGGAGAGGTTCTCCATCGCCGCAGCATCGTCGTTATGCTGCCCGTTCTTCTGCTCGTGGATCTCCGTCTCCTTCGGTGCGCCTCGCTCGTGAAGAAGACGTCGGATCTCGTGTATCGAGATCAGGAGATCCGCCGCTTGGATCATCAACATGGATTGCGAGAAGCACGCGGTTCATCCCCGCGCTCGCAAGCGTCTCCTCCGTCGGATCGGACTTGAGACAGGAGGTCTCTTCGTTTAGAGACTTGATCGCAACCACGCTTCAAGAGGTAATCCTAATTACTTGTTTGTGGTTTAGATGAAACGATCTGAGAAGTGTTCTTGGATCATGTAGTTTCGTCGTATAAAATTTTTAAATTCCGCTGCATCAAGCAACTAGTGCGACTAGTCGCTCCTCGTCGTATTCGATACGATGCTCACGCTTCCATGATGCGCTTGAGGATCTCACCATATCCTTCAGCATTTCGCAGGAAATACGGGGTTTTGGCTCTAACCTTATGTGTCGGCTCTCTAGCTCACGCACTCTGAGATGTTGTGCGGGGGTTACTCTCCCAAAACAAATGAATCGATTTACGACTTTTAAAGTCAGATATGATTAGCAGTCCTGATTTTATTTTGCGGTTTTAATAATTTTTTTGGGTTTTTTCATGCAAATGTCTACCGATTTTTTTTCTTTTTATAAAAACCCTAAAATCGTGCCCCTAGGTTGCGAGTCCTAAGGCTAACTACGTAGGAACAATCAGATAGAGTCAAAAAAATCCTAAACAAGCATCTAAAAATCGGCAGAAAACCGATAAGCGAGAAAAAACGCGGTGGGTGCTCTGACCCCCGTATACACGATATCCGGAGAATCAGACCCCAAAAAAATGGGGGGGGGGGTTGTTTATTGTTTATTACAACTTCTCTCCCGATCTCTCTCTTTTACAATTTTTTTTAACTAACTCTACCCTCTGCAACCGACTCGTGAAGGAGCCGGCCTCTCCTCTTTCAACTGATTCGGCTTCCGAAGAAGCCGACTGATCCTGCAGGCCCTGCAAAAATTAATTTGCATAGAAAAGCCGTACGAAACCGATCGAGAGAACCGTCAAAAAAATCGTAAAAAAAACAAAAGAAAATACGAAAACAAAACATGAAGAAGATCAAGAAAAAGCCATACGAAAAGCCGTACGAAAAGCAACGAAAAATGAAACAAAAAGAAGAAAGAAAATAAATTCACAAAAAAATCAAAGTAGTGTAATGCCTCCCCGGCAACGGCGCCATTTTGATAAAGCTAAAAATCAGATTCACGACTTTTTTAGAGAAACGTGGTCGATGTAGAAAAAGCCGCGAAAAATACGATCTTAGCTCGTATCAAACTAATTCGGTTTTCCGAAGGAAAACCTAGACTAAATATTTAACCAGGTGAGTGTGCCTGGGTCGAACTCAAAGAGGCAGAATAGAACATTTTGATTTTTTTTAAGGAATATCTTTGCAATTTTATTTTTATCTCTTCTTAAAGTTATCAAAGAAACCAAACACTTTTTGTTTTATTTTTTATTTTTTTATTTTTTTATTTGATTTTATTCTTTTCAAAATTTTATTTAATTTTTAAAAAGGGATATTTTTCAAAAAGATTTATTTATTATATAGTAGGTGAATAATATGTAGATGGTAAAATATAATTGGTGAAACCGAGCAACGAGCTCTATCAAACTCACGAAAACAAGACAAAACGAATGTGGTTTTTGAAACAATCAAAACTCGATAAAAACATGACAAAAGTTCATGAAAACTTAATAAAAACTAGATGGGGTACTTGCGTAACTACCTTAAAAAAATCGTCGAGAATCAATGTCAAACGTGGTCAAAATAACCCCTACAGCCCAGGGGCATAAGCATAAAAACTATTAAGTTTTTTCTGCAAAAAGGTCCTCCAAGGACTGTTCTGAAAGAAAAATAAAAGAGTTTTATATTTAGGTCACTGCGGAGGGACCTAAATGCAAATACTGGAAACCTTGGAGGCGGACATTAATTTCTGGAAAGCTTCTGGATTTATGACGCAATTTTCACACCGGTTCGCTTAGACGGCTAGGATTAAAACAGAGATGCGCTGATCTGGCATTCCTGCTCGCGACACGTGGCGAACACCTGTAGCACCTAGGGCTTTGGAACTGTTCTTGAGGTTGTTGGAGTTCTAACGAACGAGCCTCCTTCTCCGATTTCATCCGAGCACACGACGACGGTCTGGGCTCTCAGGCGGGGCCAGAGGGGTGGCTCCTCCACCCCTCGAGCTCTCCCACGGTAGGTGTTGGTCGGTGGCGGCTCGAAGCAGCGGTGCTCAACCAAGGAAGGTGACAGTGCACTGCAATGGTGTCTGTTCATCTAATGGTTGTGTCATCTTCGAATTTGATTTTCGTGAAGACGATGGCTTCCAGATGCATGACTTCGACTCTGTTTTGAAGAAGAATCTGCAAACGATATTTATATAGGCTCGATTCGCCAGGAATCGGCTCCAATGTGATCAATCCGCAAGCTCAAAGATGGTGAAAAATAAGGTTTCCAGAACTGAGCGGGATATATTGAAGATGGTGATGAAACAAAACGTGATTTGAAATATCGAAAGCCTCGACTCGATCAATGACCTCAAGCATGATTTGAAAGCAAGAACCGTCGAACAGCTCGAACACTCCACCGCAACATTTTCTTCTTTTTCAAAACCCACAATAATGTCGTCTTATTCTTTTTCCCTTGCTAAGATCGGTCGCGTGATTTCAGTTGGAGACGGGATTGCACGTGTTTATGGATTGAAGGAGATTCAAGCTGGGGAAATGGTAGAATTTGCCAGCGGTGTCAAAGGAATCGATCGAAACAATTTAAAGGGGGTTTGGATTTCGTGCCTAAGATGGATGATTAATCTATCTAAACACGCGATTAGCGTTGCTAATCAACGCACGAAGATCGAGAAAGAAAGTTGAGAGATGAATGAATAGGTCTATGGAAAGTCTAGGTGTATTACCTGGACAGAGCTGCTCAACGGACGACCTGGCTGGAGTGGAATGCGGCTCGAAGCAGCGATGCAAGGCTTAGCACCGCCTTAGAACTCTTTCTCCAATACTCCTCTTCCACGCTGGGCTTCTCCAAGGTCCTGTCACCACCGAGGATGGCCGGTACGAGGCTTGAAAGATGGGGGGTCATCTACTGGAGCAGGAGCTTCAGGTTAGTTGGAAGGTTAGGTTGTTAATGGCAGATCTTTGGGGGCTTTTATAGATCAATGGCATGCTCCCCAAGTCGAAATCAATGGCTGGCGAGGTAGAGGTTAGTTAGGAGAATAGATCCAATGGAGTAGATCACCTGGAGGGGTTAAAGAATGCTCGGAAGAAATGGGTGAATTTGGCCGGTTCAGAGCAAGCTGGGCTAACAGATTCTTGAAGAAGACAACCCAGGTGCTGACAAGTGTCAGCACCTGGTTGGCCTAGATCTTGAATTTACTTGTAAAATCAATAATAAATAGTAATTAAGGTTATTTTAAATAGGTTTAAATACAAGAAAGGTAAATAAATTAATTATATAATTTATGACATAATTACTTTTTATAAATAATAAATATTATTTGAAATATAAATATTATATTAATAAATATGTATTTATAAATAGGTTTTATATTTTTAATTTAAAAAGTAAATAATTAAAAATTAATTTTATATTTTCTTAATTATTAGAATAATAAATAAGGTTTATGTGAATTTTTATAGAATTTAATAAAGTAATTTACATGTATTAATAAATAGAGGTTTAAGTTATCTAGTTCATTTATACTTATATTTTAGGGTTTTTGATTTTATTAAGATAATAAGTATAGTCCAAAAATTATGAAATAATTAAGGGTGAAAATACAAGATCATGAAATAATTTAGAAATTATAAAATTAAGAAAACTATAAATAATGTGTGTTATATAAAATGAATAGCCCAGAAACCCCGTTGTCTTTTGGTCCCAAAACCGACTTTTTGCAAACGGACTCCGAATTCGATGAAACCACCTTTATTAGAATATTATTTTATGAACTTTAATGGTGAGTAGAGTGAAATTGGAGTTCGTATGAGAAAGTTATGATGTTCGGATGTTGAGATTTTGACAATTTATAGGCTGGGTCTCTTGGCATATATACATGGTAATATTTTTAACTTATTTTTTTATTTTTATTTACATTTTTAGAAATAATTAGGAAAAGAGTTTGGTGAAAAATATGTACAAAATGAATTAATTAAAAACCTTTGAAGTTTTGTATTTATTTTATAATTAATGGGAAGTGTATGTAGTGTGTATTAATTTATTTTCGGTTTTCTTCCCTTATCTCCCCCTACTTTTTGGTTTATCGACCAATCCATGCTGACTTGGTCTCGAGGGTTAGGCTATAAATATACCTTACAGTTATATTTATCCAATCTGCATTTTCTTTGTTCTTTTCTTGTTCTTTATTTATTTACATGGTTTTGAGGATTAAAAGTGAGTTTTTATTCATGAAAGATGATTTATTAAAAGATGGAAATTAATGAATATTTACATGCATTTGTTAAGGGTTTTAAGACAAAATGCGATAGAAAAGTTAATGAATCATGGATTCATTAGCAATCCTGTTGAAGTCCTGAATAAAACGTTGGTAGAAACCGACATGCCCAAGAAAAGACCGCAACTGCCAGAGGTTAGACGTTGGATTGAGTTTCCTAATGATATCCACCGTGGCCAGATCAACCTCCATGCCCCTGTTGGAGATGATATGACCAAGCACCATCCCTTGTGTTACCATGAAGTGGCTCTTCTCCCAAGATAAAACAATATGGACCTCGATACATTGTTGAAGCACACAGTCTAGGCAGTCAAGACAAGCATCAAACCCATCACCGTAGATCGATAAGTCATCCATTAAGACCTCTAAGCAATCACCCACCATGTCCGAGAAAATGGACAACATGCACCTTTGCAATGTCGTTAAGGCATTACTGTTGGACATGCGAGCCCACTGCGAGCCATTATGCAATAAATGTTATTGCATATATCATTCCCTAATCTGAAATGAAGAATACATAAATTGCATAATAGATCCTTAATACAATTTGGGTTATGTACCATGGCCATCTTAATGATCATACAGTTGTTGATTCAATTATTGAATCATAGAGGCTAGTGTTTAGATGAAAATCTAATGAGTTAGATTGAGGACACATCAAGCACCGTCAAATGATTATTAAGAGATGATCTCCAGTCTGAGTAGGAGATGGCAATCCTTTCTCAGTTAGGTTGATATCTGACCGAACTGTTGATTCAGGTCCTCTGCATAGGAATAGAGATTCAGAGGTGTCAGATTAGTTAGGACAAAGAGTAGATTTAACGATATCGAGATAACCAAAGTCCTATATCGTATACTGTCATGATATAGGCACGCATCCTCTTACCGGAGACAGACGAGTTACTATATGTCTGAGTATGTACATTTGGCAGACCAATAGGTTGATGACCTAACCAAGGTCTATAAACCGGTGCGCTGGTGTGCATATACGGGCATATGAGTAATACGATCTCTCAAAGGGATCATACAGGTTCACTACTGAATAGGAAGACACGATCTCACTCGTGAGATATTGGGAAGAATCAAATTCTGTGCGCACGGTCGTCTCCCTATGGAAGTTTGACTGAATTTGTAGGTTTCATATATACTTTTAGAAAGTAAATGATTAAGACCTATGCATGATATATGCTTTTGGAAAGTATATGATCGATACCAACTCCCAATGATCAAAATGAGAAACTTATTGATAAAACCCTGAAGTAGACAGTATAAAGTTGATCTAATACTTCGGGTTTATTCTGAGTCTTCCAGTATGCAGGATGTACATGTATTGGGAATACCTGAGGGTGATGTGATCATAAACGATTGTATAACCATGACGCTTCCATTTCTAGGGAGTGATGAAATGGGTCTGGATTTTAGTGACTCGTCTCACTAGAGAAGTAATCTGATTTTAGTCCAAATATTGGACATTGATCTGAATGTGACTCAGATTCAATGAGAAGATTAGATTTGCGGTCTTGATTTAATCAAGCATCTATGGGAGGCCCGAGATCTGGATTTGAGATGTAATCTCAATATCCAAGTCACTATATGTGGAACAATACAATCATCCTGTCCTTATCTCCAAGTATTCGCGGAGATAGCGCATTATCCTTGAAAGAGTTCGGGATAATTTCATTGTTAATATCTGTATCCAAGCATTGAGTAAATTGGTAATTAAATGTGATTTATTTATCATGATTAATATGAATTTGATTCATATTATAAAGAGAGTTATATTAGATAATTAAATGTGATTTGATTATCGAAGATATGAATAATATGAATGTGATTCATATTATTTTAAAAGAAGAGAATAGAGATCCAAGAGGACTAAATGTTATTTAATTATCATGGATATGAATAATGTGGATATCAATATCTGTAATAGTCAAATATATTATAAATGTGATTTAGAATATATACGAGTGAGCTATTAGTAATTTACATTTGTTAATTAAATGTTAATGTGAATTGGATTCACATTGAACATTAAATTGAAAATGTAATTTACATTTTGTTTTGTGTTGTGAATATGATTCACAAATTTGTAATGGCAAGATTGCAATGATTACAAAAGAAATTGGATTTATTTTTGTGAAATAATTTGCAATAAAAGTTGTTGCAAATATTAGAGAGAATCATGAGATAATGTAATCTCATGTAATAGGAGAGAGGCATCCACCTTCCATATAGGAAGAGTGGACGGCCACAATTCCCATAAGGAATGTGGTGGTCATCCACCCTCCTTATGGAAGGAGGCTTGCCTCCTTCCTATTTCTCTAATGGAGATTGATTTGATATAAATAAAATTATATTCAATATATATTTGATTTTATTAAATTAATTGTTGTTGGTTTTTACCAACACAAATCTTGACCATTAAAAGAAACACAATCAATGAGAGCCATTGAATTTGTGTTGTCCATGGATTGAGATCCATGGATCCCAGAATATTATAAAAGGAGAGGCACCCCTTTGCTCTTCTTTGCACATAAGAGAACAAAAGTCACGCACTCTCTCTCTCTTTCTCTCTACACGCCCACTCTCTCTCTCCCTCTCATGGCCATCCACCATGGATGCCCTAGAGAGGTTCTCCATCTCCGCAGCGTCGTCGTTATGCTGCCCGATCGTCTACTCGTGGATCTCCGTCTCCTTCAGCGCACCCCGCTCATGAAGAAGACATCGGATCTCGTGTGACGAGATCAGGAGATCCACCACTTGGATCATCAACATGGATTGCGAGAAGCACGCGATTCATCCTCGCGCTCGCAAGCGTCTCCTCCGTCGGATTGGACTTGAGACAGGAGGCCTCTTCATTTAGAGACTCGATCGCAACCACGCTTCAAGAGGTAATCCTATTACGTGTTTGTGATTTAGATGAAACGATCCGAGAAGTGTTCTTGGGTCATGTAGTTTCGTCGCATGATTTTTTTTAAAATTCCGTTTCATAGAACAACTAGTGCGACTAGTCGTTCATCGTCGTATTCGATACGACGCTCACACTTCTGTGATGCGCTTGAGGATCTAACCATATCCTCCAAGTGGTATCAGAGCCTTAGGTCGAAGGTTTTGAATACGAACCATGAAACCGAAGGCGACTTGGGTTCGTTAGGGTTGCGAAAGTTTTATCGCATTTCATTTTTGCATCTCTGTTTAGTGTAAATTTTTGGCCCGGTTTAAATTGTTTAAACACAAAAATAATACTTGGATTTTTTCCCCATTAAATAAGCAAACCATAGGATCTTAGTTCACATAATTTGGATTCCGTTTGCTCTGGATATGGTCATTTTAATGAACATGTATTCACTGTTACGGGAACTGCGAATCTTAACGTAATTAAGGAGTTAATTACTGTTTAGAGACACCTCGAAATGCATGAAAATCACATAGGTTATGTTATAAATCAAGTTATCAAACTATGAAAACTTACTTTGCTTAATTTGGATTTAAATTGATTGAGATGTGCTAATTTTAGTAAGTAGGGGTCACTACTGAAATATCTTTCCTAATCAAGAACCATGTAATTGTCAATTAGTGAAATTAATTAATTATTTCATGAAATAATTATGGAAAATATTTTAGAAATATTGGATGATGATTATTTCCTTAATTGACTTGGCCTCAACCAATAATTGATTAGATTTGATCTAGATCAAAATTGGAAACACTATCATCAAACTCCTTGCTTGAATAGGATTGAGAATTTGTCTATCAAATTTCCTTATAATCAAAATTGTTTTGATTATTACTATATGGCATAATTTTGATTGTAGAACCTATGATTATCTCAAGTACAAAGTGATTGACTCGGCATTATTTTTTCCCGAGGCGGATATGGTGTCTAGTCGTGGATCGTTGGGGTAGCGGGTTGCACCGGATGTGGTCCGTCCCACTCCCACCGGTACTGGCCATGACAACGGGTAGGGAACAAATGATGCCTGAGAGATCATGATGTATTTTTCTAATTATTAAAATTCGAATTAATATGTATTTTGAGATAATAGATTATATTCAAGTAAAATCAAGTTTGTTGATTGAATTGGATTGAAAATTTATTTAATATGATTAAGTTAATTATATCCAATTAAGAACACTCTATTATGAATAGAGTTATTATTTCCCTTGGAAGAATTAATTATGTGAATATGATTCATGATAATTAATTAGAATTTGAATATGATATGGAGGATCACATAAGTGACATCCATGGTCTCCGTCAAGGCGAAGGGTTCTGTCGCCATATATTGTATGTAGGAGACGCATGTCCGAAGTGACAGCTCCTGCATATGATCCATTTGGATTGGGCTTGTCTCTTCTCGAAGGAGTAAGGACGTATGCATAGTGACCCCAATATCGGGTCCTCATATTATTGGGGTGATATTGGATTGCGCATAGCGAGTTGTATTCCTGTTGACAGTTGGTTCAATTAATGTTGGGTCAACATCACCTTAGGGGTGGTGGGCCCGGGTCTAAAGACCAAATTGGGAGATGCAAGTTGGACTTGCACGGCGGAATGTGTTCCCTCTTCTTTTTATCCGAGTTACAGGTTCTCATATTATTGGGATGTAACTAAGTTAAGGAAGGAGATCCCAAATCTTGCTTGAGATATAATGGTAAGTATACCTCTTACATTGAAAGTGATTATGGAAATGAACTTTCATTGTTGACATGGCAAGACAACTTTGATATAAAAATTCCTAAATCAAAGTAAAAATATATATTTAAATATATTTATGCAAATTTCTTATTTCAGATAACCCTTCATTAAACCCACTCAATATTATACTCAATATTTCAGATAACCCTTCATTAAACCCACTCAATATTATACTCAATAATGACTAGTAAAATATCATGGATTGTACCTATGATCCAGATATTGTACTTGCAATAGGACACATAATGTATGTGGTTGCAATGTGCAAGTTTCCTCATAATAATGAGAGATGATAATTAAATAGACAATAGGACTAAAACCCTAGGGTTTGCATGTCTCTATAAGTCTTGATCTCATCGAATGTACTTATGAAGTAACATGTCGATAGTGATCGTAATTATCAAATAATTCTGATAAAATCTAAGAAGATTTTCTGGCATACATATGTGCTCTCGACATATAATCATGAATGACATAGTTCTCTGTATTATGCAGAATGGTGGCCCTATAGGAGATGATGTATTCAAATTGTTTGAGTACCTACCTGAACCTAAGTTTTAAGAGTTTAAATGGATGTAGATATGATGAGTGTCATCATTCTACTATCTATACTCTCGTCATTCATGAAGCTTCATAATATTCATATTGCATGAATTGAATGAAGCATGTTGAAATACTCTTATTTTGAAATTTTTGATTTTAACATAAGAGATCCTTTGTCTTGAGCAATGGTTGCTTACAGAAAAAGGGAGCGCAGTGGAAGCATGGGTTGGACCCAAGTAAGAAGTAAAGTCAAAGAGTTGACTGTACTTTTATGACTTCCATATGACATCCAAAGAGTTGGATGAATGCCAATACTGCAATAAGTTGATGTGTTGATAGTATGACTATCAAATCTATCTAGAATCTTTAGAGAAGGAATCAGATAGTACATCAGAATAATCTACATATAATCATTGAAATTGACTTACTTATTTGATAAGATAAAGTCTACTAACTGTATCTCAATCTTCTAATAACACTTACAATTGGTTGCATATGTGTTACAATATTAGAAATTTGATCTTAAGGTTTAATGGTCATCCATGTTGGAATTGATGCAATTGTTGCAACAATTTCCACCGGATGAATCTACTTCATATTTTCAGTGGGAGAGCCCTTAGTCTTAGAGAATGTCTCTATGACCTAGATATTAGAATACACTCATTGTTTATTTCTAAATGTTGGGAATAAACATGAAATGTGGAATAGACCTATCATAACGAGTTATGATGGAGATATTTCAGATAGTAATCTAACATCTAGTGGACTACATTAAATTAGAAAATTAATGAATGGTTCATTAGGATTTCTAGCAACTGAAAACTAAACCTTTAAAGATCAATAGGAGGATATTGATCATTTTACAATTATCAGGCATCATGTTTTGGACGTATGTCTATTGATGAGATCAACGGACAAGTAAGAGATGAAACATTAGAATGTCTAAAATTTCAAAACTTGCATACTTATGAATATTGTATTCAAAGTAAAAATGTCCAATGCATCTTTCTTTTGGAATGGTGTAAGAAGTTATGGTATTCAAGATCTCATACATATTGATGTATGTGAACCATCTATATCAGAATAAACATTATGATATCTATTAATGATTATTTGTGATATGAGATTTCTTCTCTTAACTTAGAAAACTTTGAAATGTTCAAAGATTTCACAATTTTGGTTTGTAACCAAAGTTTGAAGGAAGATTAAATGAATTTGATCTAACCAAGGTAACTTGTACCTATTAGATGAATTCAAGGAATACCTTATGGAGATGTGAATATAATTCCTATCTCAATCCTCCTAATGAACCTTAACTCAATCGAGTTGTAGGGAGATACAATTGATCATGTGTGACATGATTTGATCAATGATTAATCTTAGCATAATTATCTCTTAGTTTCCAGGTATATATATAAATGTGGTAGATACTACATTATATATATTCTTAATAAGGTTCCATGTGATTAAGCTGGAATCTGGCACTAGAGAGTGCTACTTCATTAGGAAAATAAAGTATCGTATTGGATACCTACTTTATGACCTTGAGATTCTTAAAGGATCTCATCTCTGAGAGTGTGATTCTTAGAGGATGACTCTCTTAAGAATCAAGATGAAAATGAAGTAAAGGAACTCATTTAATCTTGAGATGATAATAAGGCTCCTGGAATCGGAAACTAAAAATACAATTAAAAATGAAACACTAATACCTCTTAAAATAAGTTTGAAGATGGATTCCATGTGTCAATTGAATCTGACAATGATCTAACTTCATATGATGAAGCTTCTAAAGATCATGACATATAAAGATGGATGTTAGCAATAAAAGTCTAATGTAGATTTCATATACATGTTTTGTATATGGACCCTCGAGGATCCACCTATAAGGGTCAGACCCATTAAGGTGTAAATGGATCTTCAAGAGAAAGAGGGAACCTGATGAGAAGGTAGAGACCTTCAAAAGCACGGTTCGTAGCCATGAGCTACACACCTAAGAGAAGACATCGCTTGTGATGAGATTTGCTCTCTAGTGACCTTGCTTTAACCCATCAGAATATTGCTAACTATAGCTACACAACTTGACTATGACATCTTCAAGATGTGAGTCAAGATTGCATTCAACTATGAATACCTCTCTGAGGATATTCATATGAAGTAGTCCCAGGGCTTCATGGTTGAGGAAAGCAAAGTGTGCAAGCTAAATAACTCCATCTTTGGACTCAAATGAGCTTCTTGTAGTTGGAACATAAGATTTGATGAAATTATAAATGTTATGATTTCAGATAAAATCTTGATGAACCATGTGAATCTTAGTGGGAGTGCCATTGTGTTCATCATGCTAAATGTAGATATCCTAATCATTTGGAATGATACAAGGATAATAATAAGTGTTTCATAATTTGGTTGTTCCATACCTTGAGATATGATCTCAAGGATACCTCTTAGATCTTAATTCTGTCATTCAGAAGCAAAGAAAAGAGGGTATTGGGATCGTCACATTAGTAGTACACCTTGGACTTATTTCATTTTCCGGAAAATTCCAAGAAAGGATTCTTTCCTTAAGATATGGTACTGACCTATCTGAAGGGATATCACCTCAAAGAGTTGAGGAAGTGAATGCTAGAACTGCTTGCACTTGTGCATCAGTTATGAGAAGCTGAATGTATGCTAGATGTGTACAAGAACCAGATGTCTACCATGCAGTGGGAGTAGTAAACTGTTACTAATCCTACTGTGGAGATAAAACACTTGATTGCAGTAATAATAATTATAATATCTTTAAAGATGATGAAACTTAGAGATAATGATCTCAAAGTCTTATCTTCAAAAGTTTAAGACCATGTAGATAGTGATCTATAAGGGTCTTAACTGTAGATACCTTAGGAGATAGAGATATCTAAGAATAAAGATATTCTAATAAGGATTATGGGCATACTGGTCGTAATAATTATCGAGCTATAGTGTCAAGAACACTATAACAAAATTGAGTATTGGTTGCATAAGATGCAACATTCGCATTGGATGCTAGCACTGTTACTAGGGGATATGCAAGTGCCGTAAAGGACTTGACGTAGTTTCTTGGGAACAGAGTGACTGATCAGCTTACCTAGCTATTTTCTAAATAGCCTATGATTGTCACATTAGTGTGGGTTTAAATAATTAGCCTATTAATGGCTCTTTGGGCTAGTAGGAGATTGTTGGACATGCGAGCCCACGAAGAGCCATTATACAATAAATGTTATTGCAAATATCATTCCATAATATGAAATGAAGAGTACATAATTTGCATAATAAGTCCCTTGGTACAATTAGGGTTATGTACCATGGCCATCTTAATGATCATACAGCTGTTGATTCAATTATTAAATCATAGAAGCTGGTGCTTAGATGAATATCTAATGAGTTAGATTGAGGACACATCAAGCACCGTCAAATGATTATTAAGAGATGATCTCCAGCCTGAGTAGGAGATGGCAATCCTTTCTCAGTTAGGCTGATATCTGACCGACCTCTTGATCCAGGTCCTCAGCATAGGAATAGAGATTCGACGGTGTCAGATTAGTTAGGTCAAAGAGTTGATTTATCGAGATCGAGATAACCAACGTCCTATATCGTATGCTGTCATGTTATAGGCACGCATCCTCTGACCGGAGAGAGATGAGTTACTATATGTCTGAGTATGTACAATTGGTAGAACAATAGGTTGATGACCTAACCAAGGTCTATACACCGGCGCGCTGGTCTGTATATAAGGCATATGAGTAATACGATCTCTCAAAGGGATCATACAGGTTCACTACTGAACCGGAAGACACGAGCTCACTCATGAGATATTGGGAAGAATCAAATTCCATGCGTGCGGTCATCTCGCTTTGGAAGCTTGACTGAATTTGTAGGTTTGATATATACTTTTGGAAAGTATATGATCAAGACCTAGGTATGATATATGCTTTTGGAATGTATATCATCGATACCAACTCCCAATGATCAAAATGAAAAACTTACTGATAAAACCCTGAAGTAGACAGTATAAAGTTGATCTAATACTTCGGGTTTATTCTGAGTCTTCCAGTATGCAGGATGTACGTGTATTGGGAATACCTGAGGGTGATGCGATAATAAACGATTGTATAACCATGACGCTTCCATTCCTAGGGAGTGATGAAACATGTCTGGATTTTAGTGACACCTCTCAGTAGAGAAGTAATATGTTCTTAGTCCAAATATTGGACATTGATCTGAATGTGATTCAGATTCAATGAGAAGATTAGATTTGCGATCTTGATTTAATCAGGCATCTATGGGAGGCCCGAGATCTGGATTTGAGATGTAATCTCAATATCCAAATCACTATACGTGGAACAATACAATCGCCCTGTCCTTATCTCCAAGTATTCGTGGAGAAAGCGCATTATCCTTGAAAGAGTTCGGGATAATTTCACTGTTGATATGTGTATCCAAGCATTGAGTAAATTGGTAATTAAATGTGATTTAATTATCATGATTAATATGAATTTGATTCATATTATAAAGAGAGTTATATTAGATAATTAAATGTGATTTGATTATCGAAAATATGAATAATATGAATGTGATTCATATTATTTGAAAATAAGAGAATAGAGATCCAAGATGACAAAATGTGATTTAATTATCATGGATATGAATAATATGGATAGCAATATCCATATTAGTCATATATATTATAAATCTGATTTATAATATATAAGAGAGAGCTATTTGCAATTTACATTTGTTAGTTAAATGTTAATGTTAATTGGATTCACATTGAACATTAAATTGAAAATGTAATTTACATTTTATTTTGGGTTGTGAATATGATTCTCAAATTTATAATGGCAAGATTGCAATGTTCACAAAATAAATTGGATTTATTTTTGTGAAATAGTTTGCAATAAAAATTATTGCAAATGTTAGAGAGAATCATGAGATAATGTAATCTCATGTAATAGGAGAGAGGCATCCACCTTCCATATAGGAAGAGTGGACGGCCACAATTCCCATAAGGAATGTGATGGCCGTCCACCCTCCTTATGGAAGGAGGCTTGCCTCCTTCCTATTTCTCTAATGGAGATTGATTTGATATAAATCAAATTATATTCAATATATATTTGATTTTATTAAATTAATTGTTATTGGTTTTTACCAACAAAAATCTTGACCATTAAAAGAAACACAATCAATGAGAGCCATTGGGTTTGTGTTGTCCATGGATTGAGATCCACGGATCCCAAAATATTATAAAAGGAGAGGCACCCCTTTGCTCTTCTTTACACATAAGAGAACACAAGTCTCTCTCTCTTTCTCTCTACACGCCCACTCTCTCTCTCTTCCTCTCATGGTCGTCCACCATGGATGGCCTAGAGAGGTTCTCCATCGCCGCAGCATTGTCGTTATGCTGCCTGATCGTCTGCTCGGGGATCTCCATCTCCTTCGGTGCACCTCGCTCGTGAAGAAGACGTCGGATCTCGTGTGTCCAGATCAGGAGATCCACCGCTTGGATCATCAACATGGATTGCCAGAAGCACGCGATTCATCTCCGCGCTCGCAAGCGTCTCCTCCGTCAGATCGGACTTGAGACAGGAGGTCTCTTCGTTTAGAGCCTCGATCGCAACCACGCTTCAAGAGGTAATCCTATTACTTGTTTGTGGTTTAGACGAAACGTTCCGAGAAGTGTTATTGGGTCATGTGGTTTCGTCGCATGAAAATTTAATTAAATTCCGCTGCATAGAACAACTAGTGCGATTAGTCGTTCATCGTCGTATTCGATACTACGCTCACGCTTCCATGATGCGCTTGAGGATTCAACCATATCCTTCAATTACATAGACCAATGGGCATCCGTCTGAAAGTATAAGTCTCAAATGGACAGGTGAATGTTGTTTTGTCCTGATTTTCGGGCGCTTTGACCACCTGATTGTAGCAGGAGTACCTGTCAAGGAAGCAGTAATGACTCTTCCTATCTAGCCTCTCAAAAATCTGATCAATAAAAGGCAACGGGAAATGATCCTTCTTGGTGGCAGGATTTAGTCGTCTGTAGTCCACACAGATCCTCCATGAGGTGGGTACCCGAGTAGTGATCTCCTCTCCAGACTCACTCACAACTGTAGTGATGCCCGTCTTCTTGGGCACCACATGAAATGGATTAACCCGTTTGGAGTTGGAGATGTGGTAGATAAAATCAACGCTGTACCATTTGGATATTTATTTCATGACCGCTTCTCAGAGATTTGGGTTCATCCATCGTTGGAACTCACGCGATTGGTTAGCATCCTCTTCGAGATAGAGATGGTGGGAGCACATGGACGAACTTATCCACTGGAGATCAGCTACATTCCATCCCATCGCCTTGCATGTTCCTTTCAAGAACCTCCATCAACAATATTCTTGCTCTCCGGTCAAACTCCTGAGATAATGACAAGGTACATCTCATGCTCTCCTGCAAGGAATCTATACTTAATCGACTGTGTCAAAGGCTTCAACTTTGGGCAACTGGGAGCTGGCAAATCTGGGTTCTGGAATGTCTGAGAGAATGCAAGCAGATCTGAATGTGAGAACTCTCACTGCTCATGAGAATATGGTGAAGACGACCCTGCTGGTGTGTTTGCAATCGGTGCTGGCTCGGTCTCCACTGTAGTTGCTGGCTCTGTAGGAATCAGACTAGGCAAATAATCATCAAAATCATCCCAATCTATGTCTAAATCCGAGGGATCTGAATCAAGATCACAAGATACATAATCTGCTTCACTATCCTGAACGTGGTCGTCATCCTCGAATGTGTCCTCGTCCAAGAGTGTGCTCTCCGAACTCTCATTTGCTGGAAGTTGTAACTTTTGTAGTATCTGAAGGTGAGAGAAGAGCTTGTGAAATGAGGTCAGACCAAACAACTTCATCATCAGTGATCACAAAATCACACTCATGGTGGACTTCTTGCTCTACCTCTGTCATCTGCCTCTGCATCACTGGACTGTTCTGAGCAAGTTGAATCTCGCGCTCTGGTCTCATCGATCGTCTCTATTTGTAAACTCTAGCCTTCGACGCGAAAGTACACCTTCCCGCTATCATGGTCGAATACTGCCTTGGCTGTGGTTATGGGGTATCTGTCACATACTCAAGGATCTCCATGTCTAACACAACAAAGTCCACGGGGAATTTCAGGCCCTGAATTGTGACGACCACGTCCTTCAACAACTCCTTTGACCTCTTGACAAATCGATCAACAAACTGAAGGACTGTCCTGCTCTGTCTGAGAGGCCAAACTCGAGTCGGTCGAGTAAGGCTGCTGAAAGGAAGTTGATAGAAGAGCCATTGTCTAATAGAGTCTTATCAAACCACTGCTCATGAATGTGGCATCTAACATAAGATGTGCATGCATCTGGCCTCTTGGCTGGCAAACGGTTCTGAATTGCGAAGCATGTGGCACGAGTGAGCACATGGATCTCAACGTGATGGTTCCTTCTCTTCCTGCGAATAGTGGTCTTCTCTCTCATGTTCTTATGGAAGAGAGGGATGTGCTCAAGTGCCTCTCGTAGAGTCAGATGAATCTGAATATGTTTATCATCTGTTGTTGATCTCTAACTTCTGGGTCTTTTTATGATTTTCTTTGTTATTCCCCTTCGCCAAGCAGAGTGCTCGAGGGAAAGGGATGGCTGGGCCCTCCTCAGATAGAGGGCTAGGAATAGGTTCCTGCTGCTATGAAGGAATGGAGCCCATACAAGGATCAACATGCAACATAGATGGACTAGAAGTAGCTGAAGAAACCTTTCCTGTATTAAATTTTTGGTCATTTTTATATTGTCCGGAGATACAAAAACAGGAGGTAACACAACTCGCATAGAAACGGTGGCATCAGCACCACCTACGAAATCAATATTTGTGGCATCAACACCACGCTCTGTCTCATCATCAACTGGAATGGTGGCATCGTGCCACTGACTGCTTATTGAGAAATGATGGCCTCAGTATCGTTAACCGGTTCATCTTCCTTGGTGGATTCAGCACCACCGTCATCAACATCATCATGAGCGGCATCACCACCGCTATCCTCCTCATCTAGCACTCCTGTATCATCATGTGGTCGTCGCTCAGACCAGGCACCGTCGGTTAGCATCCTACTGCTCCTATGTGACACAAAATCAACATCAAATGTGTATGAAGAAATATCACCTTATGACTCACTAGGAGTGGTGGTCTTTGTGAACTGTACCTGCTCAGACTTCCTCTTGAGGTTGTTCGCATTGGGATCAATCTGAGTGGGTATGGCAGCCTTGCCCTTTATGATCTCCAATCAACTCCTGCCTGAACTCGTCCATCTCCCACCTGAAAGATGCCTGCTGGTCTAAGAGAAGGCGGGATAGGTCATTGATGAATCCACGATTCATCATCTCAATATCTTGATCTTAGCAAAATCCCCGAGTAAAACCCCAAATAAATGTCCATAAAATCCTTAAATTAACAAAATGACTCTTGTAAATAAAATACACTAATTATTGTATATTAGATTGTGTGAAATAAATTAACACTAAAAAGCCGCAAAAATAAAGGAGTTTTATACTTGTAAATAGCTCAAAACTTCATGTATTTTTAATAAATTCGTTTCAACTCCTTTTTGCCTAATTCTTTCTCTAACTTGTTTATAAAAATGTATATAAAAATACAAAAATACAAAACAAATTTCATCTCAAATAAATGCTCCTAGATCCCAAAGAGAAAAAGCCGTAAAGTCCAACTTCCAAGCTAAATTCCCGCTCCGTATGAACTCCAAATTCATCAAACTCACTTTTAAAGTTCAAGTTAGAAAATTATCTATCCAACGGAAGTGGTTTCATTAAAATCGGAGCTCATTTGCAAAAGTTGGGTTTTGGGACCTAGATGTACATTGTACAATATGTATATATTCATACTTTCTTCTTTTTTTATTGTATCTCTCTTAATTATTAAAAATACAAAAAAATCATACTTGTGTTGTATTTTAGTTGTACTATTTTATTGTATTTTTCTGTTGTAAATATCTCTTATTAAAAAGACAAAAAAATACATATTAGAAAAGTTAAAAAAATGTGTACATGTTGTTTGTCTTTCCTTGTAAATTGTCCACTATCTATTTTATTCTTTTTTTATTCTATTGTAATTAAAGTAGACAACTTTATTTTATTTATTTTTTATTTTATTTTACATTCTCTACAATAACCACCAATTCAACTCCATTACTCCACCATATTTTCTAACTTCTAATTCAACTCCACCATTTTATTAACCTCCATCCCACTCCATCTTAATTCTAACTTCCATTTTTCTTCTTCTTTATATACATGCCATTCTCCTCATTTTTGCCTTTGATCCATCTTTATGTGAGGAGAGCCAAGTTCCCAGAGTTGAATCCGTGACAGCGACGCAACCGCGGTCGAGCGACGACGGCCCTCTCTCCGGTGAGATCCGTTGGCTTTTTGGCCAACATCGCAGCCGCACTCGCGCGCTGCTCGAGCTCATCGTGCGCCGGCGATTTGAGCGAAGACCGTGCTCACGAGAGCACTCCATAGGCGATCGTCTCCATCGTAGGTAAATTGTCGTCTCATTTTATCATCTTGTTATTTTTGCAAATTTTTTTTAGCACACCACATATCAACCCTCCCACCACCACCATCACATCATTTTTTTTCATTTGTTTAGTTCATATCCCCTTCCTCCACCTTAATCACCATCATCATCATCACATTTTTTTCTCATCATGTCATTCCCTGTTTTAAACAAAAGTAAAAAAATATAAAACAATTAAAACAAAAAAAAATCCTTTTATTGAAGCACCTTCATCATAGCATTTTTTTTCTCATTTTATTTCATCTCCATCATATCATCACCACCACCAACCCCTCTTATTTTTTAATCATATTCCCATTCTTGATAATATTTAAAAAAAATTAAAAAAATTAAAACAAAAAAAGTGTTTTTTTATTACAGCAGAAAAAAAGATCAAAAAAAAATTTAAAAAAAAACAAAAAAAATAAACGCAAGGGAGCAGCAGCGGCCCAGCCGCCGCCGCCCCCCTCTCCTCCATTCCCTCCGTCGGCCGCATCAACGCGGCCCCCCCCACTAGCCGGCCTCGCCGCTCGCGCGTGGGCCACCGATCCACCAACAACGGCCGCACCGCCGATCTCCAGCCGCAGCGGCCAGCGCTGCCGCCCCATTCTCGCCGCCATCGCCGCCCGCACCGCCGACATCCTCCACCGACGCCTCCAGCTCTCCGCCGCCGGCGCGTGGTGCGCGCCGCCCTCCTCGAGGCCGCGCGCGGCCGCGCTCTCGCCGCCGCCGCCGTCCACTACCATTTGGGTTCTCCCCTGCGTTCAACGAAGAAGGAAGAAGGAGGTTAATTTTTTTTATTTTTGTTTTGTTGTTTTGTTTTGTTTTTTTGTTTTGTTTTTTTTTACCCACCCCATAATTATTGTATAATATATATAAAAAATACATGAAAGTACGAGGTATGGGTAAAGTATATATGTAATATATACACGCCACATCTGACAGGTCGCTAGATACTAGATTTAATTCGGCTTCGTTGTAGCACGTGTACTTAGCGATTCGGTCAGAACCGAGAGAAGATCTCCGTGAAGAGTGTCTCGGCTTAATTTATATCCCGGGCAAGTCCGGGGTCGAACTCAGGGAGGAAAAGGAACAACTTGGGGCTTAATTCGCAAATTTAAGATCTAGATATCCAAACGGTATTTTTTTTTAGATTTTTTTTCTGCAAAAACCAAAGCAAATGCAAATGCGGCGGAATTAATACACTAAGAGAGCATACAACTTAGCCAAATTAATTTGAATAGAAAATAAGTCCGATTTAGCAAAGTTATATTTTTCCTAGAGTCTTAATCCAGGGATGAATGCAAGGTACTTTTTTTGGAATTTTAGGGGTTAATATGCAATAAATAAAAATGCACACTTTTTATGGTTTTTTTTCGCAATTTATCACACAAACAGTAAGCAAAAATCATGAAAATATTACTGGAATATAAACATGATGCAAGGAAGCTACAGTAATATTTTTGGAATTTTTTGACAAAATATGATTTTTTTATATATTTTTTAGTGAAAACAGAGTGGAAATGAGTAAATAATTCCTATTAAATCCACGTTATCAAATTAATTCTAGAGCAAATTATCTCAAAAAGATAGTTAGATGAGCAATCCAGGAGACTTGAAATTTCGTGAAAAGCATGTATGTGGATTTAACTAAAAATCAAATACTAAATTCACTCTATGAATTATTTCAGGCACAAGACATCTCCATTTTGGTTGAAATTTGGACAGTAAATTAATCACATTTCAAGGCATCATATATATTTTTTATGGAATTTTTGGAGTAACCGTGACTTAGATATAAATTTAAGTGCTCAAATTGGGTAAAATATCCAATATTTCAGTTAAACAATTATAGATAATTACCCACAACTCACAAAAATACAAATAAACATTCAGAATGTAGAAAATTAGTCGCACAACATAAGAACATTTTTCATTGAATAAAAGGATGCCATAATGATATCCAAATCAAAGTGTGAACGCAGGGTTGTCTTTGCAAATCTAGAAACTTAATTTACAAAAGAAAACATGCACAGGGACTAATTAGTAATTACAGAAACATTGAAAGAAATTTTTGCAATTTGTACAACAAAATAATAATAATAAAAAAAATACCGTTTGGATATCTAGATCTTAAATTTGCGAATTAACCCCCAAGTTGTTCCTTTGCCTCCCTGAGTTCGACCCCGGACTTGCCCGGGATATAAATTAAGCCGAGACACTCTTCACGGAGATCTTCTCTCGGTTCTGACCGAATCGCTAATACACGTGCTACAACGAAGCCAAATTAAATCTAGTATCTAGCGACCCGTCAGATGGCGCCGTTGCCGGGGAGGCAAACGACTTAGGGACTAATTTAAAAATTTGGATTTAGTTCTCGGGTAGTCTGACCCCCGAGCCACCTTGTATTTATTCCATTTTTTTTGCAATTATTTCTCTTTATATTTTTGTATATATCTTGTTGTTTATCTCTCTAATATAAATCTTTGTTTCCTTGCGAGGGCCCGGTGGACTTGGAGTGCATCGGAGGTCGACGGACGCGAGGAGCGCCGACTGCTGAAGTGCGAGGATAAAGCAATTTATTTTTGAGAGAATTTTGTAAATTATTGTAATTATTTAGGTAGTTGCTCATTTCTAGCGGCTCTTGTTTGAGAGCTCGCGCATGTAAAAAGACTTAGACATTATTTGTGGTGTGTCGAGCCTGTTTCACTCTCCGGCGAGGGTGGGGCTTGACTTGAGTGGTGAAATTAAGGATTAGGCACACGGTAGTTTAGAATCAAATTTGTTTGTGCCCATCGTAATTTAGGCCACACTTATCTTAGAAGATTCACATATCTTATAAGATTCATAATGAGACGCACATAGACACATACTACTTAGCTCAAATTCAATCAATTCTTCCCCGCTAATAGTATATTGTTTAGGTGCGGTTTCCTCGATCTGCATGCATTTAGTGTAATATTTACAAATTCAGTTTTGCATAACGCATGAAGAGTGCTGGGATTCACTGTAAGTATGCCTTCTTCTGAGCATGCATCATAGTTTCTCGTTTGCATTCTGATTTCCGATTCCCATCTTGTTTTACAACTTAAGGTCAAATGGAAATTGGGACTGAACGGTAGACGTGCTTGTGTGTTCACATAAATTTCAAGTGATAACCTAACTCTAAAATTGGGACTGAATTGAGCATGTCGATCTAGTTAATTGGAATAAAAAGAACCCTTGTTCTCGGGTGCATAAAGCCCTCATTGTTTGTTTAAATTGCAAGTGAGAGAGAGACGACCCTAGGATAGAGCCAAGTCTGGATTTCTTACTTACTACTGGTTCTTTCTTTTTAGGCGATTAGCTACTTTTAAGTGAGGATTTACCGGTAGCCGGTAAACGGTCCGGACTTCCTTAGCAGAGTGGGAGGTTTAGAGGACGCATTAGTCCTCAAGGAACGGGTAGCCGTATTTAAACGGTCCGTACTTACTCCTATACTGGCTGAAAGTAGGTCAGACTAGTCGTAAGAACCGGGCCAGTCTGTAGGAAAATACGGGCACCTAACAGCTCGTTAATCTTTCCAAGATTGTATTCTCACCAACTAAAATTAACCAGATAATTCGGCCGAACTCTTACGGCCATCACGTGTTGAGTTGGTGAAATTGAGGGTTTGAATTGTGTTTGTATTGTGTGAGTTCACTCCGCACATTTACGTGCACCGTAGAACTAGCGCCTCATTGATTATCGTGATCTAATCGGTTCTTTTGACATCGAAGATGACTGATTGGGGGGATATTTATTCGGACTTTGCGAATCTCTCGTTGAACCCTTCAAAAAGTATGTCTTCAAAGGTCCAAGCGCAACTTGGACCAACCTGGACTCATGACCCTCTTGGGCCCAGGATCACTCACTCTCGGGATGGTTACTCTCAAACCATTCCCTTTCTCTCTTCCCACCTCACCGAGGAAGACCATCGCCTTGGTGAGAATATCATGAGTCATAAATCCTCTTCTAATAAAGAACATATTGCTGATTCAGGCCATATAGAAGACACGAGTAAAATGCCTCCAAAGAAGAAAGAAGAGGAAGAAGAGAACCATGAAGACCCGATGAGAAGTATACTTGCCCGATTAGCTGCATCTGAGCAGCAACAAGCATTACTGAGAGCTCAGTTGGGATAGTTAAATGTTGGGGTCCAACTACCAATGGATGCGGCTTATAACCCCGGACAATATCAAATTCATAACTACTTGAGTCCGGCCGAACCCGAGGTTGATTTTGAATTGAAGCCGCATTTTCTGAACCTGTTGCTACACTTCGATGGGAATGCTTCTGAGGAACCATATGCATTCCTAAGGGACTTTGAGCTCATCTGCGCTAATCTCAAACATCAAAATGTTAGCCAGGATTATATTAGGCTCAAAGCCCTTCCATTTGCCTTGGGTGGAAAAGCCGATTACTGGGTGAAGAATCTTGGAATCATCGTCACCACTTATGCCCAGTTCAAGGACCTATTCCTAAAGAAGTTCTACCCTTTGAGTAGAACTAACATGATGAGGACGCGCATTACGAGTTTTTCCCAATTACCCCATGAAGCTTTTTGTGATGCTTGGGAAAGATTCAAGGACATCCTGCAGAAGTGTCCCTGTCATGGACTAAATGATAACATCTTGTTCCAATCCTTCTTCACTGGTCTCAACCCTGAGATGCAGGGTTTAGTGAGCGCTGCCTGTGGAGGCAGCTATACATCACGAGGAGCGGATACCGTCTGGAGGATATTCGAGCAGATGGCGGAAACTAGCCGCTCACAGATGGCCAGCAGGGCCTATACACCATCCCCCAGTTCACTCTCACTTGGAGGGGGGAAACCAGCTGTAGTCGATCTCTCTCAGGACGTGATCCCTAGCATGGGACTCCTTGCTGACAAGATTACTGTAGTCGAGAAGATCGACAGGAGGATTGATGAGTTAGATCGGAGCGTCTCCAAACATCCAAAACAGATGGAGGAGTTGACTGAGAAGGTATCTAAGATAAGGATACCCGCCGTGACTGCACCCTCTGCTCCCATTTACCGAGTTCACCATGTTCAGGAGCATTTGTTGTCAGGGCAACCCCAGCCGTGGGAGCAGGACCAATCCTACACCCACTCTTTCCAGCAGCCACCTCCAGTAGCAGAGACAGTCCAGGAGGAGCCTCCACCAGTTTGGGAGGTGAATGGGATATGGTATACTCCGGACCCTGCCAGGCAGGGAAGTACGGGAGACCAACAGACATATCAGCGTCCCCCGACCTTTCACAAGACCGCATTCACCTCCGCACCACCTCCTTCATAACAGAGCCCTGGATTCCATCCACCCCAGCAGCAGAGGCAGCAGTACCAGCAGTATGCCCGACAGGGCCATTACCAGACGGGCCAGCAGGGCCCGCAATCCCAGCAGCAGCAGCAGAGGCAGTACACTGGCCAGCAGGGCCAGTCTTCCCGTTCTTCTTCCCAGTCTTATCCACTTCCTTCATCGTCTAGTCCCGTGGATATTCAGCAGCAGATACTCGATGAGCTACGTTCCTACAGGAACGAGGTTCAGGACTTACGGGTGGATGTCAACCGCCTGTCAAGATGGCGAGACGAGCAGACTGCACCCTCTACCTCGATCCCAGCCCAAGTTCAGGCTAACCCCAATAGCCTGAACCGTTCTAGTTCTCAGCAGCACTTTGGTCAGGTATACTATTCAGCATCTCCTAAATCTGAACATGAGATTCTTTCGTGTGACGAGGCTAACCACATGTCACTCAGGAGCAGAAGGACCGTGGTCGTACCTGACCGGGCGAGGGACACGAGGAGGGGCATCTCTGGAGCTCTACCTGAGGAGTCTTCAGAGGACGAGGAGGAGAGGCATCATATTTCAGAGCCCCATCAGCACCATTCGAGGATTTCTACTCAGGGAGCCGAGAGGAGGAGGAGAGCACGTACGCAGCATCGTCAGCATGGATATTCTTCTGAATCTACGGAGGACCTTGCATCTCCGGTTCTGGCGGATACCATTCCAGCTTCTATTCCACAACCTATAGTAGATAGTTTAGACTTTGAGTCCATGTTGCATCAAAAAGATTCTTGTATGAAGAACTCTGTTTCCGTTAATGCAAAGAATGATCTTTCAGTTCATGATTCAGACTCTTCATCCTCTGTTTCCCTAGCTTCAATCCCTTTCCCCCGTGCTCTTACGGCAGGAAAGCACATCAAAAAGATTCAGAAAGATGACCCCAATATGGCACGATTTTGCAAAGAAAACATCACAGTTAAGGTGCCATTTGATGAATATGTGGCTAACCATCCTGCCTTCCAAAAATACCTTAAGGTGAGATGCACACCTACAAGGGTTAGCAGGAAGAAAGACAACCGAAATATAAAGACACATGTCTTATCAGTAGCCACAACCTATTGTCTCAAGAATCAGACTTTGCCAAAGAAAAAGAGAGACATGGGTGCTCACTATGTGGAGAGTCGTATTGACGACATTGCGTTTTCACGCACACTCTTAGATAACGGTTCTTCGATCAACTTACTTACCTTAGCCTTATATCAGAAATTGGAGTTGGGACCACTTCGCAAATCTAGAGCTTTACTCCAATTCGCAGATCGTTCAATGAAGAGAGCTAAGGGAGAAGTGAAGAACGTCGTTATCTCGATTGAGGGGTAGAACTATCAAGTGGACTTCACAGTCTTGGACATGGAGACCCCCAACCATTGGAGAGAATCTCGGATCATTCTCGGGCGACCCTTCCTTAGGACCGCAGGCGCAGCTTTCGATTATGGTACGGGAATGATGAAGTTCCGTTCTCCAGGCGGAGAAGTGAACCTTGAGATGAAGCAAACCAAGTGTCAGCGACCTGATTCAGAGAGTAGCACAGAGTACTCATCTTCAGAGGCAGACTGCAGTTTGATTAGCACAGTTGGGATTTGGGGACAGATTCCTTCAGGACAGAGCGAGACCCTTTCATCTGGAGAGGATATAGTGCATGACGCAGTTTGCCAGGTGTTGTCTGATCTTGCTAGAGATGCATCAACCTATTCTCATGATGACTTAGAGATCCATCCGGATCTGTCAGTTCCATCCTCTTCGGAACAATCATGGGACATAGATGATGAGTCGGACGTGGCTTTTGCCGATTGTTTGGATACTTTTGACGATCCGACTCCCGATACTTCTGATTTGGTGGCGAGTACTACTCAGATTAGCCCACCTTCATGCAGCACGGAACGAGATTCAGATTCAGTTCAGCCAGATCTGCTTGATGATACCACATTGCCAGAACTGAAATCACTACCTTCTACACTTAAGTATGCCTTTCTTGCGGGACCCAAAGAGAGATATCCTATCATTATTAGCTCAGACTTGACTTTAGAACAGGAGTCTAGGTAGTTAGAGGTCTTAGAGAGGAACCGCAAAGCAATAGGCTAGACAGTGTCGGATCTCGTGGGCATCAACCCCGCTCTCTGCTCGCACCACATTTTTATTGAGGATAACGTGAGACCTTCCCGTGAGTTTCAGAGGAGACTTAACCCCAATCTACGGGAAGTGGTGAAGAATGAAATTGAGAAATGGTGCAAAGCAGGGTTTATATACCCTATTTCTGACTCCAAGTGGGTGGCCCCACTTCATGTTGTCCCGAAGAAGTCGAGAATTCAGATGGTCACCAACGAGGAGGGGGTAGAGATCGCGACACGAGTACCCACGTCGTGGCGCGTCTGTGTCGACTACAGGCGCCTGAATGCTGCGACCAAGAAAGATCACTTTCCCTTGCCTTTTATTGATCAGATCTTGGAGAGACTTGTAGGGAAAGAGTTCTTCTGTTTTCTTGACGGGTACTCAGGCTACAACCAGTTGGCCATAGCCCCTGAAGACCAGGAAAAGACCACATTCACATGTCCATTCGGCACTTATGCTTTCAGGCGCATGCCATTCGGGCTCTGCAATGCCCCAGGCACATTTCGGCGGTGCATGATAGCCATATTCGCCGAGATGGTGGGAGATTTCCTGGAAATGTTCATGGATAACTTCTCGGTCCATGGTAATTCTTTTGATACATGTTTAGCGCACTTGGACCGAGTCCTCACGAGGTGTAGAGAGGTGAATCTGGTACTCTCCTGCGAGAAGAGTCACTTTATGGTGACGGAGGGTATCGTGTTGGGGCATGTCATCTCCAAAAGAGGAATGGAGGTTGACCCTGCCAAGGTGGAGGTGATCAAGAAACTCGATCCACCTACCAACGTGAAGTCAGTGCGGTCATTCTTAGGGCATGTTGGATTCTATAGGAGATTCATTCAAGATTTTTCAAAGATCGCCCGCCCACTGACTGAGCTCTTAGGGAAAGACATAGAGTTCGTTGTAGATCACAGGTGTCTGGAGGCCTTTGAGCTCTTGAAGAGGAAGATTTGTGCCTCGCCTATCCTACAAGCTCCTGACTGGTCTCTCCCCTTTGAGATCATGACTGACGCTTCAGATTTCGCTATAGGAGCTGTGTTAGGACAACAGCGAGAGGGGATTCCGTTTGCGATTCACTATGCGAGCAAAGTTTTAGATCCTACACAAAAAAATTATACAGTGACTGAAAAGGAAATGCTCGCGGTAGTATGGGCCCTCGAGAAGTTTAGATCATATATTTTGGGCTCTAAGGTGACAATATATACTGATCATACATCCATTTGATACTTAATGGAAAAGAAGGACGCGAAGGCGCGTCTTCTTAGGTGGATTTTACTCCTCCAGGAATTTGATTTGGAGATTAAAGATAAACCTGGATTGAAGAATGTTGTAGCTGATCACCTTTCTCGGATTGAACTTATAGATTCTCCTGATCATGAGCGGATTAGAGAGACCTTCCCAGATGAGTCAATTTGTGCTATTGACTCACTCCCGTGGTATGCCAACATGGTGAACTATCTTGTCTCCAAGCAGGTTCCCCATGATTGGACTAGGAGCAGCATTGATCGACTGAAGTCGGATTCGAGGAGATACCACTGGGACGATCCTTTCCTTTTCTTCGAAGGACCGGATTGTGTTTGGAGAAGGTGTATTCCTCAGGAGGAATACCATAGTGTCCTCACATATTGTCATTCACTTGAGGCTGGAGGACACCATTCGGGAAAGAGAACTGCTCACAAAGTACTTCAATGTGGATTGTATTGGCCAACCTTGTTTAGAGATGCCATTGATTTTGTACGGTCGTGCCCGATTTGTCAAAGGATGGGAGGGATAGTTGGACAGAGAGATGAGATGCCCATGCAACCGATGATTATTTGTGATGTTTTTGATGCATGGGGCATAGATTTTATGGGTCCCTTTCCCAACAGCCAAGGACATGAGTACATTTTGTTGGCGGTTGATTATTTATCTAGGTGGGTGGAGGCTATCCAAACCCGAACCGCAGACAGCAAAACTGTTTGTATGTTTGTGAGAGATCATATTATTGCTAGGTTCGGGGTGCCAAAAGTTTTGATATCTGATGGGGGTAGCCACTTTGTGAATCGAGATATGAGATCTTTAGCTAAGGACTATGGATTTGATCATAGAGTTACTAGTCCTTACCACCCACAGTCCAACGGCATGGCAGAGGTTTCAAACAGAGAGGTGAAGAATATTTTGCAGAAATTGGTTCGTCCCGATAGGAAGAACTGGTCTCAACTTTTGGACCAAGTTCTGTGGGCCTATAGGACAGCCTACAAGACACCATTGGGTACTTCACCATTTAGAATGATCTATGGCAAGCCCTGCCATTTGCCCGCAGAATTGATTCATAAATCCGAATGGGCAATTAAGAAGATTAATTGGAGTTGTCACCTAGGTAAGCTTTGCCGAGACTTGAACTTGAACGAGCTTGTGGAAATCCGAAACAGGGCATATGACAACAGTTTGATTTATAAGGACAAAGTAAAGAGATGGCATGATCAACACATTAGGTGCAAAGACTTTGTCCCTGGACAAAAGGTATGGTTGTTCAATGCCAAGTTGAAGATGTTTCATGGAAAGCTCAAATCTAAATGGACGGGTCCCTTTGTGGTTAAGAAAGTGCACGAGAATGGAAGTGTAGAGATAGCTGATCTCACGGATGGTGCACAATCTCATGTGGTGAATGGACAACTGTTGAAGCATTTTGTTGATTCCAAAGAGCAGTTAGTCCAAGTCGAGGTCATCAACTTCATACAGAGTGAGCAAAGAGCAGATACATCATATTACTCGTCATGAAGATGCAGCATACAGATTCAACATCTTAGAAGATTCAATCACTCTTGTACATTCTCCCTTCCTTGTATATTCTCCAGATCACATCGGTTCTTACACTTACTCTTGCCCTATACTTAGGCTTAACAAAGCCTAAGTATAGGGGGGACCGATGCCCGCTATGTGTATATACTCATCATTTCTCCTCTTGACCTCGTCCGCCCCATTTTTGCTCTTCTTCTACACTTAGGCTGTCCAAAGCCTAAGTATAGGGGGCGGGTCGACTTCTATACTTTTTATAATTTTAGCTTTCCTACGCTTAGTACGAGCTATGTCTTTTTGTCACCTAGTGCCATGAGGACATAGCACAAGCTAAGTATAGGGGGGCGTGTATATATTACATATATACTTTACCCATACCTCGTACTTTCACGTATTTTTTATATATATTATACAATAATTATGGGGTGGGTAAAAAAAAAACAAAACAAAAAAACAAAACAAAACAAACGAGAAACTATGATGCATGCTCAGAAGAAGGTATACTTACAGTGAATCCCAGCACTCTTCATGCGTTATGCAAAACTGAATTTGTAAATATTACACTAAATGCATGCAGATCGAGGAAACCGCACCTAAACAATATACTATTAGCGGGGAAGAATTGATTGGATTTGAGCTATGTAGTACGTGTCTATGTGCGTCTCATTATGAATCTTATAAGATATGTGAATCTTCTAAGATAAGTGTGGCCTAAATTACGATGGGCACAAAAAAGTTTGAATCTAAACTACCGTGTGCCTAATCCTTAATTTCGCCACTCAAGTCAAGCCCCACCCTCGCTGGAGAGTGAAACAGGCTCGACACACCACAAATAATGTCTAAGTCTTTTTACATGCGCGAGCTCTCAAACTAGAGCCGCTAGAAATGAGCAACTACCTAAATAATTACAATAATTTACAAAATTCTCTCAAAAATAAATTGCTTTATCCTCGCTCTTCACAGTCAACTCGCGTCGCGTCCGTCGACCTCCGATGCACTCCAAGTCCATCGGGCCCTCGCAAGGAAACAAAGATTTATATTAGAGAGATAAACAACTAAATATATACAAAAATATGAAGAGAAATAATTGCAAAAAAATGGAATAAATACAAGATGGCTTGGGGGTCAGACTACCCGAGTAAATGGAAAACTAAATCCAAATTTTTAAATTAGTCCCTAAGCCGTTTGTCTCCCCGGCAACGGCGCCATCTGACGTGTCGCTGAATACGTTGTTTAATTAGGTCACGTTGTAATACGTGTACTTAGCGATTCGGTCAGAACCGAGAGAAGATCTCCGTGAAGAGTGTCTCGGCTTTAATTTATATCCCGGGCAAGTCCGGGGTCGAACTCAGGGAGGCAAAGGAACAACTTGGGTTTAATTCGCAAATTTTAGATCTAGATATCCAAACGGTATTTTTTTATATTTTTTTATGCAAAAATCAACGCAAATGCAAGTTGCGGTTGAATTACGACACTAAGAAAGCATACAACAAGGCCAAATTAATTTTAATGTTAAATTAATCCAATTCAGCCAAATTATATTTTTCCTAGAATCCTAATATAGTGATGAACACAAAATACATTTTTTTGGAATTTTAGGGTTTAAAATGCAACAATGAAAAATGCACACTTTTTATGGGTTTTTTCGCAATTTATCGCACAAACAGTAAGAAAAAATTATGAAAAATTTACTGGAACTAAAACATCATACAAGGAGACTACAGTAATTTTTTTGGATTTTTCTGACAAATTATGATTTTTTTATGAATTTTTTAGTGAAATCAGAGTGACATGAAGTAAATAATTTCTAATAAATCCACATTATAAAATTAATCAGAGTGCGAATTATCTCAGGTAGATATTTAGATGAGCAATCTAGGAGACTTGAAATTTCGTGAAAAGGATATCTGTGGATTTAATTAAAAATCAAATACGAAAATCACTCAATAATTTATTGTAGGCACAAGACAACTCCAATAGATGTGAAATTTGGATGTACGTTCATCACATATCAAAGCATCAAATATAATTTTTGTGGAATTTTTAGAGCACCCGTGTGTTAGATATGAATTTAAGAGCACTGAATGGGTAAAATATGCAAAGTTTCAGTTAATCATTTTAAATTAATTACCCAACTACCATAAAAATACAAGAAAATAGTCTGATGGTAGACAATTAGTTGCTCAACACAATACCACTTTTCTTTGAACAAAAAGATGCATAAATGATGTCCAAATTAAAAGTCAAACACAGGGGTGTCTTTGCAAACTAGAAATTAAGAATTACAACAGAAAACATGAACAGGGACTGAAATGTAATTAGAAAAACTTAATGGGAAAAGCTTGCAATTTTTACAATAAAATAATGAAAAAAAATTGAACCTTCCTTCTTCTTCGTTGGATGTGGGATGAAGAACCCAACAGGAGGGTTTGATGTCGGCGGCGGCCCGCGGCTGCTAGAGCTTGGCGAGCGGCGGTGGGCGCCCGCGTGGAGGTAGGCGGGGGCGGCGCCGCCGAGGGTGGCGGCGTGGAAGGAAGATCGCGGAGCTGAGGGCGGCGGAAAGGAGGTCCGGCGAGCGGCTTGCTGGAGCTGCTGAGGGGAGGTGGGGCCGCGCACCGCGGCGCGGGGCCGACGCTCCTCTCACCAGCAACGGAGGAGAGTGGCGGCGCTGGCGGGCGGGGCCTCGCCGGCGGTGGCTTGGAGGCGGTTGTGGAGGGGAGGGGGGCGGCGGCGGTGCTGCTGCTTCCCCTCCGTTTTTTTATTTTTTTTATTTTTTTGATTTTTTTTTAACTGCTGTATTAAAGGGTTTTTTTTCAATAATTTTTTTTAATTTTTTTTTAAATTTCTTTAAACATGGAACATGATAAAAAAAAGAAGATGAATTGGTGGTGATAATGAACTAGATAGATGGGAAAAAATGGTGATGATGGTGGTGATATGTGGTGTGCTAAAATAAAAATTGCAAAAAGACAAGATGATAAAATGAGATAAAAAATTTACCTACGATTATACGGTCACCTATGGATGTGCTCTCGTGAGCACGGTCTTCACTCAAATCGCCGGCGTGCGATGAGCTCGAGCAGCGCGCGGTTGCGGCTGCGATGTTGGCCAAAAAACCAACGGATCACACCGGAGAGAGGGTCGTCGTCGCTCGACCGCGGTTGCGTCGCTGTCACCGATTCAACTCAGGGAACTAAGCTCTCCTCACATAAAGATGGATCAAAGGAAAAAATGAGGAGAATGACATGTATATAAAGAGAATGGGATGAGAGGTTATTAAAGTGGTGGGGTTGAATGAGAGGTTGTATTATTAATGGAGTTGAATGGGAAGTTGGGAAAAATGGTGGAATAATGGAGTTTAATTGGTGGTTATTGTAGAGAATGGAAATTAAATAACAAATAAATAAATAAATAAAGTTGTCTACTTTAAATACAATAAAATAAAAAGAGAAGAGAAATAGTGGAGAATTTACAAAAGAAGACAAAACGCCATGTACATTTTTTTACTTTTCTAATATGTATTTTTTTGTCTTTTTAATAAGAGATATTTACAACGAAAAAATACAATAAAATAGTATAATTAAAATACAACACAAGTATGATTTTTTTTATTTTTAATAATTAAGAAAGATATAATAAAAAATGAAGAAAGTATGAATATATACATAATGTGCAATGTACATCTAGGTCCCAAAACCCAACTTTTGCAAATGAGCTCCGATTTTAATGAAACCACTTCCATTGGATAGATAATTTTCTAACTTGAACTTTAAAAGTGAGTTTGGTGAATTTGGAGTTCATACGGAGCGGGAATTTAGCTTGGAAGTTGGACTTTACGGCTTTTTCTCTTTGGGATCTAGGAGCATTTATTTGAGATGAAATTTGTTTTGTATTTTTGTATTTTTATATACATTTTTATAAACAAGTTAGAGAAAGAATTAGGCAAAAAGGAGTTGAAATGAAATTATTAAAAATACATGAAGTTTTGGGCTATTTACAAGTATAAAACTCCTTATTTTTGCGGCTTTTTGTGTAATTTATTTTGTACAATCTAATATACAATAATTAATGTATTTTATTTACAAGAGTCATTTTGTTAGTTTATTGATTTTATTGACATTTATATGGGATTTTACTCATGGATTTTGCTAAGATTAAGATATTAAGATGATGAATCGTGGATTCATCACCCCCCTATACTTAAACTTTGCTAGTCCTCGAGCAAATAAAGAATGAATAAGTTGGGTTAACCCCTGACTGTGCAAGTGAATACAAGACTTGATCCGTTCAAGAACTCTCGGTTTTAGAGATCCTAAAATTCTAAGCTGAACCAAGCTCTAGTCAAAAGGTACCCAATTCCCCTAATCATCAGACTCTCTTTGTATACGTATATATAAGGGATATGACTTTAAGTGTGGACTGCAGTTATAAGAGTAGAGTCACAACGTCACCCAAGGTTCCAGTCCAAGAGACTCTCCTATGGACCGGATCCTCAACACTAGGGAATAAATCATTTCTTGCATCCAATCCACCGTCTCTTTAGTTGTCAGACTTGAAAGTGTAGATGGCAGGCCAGTTGATGGAGGGCATAGTATTGTGTCATTTCTTCTCTCCCTCTCATTGGAACAAGGAACCTCTCGAGTGCCTTATTACGCAACGCATTTTTTTGGTGTTGATCAGTGCGTCCGTCAAGAGAAGTTGGAGCCGTCTGCACTTGTTTTCCTGGGAGTACACCGGGGTGTGCCTTTTTTTAGTACCTATCGTACCTTCTACACCCAGACTTGTAGCATTTACGATGCAGAGCCCTTTTTTGGTGCAAGCCCGACTCCTGGTCCTAATAGCGGTGGTCCAAGTGGACACTTTGAAATGGTTGGGAGCGCTCGCCTTTGGTGGAAGCTCTTTTGATAATTGACTTTGTGGAATGAGAGCTTTTCTTTGACATTTCATTGCTTGGTAGTATTTTTGGCTAGCTCCACTGCTTTTACCAAAAGTTGGCGCACACTGATCAACATTTTTTTTATTTTATCATACCCTGGCACATAGGTAAAAATCAAGAGATAGTACAAGAATCATGTTCTCATACTGGCTAAATGTGCTGACACTCAGGTTTCATGAAGCCTTCATTGATTTTATCCCATCCTCGAGCATCATCAAATCAAGTCCAAACTCAAATCCCTCATCCCATTTCCTCAAGTGAAATTTCAACTCATCTCATCATAACTGCAGTCGTGTATGTGAGGTGCTGATCATATTCTTAAGGTAGAGACTAAGCATGCAATATAGCACACAAATATTTCAAACTAGGGAAATGTGAATAATTAAGTCAAGGACCCTAATGACTAAGGCTGGTTAACTCAAAATCTCAAGACCTCATAAACCAAGTGTTCTTGAACATCACTAGTCTTGTGTGAAAGTGAATTGTGTCAGGGATTAAACCAACTTATTAGTTAGTTTTTTTTTGTTGATTGATTTTTTTTTTAAATTTTAGAAAAAGTTTTCTTTTTTTTTAGTTTTAGAAAAAGTTTTTTTTTGTTTTGTTTTGTTTTTTTTAAGAGTTTTTTTTGAAAAGATAGGTAAATAAGAAAAGATTTTTTTTTTCATTTTTTTGTTTTTTGTTTTTTTTTTGTTTTTTTTAACCCACCCCATAATTATTGTATAATATATACAAAAATACGTGAAAGTACGAGCTATGGATAAAGTATATATGTAATATATACACGCCCCCCTATACTTAGCTTGTGCTATGTCCTCATGGCACTAGGTGACAAAAAGACATAGCTCGTACTAAGCGTAGGAAAGCTAAAATAATAAAAAGTATAGAAGTCGATCCGCCCCCCCTATACTTAGGCTCTGGACAGCCTAAGTGTAGAAGAAGAGCAGAAATGGGGCGGACGAGGTCAAGAGGAGAAATGATGAGTAAATACACATGGTGGGCATCGGTCCCCCCTATACTTAAGCTTTGGTCAGCCTAAGTATAGGACAAGAGTAAGTGTGAGAACCGACGTGATCTCGAGAATACACAAAGAAGGGAGAATATGTACAAGAGTGATGGAATCTTCTAAGATGTTGAATCCTGATGCTGCATCTTCATGAAGAGTAATAAGATGTATCTGCTCTGTGCTCACTCTGTATGAAGTTGATGACCTCGACTTGGACTAACTGCTCTTTGGAATCAACAAAATGCTTCAACAGTTGTCCATTCACCACATGAGATTGTGCACCATCTGTGAGATCAGCTATCTCTACACTTCCATTCTCGTGCACTTTCTTAACCACAAAGGGACCCGTCCATTTAGATTTGAGCTTCCCATGGAACATCTTCAACCTGGCATTGAACAACCATACCTTTTGTCCAGGGACAAAGTCTTTGCACCTAATGTGCTGATCATGCCATCTCTTTACTTTGTCCTTATAAATCAAACTGTTGTCATATGCCATGTTTCGCATTTCCACGAGCTCGTTCAAGTTCAAGTCTCGGCAAAGCTTCCCTAGGTGACAACTCCAATTAATCTTCTTAATTGCCCATTCGGATTTATGAATCAATTCTGCGGGCAAATGGCATGGCTTGCCATAGATCATTCTAAATGGTGAAGTACCCAATGGTGTCTTGTAGGCTATCCTATAGGCCCACAGAACCTGGTCCAAGAGCTGAGACCAGTTCTTCCTATCGGGACGAACCAATTTCTGCAAAATACTCTTCACCTCTCTGTTCGAAACCTCTGCCATGCCGTTGGACTGTGGGTGGTAAGGACTAGTAATTCTGTGATCAAATCCATAGTCCTTAGCTAAAGATCTCATATCTCGGTTCACAAAATGGCTACCCCCATCAGATATCAAAACTTTTGGCACCCCGAACCTAGCAATAATATGGTCTCTCACAAACTTACAGACAGTCTTGCTGTCTGCGGTTCGGGTTGGGATAGCCTCCACCCACCTGGATAAATAATCAACCGCCAACAATATGTACTCATGTCCTTGGCTGTTGGGAAAGGGACCCATAAAATGTATGCCCCATGCATCAAAAACATCACAAATAATAATCGGTTGCATGGGCATCTCATCTCTCTGTCTAACTGTCCCTCCCATCCTTTGACAAATCGGGCACGACCGCACAAAATCAATGGCATCTCTAAACAAGGTCGGCCAATAGAATCCACATTGAAGTACTTTGTGAGCGGTTCTCTTTCCCGAATGGTGTCCTCCAGCCTCAAGTGAATGACAATATGTGAGGACACTATGGTATTCCTCCTGAGAAATACACCTTCTCCAAATACAATCCGGTCCTTCGAAGAAAAGGAAAGGATCGTCCCAGTGGTATCTCCTCGAATCCGACTTCAGTCGATCAATGCTGCTCCTAGTCCAACCATGGGGAACCTGCTTGGAGACAAGATAGTTCACCATGTTGGCATACCACAGGAGGGAGTCAATAACACAAATTGACTCATCTGGGAAGGTCTCTCTAATCCGCTCATGATCAGGAGAATCCTTAAGTTCAATCCGAGAAAGCTGATCAGCCACAACATTTTTCCCTCCAGGTTTATCTTTTATCTCCAAATCAAATTCCTGGAGGAGTAAAATCCACCTAAGAAGACGCGCCTTCGCGTCCTTCTTTTCCATTAAGTATCGAATGGTTGTATGATCAGTATATATTGTCACCTTAGAGCCCAAAATATATGATCTGAACTTCTCGAGGGCCCATACTACTGCGAGCATTTCCGTTTCAGTCACTGTATAATTTTTCTGTGTAGGATCTAAAACTTTGCTCGCATAGTGAATCCCAAACGGAATCCCCTCTCGCCGTTGTCCTAACACAGCTCCTATAGCGAAATCTGAAGCGTCAGTCATGATCTCAAAGGGGAGAGACCAGTCAGGAGCTTGTAGGATAGGCGAGGCACAAATCTTCCTCTTCAAGAGCTCAAAGGTCTCCAGACACCTGTGATCTACCACGAACTCTATGTCTTTCCCTAAGAGCTCAGTCAGTGGGCGGGCGATCTTTGAAAAATCCTGAATGAATCTCCTATAGAATCCAACATGCCCTAAGAATGACCGTACTGACTTTACGTTGGTAGGTGGATCGAGTTTCTGGATTACCTCCACCTTGGCAGGGTCAACCTCCATTCCCCTTTTGGAGATGACATGCCCCAACACGATACCCTCCGTCACCATAAAAAAACAAAACAAAACAAAACAAGGGCTCAGTTCTCAGAGGCTAGCCCATGAGAACTGGATAGGTTGCCTCGCTGAAAATGAGGCCGGCTCTAGAATTGGTGAGGGGGTGGCTGAGTGAACTATTGAGGCTACTAATGCTGCCTCCACTGTTGTCCCTGATAGTAGGGATGAGGACCCGACTGGTAATGTTGCGTTGGCTAGGAGTAATGGGGCTGCTACTACAGCTGCTGACTGAACTGTCCACCCTGAGCTGGAGGATGCTGCTGGGACAAGGTGCCTTCGGTAGAGCACCTGAATCTGAGATGATCTCGGTGAATCCTAGGCTACTGCCGGCCATATTAAATCCCGTTGACTTCCATCATCGGGTCTTGCTCGTAAGGGGAGGTGGGAGGAACTGTCGGGGGTTGATCCCGCTGGTACACCACCATCTGAGTGTCCAGAGATGGTTGTGGCTGAGATGACTAGGGCAATTGCTAAACCGGCTCTGCCTGGATGTTGCGAACATGGTGGTACCGGGAAGGTGGTTGGAAAGAGTTACTGTTGTTGTGATCAGCCTGTGACCTGAGACGGTGCCGAGAAGCTGTATGTGCCTTCTGGAGACACAAGATCTGGGTCTTCAAGTCTCTGAGAGTCTGTGCCAACTGGTCGATCTGGGTCCTGCCCTGGCACTGCTTCTTCTTGATAATCTCTATGTGATCCAACTTCTTGCTAATGATACCCATGTCAACTGCCGACGACTCTGCCTGTGCTGTTGCTGAAGTGGATGGACCTGCATCAACCTATGCTATCCTCTGATAGGAGACATCCTGTGGATGGGTCTTCCCATGTGTGTAGGCTCAGGTCTGGGACATCACTGTGTAGTTTTCAACCATATCCTCATAGATGGCCTAGACCTAGTCCTCATCCTTGGCAAAGTAGGACCCTCCACATGAGGCATTGACATGCCCCTACAACTTTGGTGTCAGCCCACAAAAGAAACTCTGCGCTAAGTTGGGCTTGTAAATCTCATGGTATGGACACCAGTCGATGAGCTCGCAAAATCGATCCCATGCCTCATGGAACTGCTCATGGGGGATCATCGTGAAGTTGTTGATCAGAGCTCTTGCTGCATTGGTCCAGTCGAGAGGATAGTACTTGTTCAAGTACTAAGTCCAGAGCTGCTCCCAAGTGATAACGTATCTCCCTAAATACTTCAGCCAGTAGGCTACTCCGTCGATAGCGAAGAAGGGAAATGCAAACATTTTGATGGTGTCCTCATCCATAAATTTGTCGTAGACTGTGCTGCAGATCATATCGAATTCTCGCAAATGTAGATGCGGCTCCTTGGTGGCTAGACTATGGAACTTGGGCAGTAATTGAATCATCTGAGGGCTGATCTTGAAGTCGCCCAGAATCTCAGGGAGCTAGAGACAAAGCTAGGTGAGGGTAGCACCGCAGTTGTGCAACTGCCTCATTGGTCGTGGCTGTCTAACTGGCTCTGGCTGATCCACCAGGTGTCCATCTTCTCCTCCTCTAGGTGTTAGGATGTCTCCACTGCCTGGTTGTTGCGGCTCCTCTCTGTCGGCTCGCATCTGTGCTAACTCACGATGCACCTAAACCATAAATGCTCCCTAGTCTCTAATATACCCCTGCATCATCTCCATGGAGTATAGGAGTGTATTGTTGATGGTGCCCTGATATAGAACATAGGTAGAACCTTGGTGCTACTTATTGGTACGTTTGTCGGTACTAGTGTTCTCGTCGGTATCTGCAAAGGCAAAAGACACCAACTCAGGTGTTATTAAGTGAACATAAATTTGTGATGGCCTCTGCTAGGGCACCTCAGGATCGGTGGGAGATGGGTGGTCGATGGGGAATAAGGTGGTAGCGAACACAGGTTTGGAGAGCAGGTCTAGGCTCTCCCAAACTGCGCTAGATGAATGGGTAGGAGCACTCGAGAGTGGTGCTGCCAAAGGTAGCCTAAGCGATCTCCTGCCCATCATAGTGACGTAGGGATGAAATGCAGATGAGATCTGTAAAGCAAACAAGATCAGCAGTCAAACCCCCAATTCACCTACTCAACACGAGAGCTGATGATCGTAAAGGTTCGATTGTTATCATGTCAAATTTATTTTAGGTTATCAATCAGGCTAGAAGAGCGATTAAGGGAGATGGTAGGAACACGATGCTCCCAAGATACTGGCCCAATGCCAAAGCTAAATCTTTCCCATCTAGTATGAATTTCAGACCGTTTATCGGCTATGCGATAAATTTAATCTGTTAAGGGCGTCGCGGTCCGCTTTACCGGCTACTGGAGAGATCCTCACTGGAGAACGACTAACCCCAAAACTAGTAGTCTAACATAAGTTCAGGTGTGGCTCGAGCCTAGTGTGCGGGTCACTCTCTTCCTTAAGTAAATTAACCAATGAGGGGGTGACTCTCCCCAAGACAAATATTTTTAAGTGAGGTGGGTTTTAGGGTCAAGTTTGCTTAAAAAATCCCAATTTATGATTTCACTTTTTTTATGTATTTTTCAAATAAAAGAAATGCTTAATGAATTTTTCAATCTCCTGATTTATTTTAAGTCCGAAAATATGGGGAGAAATCGAAAAAACTGATGTACGATCAAACACAATGATGCATGTAAAGTAAGAGCCTCCAACACTCTACATGAAGGATGATCCGTGCATAAACTAAAAGATGGAATTAAAACTAATCTAAATGATGCATAGAGAAAACAACCTTAGACGAGCAATTTCCAATGATCATGAATAATGTTGGTTAACTGATCAGAGAGAGAGAGAGAGATCGATGTTCGATCTTGGATGTCGATCGGTGTCCGCCACAACAGATTTTACACGCATTGTATACGACCTCTAGTGGCACGTGACCTCTCACTCAATCAGGCTAACCTTTTATTATGTATTTTTAATAAGGTCCAATTACGCTCTATAGGTGCAAGCAATCTATTTGGGATTGAGCCTTAAGTTATTTACATCACAATCATGAGAAATCCAAAGTCTGGGGTCAAATTCTTCGAGAATCAAATAGAAAAAAGGTGATCAAAATAAAACTGCAAAAAACTCAGTGAGGTCCCCCAAGCACACCGGTGCTGGGCAAAAGATACCCCGAAATAAGAGTCAAATCCAACAAGTCCAAGGTCCAAATTATAACAATAATAATAAATGTGCTAAAAATAAAACTATCTAATCTACTTTAAAGGATATAACTATCTCCAGCTCCTCCTCAGGTACGGGTCTCCTCCAAAATGTCCTCGGGTGATTCCTCTCATGAAAATTGAAACAGAGAGAGCGTCAAACAACAATCATAACAACTAGAGATAAAAATAAACAAAAATGCTGAAAAAGCGACTACTAAGTCGTGTTCCCCTGCAACGACGCCATTCTGATGAGCTGCCCGAACGACACGAGTTAGGAAATAAAAACAAATGGTCATTGCGACCCGGATCACAAGGTCACAGCTCAACAAGAAATAGAGAACCACTCAAATCAAGCAATCAAAGCACAAAAACAATGTCAACGGTCTCTGTTATTTATTTAACCTGGTATAGATAACAGGGTCGAACTCAAGGAGCACGAGAAATCCTTTGAAGTAGTCAAAATCAGACAAGGAAATGAATTTTTTTATTATATTTTAATTTTTCAATGTTTTTGGATTTTTAATTAAGAAGCAAAAATAAATAAGAAAACTATGCACACAATCAACACTTTTCAATTTTTATTTAAACCTAAAAGGCTCAAAAATTAAGAATAAAATATTT
The DNA here is from genome assembly GCA_037367405.1 of Ottelia alismoides. Lineage (NCBI taxonomy): Eukaryota > Viridiplantae > Streptophyta > Magnoliopsida > Alismatales > Hydrocharitaceae > Ottelia > Ottelia alismoides. The sequence goes on along the minus strand of JAZKJV010008492.1, from coordinate 364,115 downwards.
TTATGTTTTTTAAATCTTCAAGTGTTTTTTGTAATTTTCAGGTTTTTCTAATTTTTATGGGATTTTATAAAAATAAAAAAAATAGCTAAATAGGGAAACATTGCACATCCATAACAAAATGACAAATTAAAAATACATAAAGTGTCTTAATGTCCCAAAGGGCAATTTTATGAGAAAATAGATAAAAAGTGGAACAAACATGAACTAAAATTATATTTTTTTTTGTTTTTTCTAGAAATTTTAATGATTTATTAAGTTTTTTAGTGTTTTGAGATTTTTAGAGGTTTTATGATGATTTTGAAAGAAAAACTGATACTGGAAGTAAAGCATACACAAACAAACAAACACTATTTTTTTATTTTTAGCACATTTTTTATAATTTTTATGTAGTTTTGTAGAATAAACACAATGCTTTTTATAGGTTTTTTATTTTTAGAAAATAAAAGACACAACAAAATTAATACCAAAAATCACAACAAATATTACATGTTAGTAGGAGCTGACAGTAATATTTATGTAATTTTTGGATTTCATTTTATAATTATTTAATTAAAAACAAGACATATATTTAACATGGACTTCGTCGTAATTACAAGAAAGTTCACATGCCAAATACTAACACGGGTAAGAAATTTAGGGCCAATAATGCAAAATGTCTAATTAATAAATGCAAATGCTAAATAACCCAAGCACAGGGGTATAAATGTAAATATAAGATAACTTCTATTCAAAACATAATAGTAACAAGCTCAGGGTATATCACGCAAATACACCAGATACGCACGTGCGACGGCACATGAGTTCACAGATGGAGGACTAAAATGCAAATACAGAAAACTACGAGGTTATGTCTGCAAAATGTCTACCCTTACAACTTTATTTAGTGGACTAACTAACAAAGCATAAAAGTAGGGGATAAAAGATGCAAAATACCATGAGGCACGTGAGTATATCACGCGGGGGCTCTGACGTCTCTGATCGCCCCCCCTGCAAAAAGATCTGATGGCAGGAGGACTATCGGGGATGTACGGATGTGATGCTCTGCTACAATACAGATCTAGTGACTCTGAAAAGGTGAAGACGTGCGGTGAAGATCTATCCCCTTCTCTGATCGATTGTTCGATATTAAGCATGGGCGTACGACCTAGATCAAATCTGGGAGGTGACCCTCCTCATCGACGGTGGAAAGAAGATTTGGAATAACTCGTCGGGGATGGACTTCAACAAAAGAAGGATCGAGATTCAACCTTCCAATGGAGGATAGAAAGAGTCCAACACAGTCGTAGGAGTGGTCCGTGTCTGGTAGGAGATTCCGATGGAGGAACCATTGGTTAGGTGTGCTGAATGAGGTAGCTCCGCCTACAACTACTCTGCCTAAGCAGCTGAGCGTCCAAAAGAGGCTCCTATCGTACGAGGGTACCTGCAAATAAATGATTGGACTCGGGGCTATGCCCTGGACCATGTTATTGTAGTTGGAGATGAAAGAAGCGCGGTGAATGGGAATCGATCTCCTACGAGGATGGCAGAAGGAGATCTTGGCCTTAATCTCAACCTCAGGGCTGAGTCTAAAGATGATCAGGATGCAGTGCAAGATGGGGTGTTCATCGAGGGGTCGATCGATACGAGTGTGATGGAGAGATGAGGTTCCGACCGGGTGGTCGGAGCAAATGAACTACGACGGAGCGGAATGGATGAATCGAGGGAACAAACAAAATGTGAAGAATAAGATGGTCACCTGAGGCTTTGAACGTGTTCCTGGGCTTCTCTGGTAGCTGGTAAAAAGTTGTAAAAAAATAAAAAATGTTTATTATTTTTCAAAGAATCATTCTGTGATTTTTAATTATTTTTATGAAAAATAAATTAGTGTATATATAATCTATAGTATTATATACTTGTATAATAAACCTGTGTATTATGTACTATATTTTTTATTTTATTATTTTACACAAGTACCCTAATTTTATATTTTATTTATTTCCAACATAATTTCAGGAATACAAAATAACTTTTATTCTATTTTTATGAGTTATTTATAGGTATATAATAAACAGTGAATGTGAGGTATATACATGTGTTTTATAAAATGAAAGGGGAATTCAATCTTTATTTAATTTTTCTGATTTTTATTTTATTTCTAGAAATATATAAAAGGAGGTAAAAATAATGATTTAGTTTTATTTGCCAAAATAATTGTTTATATACTTAGGTAATATGTACATCACAAAGTAGACCCTATCTCTCTCCACTTATTTTATTTTGTGGTCAGGACAAGGATTGACCTTCTTTTGGGGTTTAGGTCACTATGTATTTATTCTAAATAACTCCTTCCTTTTTATTTTCCTTTATTGTTTTATTTTTGCACAAATACATGCTAATTTTGCAATATTATCAAATGCGTGCTAAATGCCATGTTATGTATTTAAAGATATGTACATGTTGTTTTGCCAAGATAAATAACTAAAATAATATAATAAAGAGTGAGAATCAGAGATTCATCACTCCTCCGCCACGAGCTCCGCAACACGCCAATGCAGGTCAGGTAAGCCCTCTTTTCCCTGTCTTTTCATTCGTTAACATAGTAGTAACTTAATCCCGATCTTCTTTATTTTATTCGTGCCTTAAATCCGTGAAAACCCCCAAAAGAGTTTCACCGAAGCACGGAGATCCAGCCATCGATTCCATCGATTCTAACCTCGCTCCATCTTCCAATCACCTTCATCATCTATGCCTCTCACTTCTCTACGTTTCGACACACTCTAGTCACCTCGAACCACCTGGATCGAGTTTCTAGAGCTCCAAATCCAACGCCACATCAGATTTCTCCTGCCATATGCGCTATGCCTCAATTCCCCCCTTTGACTGGTCGAGACACTTTGCCCTCGACCCAGTGTCTTGTCTGTGCAGGTCTCGAGCTAATAGGATCCCATCTGGGCTCAAATCAAAGCGGGCCAAGGGTTTTCAAGTCACGTTACTTCTCTGATCTCCCCATCCTCTGGTGAGGCATCGACCTGTCTACGACTACTTGAAGCTATGGACCTCCTCTGGGATCATACTGATCATCTTGTCAGTGAAGGAGACCTACTATATGAGGTGCCTTGTCGGATTTAAGCAGCTCTGTCTCATGTTCTATCTAGTTCGTGCAAGTACCCTCGCCACAGTTAGATCTAGAGCGCCTGCCAATCGCAACAAATGTTGTCCGATCAGGGTCACATCGACCATTTGATCCTCTCCTGGATCTAATCTAAATCGTAGCTATCAAACCGTCATCACACGACGTGGATGAGTTGGGTATCCTAGTGATGATTTGGAGCCATCCAATCATACATGAGAGGGTAATTTTGCCATATACCCTCCCTATTTTATATTTTATTTCTAGTACTCAAACATTTGTCTGTAGCTTAAATATTTTTGTAAAATTTGCATTTTACCCCTTATATTATCATTATTCTCATTTATGTCAAATCCACGCCACCTTACGTGCTTGTGTGTGTGAGGGGACTGGATATCTTGCAACTAAGCCCATGGGTTTTTTATATTTCATTTTAGTCCTAATTTTTGGATCAGTAGTGTAATATTTTCTGGGACAATTCCATCTGGTCCCTAGATTTGCATTAAACTAGAAATATACGCCTATGAGAATAAAATATCGAATATTTAGAAAAAAATGCAGATTTTGCCCTAAATTTCTCTATGGTGTTCAAATCATTACGTAAACTCTAATTATTTACTTAAATACCCCTTTCTAGTATGTATTTTCTTTTTGTAGATTTTTTTTGTGAAAAAACTGCTTCAGACCTCTAAAAAATCTTAGAAAATTGTCATAAATACCCAGCATATATATATATATCACATATAATTTTGATAAGGTATTTAAGCCTTATTTTCTATTTATTAAGAATAAAAAAGAGCTTTTATTCCCTATTTGACTATTAAAATTACAAAAAAAATTAAAGTTTTTTTAATTACAAAATTTAGATTTTGTTAATTATAGTATTTTGAGCCTACAGACAAAAATCACCAAAAATAGAAACAGAGAAGAACTAAAAATTAAAAAGCATCAAAATCGTCATAATAATTATAAAAAGTTTTGAACTTTACAAAAATATTTGTTTCTATATCTGAAATTTTTTATTGTATTAATTATATATTAATAATAATTTTGGAAAATTTTGAATCTTTTAGCTATTTCTAATTTCCAAAATAATTCGCCCTATTTACTCAAGATCTTGTTTTGCTTTATTAATTCAATTAAAAATACAAAAGAATAGTATAAATTTTAAAAAACAAATCAAAAACAAAGAAAAATTTTAAAAACCAAAAATACTTTATATGATTTTTAAATATGTATTGCTATATTTATATATATAAAAACTATCTAAACTTATATATATATATATACTTTTATTATTATTAATTATTATAAAAAAATAAAATCCAGAAAATATAAAAAGAAAATATATGCTATAAAATTTAAAGTCTTAAAAAATATAAGAAGAAAAATTCAAAACATTTAAATAATAAGAAATCCATAAAAATTAAAAAATATCTGAAAAATCCCAAAATCATTTATTGTCTTCTTTTAGCCAATTTTGATTCTCTATACCCGTTCTCTATGTGTTCGACCCCTAATATACATACCCACTATACATTTTATTGTAGGGTACAAATAAAATGTTACCCCTTGCTTGATATCCTTATTACTTGTGCGGGTTAATTGTTGATTGACCTCATGTTTAGTGAGTGGTAACCTCAACAACATTGTATCTTCACATTTCCGTGAGGATATTATTTTATACCTTTGCTAAACTCGAGTCATCAAATGGCGCCATTGCCAGGGATCAATGCGTAGGATAAAATTTTGGGTCATTTTTACTTTAATATGTTTCTTTGCTTATTTTCTCTTTCATTTGATATGATTGTTCATTTTGGGAATATTTGCCTCTTCTATTGTTCTAGTTAGGGACTTCGATACATGATGATCGACTAGGTGGTAGAGGGTACCTGAGCCGAGGAAACGTGGTCCTTCTGCTTGTGGACTAAGGGGAGAGAGCAAGAGAGAGTGAGAGAAGAATATATCACAGGACTTTCATTTTAAAATTTGGTGAGAGAGAGTCATTTATTTTTGCTTCATTAAATTTGTAATAATACATGTATTTGGACTCTTTTACATTCATTTCCAATTCCTGATTGATTATTAACTTGGGGGCTCATTGATTTTTTTTTCGTGATTTTCATCGCTTTTATTTTCTTTATTACTATGTTTTGAGTTTTCCACATTTGTTTTATTTCTTTTTTGTCACTGAATCCTTAAGTCTAGGTAAACTTTCTCAATAGCTAGGTCCACATCCATAAGGAAATTCATGTTCCTATAGATTACAATGCGATTGGACTTATCTCAAAATTAATTGTTTCAACTTAGAGTGATCATCGAGCACCAAGAGAGGCACCGAAAATTTCCAGCAGGACCTGTTATGGCGGGCACCGAGACTATCTCTAAAACCAAACTTTTGGATGGTCATTCTCGGGTTTGATATTCAGTTCTTCATGCTAATATCACTTCATGTTCTTAGGGCGATTTCATCATTGCATTTGCATATAGATAAGGTTTACAAATCCTTGTCTTGCATCGAACATGGAGAGAGATGTGGATCACTATGAGTCTTCTATCAAAACATTCACCATCATTTTCGACTTGCATTGCATTTCTGCCTTCTCCCTCTGATTTTGACAATCTAGGCAAAAAGAAAAAACCAACAAAAACGTTAGGCACTTGCATTGAATCTACTCAAGCAGGTGATAACACAAATAAAAAAAGGACTACTAAAAATACTTGACCTAAATAAAATTGATTAATTTGATTCACTACATTGGTTGAGAAAAGCCCTCATTATTTTCAAGTACTATTGAGAAATGAGGTGTCCTTCCCCAATGAGAGAGCGCTATCGTAAGGTTTAGAGCCAAAAACCAATCATGGCAACTGCCTTGGCGTACACATGGATTTCTGAAGTACCAGCGCTGCTATCATATGTGGGCGAGTAAGACTTGGTCAATGATAGTGTTATCGCCTTGCATAGAACACCGACCATTTCTGAAGTATTTGAGCTTAGGCCACTTCTTCATGGGGGTATTTATCTCATCGTCCCACATTCGAGTAGGCTCATGATCACTCATGGGTGATTCGATTATCGTGTTGACCCGAAGTATTTTCTTCGCCACTATCGACTTCCTTAGTCTTATTCTTTGGCTGAGTAGGAAATCTAGGTCCGGACACAAGGACCTCAAAAAGTATAAAATATCGATAATAAAGGATGAGGACAAGTACAAGATACTTTTCTGATAGCACTCTCACTCCTACAGTATTAGCGCTTAAGGACTTGTTCAATGATGATTACATGAAAAATCAATATAAAACATATAAAGATAATTACGAACCTTCACGGATTCATGGGTCGAGTTGGTGAATCAAATGTATTGTGGTTTGATTGATTAGTTTTGTTAAAGTCAAGACCAAAAATATCGTGCCTTTGCTTTATTTTTCACTTTGTCTGTTTTCTTTTCCTCTTCGACCCCCGCTTCCTTTGAACCGTCTACTATTTTACACTCCTTTTATTTCTTTTTCATCCCCCTATCTTTCATCCATTATCTATCTCCTTTTGACCCTCTCATATGTCATCCCAAAGATGGTTTAGTCGGGACTCTGCTAACACCTACATAGATTCCGTGTCGCCGACATCTCTAATAATTTTGGGTGACCTTCAGGAAACTAGTTCGGATCTTGCAAACTTATCCTTGGACTGCACGATCCTCTATTCTTTTAATACTTGCCCTTCTCCAACAAATCCATGATTCGGATAGACTTGCAGCCAATCGATCTGATCCCCATGCCAATCGATCTGCGGAATCTCGGACTCGCTCTGAACATGGTGGATCTGACAGGTGGGTAGAGCGGGTGCGATCCTCCGTGCTGGTTGTGTTGTTAAAGAAGTCTGGCTCTGCTGGTACTGGAGCTGAAGATCAGAGACCTTCTTCGAGAGATCACTCAGCTGCTGAGGTAGAGATGAGAATTTCTCCAACTCTCGCAGCGGTTGTAGGTCTTGGACTTGCTTGTGAATCACATCCACCAACGTCAATTTCTCGCTAATATATCCCATGTTGGTGTTGGATTCAGAGTCTGAAATGTTAGCCACCTTGTGATGTTCTCGGTGATGTGGTGGCTGCGGGGCTTTCTGAAAGCCCGAGTGGAGTCCACAACTCTCGAGTTCTCGATCATCCCTTCGAAGATGGCCCAGACTGACTCGGCGTCTTTATTCAAGTAGCTGCAGCCACATACGGCACTCACGAGCCCCTGGATTTCCGGCTGGAGTCCTTCGAAGTAATTCTGTACGAGCACCTTCATCGGGATCTCATGATGCGGGCATCTCTCCGTAAGATCCTTGAATCAATCCCATGCCTCATGGAATGATTCGTGCGGTAGTTGCCTGAAGTTGGAGATCTGGCTCCTCATCATGTTCGTCCTTCCTAGAGGAAAATATTTGCGCACGAAGGTGGACTTCAGATCGTCCCATGTAGAGATCTCCCTCCTCAGATGACTCAGCCAATAAAGAGCCTTATCAACTAAGGCAAAGGGGAAGGCCTTGAGGTGTACAACCTCCTGCGTGACACCATGATAGCAAGCCGTTCCGCAAATCATTTCGAACTGCTGTAAGAATGTGAACGGCTCCTCTGCGGCATTCCCATAGTACTTGGGAAGCAAAGAGATGAAGGACGGTCTCAACTCGTATGGCCCTTGATTCGGCGGTAGTCGAATCCAATGGTGGAGCATTCTAGCACCCGGGTCATACTCGTCCCATAAAGTCGCGGGAACCACAGGCGGTAACTGGTTCTCGACCCCTACTCTCAGCGCGGCTATTTCACCCTGTAGTTCATTTTGAACTCTAAATTGTTCTCGGATTTGTAAGTTCATATGCTGAAGTGTATCGAGAATGCCAGTAGTAACATCTGTGGGTGGATCCTGTTTTGATTCTCCCCAGCGGGTGGCCTCTCGTCTGCTGCAAGTCCTTTGCCACGTGCCATTAGATCGTCTGTGAAAGAAAAGCTTTTGTAAGCACTCAACGACAAATTGGCTGGAGATCTAGATGATGTATTGAGGAAAGGGTCTGCCTCAATAGTCTGGCTAGGAGGCGAGGGAGTCTGGGTCTGACTCTTCTCGAGATCAGAGGGGACCAGCTCGGGAAGAGGGTCATCCCTAGCCTGTGAAGAAGTACGCTCGACAGTGAACGGTCGATAGCTCACTGAGTCTGAGCAGAAAAGCCATCGAGACGTCATCTTTGATGTCAAGAGAAATGATCGGGAGAGCACGTTTTACGATTCTAATGAGAGGAGAAAATGTGAAAGCCACAGAAAACTCACACCCCACAAGCAAACACAAAGCAAACCCCGTGTTCACCAACTCAACCCGATGAAGACCATAAGAGTTCGGTCTTTTTATCTTGTCGGTTTTAGGGTTGTAACTAGCAAACAAGTTGCGGTTATAGCGGGTTGAGCGAGCTGATAGGTGCCCGATAGTTTCTCCGAAACACTGGCCCGAGTCCTTACAAAAGATCACTCGCACTCAGCCAGTATGGGAGTAAGTACGGACCGTTTCCGGCTACCCGTGTTACTTGAGGACGGAGTCTTGCACAGTGTCCTCTAAACCTCCCACTCTGCTAAGTAAACTCGGACCGTTTCCGGCTACCCGAGCTTACCCACTGAGGAACAGTGGTCAATTATATGAACTAAGTAGTATTTGTTGGACAAGCGAGCCCACGACGAGCTATTATGCAATAAATGTTATTGCAATTCACTCCTTAATCTGAAATAAAGAGCACATAATTTGCATAATAGGTCCCTTAGTACAATCAGGGTTATGTACCATGGCCATCTTGATGATCATACAGCTGTTGATTCAATTATTGAATCATAGAGGCTGGTGCATAGATGGATATCTAATGAGTTAGATTGAGGACTCATCGAGCATCGTCAAATGATTGTTAAGAGATGATCTTTAGCCTGAGTAGGAGATGGCAATCCTATCTCATTTAGGCTGATATCTGACCGACCTCTTGATGCAGGTCCTCTGCATAGGAATAGAGATTGAGAGGTGTCGAATGAGTTAGGTCAAAGAGTTGACTTAACGAGATCGAGATAACCAAAGTCGTATATCGTATGTTGTCACGATACAGGCACACATCCTCTGACCGGAGACAGATGTGTTACTATATGTTTGAGTATGTACATTTGGCAGACCAATAGGATGATGACCTAATCAAGGTCTATACACCGACGCGCTGGTTTGCATATAAGGGCATATGAGTAATACGATCTCTCAAAGGGATCATACAGGTTCAGTTACTGAACCGGAAGACATGAGCTCACTCATGAGATATTGGGAAGAATCAAATTCCATGCGCATGGTCGTCACGCTTTGGAAGCTTGACTGAATTTGTAGGTTTGATATATACTTTTGGAAAGTATATGATCAAGACCTAGGTGTGATATATGCTTTTGGAAAGTATATGATCGATACCGACTTCCAATAATCGAATGAGAAACTTACTGATAAAACCCTGAAGTAGACAGTGTAAAGTTGATCTAATACTTCTGGTTTAATCTGAGTCTTCCAGTATGCAGGATGTAGAGGTATTGGGAATGCCTGAGGGTGATGTGATCATAAACGATTGTATAACCATGACGCTTCCATTCCTAGGGAGTGATGAAACGGGTCTGGATTTTAGTGACTCCTCTCAGTAGAGAAGTAATCTGATCTTAGTCCAAATGTTTGACATTGATCTGAATATGATTCATATGCAATGAGAAGATTAGATTTGCGGTCTTGATTTAATCAAGCATCTTTGGGAGGCCCGTGATCTGGATTTGAGATATGATCTCAATATCCATGTCACTATACGTGGAACAATACAATCGCCCTGTCCTTATCTCCAAGTATTCGCGGAGAAAGCGCATTATCCTTGAAAGAGTTCATGGATAATTCTATTGTTGATATATGTATCCGAGCATTGAGAAAATGGATAATTAAATGTGATTTAATTATCATGAATATTATGAATTTGATTCATATTATAAGGAGAGTTATTTTAGATAATTAAATGTGATTTGATTATCAAAGATGTAGATAATGTGAATGTGATTCATATTATTTGAGTACATGAGAATAAGTTATCCAATACAATTAAATATGATATAATTGTTATGGATAAGAATAATGTGGATAGAAATATCCAATTATTCATAATATATTATAAATGTGATTTATAATGTATTAGAGAGAGTTAATTATAATTTATATGTGTTGATTAATTATTATGTGTATTGGAAACACATTGTGTAATTAATTAACAATGTAAATTATATGTTGTTTTGGGTTGTGAATTTGATTCACAATTTTTCTATGGCAAGATTGCAATATTCTCAAATATAATTGTGAATTATTTTTTAAGAATAAAAAACCAACAAAAGTTGTTGGAAATAAATAGAGGAGATTTTCAAGGAGATATGCAATCTCATGGATTTCCATGAGATTGCTCTCTCCATGGAAAGAGGGGGGGCGGCACATCATTCCTATAAGGAATGTGTGGCCGTCCACTTTGGAAGGTACATGGAGATGAAATCTCCATGTATCTTCTCTCCTTATTTATTGGTTTGATTTGGATTAATTTGTATTTGATATTGTCAAATATATTTTGATCTAAATTTGTTGGTTTTACCAACAACAATCTTAGCCATTGGATTGACATAAATCAATCTCATCCATTGATTTTATATGTCACATGGATTGAGATCCATGGATCCCAAAACCCTATAAATAGAGAGGCACACCATGCTCTCTATTTTACACAACACATCTCTTTCTCTCTCTCTTTCTTTCTAGAGGTCAGCCCTCTCTCTCTCCCTCTCATGGCCGTCCACCATGGATGCCATGGAGAGATTCTCCATCGCCGCGGCATCGTCGTTATGCTGCCCGTTCTTCTGCTCGTGGATCTCCGTCTCCTTCGGTGTGCCTCGCTCGTGAAGAAGACGTCGGATCTCGTGTGTCAAGATCAAGAGATCCGCCGCATGTATCATCAACATGGATTGCGAGAAGCACGCGGTTCATCCCCGCGCTCGCAAGCGTCTCCTCCGTCGGATCGGACTTGACACAGGAGGTCTCTTCGTTTAGAGACTTGATCGCAACCACGCTTCAAGAGGTAATCCTAATTACTTGTTTGTGTTTTAGACGAAATGATCCGAGAAGTGTTCTTGGATCATGTGGTTTCGTTGTATAAAATTTTTAAATTCCGCTGCATCAAGCAACTAGTGCGACTAGTCGCTCCTCGTCATATTCGATACGATGCTCACGCTTCCGTGATGCGCTTGAGGATCTCACCATATCCTTCAAGTGGTATCAGAGCCTTAGGTCGACGGTGTCGAATAGTGATTCGCTAACCGAGGACGACTTGGGTTCGTTAAGGTCGCGAAAGTTTTCATCGCATTTGATTTCGCAGATCTGTTTAGTAAATAAATTCGGCACTGTTTAAATTGTTTAAACACGAATTTAATAATTGGCTTTTGTTCCCCATTAAATAAGGAAACCATAGGATCTGAGTTTGCGTAAATCGGATTTCGTATGCTCTAGATATGGTCGTTTTAATGAACATGCATGCACTGTTGCGGGAACTGTGAATCTGAACGTGATTAAAATGTTAATTACTGTTTACAATTGCCTCGAAATGCGTAAAATATCACTTGGTTTCTGTTCTAAATCAAATTAGCAAACTTTAGAAATTGACTATGCTTAATTTGGATTTAAATTGATTGAGATATGCTAATTTTAGTAAGTAGGGGTCACTGCTGAAATTACTTTCCTAATCAAGAACCATGTGATTGTCAATTAATGAAAATTAATTGTTAATTTCGAGAAATAATTATAGAAAATATTTATGAAATATTAGAGAATGATTATTTCCTTAATTGACTTGGCCCCAATCAATTAATTGATTAGATTTGATCTAAATCATAATTGAAATCACAATCATCAAACTCTTGCTTGAATAGGATTGGGAATTTGTCTAGCAAATTTCCTTATAATCAAAATTGTTTTGATTACTATATGGTATAATTTCGGTTGAAGAACCGATGATCATCTCAAGTACAAATTAATCAATTTGGCATTATCCTTTCCCGAGGCGGATATGGTGTCTAGTCGGGGATAGCTGGGGTAGCGGGTTGCAACGTATGCGGTCCCTCCCACTCCCGCCGGTACTGGCCATGATAGCGGGTAGGGCCGGGATAATGTCTGAGGGATTAAGATGTATTTTTCTAATTACTAAAATACGAATTAACACGTACTTTGAGAATAATACCATATATTCAAGTAAAATCAAGTTTGTTTATTGAGTTGGATTGAAAATTAATTTAATATGATTATGTTAATTATATCCAATTAAGAACACTCTATTATGAATAGAGTTATTATTTCCCTTGGAAGAATTAATCGTAATGAATGTGATTCATAATGATTAATTATAATTTGAATACGATATGGAGGATCACATAAGTGACATCCATGGTCTCCCGTCAAGGCGAAGGGTTTCGTCGCCAGATATTATATGTGGGAGACGCCTGTCCGAAGTGACAGCTCCTGCATATGATCCATTTGGATCGGGCTCGTCGCTTCTCGAAAGAGTAAGGACGTATGCGTAGTGACCCCAATATCGGGTCCTCATATTATTGGGGCGATATTGGATTGCGCATAGCGAGTTGTATTCCTGTTGACGGTTGGTTCAATTAATGACGGGTCAACATCACCTTAGGGGTGGTGGGCCCGGGTGTTAAAGCCCGAATTGGGAGATGCAAGTTGGACTTGCAAGGCGGAATGTGTTCCCGCTTCTTTTTATCCGAGTTGTAGGTTCTCATATTATTGGGATGCAACAAAGATAAGGAAGGAGATCCCAGATCTTGCTTGAGATATAATGGTAAGTATATCTCTTACATTGAAAGTGATTAAGGGAATGAACTTTCATTGTTGACATGGCAAGACAACTTTGATATAAAAAATTCCTAAATCAAAGTAAAACATGTATATATATAAATATATACCCTTATGCTAATTTCTTATTTCAGATAATCCTTCATTAAACCCACTCAATGTTATACTCAATAATAACCAGTAGAATATCATGGATTGGACCCTTGATCCAGATATTGTACTTGCAATTGGACACAAAATGTATGTGGTTGCAATGTGCAAGTTTCCTCATAATAATGAGAAGTGATAATTAAATAAGACAATAGGACTAAAACCCTAGGGTTTGTATGTCTCTATAAGTCTTGATCTCATTGAATGTACTTTGGAAGTGACATGTCGATGATGATCGTAATTATCAAATAATCCTTAAAAAATCAATAAAGATTTTCTGGCATACATATGTGCTCTTGACATTTAATCATGAATGACATGGTTCTCTGTATCATGTAGAATGGTTGCTCTATAAGAGATGATGTATTCAAATTATTTGAATACCTACCTGAACCTATGTTTTAAGAGTTTAGATGAATGTAGATGATGAGTGTCATCATTCTACTGTCTATACTCTAGTCATTCATGAAGCTTCATAATATTCATATTGTATGAATTGGATGAAGCTTGTATAAATGTTGAAATACTCTTATATTGAAATTTTTTATTTTAACATAAGAGATCCTTAATCTTAAGCAATGGTTGTTTATAGATTTTGGGAGCGCAGTGGAAGCATGGGTTGGACCCAAGCAAGAAGTATAATCAAATAGTTGACTGTACTTCTGTGACTTCCATATGACATCCAAAGAGTTGGATGAATGCCAATGCTGCAATAAGTTGATGTGTTGATAGTGTGACTATCAAGTCTGTCTGGAATCCTCAGAAAAGGACTCGGATGGAGCATCAGTATAATCTACATATAATCATTGAAATTGACTTACTTATTTGATGAGGTAAAGTCTAATAATTGTATCTCAATCTTCTAATAACACTTGCAATTGGTTGCATATGTATAGAAATTTGATCTTAAGGTTTATTGGTCATCCATGTTGAAAGTGATGCAAATGTTGCAACAATTTCCATGAGATCAATAGACTTCATATTTTCAGTGGGAGCCCTTAGTCTTAGAGAATGTCTCTATAACCTAGATATTAGAATACGCTCATTGTTTATTTCTAATTGTTGGATATAAACATGAATTCTGAAATTCATCTATCATAAAGAGTTATGATGGATATATATTTCAGATAGTAATCTTACATCTAGCGGACTCCACAAAATTAGAAATTAATGAATGGTTCATTGAGATTTCTAATACTGAAAATTAAAACCTTTAAAGATCAATAGGAGGATAAAGATCATTTGACAATGATCTGGCATCATGTTTTGGACATTTGTTTATTGATGTGATCAATTGACTGATAAGAGATGAACCTTTAGATTGTCTAAATGTTCAAATCTTACATACTTATGAATATTGTATTCAAGAAAAAAAAAGTCCAATGCACCCTTCTTTGGGAATGGTGTAAGAGATTAAGGTATTCAAGATCTCATACATATTAATGTATGAGAATCATCTATATCAGAATAAACATTATGGATATGTGATATCTATTAGTGATTATTTGATATGAGATTTCTTTTCTTCACTTAGAAAACTTTGAAATGTTCAAAGATTTCACAATTTTGGTTTAGAACCAAAGTTTGAAGGAAGATAAAATGAATTTGATCTAACCAAAGTAGCATGTACCTATTAGATGAATTCAAGAAATACCTTATGGAGATATGAATATCATTTCTATCTCAATCCTCCTAATAAACCTAACTCAATGGAGTTGTAGGAAGATACAATTGATCATGTGTGACATTATTTAATCAATTATTAATCCTAGCATAATTATCTCTTAGTTTCCAAGGTATATATGTAGTAGAGACTACATTATATACATAATAAGGTTCCATGCATGTAAGCTGGAATCTAGCACTAGAGAGTGCTGCTTCATTAGGAAAATAAAGGATGGTATTGTATACCTACTTTATGACCTTGAGATTGTTAAAGGATCTCATCCCTGAGAATATGATTATTAGAGGATGACTCTCTTAAGAATCAAGATAAAATGAAGTGAAGGGACTCATTTAATCTTGAAAAGATAATGAGGCTCCTGAAATTGGAAACTAAAAGGACAATTAAAGATGAAACATTAATACCTCTTCAAATGAGTTTGAGGATGTATTCCATGTGAAAGTGATCAGACTTCATGTGATCATGGCATGGAAAGATGGATGTTAGCAATAAAAGTCTAATATAGACTTCATATATAAGTGTTGTATATGAACCCTCGAGGATCCACCTATATGGGTCAGACCCATTAAGGTGTAAATGGATCTTCAAGAGAAAGAGGGAACCTGATGAAAAGGTAGAGACCTTCAAAAGTACGGTTCGTAGCCATGAGCTACACACCGAAGAGAAGACATCGCTTGCGATGAGACTTCCTCTCCAGTGACCTTGCTTTAACCCATCAGAATATTGCTAACCATAGCTACACAACTTGACTATGACATCTTCATGATGTAAGTCAAGATTGCATTCCTCTATGAATACCTCTCTGAGGATAATCATATGAAGTAGCCCCAAGGCTTCATGATTGAGGAAAGCAAGGTGTGCAAGCTAAAGAACTCCATCTTTGGACTCAAATAAGCTTCCTATAGTTGGAACATAAGATTTGATGAAATTATAAATGTTATGATTTCAGATAAAATCTTGATGAACCATGTGAAGCTTAGTGGGAGTGCCATTGTGTTCATCATGCTAAATGTAGATATTATTCTAATCATTTAGAATGATATAAGAATAATAATAAGTGTTTTTATAATTTGGTTGTTCCATACCTTGAGATACAATCTCAAGGATACCTCTTAGATCTTAATTCTGAAGTCGTTCAGAAGCAAAGAGAAGAGGGTATTGGGAGTGTCACATTAGTAGTACACCTTGGACTTATTCCATTTTTCTGGAAAATTTCAAGAAAGGCTTCTTTCCCTTAAGATATGGTACTGACCTATCTAAAGGGATAGCACCTCAAAGAGTTGAGGAATTGAATGCTAAAACTGCTTGCACTTGTGCATCAGTTACGAGAAGCTGAAGTGTATGCTAGATGTGTACAATAACCAGATGTCTACTATACAGTGGGAGTAGTAATCTGTTACTAATCCTACTCTGGAAATAAAACACTTAGTTGCAGTAATAACAATATCTTCAAAGATGATGAAACTTAGAGATAGTGATCTCAAAGTCTTATCTTCAAAAGTTTAAAACCTTGTAGATAGTGATCTATAAGGGTCTTAACTGTAGATACCTTAGGAGATAGAGATCTCCAGGAATGAAGGTATTCTGATAAGGATTATGGGAATACTGGTTATGATAATTAATAATATGTAGTGTCAAGGACACTATGACCGACAAAAAATTGAGTATCTGTTGCATTGGATGCGAGCACTGTTACTAGGAGATATGCAAGTGTCGTAAAAGGACTTAGCGTAGTCTCTTGGGAACGGAGTGACTGATCAGCTTACCTAGCTATTTTCTAAATAGCCTATGATTGTCACATGAGTGTGGGTTTAAAAGATTAGCCCATTAATGGATCTTTGGGCTAGTGGGAGATTGTTGGACAAGCGAGCCCACGGTGAGCCATTATGCAATAAATGTTATTGCAATTCACACCTTAATCTGAAATAAAGAGTACATAATTTGCATAATAGGTCCCTTAGTACAATTAGGGTTATGTACCATGGCCATCTTGATGATCATACAGCTGTTGATTCAATTATTGAATCATAGAGGCTGGTGCTTAGATGAATATCTAATGAGTTAGATTGAGGACTCATCGAGCACCGTCAAATGATTGTTAAGAGATGATCTCCAGCCTGAGTAGGAGATGGCAGTCCTATCTCATTTAGGCTGATATCTGACCGACCTCTGCATAGGAATAGAGATTCAGAGGTGTCGGATGAGTTAGATCAAAGAGTTGACTTAACGAGATCGAGATAACCAAAGTCCTATATCGTATGCTGTCACGATACAGGAACACATCCTCTGACCGGAGACAAATGTGTTACTATATGTTTGAGTATGTACATTTGGCAGACCAATAGGTTGATGACCTAATCAAGGTCTATACACCGGCGCGCTGGTGTTCATATAAGGACATATGAGTAATACGATCTCTCAAAGGGATCATACAGGTTCAGTTACTGAACCGGAAGACATGAGCTCACTCATGAGATATTGGGAAGAATCAAATTCCATACGCATGGTCGTCACGCTTTGGAAGCTTGATTGAATTTGTAGGTTTGATATATACTTTTGGAAAGTATATGATAAAGACCTAGGTGTGATATATGCTTTTGGAAAGTATATGATCGATACCGACTTCCAAAAATCGAATGAGAAACTTACTGATAAAACCCTGAAGTAGACAGTGTAAAGTTGATCTAATACTTCTGGTTTAATCTGAGTCTTCCAGTATGCAGGATGTACAGGTATTGGGAATGCCTGAGGGTGATGTGATCATAAACGATTGTATAACCATGGCGCTTCCATTCCTATGGAGTGATGAAACAGGTCTGGATTTTAGTGACTCCTCTCAGTAGAGAAGTAATCTGATCTTAGTCCAAATGTTGGACATTGATCTGAATATGATTCAGATGCAATGAGAAGATTAGATTTGCGGTCTTGATTTAATCAAGCATCTATGGGAGGCCCGCGATCTAGATTTGAGATGTGATCTCAATATCCATGTCACTATGCGTGGAACAATACAATCGCCCTATCCTTATCTCCAAGTATTCGCGGTGAAAGCGCATTATCCTTGAAAGAGTTCATGGATAATTCTATTGTTGATATATGTATCCGAGCATTGAGAAAATGGATAATTAAATGTGATTTAATTATCATGAATAATATGAATTTGATTCATATTATAAGGAGAGTTATCGTAGATAATTAAATGTGATTTGATTATCAAAGATGTAGATAATGTGAATGTGATTCATATTATTTGAGTACATGAGAATAAGTTATCCAATATAATTAAATATGATTTAATTGTTATGGATAAGAATAATGTGGATAGAAATATCCAATTATTCATAATATATTATAAATGTGATTTATAATGTATTAGAGAGAGTTAATTATAATTTATATGTGTTGATTAATTATTATGTGTATTGGATACACATTGTGTAATTAATTAACAATGTAAATTATATGTTGTTTTGGGTTGTGAATTTGATTCACAATTTTTCTATGGCAAGATTGCAATATTCTCAAATATAATTGTGAATTATTTTTTAAGAATAAAAAACCAACAAAAGTTATTGGAAATAAATAGAGGAGATTTTCAAGGAGATATGCAATCTCATGGATTTCCATGAGATTGCTCTCTCCATGGAAAGAGGGGGGGCGACACATCATTCCTATAAGGAATGTGTGGCAATCCACTTTGGAAGGTACATGGAGATGAAATCTCCATGTATCTTCTCTCCTTATTTATTGGTTTGATTTGGATTAATTTGTATTTGATTTTATCAAATATATTTTGATCTAAATTTGTTGGTTTTACCAACAACAATCTTAGCTATTGGATTGACATAAATCAATCTCATCCATTGATTTTATATGTCACATGGATTGAGATCCATGGATCCCAAACCCTATAAATAGAGAGGCACACCATGCTCTCTATTTTACACAACACATCTCTCTCTCTCTCTTTCTTTCTAGAGGTCAGCCCTCTCTCTCTCCCTCTCATGGCCGTCCACCATGGATGCCATGGAGAGGTTCTCCATCGCCGCGACATCGTCGTTATGCTGCCCGTTCTTCTGCTCGTGGATCTCCGTCTCCTTCGGTGCGCCTCGCTCGTGAAGAAGACGTCGGATCTCGTGTGTCGAGATAAGGAGATCCGCCGCTTGGATCATCAACATGGATTGCGAGAAGCACGCGGTTCATCCCCGCGCTCGCAAGCGTCTCCTCCGTCGGATCGGACTTGAGACAGGAGGTCTCTTCGTTTAGAGACTTGATCGCAACCACGCTTCAAGAGGTAATCCTAATTACTTGTTTGTGGTTTAGACGAAACGATCTGAGAAGTGTTCTTGGATCATGTAGTTTCGTCGTATAAAATTTTTAAATTCCGCTGCATCAAGCAACTAGTGCGACTAGTCGCTCCTCGTCGTATTCGATACGATGCTCACGCTTCCATGATGCGCTTGAGGATCTCACCATATCCTTCAGTATTTCGCAGGAAATACGGGGTTTTGGCTCTAACCTTATGTGTCGGCTCTCTAGCTCACGCACTCTGAGATGTTGTGCGGGGGTTACTCTCCCAAAACAAATGAATCGATTTACGACTTTTAAAGTCAGATATGATTAGCAGTCCTGATTTTATTTTGCGGTTTTAATAATTTTTTTGGGTTTTTTCAAGCAAATGTCTACCGATTTTTTTTCTTTTTATAAAAACCCTAAAATCGTGCCCCTAGGTTGCGAGTCCTAAGGCTAACTACGTAGGAACAATCAGATAGAGTCAAAAAAATCCTAAACAAGCATCTAAAAATCGGCAGAAAACCGATAAGCGAGAAAAAACGCGGTGGGTGCTCTGACCCCCGGATACACGGTATCCGGAGAATCAGACCCCTAAAAAATGGGGGGGGGGGTTGTTTATTGTTTATTACAACTTCTCTCCCGATCTCTCTCTTTTACAAATTTTGTTTAACTAACTCTACCCTCTGCAACCGACTCGTGAAGAAGGAGCCGGCCTCTCCTCTTTCAACTGATTCGGCTTCCGAAGAAGCCGACTGATCCTGCAGGCCCTGCAAAAATTAATTTGCATAGAAAAGCCGTACGAAACTGATCGAGAGAACCGTCAAAAAAATCGTAAAAAAAACAAAAGAAAATACGAAAACAAAACATGAAGAAGATCAAGAAAAAGCCATACGAAAAGCCGTATGAAAAGCAACGAAAAATGAAACAAAAAGAAGAAAGAAAATAAATTCACAAAAAAATCAAAAAAATCAAAGTAGTGTAATGCCTCCCCGACAACGGCGCCATTTTGATAAAGCTAAAAATCAGATTCGCGACTTTTTTAGAGAAACGTGGTTGATGTAGAAAAAGCCGCGAAAAATACAATCTTAGCTCGTTTCAAACTAATTCGGTTTTCCGAAGGAAAACCTACACTAAATATTTAACCAGGTGAGAGTGCCTGGGTCGAACTCAAAGAGGCAGAATAGAACACTTTGAATTTTTTTTAAGGAATATCTTTGCAATTTTATTTTTATCTCTTCTTAAAGTTATCAAAGAAACCAAACACTTTTTGTTTTATTTTTTATTTTTTTATTTTTTTATTTGATTTTATTCTTTTAAAATTTTTATTTAATTTTTAAAAATGGATATTTTTCAAAAAGATTTATTTATTATATAGTAGGTGAATAATATGTAGATGGTAAAATATAATAGGTGAAACCGAGCAACGGGCTCTATCAAACTCACGAAAACAAGACAAAACGAATGTGGTTTTTGAAACAATCAAAACTCGATAAAAACACGACAAAAGTTCATGAAAATTTAATAAAAACTAGATGGGGTACTTGCGTAACTACCTTAAAAAAATCGTCGAGAATCAAGGTCAAACGTGGTCAAAATAACCCCTACAGCCCAGGGGCATAAGCATAAAAACTATTAAGTTTTTTATGCAAAAAGGTCCTCCAAGGACTGTTCTGAAAGAAAAATAAAAGAGTTTTATATTTAGGTCACTGCGGAGGGACCTAAATGCAAATACTGGAAACCTTGGAGGCGGACATTAATTTCTGGAAAGCTTCTGGATTTATGACGCAATTTTCACACCGGTTCGCTTAGACGGCTAGGATTAAAACAGAGATGCGCTGATCTGGCATTCCTGCTCGCGACACGTGGTGAACACCTATAGCACCTAGGGCTTTGGAACTGTTCTTGAGGTTGTTGGAGTTCTAACGAACGAGCCTCCTTCTCCGATTTCTTCCGAGCACACGATGACGGTCTGGGCTCTCAGGCGGGGCCAGAGGGGTGGCTCCTCCACCCCTCGAGCTCGCCCACGGTAGGTGTTGGTCGGTGGCGGCTCGAAGCAGCGGTGCTCAACCAAGGAAGGTGACGGTGCACTGCAATGGCGTCTGTTCATCTAATGGTTGCGTCATCTTCGAATTTGATTTTCGTGAAGACGATGGCTTCCAGATGCGTGACTTCGACTCTGTTTTGAAGAAGAATCTGCAAACGATATTTATATAGGCTCGATTCGCCAGGAATCGGCTCCAATGTGATCAATCCGCAAGCTCAAAGATGGTGAAAAATAAGGTTTCCAGAAGTGAGCGAGATATATTGAAGATGGTGATGAAACAAAACGTGATTTGAAATATCGAAAGTCTCGACTCGATCAATGACCTCAAGCATGATTTGAAAGAAAGAACCGTCGAACAGCTCGAACACTCCACCGCAACATTTTCTTCTTTTTCAAAACCCACAATAATGTCGTCTTATTCTTTTTCCCTTGCTAAGATCGGTCGCGTGATTTCAGTTGGAGACGGGATTGCACATGTTTATGGATTGAAGGAGATTCAAGCTGGGGAAATGGTAGAATTTGCCAGCGGTGTCAAAGGAATCGATCGAAACAATTTAAAGGGGGTTTGGATTTCATGCCTAAGATGGATGATTAATCTATCTAAACACGCGATTAGCGTTGCTAATCAACGCACGAAGATCGAGAAAGAAAGTTGAGAGATGAATGAATAGGTCTATGGAAAGTCTAGGTGTATTACCTGGACAGAGCTGCTCAACGGACGACCTGGCTGGAGTGGAATGCGGCTCGAAGCAGCGATGCAAGGCTTAGCACCGCCTTAGAACTCTTTCTCCAATACTCCTCTTCCACGCTGGGCTTCTCCAAGGTCCTGTCACCACCGAGGATGGCCGGTACGAGGCTTGAAAGATGGGGGGTCATCTACTGGAGCAGGAGCTTCAGGTTAGTTGAAAGGTTAGGTTGTTAATGGCAGATCTTTGGGGGCTTTTATAGATCAATGGCATGCTCCCCAACTCGAAATCAATGGCTGTGAGGTAGAGGTTAGTTAGGAGAATAGATCCAATGGAGTAGATCACCTGGAGGGGTTAAAGAATGCTCGGAAGAAATGGGTGAATTTGGCCGGTTCAGAGCAAGCTGGGCTAACAGATTCTTGAAGAAGACAACCCAGGTGCTGACAAGTGTCAGCACCTGATTGTCCTAGATCTTGAATTTACTTATAAAATCAATAATAAATAGTAATTAAGGTTATTTTAAATAGGTTTAAATACAAGAAAGGTAAATAAATTAATTATCTAATTTATGACATAATTACTTTTTATAAATAATAAATATTATTTGAAATATAAATATTATATTAATAAATATGTATTTATAAATAGGTTTTATATTTTTAATATAATAAGTAAATAATTAAAAATTAATTTTATATTTTCTTAATTATTAGAATAATAAATAAGGTTTATGTGAATTTTTATAGAATTTAATAAAGTAATTTACATGTATTAATAAATAGAGGTTTAAGTTATCTAGTTCATTTATACTTATATTTTAGGGTTTTTGATTTTATTAAGATAATAAGTATAGTCCAAAAATTATGAAATAATTAAGGGTGAAAATACAAGATCATGAAATAATTTAGAAATTATAAAATTAAGAAAACTATAAATAATGTGTGTTATATAAAATGAATAGCCCAGAAACCCCGTTGTCTTTTGGTCCCAAAACCGACTTTTTACAAACGGACTCCGAATTCGATGAAACCACCTTAATTAGAATATTATTTTATGAACTTTAATGGTGAGTAGAGTGAAATTGGAGTTCGTATGAGAAAGTTATGATGTTCGGATGTTGAGATTTTGACAATTTACAGGCTGGGTCTCTTGGCATATATACATGGTAATATTTTTAACTTATTTTTTTATTTTTATTTACATTTTTAGAAATAATTAGGAAAAGAGTTTGGTGAAAAATATGTACAAAATGAATTAATTAAAAACCTTTGAAGTTTTGTATTTATTTTATAATTAATGGGAAGTGTATGTAGTGTGTATTAATTTATTTTTCGGTTTTCTTCCCTTATCTCCCCCTACTTTTTGGTTTATCGACCAATCCATGCTGACTTGGTCTCGAGGGTTAGGCTATAAATATACCTTACAGTTATATTTATCCAATCTGCATTTTCTTTGTTCTTTTCTTATTCTTTATTTATTTACATGGTTTTGAGGATTAAAAGTGAGTTTTTATTCATGAAAGATGATTTCTTAAAAGATGGAAATTAATGAATATTTACATGCATTTGTTAAGGGTTTTAAGACAAAATGCGATAGAAAAGTTAATGAATCATGGATTCATCAGCAATCCTGTTGAAGTCCTGAATAAAACGTTGGTAGAAACCGACATGCCCAAGAAAAGACCGCAACTGCCAGAGGTTAGACGTTGGATTGAGTTTCCTAATGATATCCACCTTGGCCAGATCAACCTCCATGCCCCTGTTGGAGATGATATGACCAAGCACCATCCCTTGCGTTACCATGAAGTGGCTCTTCTCCCAAGATAGAACAATATGGACCTCGATACATTGTTGAAGCACACAGTCTAGGCAGTCAAGACAAGCATCAAACCCATCACCGTAGATCGATAAGTCATCCATTAAGACATCTAAGCAATCACCCACCATGTCCGAGAAAATGGACAACATGCACCTTTGCAATGTCGTTAAGGCATTACTGTTGGACATGCGAGCCCACTGCGAGCCATTATGCAATAAATGTTATTGCATATATCATTCCCTAATCTGAAATGAAGAATACATAAATTGCATAATAGATCCCTTAATACAATTTGGGTTATGTACCATGGCCATATTAATGATCATACAGCTGTTGATTCAATTATTGAATTATAGAGGCTTAGATGAAAATCTAATGAGTTAGATTGAGGACACATCAAGCACCGTCAAATGATTATTAAGAGATGATCTCCAGTCTGAGTAGGAGATGGCAATCCTTTCTCAGTTAGGTTGATATCTGACCGAACTGTTGATTCAGGTCCTCTGCATAGGAATAGAGATTCAGAGGTGTCAGATTAGTTAGGACAAAGAGTAGATTTAACGAGATCGAGATAACCAAAGTCCTATATCGTATGCGGTCATGATATAGGCACGCATCCTCTTACCAGAGACAGACGAGTTACTATATGTCTGAGTATGTACATTTGGCAGACCAATAGGTTGATGACCTAACCAAGGTCGATACACCGGTGCGCTGGTGTGCATATACGGGCATATGAGTAATACGATCTCTCAAAGGGATCATACAGGTTCACTACTGAATAGGAAGACACGATCTCACTCATGAGATATTGGGAAGAATCAAATTCTGTGCGCACGGTCGTCTCCCTATGGAAGTTTGACTGAATTTGTAGGTTTCATATATACTTTTAGAAAGTAAATGATTAAGACCTATGCATGATATATGCTTTTCGAAAGTATATGATCGATACCAACTCCCAATGATCAAAATGAGAAACTTATTGATAAAACCCTAAAGTAGACAGTATAAAGTTGATCTAATACTTCGGGTTTATTCTGAGTCTTCCAGTATGCAGGATGTACATGTATTGGGAATACCTGAGGGTGATGTGATCATAAACGATTGTATAACCATGCCGCTTCCATTTCTAGGGAGTGATGAAATGGGTCTGGATTTTAGTGACTCCTCTCAGTAGAGAAGTAATCTGATTTTAGTCCAAATATTGGACATTGATCTGAATGTGACTCAGATTCAATGAGAAGATTAGATTTGCGGTCTTGATTTAATCAAGCATCTATGGGAGGCCCGAGATCTGGATTTGAGATGTAATCTCAATATCCAAGTCACTATATGTGGAACAATACAATCATCCTGTCCTTATCTCCATGTATTCGCGGAGATAGCGCATTATCCTTGAAAGAGTTCGGGATAATTTCATTGTTAATATTTGTATCCAAGCATTGAGTAAATTGGTAATTAAATGTGATTTATTTATCATGATTAATATGAATTTGATTCATATTATAAAGAGAGTTATATTAGATAATTAAATGTGATTTGATTATCGAAGATATGAATAATATGAATGTGATTCATATTATTTTAAAATAAGAGAATAGAGATCCAAGAGGACTAAATGTTATTTAATTATCATGGATATGAATAATGTGGATAGCAATATCTGTAATAGTCAAATATATTATAAATGTGATTTAGAATATATACGAGTGAGCTATTAGTAATTTACATTTGTTAATTAAATGTTAATGTGAATTGGATTCACATTGAACATTAAATTGAAAATGTAATTTACATTTTGTTTTGTGTTGTGAATATGATTCACAAATTTGTAATGGCAAGATTGCAATGTTTACAAAAGAAATTGGATTTATTTTTATGAAATAATTTGCAATAAAAGTTGTTGCAAATATTAGAGAGAATCATGAGATAATGTAATCTCATGTAATAGGAGAGAGGCATCCACCTTCCATATAGGAAGAGTGGACGGCCATAATTCCCATAAGGAATGTGGTGGTCATCCACCCTCCTTATGGAAGGAGGCTTGCCTCCTTCCTATTTCTCTAATGGAGATTGATTTGATATAAATAAAATTATATTCAATATATATTTGATTTTATTAAATTAATTGTTGTTGGTTTTTACCAACACAAATCTTGACCATTAAAAGAAACACAATCAATGAGAGCCATTGGATTTGTGTTGTCCATGGATTGAGATCCATGGATCCCAGAATATTATAAAAGGAGAGGCACCCCTTTGCTCTTCTTTACACATAAGAGAACAAAAGTCACTCACTCTCTCTCTCTTTCTCTCTACACGCCCACTCTCTCTCTCCCTCTCATGGCCATCCACCATGGATGCCCTAGAGAGGTTCTCCATCTCCACAGCGTCGTCGTTATGCTGCCCGATCGTCTACTCGTGGATCTCCGTCTCCTTCAGCGCACCTCTCTCATGAAGAAGACATCGGATCTCGTGTGTCGAGATCAGGAGATCCACCACTTGGATCATCAACATGGATTGCGAGAAGCACGCGATTCATCCTCGCGCTCGCAAGCGTCTCCTCCGTCGGATTGGACTTGAGACAGGAGGCCTCTTCATTTAGAGACTCGATCGCAACCACGCTTCAAGAGGTAATCCTATTACGTGTTTGTGATTTAGATGAAACGATCCGAGAAGTGTTCTTGGGTCATGTAGTTTCGTCGCATGATTTTTTTTAAAATTCCGTTTCATAGAACAACTAGTGCGACTAGTCGTTCATCATCGTATTCGATACGACGCTCACACTTCTGTGATGCGCTTGAGGATCTAACCATATCCTCCAAGTGGTATCAGAGCCTTAGGTCGAAGGTTTTGAATACGAACAATGAAACCGAAGGCGACTTGGGTTCGTTAGGGTTGCGAAAGTTTTATCGCATTTCATTTTTGCATCTCTGTTTAGTGTAAATTTTTGGCCCGGTTTAAATTGTTTAAACACAAAAATAATACTTGGATTTTTTCCCCATTAAATAAGAAAACCATAGGATCTTAGTTCACATAATTTGGATTCCGTTTGCTCTGGATATGGTCATTTTAATGAACATGTATTCAATGTTACGGGAACTGCGAATCTTAACGTAATTAAGGAGTTAATTACTGTTTAGAGACACCTCGAAATGCATGCAAATCACATAGGTTATGTTATAAATCAAGTTATCAAACTATGAAAACTTACTTTGCTTAATTTGGATTTAAATTGATTGAGATGTGCTAATTTTAGTAAGTAGGGGTCACTACTGAAATTACTTTCCTAATCAAGAACCATGTAATTGTCAATTAGTGAAATTAATTAATTATTTCATGAAATAATTATGGAAAATATTTTAGAAATATTGGATGATGATTATTTCCTTAATTGACTTGGCCTCAACCAATAATTGATTAGATTTGATCTAGATCAAAATTGGAAACACTATCATCAAACTCCATGCTTGAATAGGATTGAGAATTTGTCTATCAAATTTCCTTATAATAAAAATTGTTTTGATTATTACTATATGGCATAATTTTGATTGTAGAACCGATGATCATCTCAAGTACAAAGTGATTGACTCGGCATTATTTATTCCCGAGGCGGATATGGTGTCTAGTCGTGGATCGCTGGGGTAGCGGGTTGCACCGGATGTGGTCCGTCCCACTCCCACCAGTACTGGCCATGACAACGGGTAGGGAACAAATGATGCCTGAGAGATCATGATGTATTTTTCTAATTATTAAAATTCGAATTAATATGTATTTTGAGATAATAGATTATATTCAAGTAAAATCAAGTTTGTTGATTGAATTGGATTGAAAATTTATTTAATATGATTAAGTTAATTATATCCAATTAAGAACACTCTATTATGAATAGAGTTATTATTTCCCTTGGAAGAATTAATTATGTGAATATGATTCATGATAATTAATTAGAATTTGAATATGATATGGAGGATCACATAAGTGACATCCATGGTCTCCGTCAAGGCGAAGGGTTCTGTCGCCATATATTGTATGTAGGAGACGCATGTCCGAAGTGACAACTCCTGCATATGATCTATTTGGATTGGGCTTGTTGCTTCTCGAAGGAGTAAGGACGTATGCATAGTGACCCCAATATCGGGTCCTCATATTATTGGGGTGATATTGGATTGCGCATAGCGAGTTGTATTCCTGTTGACGGTTGGTTCAATTAATGTTGGGTCAACATCACCTTAGGGGTGGTGGGCCCCGGTGTTAAAGACCAAATTGGGAGATGCAAGTTGGACTTGCACGGCGGAATGTGTTCCCTCTTCTTTTTATCCGAGTTACAGGTTCTCATATTATTGGGATGTAACAAAGTTAAGGAAGGAGATCCCAGATCTTGCTTGAGATATAATGGTAAGTATACCTCTTACATTGAAAGTGATTATGGAAATGAACTTTCATTGTTGACATGGCAAGACAACTTTGATATAAAAATTCCTAAATCAAAGTAAAAATATATATTTAAATATATTTATGCAAATTTCTTATTTCAGATAACCCTTCATTAAACCCACTCAATATTATACTCAATATTTCAGATAACCCTTCATTAAACCCACTCAATATTATACTCAATAATAACCAGTAAAATATCATGGATTGTACCTATGATCCAGATATTGTACTTGCAATAGGACACATAATGTATGTGGTTGCAATGTGCAAGTTTCCTCATAATAATGAGAGATGATAATTAAATGGACAATAGGACTAAAACCCTAGGGTTTGCATGTCTCTATAAGTCTTGATCTCATCGAATGTACTTATGAAGTAACATGTCGATAGTGATCGTAATTATCAAATAATTCTTATAAAATCTAAGAAGATTTTCTAGCATACATATGTGCTCTCGACATATAATCATGAATGGCATGGTTCTCTGTATTATGCAGAATGGTGGCCCTATAGGAGATGATGTATTCAAATTGTTTGAGTACCTACCTGAACCTAAGTTTTAAGAGTTTAAATGGATGTAGATATGATGAGTGTCATCATTCTACTATCTATACTCTAGTCATTCATGAAGCTTCATAATATTCATATTGCATGAATTGAATGAAGCATGTTGAAATACTCTTATTTTGAAATTTTTGATTTTAACATAAGAGATCCTTTGTCTTGAGCAATGGTTGCTTACAGAAAAAGGGAGCGCAGTGGAAGCATGGGTTGGACCCAAGTAAGAAGTAAAGTCAAAGAGTTGACTGTACTTTTGTGACTTCCATATGACATCCAAAGAGTTGGATGAATGCCAATATTGCAATAAGTTGATGTGTTGATAGTATGACTATCAAATCTATCTAGAATCTTTAGAGAAGGAATCAGATAGTACATCAGAATAATCTACATATAATCATTGAAATTGACTTACTTATTTGATAAGATAAAGTCTACTAATTGTATCTCAATCTTCTAATAACACTTACAATTGGTTGCATATGTGTTACAATATTAGAAATTTGATCTTAAGGTTTAATGGTCATCCATGTTGGAATTGATGCAATTGTTGCAACAATTTCCACCGGATGAATCTACTTCATATTTTCAGTGGGAGAGCCCTTAGTCTTAGAGAATGTCTCTATGACCTAGATATTAGAATACACTCATTGTTTATTTCTAAATGTTGGGAATAAACATGAAATCTGGAATAGACCTATCATAACGAGTTATGGTGGAGATATTTCAGATAGTAATCTAACATCTAGTGGACTACATTAAATTAGAAAATTAATGAATGGTTCATTAGGATTTCTAGCAACTGAAAACTAAACCTTTAAAGATCAATAGGAGGATATTGATCATTTTACAATTATCAAGCATCATGTTTTGGACGTATGTCTATTGATGAGATCAACGGACAAGTAAGAGATGAAACATTAGAATGTCTAAAATTTCAAAACTTGCATACTTATGAATATTGTATTCAAAGTAAAAATGTCCAATGCATCTTTCTTTTGGAATGGTGTAAGAAGTTATGGTATTCAAGATCTCATACATATTGATGTATGTGAACCATCTATATCAGAATAAACATTATGATATCTATTAATGATTATTTGTGATATGAGATTTCTTCTCTTAACATAGAAAACTTTGAAATGTTCAAAGATTTCACAATTTTGGTTTGTAACCAAAGTTTGAAGGAAGATTAAATGAATTTGATCTAACCAAGGTAGCTTGTACCTATTAGATGAATTCAAGGAATACCTTATGGAGGTGTGAATATAATTCCTATCTCAATCCTCCTAATGAACCTTAACTCAATCGAGTTGTAGGGAGATACAATTGATCATGTGTGACATGATTTGATCAATGATTAATCTTAGCATAATTATCTCTTAGTTTCCAGGTATATATATAAATGTGGTAGATACTACATTATATATATTCTTAATAAGGTTCCATGTGATTAAGCTGGAATCTGGCACTAGAGAGTGCTACTTCATTAGGAAAATAAAGGATCGTATTGGATACCTACTTTATGACCTTGAAATTCTTAAAGGATCTCATCTCTGAGAGTGTGATTCTTAGAGGATGACTCTCTTAAGAATCAAGATGAAAATGAAGTAAAGGAACTCATTTAATCTTGAGATGATAATAAGGCTCCTGGAATCGGAAACTAAAAATACAATTAAAAATGAAACACTAATACCTCTTAAAATAAGTTTGAAGATGGATTCCATGTGTCAATTGAATCTGACAATGATCTAACTTCATATGATGAAGCTTCTAAAGATCATGACATATAAAAATGGATGTTAGCAATAAAAGTCTAAAGTAGATTTCATATACATGTTTTGTATATGGACACTCGAGGATCCACCTATAAGGGTCAGACCCATTAAGGTGTAAATGGATCTTCAAGAGAAAGAGGGAACCTGATGAGAAGGTAGAGACCTTCAAAAGCACGGTTCGTAGCCATGAGCTACACACCTAAGAGAAGACATCGCTTGTGATGAGATTTGCTCTCTAGTGACCTTGCTTTAACCCATCAGAATATTGCTAACTATAGCTACACAACTTGACTATGACATCTTCATGATGTGAGTCAAGATTGCATTCAACTATGAATACCTCTCTGAGGATATTCATATGAAGTAGTCCCAGGGCTTCATGGTTGAGGAAAGCAAAGTGTGCAAGCTAAATAACTCCATCTTTGGACTCAAATGAGCTTCTTGTAGTTGGAACATAAGATTTGATGAAATTATAAATGTTATGATTTCAGATAAAATCTTGATGAACCATGTGAATCTTAGTGGGAGTGCCATTGTGTTCATCATGCTAAATGTAGATATCCTAATCATTTGGAATGATACAAGGATAATAATAAGTGTTTCATAATTTGGTTGTTCCATATCTTGAGATATGATCTCAAGGATACCTCTTAGATCTTAATTCTGTCATTCAGAACAAAGAAAAGAGGGTATTGGGATCGTCACATTAGTAGTACACCTTGGACTTATTTCATTTTCTGGAAAATTCCAAGAAAGGATTCTTTCCCTTAAGATATGGTACCGACCTATCTGAAGGATATCACCTCAAAGAGTTGAGGAAGTGAATGCTAGAACTGCTTGCACTTGTGCATCAGTTATGAGAAGCTGAATGTATGCTAGATGTGTACAAGAACCAGATGTCTACCATGCAGTGGGAGTAGTAAACTGTTACTAATCCTACTGTGGAGATAAAACACTTGATTGCAGTAATAATAATTATAATATCTTTAAAGATGATGAAACTTAGAGATAATGATCTCAAAGTCTTATCTTCAAAAGTTTAAGACCATGTAGACAGTGATCTATAAGGGTCTTAACTGTAGATACCTTAGGAGATAGAGATATCTAAGAATAAAGATATTCTAATAAGGATTATGGGCATACTAGTCGTAATAATTATCGAGCTATAGTGTCAAGAACACTATAACAAAATTGAGTATTGGTTGCATAAGATGCAACATTCGCATTGGATGCTAGCACTGTTACTAGGGGATATGCAAGTGCCGTAAAAGGACTTGACGTAGTTTCTTGGGAACAGAGTGACTGATCAGCTTACCTAGCTATTTTCTAAATAGCCTATGATTGTCACATGAGTGTGGGTTTAAATAATTAGCCTATTAATGGCTCTTTGGGCTAGTAGGAGATTGTTGTACATGCGAGCCCACGATGAGCCATTATACAATAAATGTTATTGCAAATATCATTACATAATATGAAATGAAGAGTACATAATTTGCATAATAAGTCCCTTGGTACAATTAGGGTTATGTACCATGGCCATCTTAATGATCATACAGCTGTTGATTCAATTATTAAATCATAGAAGCTGGTGCTTAGATGAATATCTAATGAGTTAGATTGAGGACACATCAAGCACCGTCAAATGATTATTAAGAGATGATCTCCAGCCTGAGTAGGAGATGTCAATCCTTTCTCAGTTAGGCTGATATCTGACCGACCTCTTGATCCAGGTCCTCAGCATAGGAATAGAGATTCGGCGGTGTCAGATTAGTTAGGTCAAAGAGTTGATTTATCGAGATCGAGATAACCAACTTCCTATATCGTATGCTGTCATGTTATAGGCACGCATCCTCTGACTGGAGAGAGATGAGTTACTATATGTCTGAGTATGTACAATTGGTAGAACAATAGGTTGATGACCTAACAAAGGTCTATACACCGGCGCGCTGGTCTGCATATAAAGGCATATGAGTAATACGATCTCTCAAAGGGATCATACAGGTTCACTACTGAACCGAAAGACACGAGCTCACTCATGAGATATTGGGAAGAATCAAATTCCATGCGTACGGTCGTCTCGCTTTGGAAGCTTGACTGAATTTGTAGGTTTGATATATACTTTTGGAAAGTATATGATCAAGACCTAGGTATGATATATGCTTTTGGAATGTATATCATCGATACCAACTCCCAATGATCAAAATGAAAAACTTACTGATAAAACCCTGAAGTAGACAGTATAAAGTTGATCTAATACTTCGGGTTTGTTCTGAGTCTTCCAGTATGCAGGATGTACATGTATTGGGAATACCTGAGGGTGATGCGATAATAAACGATTGTATAACCATGACGCTTCCATTCCTAGGGAGTGATGAAACAGGTCTGGATTTTAGTGACACCTCTCAGTAGAGAAGTAATCTATTCTTAGTCAAAATATTGGACATTGATCTGAATATGATTCAGATTCAATGAGAAGATTAGATTTGCGATCTTGATTTAATCAAGCATCTATGGGAGGCCTGAGATCTGGATTTGCGATGTAATCTCAATATCCAAGTCACTATACGTGGAACGATACAATCGCCCTGTCCTTATCTCCAAGTATTCGTGGAGAAAGCGCATTATCCTTGAAAGAGTTTGGGATAATTTCACTGTTGATATGTGTATCCAAGCATTGAGTAAATTGGTAATTAAATGTGATTTAATTATCATGATTAATATGAATTTGATTCATATTATAAAGAGAGTTATATTAGATAATTAAATGTGATTTTATTATCGAAAATATGAATAATATGAATGTGATTCATATTATTTGAAAATAAGAGAATAGAGATCCAAGATGACCAAATGTGATTTAATTATCATGGATATGAATAATGTGGATAGCAATATCCATATTAGTCATATATATTATAAATCTGATTTATAATATATAAGAGAGAGCTATTTGCAATTTACATTTGTTAGTTAAATGTTAATGTTAATTGGATTCACATTGAACATTAAATTGAAAATGTAATTTACATTTTATTTTGGGTTGTGAATATGATTCTCAAATTTATAATGGCAAGATTGCAATGTTCACAAAATAAATTGGATTTATTTTTGTGAAATAGTTTGCAATAAAAATTATTGCAAATATTAGAGAGAATCATGAGATAATGTAATCTCATGTAATAGGAGAGAGGCATCCACCTTCCATATAGGAAGAGTGGACGACCACAATTCCCATAAGGAATGTGATGGCCGTCCACCCTCCTTATGGAAGGAGGCTTGCCTCCTTCCTATTTCTCTAATGGAGATTGATTTGATATAAATCAAATTATATTCAATATATATTTGATTTTATTAAATTAATTGTTGTTGGTTTTTACCAACAAAAATCTTGAC
Source organism: Ottelia alismoides (assembly GCA_037367405.1). NCBI lineage: Eukaryota > Viridiplantae > Streptophyta > Magnoliopsida > Alismatales > Hydrocharitaceae > Ottelia > Ottelia alismoides. The sequence goes on along the minus strand of JAZKJV010008492.1, from coordinate 330,247 downwards.
CATTAAAAGAAACACAATCAATGAGAGCCATTGGGTTTGTGTTGTCCATGGATTGAGATCCACGGATCCCAAAATATTATAAAAGGAGAGGCACCCCTTTGCTCTTCTTTACACATAAGAGAACACAAGTCTCTCTCTCTTTCTCTCTACACGCCCACTCTCTCTCTTCCTCTCATGGGCGTCCACCATGGATGGCCTAGAGAGGTTCTCCATCGCCGCAGCGTCGTCGTTATGCTGCCTGATCGTTTGCTCGTGGATCTCCATCTCCTTCGGTGCACCTCGCTCGTGAAGAAGACGTCGGATCTCGTGTGTCCAGATCAGGAGATCCACCGCTTGGATCATCAACATGGATTGCCAGAAGCACGCGATTCATCTCCGCGCTCGCAAGCGTCTCCTCCGTCAGATCGGACTTGAGACAGGAGGTCTCTTCGTTTAGAGCCTCGATCGCAACCACGCTTCAAGAGGTAATCCTATTACTTGTTTGTGGTTTAGACGAAACGTTCCGAGAAGTGTTCTTGGGTCATGTGGTTTCGTCGCATGAAAATTTAATTAAATTCCGCTGCATAGAACAACTAGTGCGATTAGTCGTTCATCGTCGTATTCGATACTACGCTCACGCTTCCATGATGCGCTTGAGGATTCAACCATATCCTTCAATTACATAGACCAATGGGCATCCGTCTGAAAGTATAAGTCTCAAATGGACAGGTGAATGTTGTTTTGTCCTAATTTTCGGGCGCTTTGACCACCTGATTGTAGCAGGAGTACCTGTCAAGGAAGCAGTAATGACTCTTCCTATCTAGCCTCTCAAAAATCTGATCAATAAAAGGCAACGGGAAATGATCCTTCTTGGTGGCAGGATTTAGTCTTCTGTAGTCCACACAGATCCTCCATGAGGTGGGTACCCGGGTAGTGATCTCCTCTCCAGACTCACTCACAACTGTAGTGATGCCCGTCTTCTTGGGCACCACATGAAATGGATTAACCCGTTTGGAGTTGGAGATGTGGTAGATAAAATCAACGCTCTACCATTTGGATATTTATTTCATGACCGCTTCTCAGAGATTTGGGTTCATCCATCGTTGGAACTCACGCGATTGGTTAGCATCCTCTTCGAGATAGATATGGTGGGAGCACATGGACGAACTTATCCACTGGAGATCAGCTACATTCCATCCCATCCCCTTGCATGTTCCTTTCAAGAACCTCCATTAAATAATATTCTTGCTCTCCGGTCAAACTCCTGAGATAATGACAAGGTACATCTCATGCTCTCCTGCAAGGAATCTATACTTCATCGACTGTGTCAAAGGCTTCAACTTTGGGCAACTGGGAGCTGGCAAATCTGGGTTCTGGAATGTCTGAGAGAATGCAAGCAGATCTGAATGTGAGAACTCTCGCTGCTCATGAGAATATGGTGAAGACGACCCTGCTGGTGTGTTTGCAATCGGTGCTGGCTCGGTCTCCACTGTAGTTGCTGGCTCTGTAGGAATCAGACTAGGCAAATAATCATCAAAAATCATCCCAATCTATGTCTAAATCCGAGGGATCTGAATCAGAATCACAAGATACATAATTTGCTTCACTATCCTGAACGTGGTCGTCATCCTCGAATGTGTCCTCGGCCAAGAGTGTGCTCTCCGAACTCTCATTTGCTGGAAGTTGTAACTTTTGTAGTATCTGAAGGTGAGAGAAGAGCTTGTGAAATGAGGTCAGACCAAACAACTTCATCATCAGTGATCACAAAATCACACTCATGGTGGACTTCTTGCTCTACCTCTGTCATTTGCCTCTGCATCACTGGACTGTTCTGAGCAAGTTGAATCTCGCGCTCTGGTCTCATCGATCGTCTCTATTTGTAAACTCTAGCCTTCGACGCGAAAGTACACCTTCCCGCTATCATGGTCGAATACTGCCTTGGCTGTGGTTATGGGGTATCTGTCACATACTCAAGGATCTCCATGTCTAACACAACAAAGTCCACGGGGAATTTCAGGCCCTGAATTGTGACGACCACGTCCTTCAACAACCCCTTCGACCTCTTGACAAATCGATCAGCAAACTGAAGGACTGTCCTGCTCTGTCTAAGAGGGCCAAACTCGAGTCGGTCGAGTAAGGATGCTGAAAGGAAGTTGATAGAAGAGCCATTGTCTAATAGAGTCTTATCAAACCACTGCTCATGAATGTGGCATCTAACATAAGATGTGCATGCATCTGGCCTCTTGGCTGGCAAACGGTTCTGAATTGCGAAGCATGTGGCACGAGTGAGCACATGGATCTCAACGTGATGGTTCCTTCTCTTCCTGCGAATAGTGGTCTTCTCTCTCATGTTCTTATGGAAGAGAGGGATGTGCTCAAGTGCCTCTCGTAGAGTCAGATGAATCTGAAATATGTTTATCATCTGTTGTTGATCTCTAACTTCTGGGTCTTTTTATGATTTTCTTTGTTATTCCCCTTTGCCAAGCAGAGTGCTCGAGGGAAAGGGATGGCTGGGCCCTCCTCAGATAGAGGGCTAGGAATAGGTTCCTGCTGCTGTGAAGGAATGGAGCCCATACAAGGATCAACATGCAACATAGATGGACTAGAAGTAGCTGAAGAAATCTTTCCTGTATTAATTTTTTGGTCATTTTTATATTGTCCGGAGATACAAAAACAGGAGGTAACACAACTCGCATAGAAACGGTGGCATCAGCACCACCTACGAAATCAATATTTGTGGCATCAACACCACGCTCTGGCTCAGCATCAACTGGAATGGTGGCATCGTGCCACTGACTGCTTATTGAGAAATGATGGCCTCAGTATCGTTAACTGGTTCATCTTCCTTGGTGGATTCAGCACCACCGTCATCAACATCATCAAGAGCGGCATCACCACCGCTATCCTCCTCATCTAGCACTCCTGTATCATCATGTGGTCGTCGCTCAGACCAGGCACCGTCGGTTAGCATCCTACTGCTCCTAAGTGACACAAAATCAACATCAAATGTGTATGAAGAAATATCACCATATGACTCACTAGGAGTGGTGGTATTTGTGAACTGTACCTGCTCAGACTTCCTCTTGAGGTTGTTCGCATTGGGATCAATCTGAGTGGGTATGGCAGCCTTGCCCTTTATGATCTCCAATCAACTCCTGCCTGAACTCGTCCATCTCCCGCCTGAAAGATGCCTGTTGGTCTAAGAGAAGGCGGGATAGGTCATCAAGGGCTCAGTTCTCAGAGGCTAGCCCATGAGAACTGGATGGGTTGCCTCGCTGAAAATGAGGCCGGCTCTAGAATTGGTGAGGGGGTGGCTGAGTGAACTATCGAGGCTACTAATGCTGCCTCCACTGTTGTCCCTGATAGTAGGGATGAGGACCCGACTGGTAATGTTGTGTTGGCTAGGAGTATTGGGGCTGCTACTACAGCTGCTGACTGAACTGTCCACCCTGAGCTGGAGGATGCTGCTGGGACAAGGTGCCTTCGGTAGAGCACCTGAATCTTAGATGATCTCGGTGAATCCTAGGCTACTGCCGGCCATATTAAATCCCGTTGACTTCCATCATCGGGTCCTGCTCGTAAGGGGAGGTGGGAGGAAGAGTCAGTGGTTGATCCCGCTGGTACACCACCATCTGAGTGTCCAGAGATGGTTGTGGCTGAGAATACTAGGGCAATTGCTAAACCGGCTCTGCCTGGATGTTGCGAACATGGTGGTACCGGGAAGGTGGTTGGAAAGAGTTGTTGTTGCTGTGATCAGCCTGTGACCTAAGACGGTGCCGAGAAGCTGTATGTGCCTTCTGGAGACACAAGATCTGGGTCTTCAAGTCTCTGAGAGTCTGTGCCAACAGGTCGATCTGGGTCTTGCCCTGGCACTGCTTCTTCTTGATAATCTCTATGTGATCCAACTTCTTGCTAATGATACCCATGTCAACTGCCGACGACTCTGCCTGTGCTGTTGCTGAAGTGGATGGACCTGCATCAACCTGTGCTATCCTCTGATAGGAGACATCCTGTGGATGGGTCTTCCCATGTGTGTAGGCTCAGGTCTGGGACATCACTGTGTAGTTTTCAACCATATCCTCATAGATGGCCTAGACCTAGTCCTCATCCTTGGCAAAGTAGGACCCTCCACATGAGGCATTGACATGCCCCTACAACTTTGGTGTCAGCCCACAAAAGAAACTCTGCGCTTAGTTGGGCTTGTAAATCTCATGGTGTGGACACCAGTCGATGAGCTCGCAAAATCGATCCCATGCCTCATGGAACTGCTCATGGGGGATCATCGTGAAGTTGTTGATCAGAGCTCTTGCTGCATTGGTCCAGTCGAGAGGATAGTACTTGTTCAAGTACTAAGTCCAGAGCTGCTCCCAAGTGATAACGTATCTCCCTAAATACTTCAGCCAGTAGGCTACTCCGTCGATAGCGAAGAAGGGAAATGCAAACATTTTGATGGTGTCCTCATCCATAAATTTGTCGTAGACTGTGCTGCAGATCATATCGAATTCTCGCAAATGTAGATGCGGCTCCTTGGTGGCTAGACTATGGAACTTGGGCAGTAATTGAATCATCTGAGGGCTGATCTTGAAGTCGCCCAGAATCTCAGGGAGCTAGAGACAAAGCTGGGTGAGGGTAGCACCGCAGTTGTGCAACTGCCTCATTGGTCGTGGCTGTCTAACTGGCTCTGGCTGATCCACCATGTGTCCATCTTCTCCTCCTCTAGGTGTTAGGATGTCTCCACCGCCTGGTTGTTGCGGCTCCTCTCTGTCGGCTCGCATCTGTGCTAACTCACGATGCACCTAAACCATAAATGCTCCCTGGTCTCTAATATACCCCTGCATCATCTCCATGGAGTATAGGAGTGTATTGTTGATGGCGCCCTGATATAGAACATAGGTAGAACCTTGGGGCTACTTATTGGTACGTTTGTTGGTACTAGTGTTCTCGTCGGTATCTGCAAAGGCAAAAGACACCAACTAAGGTGTTATTAAGTGAACATAAATTTGTGATGGCCTCTGCTAGGGCACCTCAGGACCGGTGGGAGATGGGTGGTCGATGGGGAATAAGGTGGTAGCGAACTCAGGTTCGGAGAGCAGGTCTAGGCTCTCCCAAACTGCGCTAGATGAATGGGTAGGAGCACTCGAGAGTGGTGCTGCCAAAGGTAGCCTAAGCGATCTCCTGCCCATCATAGTGACGTAGGGATGAAATGCAGATGAGATCTGTAAAGCAAACAAGATCAGCAGTCAAACCCCCAATTCACCTACTCAACATGAGAGCTGATGATCGTAAAGGTTCGATTGTTATCATGTCAAATTTATTTTAGGTTATCAATCAGGCTCGCAGAGCGATTAAGGGAGATGGTAGGAACACGATGCTCCCAAGATACTGGCCCAATCCCAAAGCTAAATCTTTCCCATCTAGTATGAATTTCAGACCGTTTATCGGCTATGCGATAAATTTAATCTGTTAAGGGCGTCGCGGTCCGCTTTACCGGCTACTGGAGAGATCCTCACTGGAGAACGACTAACCCCAAAACTAGTAGTCTAACATAAGTTCAGGTGTGGCTCGAGCCTAGTGTGCGGGTCACTCTCTTCCTTAAGTAAATTAACCAATGAGGGGGTGACTCTCCCCAAGACAAATATTTTTAAGTGAGGTGGGTTTTAGGGTCAAGTTTGCTTAAACAATCCCAATTTTATGATTTCACTTTTTTTTATGTATTTTTCAAATAAAAGAAATGCTTAATGAATTTTTCAATCTCCTGATTTATTTTAAGTCCGAAAATATGGGGAGAAATCGAAAAAACTGATGTACGATCAAACACAATGATGCATGTAAAGTAAGAGCCTCCAACACTCTACATGAAGGATGATCTGTGCATAAACTAAAAGATGGAATTAAAACTAATCTAAATGATGCATAGAGAAAACAACCTTAGACGAGCAATTTCCAATGATCATGAAGAACGTTGGTTAACTGATCAGAGAGAGAGAGAGATCGATGTTCGATCTTGGATGTCGATCGGTGTCCGCCACAACAGATTTTACACGCATTGTATACGACCTCTAGTGGCACGTGACCTCTCACTCAATCAGGCTAACCTTTTATTATGTATTTTTAATAAGGTCCAATTACGCTCTATAGGTGCAAGCAATCTATTTGGGATTGAGCCTTAAGTTATTTACATCACAATCATGAAAAATCCAAAGTCCGGGGTCAAATTCTTCGAGAATCAAATAGAAAAAAGGTGATCAAAATAAAACTGCAAAAAACTCAGTGAGGTCCCCCAAGCACACCGGTGCTCGGCAAAACATACCCCGAAATAAGAGTCAAATCCGACAAGTCCAAGGTCCAGATTATAACAATAATAATAAATGTGCTAAAAATAAAACTATCTAATCTACTTTAAAGGATATAACTATCTCCAGCTCCTCCTCAGGTACGGGTCTCCTCCAAAATGTCCTCGGGCGATTCCTCTCATGAAAATTGAAACAGAGAGAGCGTCAAACAACAATCATAACAACTAGAGAAAAAAATAAACAAAAATGCTGAAAAAGCGACTACTAAGTCGTGTTCCCCTGCAACGACGCCATTCTGATGAGCTGCCCGAACGACACGAGTTAGGAAATAAAAACAAATGGTCATTGCGACCCCGATCACAAGGTCACAGCTCAACAAGAAATAGAGAACCACTCAAATCAAGCAATCAAAGCACAAAAACAATGTCAACGGTCTCTGTTATTTATTTAACCTGGTATAGATAACAGGGTCGAACTCAAGGAGCACGAGAAATCCTTTGAAGTAGTCAAAATTAGACAAGGAAATGAATTTTTTTATTATATTTTAATTTTTCAATGTTTTTGGATTTTTAATTAATAAGCAAAAATAAATAAGAAAACTATGCACACAATCAACACTTTTCAATTTTTATTTAAACCTAAAAGGCTCAAAAATTAAGAATAAAATATTTTTATGTTTTTTAAATCTTCAAGTGTTTTTTGTAATTTTCAGGTTTTTTCTAATTTTTATGGGATTTTATAAAAATAAAAAAAATAGCTAAATAGGGAAACATTGCACATCCATAACAAAATGACAAATTAAAAATACATAAAGTGTCCTAATGTCCCAAAGGGCAATTTTATGAGAAAATAGATAAAAAGTGGAACAAACATGAACTAAAATTATATTTTTTTTGTTTTTTCTAGAATTTTTAATGATTTATTAAGTTTTTTAGTGTTTTAAGATTTTTAGAGGTTTTATGATGATTTTGAAAGAAAAACTGATACTTGAAGTAAAGCATACACAAACAAACAAACACTATTTTTTTATTTTTAGCACATTTTTTATAATTTTTATGTAGTTTTGTAGAATAGACACAATGCTTTTTATAGGTTTTTTATTTTTAGAAAATAAAAGACACAATAAAATTAATACCAAAAATCACAACAAATATTACATGTTAGTAGGAGCTGACAGTAATATTTATGTAATTTTTGGATTTAATTTTATAATTATTTAATTAAAAACAAGACACATAGTTAACATGGACCTCGTCGTAATTACAAGAAAGTTCACATGCCAAATACTAACACGGGTAAGAAATTTAGGGCCAATAGTGCAAAATGTCTAATTAAAAAATGCAAATGCTGAATAACCCATGCACAGGGGAAAATATAAATGTAAATATAAGATAACTTCTATTCAAAACATAATAGTAACAAGCTCAGGGTATATCACGCAAATACACCAGATACGCACGTGCGACGGCACACGAGTTCACAGATGGAGGACTAAAATGCAAATACAGAAAACTACGAGGTTATGTCTGCAAAATGTCTACCCTTACAACTTTATTTAGTGGACTAACTAACAAAGCATAAAAGTACGGGATAAAAGATGCAAACTACCATGAGGCACGTGAGTATATCACACGGGGGCTCTGACGTCTCTGATCGCCCCCCCTGCAAAAAGATCTGATGGCAGGAGGACTATCGGGGATGTACGGATGTGATGCTCTGCTACAATACAGATCTAGTGGCTCTGAAAAGGTGAAGACGTGCGGTGAAGATCTATCCCCTTCTCTGATCGATTGTTCGATATTAAGCATGGGCGTACGACCTAGATCAAATCTGGGAGGTGACCCTCCTCATCGACGGTGGAAAGAAGATTTGGAATAACTCGTTGGGGATGGACTTCAACAAAAGAAGGATCGAGATTCAACCTTCCAATGGAGGATAGAAAGAGTCCAACACAGTCGTAGGAGTGGTCTGTGTCTGGTAGGAAATTCCGATGGAGGAACCATTGGTTAGGTGTGCTGAATGAGGTAGCTCCGCCTGCAACTGCTCTGTCTAAGCAGCTGAGCGTCCAAAAGAGGCTCCTATCGTACGAGGGTACATGCAAATAAATGATTGGACTCGGGGCTATGCTCTGGACCATGTTATTGTAGTTGGAGATGAAAGAAGCGCGGTGAATGGGAATCGATCTCCTACGAGGATGGTAGAAGGAGATCTTGGCCTTAATCTCAACCACAGGGCTGAGTCTAAAGATGATTAGGATGCAGTGCAAGATGGGGTGTTCATCGAGGGGTCGATCGATACGAGTGTGATGGAGAGATGAGGTTCCGACCGGGTGGTCGGAGCAAATGAACTACGACGGAGCGGAATGGATGAATCGAGGGAACAAACGAAATGTGAAGAATAAGATGGTCACCTGAGGCTTTGAACGTGTTCCTGGGCTTCTCTGGTAGCTGGTAAAAAGTTGTAAAAAAATAAAAAATGTTTATTATTTTTCAAAGAATCATTTTGTGATTTTTAATTATTTTTATGAAAAATAAATTAGTGTATATATAATCTATAGTATTATATACTTGTATAATAAACCTGTGTATTATGTACTATATTTTTTATTTTATTATTTTACACAAGTACCCTAATTTTATATTTTATTTATTTTCAACATAATTTCAGAATACAAAATAACTTTTATTCTATTTTTATGAGTTATTTATAGGTATATAATAAACAGTGAATGTGAGGTATATACATGTGTTTTATAAAATGAAAGGGGAATTCAATCTTTATTTAATTTTTCTGATTTTTATTTTATTTCTAGAAATATATAAAAGGAGGTAAAAATAATGATTTAGTTTTATTTGCCAAAATAATTGTTTATATACTTAGGTAATATGTACATCACAAAGTAGACCCTATCTCTCTCCACTTATTTTATTTTGTGGTCAGGACAAGGATTGACCTTCTCTTGGGGTTTAGGTCACTATGTATTTATTCTAAATAACTCCTTCCTTTTTATTTTCCTTTATTGTTTTATTTTTGCACAAATACATCTAATTTTGCAATATTAACAAATGCGTGCTAAATGCCATGTTATGTATTTAAAGATATGTACATGTTGTTTTGCCAAGATAAATAACTAAAATAATATAATAAAGAGTGAGAATCAGAGATTCATCACTCCTCCGCCACGAGCTCCGCAACACGCCAATGCAGGTCAGGTAAGCCCTCTTTTCCCTGTCTTTTCATTCGTTAACATAGTAGTAACTTAATCCCGATCTTCTTTATTTGATTCGTGCCTTAAATCCGTGAAACCCCCCAAAAGAGTTTCACCGAAGCACGGAGATCTAGCCATCGATTCCATCGATTCTAACCTCGCTCCATCTTCCAATCACCTTCATCATCTATGCCTCTCACTTCTCTACGTTTTGACACACACTAGTCACCTCGAACCACCTAGATCGAGTTTCTAGAGCTCCAAATCCATCGCCACATCAGATTTCTCCTGCCATATGCGCTATGCCTCAATTCCCCCCTTTGACTGGTCGAGACACTTTGCCCTCGACCCAGTGTCTTATCTGTGCAGGTCTCGAGCTAATAGGATCCCATCTGGGCTCAAATCAAAGCGGGCCAAGGGTTTTCAAGTCACGTTACTTCTCTGATCTCCCCATCCTCTGGTGAGGCATCGACCTGTCTACGACTACTTGAAGCTATGGACCTCCTCTGGGATCATACTGATCATCTTGTCAGTGAAGGAGACCTACTATATGAGGTGCCTTAACGGATTTAAGTAGCTCTGTCTCATGTTCTATCTAGTTCGTGCAAGTACCCTCGCCACAGTTAGATCTAGAGCGCCTGCCAATCGCAACAAATGTTGTCCGATCAGGGCTCACATCGACCATTTGATCCTCTCCTGGATCTAATCTAAATCGTAGCTATCAAACCGTCATCACACGACGTGGATGAGTTGGGTATCCTAGTGATGATTTGGAGCCATCCAATCATACATGAGAGGGTAATTTTGCCATATACCCTCCCTATTTTATATTTTATTTCTAGTACTTAAACATTTGTCTGTAGCTTAAATATTTTTGTAAAATTTGCATTTTACCCCTTATATTATCATTATTCGCATTTATGTCAAATCCACGCCACCTCACGTGCTTGTGTGTGTGAGGGGACTGGATATCTTGCAACTAAGCCCTTGGGTTTTTTATATTTCATTTTAGTCCTAATTTTTGGATCAGTAGTGTAATATTTTCTGGGACAATTCCATCTGGTCCCTAGATTTGCATTAAACTAGAAATATACCCCTATGAGAATAAAATATCGAATATTTAGAAAAAAATGCAGATTTTGCCCTAAATTTCTTTGTGGTGTTCAAATCATTACGTAAACTCTAATTATTTACTTAAATACCCCTTTCTAGTATGTATTTTCTTTTTGTAGATTTTTTTTGTGAAAAAACTGCTTCAGACCTCTAAAAAATCTTAGAAAATTGTCATAAATACCTAGCATATATATCACATATAATTTTGATAAGGTATTTAAGCCTTATTTTCTATTTATTAAGAATAAAAAAAGAGCTTTTATTCCCTATTTGACTATTAAAATTACAAAAAAATTTAAAGTTTTTTTAATTACAAAATTTAGATTTTGTTAATTATAGTATTTTGAGCCTACAGACAAAAATCACCAAAAATAGAAACAGAGAAGAACTAAAAATTAAAAAGCACCAAAATCGTCATAATAATTATAAAAAGTTTTGAACTTTACAAAAATATTTGTTTCTATATCTGAAATTTTTTATTGTATTAATTATATATTAATAATAATTTTGGAAAATTTTGAATCTTTTAGCTATTTCTAATTTCCAAAATAATTCGCCCTATTTACTCAAGATCTTGTTTTGCTTTATTAATTCAAGTGGTCGAATCACCTACTTGAATCAGCCTGACTTAGTGGCATCCCTATCTGGGCTGACTGGTTCTCAATTAAAAATACAAATGAATAGTATAAATTTTTAAAAAAATATCAAAAACAAAGAAAAATTTTAAAAACCAAAAATACTTTATATGATTTTTAAATATGTATTGCTATATTTATATATATAAAAACTATCTAAACTTATATATATATACTTTTATTATTATTAATTATTATAAAAAAATAAAATCCAGAAAATATAAAAAGAAAATATATGCTATAAAATTTAAAGTCTTAAAAAATATAAGAAGAAAAATTCAAAACATTTAAATAATAAGAAATCCATAAAAATTAAAAAATATCTGAAAATACCCAAAATCATTTATTGTCTTCTTTTAGCCAATTTTGATTCTCTATACCCGTTCTCTATGTGTTCGACCCCTAATATACATACCCACTATACATTTTATTGTAGGGTACAAATAAAATGTTACCCCTTGCTTGATTTCTTTATTACTTGTGCGGGTTAATTGTTGATTGACCTCATGTTTAGTGAGTGGTAACCTCAACAACATTGTATCTTCACATTTCCGTGAGGATATTATTTTATACCTTTGCTAAACTCGAGTCATCAAATGGCGCCATTGCCAGGGATCAATGCGTAGGATAAAATTTTGGGTCATTTTTACTTTAATATGTTTCTTTGCTTATTTTCTCTTTCATTTGATATGATTGTTCATTTTGGGAATATTTGCCTCTTCTATTGTTCTAGTTAGGGACTTCGATACATGATGATCGACTAGGTGGTAGAGGGTACCTGAGCCGAGGAAACCTGGTCCTTCTGCTTGTGGACTAAGGGGAGAGAGCAAGAGAGAGTGAGAGAAGAATATATCACAGGACTTTCATTTTAAAATTTGGTGAGAGAGAGTCATTTATTTTTGCTTCATTAAATTTGTAATAATACATGTATTTGGACTCTTTTACATTCATTTCCAATTTCTGATTGATTATTAACATGGGGGCTCATTGATTTTTTTTCGTGATTTTCATCGCTTTTATTTTCTTTATTACTATGTTTTGAGTTTTCCACATTTGTTTTATTTCTTTTTTGTCACTGAATCCTTAAGTCTAGGTAAACTTTCTCAATAGCTAGGTCCACATCCATAAGGAAATTCATGTTCCTATAGATTACAATGCGATTGGACTTATCTCAAAATTAATTGTTTCAACTTAGAGTGATCATCGAGCACCAAGAGAGGCACCGAAAATTTCCAGCAGGACCCGTTATGGCGGGCACCGAGACTATCTCTAAAACCAAACTTTTGGATGGTCATTCTCGTGTTTGATATTCAGTTCTTCATGCTAATATCACTTCATGTTCTTAGGGAGATTTCATCATTGCATTTGCATATAGATAAGGTTTACAAATCTTTGTCTTGCATCGAACATGGAGAGAGATGTGGATCACTATGAGTCTTCTATCTAAACATTCACCATCATTTTCGACTTGCATTGCATTTCTGCCTTCTCCCTCTGATTTTGACAATCTAGGCAAAAAGAAAAAACCAACAAAAACGTTAGGCACTTGCATTGAATCTACTCAAGCAGGTGATAACACAAATAAGAAAAGGACTACTAAAAATACTTGACCTAAATAAAATTGATTAATTTGATTCACTACATTGGTTAAGAAAAGCCCTCATTATTTTCAAGTACTATTGAGGAATGAGGTGTCCTTCCCCAATGAAAGAGCGCTATCGTAAGGTTTAGAGCCAAAAACCAATCATGGCAACTGCCTTGGCGTACACATGGATTTCTGAAGTACCAGCGCTGCTATCATATGTGGGCGAGTAAGACTTGGTCAATGATAGTGTTATCGCCTTGCGTAGAACACCGACCATTTCTGAAGTATTTGAGCTTAGGCCACTTCTTCATGGGGGTATTTATCTCATCGTCCCACATTCGAGTAGGCTCATGATCACTCATGGGTGATTCGGTTATCGTGTTGACCCGAAGTATTTTCTTTGCCACTATCGACTTCCTTAGTCTTATTCTTTGGCTGAGTAGGAAATCTAGGTCCGGACACAAGGACCTCAAAAAGTACAAAATATCGATAATAAAGGATGAGGACAAGTACAAGATACTTTTCTGATAGAACTCTCACTCCTACAGTATTAGCGCTTAAGGACTTGTTCAATGATGATTACATGAAAAATCAATATAAAACATATAAAGATAATTACGAACCTTCACGGATTCATGGGTCGAGTTGGTGAATCAAATGTATTGTGGTTTGATTGATTAGTTTTGTTAAAGTCAAGACCAAAAATATCGTGCCTTTGCTTTATTTTTCACTTTGTCTGTTTTCTTTTCCTCTTCGACCCCCGCTTCCTTTGAACCGTATACTATTTTACACTCCTTTTATTTCTTTTTCATCCCCATATCTTTCATCCATTATCTATCTCCTTTTGACCCTCTCATATGTCATCCCAAAGATGGTTTAGTCGGGACTCTGCTAACACCTACATAGATTCCGTGTCGCCGACATCTCTAATAATTTTGGGTGACCTTCAGGAAACTAGTTCGGATCTTGCAAACTTATCCTTGGACTGCACGATCCTCTATTCTTTTAATACTTGCCCTTCTCCAACAAATCCATTATTCGGATAGACTTGCAGCCCGAGCCAACTCTTCCTCTACAAATAAACCAGGATTACTCTTATCTCAGAACGAACCCCTTGTGGATGGAGATCAATTTCAATAAATATAACGTGTTCCATTCACAACCATCTAGGATTAACCTAATCCTAGGCTTATCTCAGCATTTGGTGCTCAGACAGAGACTGATCATGGTTTATTCAACCATGTGGATAAAGAACTTGATCAAGATTCAGAACTATAGGTAGAACCAGAATTGGCTCCCACTGGAAGAGTAAAGGGACCACAACTCCAACATGTCGAGCAGCTAGAACAGGGGGATGGGCAATATACAACTTAGAATTACCATCAACAACCATCTCCTCGCAACAATTCAAGAAAATCACCAACAGTTGATGAACTAAGGATTAGCCTAGGTCTCCTTTCAAGAAATGCTGAACAACTTGAGGAGGATGGTCGATGTGAGAGATGCCAAAAGAGAGGATGATTTAAATAGAGAAGATGAGATTAACATAGGAGATGCAGAGGACAACTTATCACTAGATGGCCCCTACCATGGGGAAGGAGAGGCAAGACCACCATAGCCAAAGCCCTTGCTAAAGCAAACATACAACCCTGGGGAAGGCCATGTCACTGAGTGGATTCAGATTCCACCAATCCATGCCCACTTTGAGATGAAGCCGCAATTTTTTCTTTGCCCCCGTCCTTCTACGAGAACACAACACAAGAGTCATACATCCATATGCAACAATTTATCTGTGCAACCACACATTACCCCAATATTTCTCTGGGGGTGGTTAAGATGATTACCTTAACATTTAGCCTCCAAGACAAGGCCCATTATTGGGTGAATCATCTGGGGAAGGTAGTAATGACATGGGAGGAACTGAAGTATGCATTTTATTTCAAGTTTTATCCTCTCGGTCAATTGAATCATTTGTGTGCCCACATCTCTAGCTTCATCTAGCAACCCCACAAGATGATTTATAAAGCATGTGGAAGATTTAGAGATTCATAGGAGAAGTGTCCCCACCATGAAATCCCGAAGATCAGTCTGGTTCAACACTTTTACGGTGGTGTGCCACTCGAAAGTCAAAGATTGGTTGATGTTTCATGTGGTGGCAAGCACTTTAACAAGTATGAGTATGTGGTATGGGAGATTATTTAGGAGATGGTTGAAGGAGAGGCCGCTCAATCCTCATCACATGCTTAGCTGAAGGTGCCCACAACCAACCGCAAACCAGTCAATATGGTAGCTCATGCAGAAGACAAGGACGAGAGCTCCAACCTAAGCATCATAGGAAGCCACTTGTCAAAAGTAATCGAGAAAAGGTCGAAAAACTTGCTATCATTGAGAAGAAAACTAGGGTTTACAAAATCTTGATCAAATTTCCATACAACTAGAGGTGCTTGTCAAGACCATCAGCGACTGCAACTCTGTGTTCGCTACCACCGAGACTCATGCTGAGCAGAAGGAGCACACACCTATACAACCTCCTCTGTCGAGTCATCCGCCATCTCAGACTATCCAACACGTATACTATGTGCAGGCCCCCGAACAACAGTCACCCCAGATGCAGAATCAGATGGTATTGTACCAACCAAAGCCCAGCTAGTAAACCATGAGCAGTTATGTCTGCCCCCACCACTAATGTAAGAAATAAATGGTTTGTGGGACAACGAGCAACAACTGACCCATCCTCAAGGACAATCTTTCGTTCAGAACTAGGCCAACTAGCCATACCACCAGCAACATAAGGGAGGAAGGAACTTCCAATGCTACCAATCCCATTACCAACAACCTCCGCAGCATGGCAACAATTGGAGGCAGGTATATCAGCAACCGAGCTACCAACAACTGCATGTTGGACATGCGAGCCCATGACGAGCCATTACATAATAAATGTTATCGCAAATATCATTCCCTGATCTGAAATGATGAATAACTAATTTTCATAATAGGTCCCTGAATACAATTAGAGTAATTCACCATGGCCATCTTAATTATCATACAATTGTTGATTCAATTGTTGAATCATAGAGGCTGGTCCTTGGATGAATATCTAAAGTGTTAGATTAAGGACTCATCAAGCACCATCAAATGATTGTTAAGAGAGGATCTCCAGCCTGAGAAGGAGATGTCAATCCTTTCTCTAAAGGTTGATGTCTAACCGACCTCTTGATGCAGGTCCTTTGCATATGAATAGAGACTCGGAGGTGTTAGATTAGTTGGGTCAAAGAGTTGACTTAATGAGATCGAGATAACCAAAGCCCTATGTCGTATGCTGTCACGATATAGGCATGCATCTCTGATCAGAGACAAATGTGTTACTATATATATGAGTATATATATTTTGCAAACTAATAGGTTGATGACCTAACCAAGTTCTATACACCGACACACTGGTGTCCATATAAGGGCATATGAGTAATACGATCTCTCAAATGGATCTTACATGTTCATTTACTAAATAGGAAGACATGATCTCACTCATGAGATATTGGGGAGAATCAAATTCCGTATACGGTCATCTCACTTTGGAAGCTTGACTGAATTTGTAGGTTTGATATATACTTTTGGAAACTATATAAAAATATCTAGTTATGATATATGCCTTTGGAATGTATATGATCGATACAGACTCCCAATGATCGAATGAGAAACTTACTGATAAAATCCTGAAGTAGACAATGTAAAATTGATATAATACTTCGGGTTTACTCTAGTTCTTCCAGTATGCAGGATGTACAGGTATTAGGAATACTTGAGGGTGATGTGAAAATAAACGATTGTATAACCATGACACTTCCATTCCGAGGGAGTGATGAAACATGTCTGGATTTTAGTGACTCCTCTCAGTAGAAAAGTGTTCTGATCTTGGTATAAATGTTAGAAATTTATCTGAATGTGATTCAGATGCTATAAAGAGATTAGATTTGTGGTCTTGATTTAATCATGCATCTATGGGAGTCCGCAAGATCTGGATTTGATATGGATCTCAATATCCAAGTAACTATATGTGGAACAATACAATCACACTATCCTTATCTCCAAGTATCCACAGAGAAAGCGCATTATCCTTGAAAGAATTCATGGATAATTTCACTGTTGATATATGTATACGAGAATTGAGAAAGATGGAAAACTAAATGTGATTTAATTATCATGAATAATATGAATTTGATTTATATTATAAGGAGAGTTATTTGAGATAATTAAATGTCATTTAGTTTTCAAAGTTGTGAATAATGTGAATGGGATTCATATTATTTGAGCACAAGAGAATGGAGATCTAAGATGATTAAATTTGATTTAATTTTCACGGATATGAATATCGTGGATAGCATTATCCAATTATTCATATATATTATAAAATGTGATTTATTATATATTATAGAGAGACTATTGTGATTTATATTTGTTAATTAATTATTGATGTGATTTGGATTCACATTGGATGATTAATTGAAAATATAATTTACATTTTGTTTTGGGATGTGAATGTGATTCATAATTTTCCAATAATATGATTGAAATATTCACAATATAATTATGAATATTTTTTTATGAAATAATCAACAACAAATGTTGTTGTAAATCTTGGAGATATCATGAGGTAATGAGATCTTATGAGATAATGAGATCTCATGAGATAATTAACCCATTCCACCTTAAGATGGTGGATGGCCACCAACATCCATTGGGATTGAGTGGCCGTCCCCCCCTTTAGAGAATATGATCAATCTTCTCATTATCTCCAAGATTGATTAATTAATTTGATTTTAAATTATTAGAAAATATGAATGCGGAAGCAGAATGATGAACAAAGCATAGACTAGAAAGATAAAACATGGAACTCCAATATTTTTACATAGAATCCTACTCCCAAAGGAGCGGGATAAAACCACGGGAGAACGCCTCAAAGGGCTGATAGTCTGGTACTTTTTTAATCTGTATACAAGGAATGTGGGGGTCTATATATAGCCCCCACAAAGTCTCCTCATCTCCAAAATGGTAGATGTAGGACTAAACTCTATATTGGTAAATGGATCCTGGAGAGATCCATTTACCCATCTCTCATATAAGAGACGCATAACCAAATACTCCAACACTCCCCCTCAAGCTGGAGCATGCAATGCTCAACTTGAACAAATGGAAAGAAAACTCAACTCATGCTACAAGAAACTACTAACAATATCAACTCAATGCGCACAACTATCATCTAATGTCAAGGATGTTGCTTCTCATACTGTACAGGTGAGGTGGAAAACCATGCTGGAGTGTGAGGCAACTGAATCTCCTCGTTGGAGAGAATGCGTTATGTATTGCACCTGTCAAAGTCACTACAACTGAAGATGAGTCTCCACCTGGAGAACTTTGGCTCGCCACAACATGTGGACAACTGCTCCATCTCTGAAAAGGGATGAATTGAAAAGGCCATGGAGTGCAATCCTTGTCGGAGTCCACGGTCGCTGGAGAATGGAATCTGAAGAAGTCTCCTTGTCAAGAAATTCGATCTCTCCCATCTTGATCAAAGATTGGTACTCTACTCTGGAGTTCCTATGATACCACATGAAAACCCTTACCAACATGACATAGGGAATGGTCCTCTACCATGGAGTCCTTATGGCTCACATGAAAACTCTAGCGGAAAAATAAGAATGATGGGGACCACGATAAATGATGGCATACATTTGTACATCTGAAAAGATCGTATACATGTGTGTGTCTGAAACTGAAGACTCGAAAATATCTGACGTCGAGTCTGAATATCTGATCATTGTAGAGTCTGAACAATCCGACTGCTCTGGAGAATATGAATTTGAAGAAGACCTGTAACTCTACACAATACTCCCCCTTTCTCCCATACTTGTCTGAAAATAGTGGCATTCACAAAGTAGGGAGAAGACAATAAATCAACGATAAACCTGAACTTGTCGCTTTTCGTCAAATTTTTTTAATTAGCCACCTTGATTTTTTTAAGCTATTTCATATCTCTCCTTTTCTTTTTAACAAAAGACTCTTGACCCAATAGGGCCCTGATCTCTCTCCCATTTTTTATTTCCCTTTTTTTATAGTCCCACTTGGACCTTACAATGGTAGCATAATCTCAATTATTTTTTTAAGATAACGCTGGACACCCATCTAGGGTTCTCACGGGAGACTCTTTCCGAAGAATATATCTCTGTCGTTGTTGTTGATGGAGAACAAGATGGAGGTCCTGATACCATGGAGACGAGTGGCCACAGGAACGTCCACCTCAAGGGTTCTCTTTGCCTCCTTCGAAGGGAGATTGCAGATAGCGAGAGCAGCCGCCTGGAGATCCAAGGAGGCCACCGCAGGTAGTTGTCTAGGGTTGCGGGTAGAGGGATCACAGGAAACGTCATCATGAGTACTATAAGGCCAGAGATCTGGATCGCACTACCTGTGCATGATGACCGGAAGGGAGGTAGAGGTGGCGCTGGGGAAGCCACATGATCGAAGGGAAGAGGCCCGCACGTGCTGTCGGGGGGAGTATCGCATGGAGAGGGGGAGTATCGCCTGCGCATCGAGGAACTGCATCGCTCCTCCATCGATCAGAGCAGAGATGCAATGATCAGTGAAAGGATGTCGCCAAGGGGGACTTCGAGCAATGCACTGGAGAATCATCGAGGGCGTAGGGGATCGTCTGGATTTGCTGGATCCTCCTAGAGCGCCCTTGCACGGAGCTGCCTAGAGGGTGTGGACTAGCGATGCTAGGAGGAGAGCCTGGAGGTGTGAGGAGTGGCTCACGAGGGATGCTGCACATGGTGGGGGCTCGTGAGGAGCAACATTGCCGGTCATCAAAGGGCTTGGAGCGAGCGCGAGGAAGATCGCTAGGCTGCCATGTTGTTCTCATGTCGAGGTGGTGATGGGGCTATTAGAGTTTGATCTTGCATCGCCCTGAAGATGTCTATGTCTCCAAGATGATGGAGGATCTCTGTACGGTGGTTGGAGAAGAAGTAGGAGCACTATTGTGGGGCTCGGGGGTCCACAACCATATGCTTATAGGGCTCCGCCGCCATATGTGACTGGAGATGGGGATGCGGCTGGAAAACTTTGCAAATTTTAGGGTTCCTATTGGTTCCAACAGGAACCCAACTTTTCTCAAATCCAATGAAGAACATATCCCATTCTAATAATTGAATCTGGAGAGGAAAAAATCTAGAAGAAATCTCAAACATAAAAATTATGTCCTCCATAATCTAACCTGCTCTTATAAAATGTTAGAAAATACGAATCTGAAGCGAAATGATAAACAAAGCAAACACTAGAAAGATAAAACATGGAACACTAAGATTTTTACATGAAATCCTACTCCCTAAGGGACGGTATGAAACCACGGGAGAACCCCTGAGAGGGTTGATAATCTATTGCTTTTCTCATTTGAATTCAAGGGATGTGGGGGTCTATATATAGGCCCCACTGAGTCTCCACATCTCCAAACTGGTAGATGTAGGACTAAACTCTTGATGGGTAAATGGATCCTAGAGAGATCCATTTACCCATCTCTCATACGTGATACGCATACCCAAATACTCCAACAAAAATTAATTTATATTGATTTACAGATATATATTAATTTAAATTAAATCATTTATTATTGTATTTCTACAACGACATCATGGCCATTGAAAGAAACACAAATCAGTCTCCTATATATATTTTATATGTCCATGGATTGAGATCCATGGACTCCCAAAACCTTATATAAGAAGAGGCACCCCTTGCTCATCGAGAAACATAAAAATAATTACTCTCTCTCTCTACATGCAAAGTCCCTCTCCCTCTCTCTCATTGTAGACGTCCACCATAGGGCCGTAGAGAGAGTCGCCATCGCCACATCATCATTGTTGTGATGTCAGATTGTTTGCTTGTGGATCTCTGTCTCCTTTGGTGCACCTAGCTCATGAAGGAGACGTCGGATCTCATGCGACGAGATCAGGAGATTCATCGCTTGGATCATCAACATGGATTACGAGGAGCACGCATCTCATCAACGCGCTCGCCAGCGTCTGCTCTGTTGGATCGAACTTGAGACAAGATGTCTCTTCGTTTAGAGACTTGATCACAACCATGCTTCAAAAGGTAAACTTAATACTTGTTTGTGGTTTATAGGAAATGATCCGAGAAGTGTTCTTGGATAATGTGGTTTCATCGATTGAAAAATTTTTAATTTTGCTGCCTCGAGAGACTAGTGCGACTAGCTGCTCCTGATCGCATGCGTTGCGGTCCTCATGCTTCCATGATGTGCTTAAGGATCTTCCCATATCCTTAATGTGGTATCTGAGCCTTTTGTTGGAGATTTTGGATATGGTCCATAAACCTAAGATGACTTGGAAAATTTTTTATTGTGTGATGTTTCATCGCATTTCATTCACGAAATCCTATTTAATGAGTTTTTTACCCTGTTTAAAAGTATTTAAGCAGTTATTATCACTTTGATAATGATCCCCATTAAATAATGAAACCTTGGGATTTGAGTTAACGTGATTTGGAATTCGATTGCTCAAGTTATGATCATTTTAATGAACATGTAGCCATTGTTTTGGGGATGGTGAATCTTGACGTAATTAAAGAGTTAATTACGTTTTAAAAAGCCTAGAAATGCGTGAAAATCACTTGAATTATATTTTAAATCAAGTTAGCAAACTATAGAAACTTACTTTGCTTGATTTGTATATATATTGATTGAGATATGCTAATTTTAGTAAGTAGGGGACATTGTTCGAAATTACATACTTGATCATGAACCTTGTGATTATCATTTAATTAAATTAATGGAAATTAATGATTAATTTTTTGAAATAATTATTGATGAGTATTTGTGAAATATTTAAATATGATGATTATATCCTTGAGTGACATTGAACATAACCAAGACTTCATTAGATATGATATAGATCACAATTGTTACATGAACCTTCCAACAAACATTGATGCTTAAATAGGATTAGGGATTTGTTTAGCAAATCTCCTTATAATGTTAATAAAAAATGTTTTGATTATTATTATATGGTATAACTTCGATTGAAAGACTGATTATCATCTCACGTACAAAGTGATCAATTGGCATTATCCTGACCTGAGTCGGATATGGTGTCTAGTCGGGGAGCGTTGGGGTAGCAGGTTGCTCTTTGAGCGGTCTGTCCTACTCCCGTAGGAACTGGCCATGACAACGGGTAAAGAAGGGATAATGTTTGAAGCAATCATGATGCATTTTCATAATTATTAAAAGTCGAACTTTATGTATTTGAGATAATACCAAATTTCAAGTAATAATTAGGAATGTTTGTTGGATATTAATTGGATAATTAATTTAATGTGATTAGATTATTTGGAATCCAATTAAAATTAAAACACTTTATTATGAATACAGTTGTTATTTCCCTTGGAATAACCAATTATGTGAATATGATTCATAATAATTAATTAGAATTTGAATAAGATAATAAGGATCACATAAGTGACATCCATTGTCTCCCATCATGGCGAAGGGTGCTGTCGCCCAGGATTGTATGTAGGAGACATCTGTCTGATGTGACAGCTCTTGTATATAAGCGCATTTGGATCGGGCTCTTTGCTTCTCGAAAGAGTAAGGCCATATGCGTAGTGACCCCAATATCGTGTCCTCATATAATTGGGGTGATATAGGATTGCGCATATCAAGTTCTAATAATGTTGACGGTAGGTTCAATTAACGACGGGTCAACGCCACCTTAGGGGTAGTGGGCACAGTCGTTAAAGGCCGAATTGGGAATGCAAGCTGGACTTGCAAGGTAGAATTTGTTCACGCTTCTTTTTTTCCGAGTTATAGGTTTTCATATTATTGGGACGTGAAAAAGATAAGAAAGGAGATCTCAGATCTTGTTTGAGATATAATGGTAAGTATATCTCTTACAATGAAAGTGACTAAGGGAATGAACTTTCAGTGTTGACAAGTCAACACAACTTTGATATAAAAATTCCTAATTCAAAGTTATATATATTTATATATTTATGCAAATTTCTTATTTCAGATAATCCTCATTAAACCCACTAAATACTAGACTCAATATTAACAAGTAAAATATCATGAATTGGATTCATGATAAAGATATTGTATGTAGTTGAAATGTGCAAGTTTTCCTCATAAGAATGAGGAATGAAAATTAAATAGACAATAGGACTACAATCCTAGGGTTTGTATGTCGCTATAGTCTTGATTTATCATTGAATGTAGTTTGTAAGTGACTCATCGATGATGATCGAAATAGTCAAATGAACCTTATATTTTATCATGTTCTGACATGAATGTATGCTCTCGACATTCATGTTCTGACATACATATATGCTTTCGACATTCATGTTCTGGCATATATCTATGCTCTCGACATTGATGTTCTGGCATACATAGATGCTCTCGACATTTAATCATGAATGACATGGTTCACTGGATTATGCAGAATGATGGCTCTATAAGAGATGATGTACTCAATATGTTTGAGTTCCTGCATGAACTAAAGTCTAAAATAGTTAAGTTGTATGAAGTATGATGAGTGTTACCATTCAACTGTCTATACTCCAGTCATTCTTGAAGCTTAAAAATATTCACATTGTATGAATTAATTGAAGCTTGTATAGATGTTGAAATACTCTTATATTGAAATCTTTTGAATTAAACATAGGAGTTCCTTTCTCTTAAGCAATGGTTGTTCTTAGATGAAGGGAGCATAGTGGAAGCATGGGTTGGACCCAAGCAAGAAGGAAAGTCAAAGAGTTAATTGTACTTATGTAACTTTTATGTGACATCAAAAGATTTGGATTAATGCCAATACTGCAACAAGCTGATGTGTTGAGATTATGACTATCAAGACTGTCTAGGCCTCTTAGAGAAGGACTCAGATAGTGCATCAGAATAATCTACATATAATCAATTAAATTGACTTTCTTATTAGATAAGATCAAAGTCTCATAATTGTATCTTATTCTTCTAATAAAACTTGCAATTGGTTGCATATGTTTTTGACGACTAGAAAATTTAATCATAAGGTTTAATAGTCATCCAAATAGATATTGGTGCAACTGTTGCAACAATCTCTATTGGATAAATAGACCTCATATTTTCAGTGGGAAAGCCCTAAGTCTTAGAGAATGTCTCTATGACCTAGATTTTAGAATACACTCATTGTTTATTTCTAAATGTTGGGAATAAATATCAATTATGGAATAGACCTATTATAAAGAGTTATGATGTATATATTTCAGATAGTAATCTGACATCTGGAGGACTCTACCAAATTTGAAAATTAATGAATTCATTAACATTTCTAAAATTCAGAACTAAACCTTTTAAAATCAATAGGCGAATGAAGATCATTTGACAATTATCTAGAATCAAACCTTGGACATGTGGCTATTGATGAGATCAATACACTAGCAAGATAATGAACTTTAGGTTGTCTAAAGGTTCAAAACTTACATACTTACGAATATTGTAGTCAAAATTTAAAAATGTCCAATACACCCCTCTTTGGTAATGGTAAAAGATGTCAATGTATTTAAGATCTCATACATATTGATGTATGTGGATCATCTAGATCATAATAAACTTTAATGATATGTGATATCATTTGATGATTATTTGTGACATGAGATTTCTTCCCTTCACATTATAAAGCTTTGAAATGTTCAACGATTTCATAATTTTTATTTAGAACCAATGTTTGAAGGAAGATGAAATGAATTTGATCCAACCTAGGTAGCAAGTACCTATTAGATGAATTTAAAGAATACCTTATGGAGATATGATTATCATTCCTATCTCACTCCTCATGATGCACCTTAACTCAATAGAGTTGTAGGGAGATACAATTGTATCATGTGTGACATGATTTGATCAATGATGAATATTAGCATAATTACCGCTTAGTTTCCAAGTATATATGTAGTAGAGACTACAATATACAAGGTTCATTGCAAGTAAGCTGGAATTTAGCATTAGACAGTGCTACTTCATTAGGAAAATAAAGGATGGTATTAGATAGATACTTTATGACATTCACATTCTTAAAAGATCTCATCTCTAAGGATATGATTTTTAGAGGATGACTCTCTTGAGAATCAAGATGAAAATGAAGTGAAGGTACTCATATAATATTGAAAAGATATGACTGAAATCGGAAATTATAAGGATGATTAAAGATGAAACACTTATACCTCTTCAAATGAGTTTGAGGATGGATTCCATTTGCCAGTTAAGTCTGACAATGATCTTACTTCATGTGATGAAGCTTCTGAAGATCATGTCATGGAAAGATGGATGTTAGCAATAAAGTCTAAAGTAGACTTCATATATAAGTTTTGTATATGGACCCTCGAGTATCCACCTATATGGGTAAGACCCGTTAAGGTGTAAATGGATCTTCAAGAGAAAGAGGGAACCTAATGAGAAGGTAGATACCATCAAAGCACTGCTCATAGTCATGAGCTACACGCTGACGAAAAGACATCGCTTGCGATGAGACTTTCTCTCCAGTAACCACACTTAAACTCATTAGATTATTGATAACAATAGCTACAAAACATGACTTTGACATCTATAATATGCGAGTCAAGATTGCATTCCTCTATGAAAAAACTCTTCAAGGATATTCATATGAAGTAGCCCCAGGGCTTCATAGTTTAGGAAAGCAAGATGTGCAAGATGAAAAAAATCCATATGTGGAATTGAATAAGATTCTTGTAGTTGGAACATCAGATATGATGAAATTATAAATATTATGATTTCATATAAAATCTTGATGAACCGTGTGAAGCAAAGTGGGAGTGACATTGTATTCATCATGCTAAATGTAGATAATATCATAATCTTTTATAATGATATAAGGATAATAATAAGAATTTTATAGTCTGGCTATTCCATACTTTGAGATATGATTTCAAGGATACCACTTAGATCTTAGTTCGGAAGTTGTTCAGAAGCAAAGACAAGAGGGTATTGGTACTGTCACATTAGTGGTACATCTTGGACATGTTCTATTTTTTGGATAAATTCCAAGAAAGACTTCTTTCCCTTAAGATATGGTACTGACCTATTTAAAAAGATAGCACCTCAAAGAGTTGAGGATGTGAATACCAAAGCTACATGCCATAGTTCATCAACTTTGGGAAGCTCAATGTATGCTAGATATGGACAATAGTTAGATGTATGCCATGTAGTGGGAGCAGTAAGCTGTTACTAATCCTACTATGGAGATAAAACACTTGATTGTAGTAATAACAATATCTTCAAAGATTACAAGACTTTAGAGATAGTGATCTCAAAGTCTTATATTCAAGAAATTAAAACTTTATAGATAGACATCTATAAGGTCTTAACTGCGAACACCTTAGGAGAAAGAGATCTCCAAGAATAAGGGTATTCTAATAAGGATAATGGAAATACTAGTTGAGTTGCAGGGTCAAGGACACTATAACTTACAATATTGAGTATTGGTTGCATAATATGCAACATCGCATTTGATGTCAGCATTGTTACTAGGAGATATGCAAGTGTCGTAAAAGGACTCGACGCAGTCTCTCAGGAACGAAGTGATTGATCAGTTTACCTAGCCTATGATTGTGACATGAGTGTGGGTTTAAAGATTAGCCCGTTAATGGCTCTTTGGGCTAGTGGGAGATTGTTGGACATGCGAGCCCAAGATGAGCCATTATGTAATATGTGTTATTGTGAATATCATTCCATGATCTAAAATGACGAATAATTAATTTGCATAATAGGTCCCTTGGTACAATTAGGGTAATGTACCGCAACCATCTTAATGATCATAGAATTGTTTATTCAATTGTTGAATCATAGGGGCTGGTGCATGGAGGAATATCTAAAGAGTTAGATTAAGAACTCATCAAGAACCATCAAATGATTATTAAGAGAGGATTTCCAGCCTGAGAAGGAGATAGAAATCCTTATCCGACCTCTTGATGCATGTCCTCTGCATAGGAATAGAGATTCATAGGTGTTACATAAGTTAGGTCAAAGAGTTGACTTAACGAGATCGAGATAACTAAAGACCTTTGTTGTATGCTGTCACAATATAGGAATGCATCCTATGACTGGAGATAGATGTGTAACTATATGTCTAATTATGTACATTTGGCAGATCAATACAAGTTAATTTACTGAACCGAAAAGCATGAGTGCACTCATGAGACATTGTGAAGAATCAAATTCCATGCACGGTCAACTAGCTTTGGAAGCTTGACAGAATTTGTTGGTTTGATATATACTTTTGTAAAGTTTATCATCAATACCTAGGTATGATATATGATTTTCAAAAGTATATGATCGATACCAACTCCAAATGATTGAATGAGAAACTTAATGATAAATCCCTAAAGTAGACAATGTAAAATTGATCTAATACTTCGAGTTTACTCTCGGTCTTCCAGTATGCAGGATGTATAGGTATTAGGAATACCTGAGGGTGATGTGATCATATACCATTTTATAACCATGATGCTTCCATTCTGAGGTAGTGATGAAACAAGTCTGGATTTTAGTGACTCCTCAGAGCAGAGGAGTGTTATGATCTTGGTCCAAATGATGGACATTGATCTAAATGTGATTCAGATGCAATGAGAAGATTAGATTTGTGGTATTGATTTAATCAAGCATCTATGAGAGGTTCAAAAGATCTGGATTTGAGATGGATCTAGATATCCAAGTCAATATGCGTGGAACAATACAATTACCATGTCCGTATCTCCATGTATTTGTGGAGAAAGCGCATTATCCGTGAAAGAGTTCATGGATAACTTCATTGTACAGAGAATTGAGAAAGATGGATAATTAAATATGATTTAATTATGACGAATAATATGAATTTGATTCATATTATAAGGAGAGTTATACGAGATAATTAAATGTGATTTAGTTATAAAAGATGCGAATAATGTGAATGCGATTCATGATATTTGAGCACATGAGAATGGAGATCCAAGATGATTGAATGTGATTTAATTATCATGGATATGAATAATGTGGAAACACTATCCAATTATTCTTATATATTATAAATGTGATTTATAATATATTAGAGAGAGACTATTGTGATTTATAATTGTTAATTAATTGTTGATGTGAATTGGATTCCCATTGGATGGTTAACTGAAAATATAATATAAATTTTTTTTGGGATGTGAATGTGATACACATTTTTCCAATGGCATGATTGTAATATTCACAAGATAATTGTAAATTATTTTTTTAAAATAATTTACAACAAATGTTTTTGTAAATCTTGGAGATCTCACGAGATAATGAGATCTCTTGAGATAATTGACCAATTCCACCTTAAGAGGGTGGACGACCACTAACATCCATTGGGATGGAGTGGTCATCCTCCCTTTTAGTGGATAGGATCAATCTTCTCATTATCTCCAAGATTGATAATTAATTTGACTTGAAATTAATTTATATTTATTTATCGATATATATAAATTTAAATAAATTAATTATTGTTGTGTTTTTGCAAAAATATCATGGCAATTGAAAGAAACACAAATCAGTCTCATCAATTGAAAGAAACAAAAATCCTATATAAAAAGAGGCTCCCTTTTCTCTTAGAGAAATAATAAAATAATTGCTCTCCCTCTCTCTCTACATGTCAAGTTTCTCTCCCTCTCTCTCATTGTGGCCGTCCACCATAGATCCATAGAGAGAGTCGCCATCGCCGCATCATTGTTGTCATGCTGCCAAATTGTTTGCTCGTGGATCTTTGTCTCCTTCGGTGCTCCTCGCTCATGAAGAAGACATCGGATATCGTCTGACGAGATCAGGATTTTCACCACTTAGATCATCAACATGGATTGCGAGGAGCATGCGTCTCATCATCGCTCTCGCAAGCGTCTCCTCTGTTGGATCAGACTTGAGGCATGAGGTCTCTTCATTTAGAGACTCGATCGCAACCACGCTTCAAGAGGTAAACATAATATTTATTTGTGATTTAGATGAAACGATCCTAGAAGTGTTCTGGTACATGTGGTTTCATCGATTGAAAAATTTTAAATTCCGCTGCTCGAGCGACTAGTGCGACTAATCGCTGCCGATCGCATACGATGCGATCCTCACGCTTCTGTGATGGAGGATCTTCCCATATGCTTTACTGGAATATCCCCTGCTACAACTGACTGCTCCATATTGGAATTCATCTTCTTCTCTACAATACTAATAGTAATCTTCTCTCCCGCCTCCTCACCATTATTCTCAGGGATACTAGCATCAGTCTCCCCATCACTACCAAATTCAAGGGCATCATCAGGATGAATCTTCTGAGATTGCATCGGTGAACCCGACTCTTGGTTGTATGGAGCAACTCATGAAAAACATGGCTGAAATGAGCCAAAAGAGTGACGACCTGACGGCTGCCAAAATTATAATCGCAGCCCAAGTCGAGGCAAGTCCACCCAACTTTGGAAGTAACGAACAAGTAGCTTGCGTCGTTCTTCCCAATTTAGATGGAAATAATTTGTTTATATCTAATATTATTACCTTCGGTAGCAGTAGAACACTTCGACCATTGACTACTACGAAAGCAAAGCATATTGCATCTAAGGGAGAACCATCAGCCCGACCAGTAGAAGGATACAAAGACATTTTTGGAGGAGCACTATCCACAAGAAAATTTACAAAAAATAGAGAAAATACAAAAACACAAAAAGATAACAACAACAATAGACCTGGTGGAGACCAACTAGCCAATGAAGTTAAGCTTGCATTTTTTTGGTCCACAACATGTAGATGATTTTACACATCTTTGCCATCTACCTGTACACAATGATTTGTACGAAATTTTGAATGAAAAGGTTTTGGATTCCGTACATATTCCATTTCATGCAGCAATGAAATAGACCAACAAAATTTAAATATTAAAAAATGCTTTGTTTGATCTGTCAATTATTGAAATCATTCAAAACTTTGTCTTGAACATGCCATTGATGAAATCTATGGAGTGCATGACAGCAGTAAAGAAGAGAATTAAAGCGGTATGTACAACAAGGCACCAACCTCGGCGCCACAACTTCAGAAGCCAGAATGAGAAGAATGAAAAAAAATCCTCACCATAACAACCATCGACACCATCAATAATCTCCTTGATAAAAAGAAAGATAAGGGAGCGCCACTCTTCCTATGTAACATGTTCATTCAGAAGTTCAAGCGAACATTACTTGACAGCGGGTCTTCTGTCAATCTTATGCCAGCTTCTCTACTCATAGAATTCGAGATAGGGCAACTTCAACCAACCAATACGATTATGCAGTTTGCAGAAAATTTAGTCAAGTGCCCTAGGGGCATGTTGGAGAATGTGATCATTACTATTAAATGGATCCAATTCCATGTTCATTTTTCATACTAGACATGGATGTCTCCACACCTCTACTTTACACCCACATTATCCTTGGCCGATTGTTCCTCCGAACAACTGTGATAGTAGTGAACTATAGCACTGGAGAGATTACATTCAGCTCCAGCAACAACAAAGTGCAGATAGAAACCATACCAGAGCCAAAACTAGCAGAGGCTACATCTGAGATGAGTGTGCATGCACCGAATTGCTCTGAAGACTATCTTGCAGAGATTCAAGATACAAATCTATTCCTGGATGATAATGAGATCTACGAATTCGTTTTCCACGATGAAGGAGTGGAGGGAGCAATCGAATTCCCCTCTGTCGATGATGACAAGATCTTTGTTTGTGCACCATGTAGATTCCTTGTGGGTTCCCAGAGTCTCAAAGACCAAGAGCATAATATGGAGGAATTCTGCAATCACGAGGACATCATTAAAAAATTTAGTGAATCCTTGAATGAGAAAGCTAAACTACAACATGTGGACACTTATTTGATGAAAGAGCCAATACATGCAGTTATCGCCAAAGTCAACACTGAAGTAGCTCACAGTCCACTAGAGTTAAACCTCTGCCCTCCAACATGAAGTATGCCTTCCTTTCAGGAGAATCAAATATGTATCTGGTCATAATCAATGCTCATCTGACCGAAGATCGAGAATCTTGTCTGATGGAGATTCTTAAAAGAAAAAGCTAGTGGATATGCTGGAGGATATTGTATCTCCATGGGATCAATCTTTTCTTGTGCTCACATCACGTGTAACTTAAAGATGACAATAAGCCCTCTTGTGAATTCTAGAGAAGATTGAATCCAAACCTCCAGGAGGTTGTTATGAAGGAAATTCAGAAATGGTGTGATGCGGGATTCATATATCTCATCTCAGATAGTAAGGAGTGGTCATCCCCCCTTTTAGCATATAAGATCATTCTTCTCATTCTCTCAAAGATTGATAAATTAATTTGATTTGAAATTAATCTATATTGATTTATTGATATATTAATTTAATTTAAATTAATTATTGTCATGTTTCTGCAAAAACATCATGGCGATTGAAAGAAACACAAATCGGTCTCATGAATTGATTTTGTGTGTCCATGGATTGAGATCTGTGGACTCCCAAAACCCTATATAAGAAGAGGCTCCCCTTGCTCTTCGAGAAACATCAAAATAATTTCTCTCTCCCTCTCTCTCTCTACGCTCCTAGTCTCTCTCCCTCTCTCTCATTGTGGTCGTCCACCATAGAGCCATAGAGTGAGTCTCCATCGCCACAACATCGTCGTTATGTTGCTCGATTATTTACTCCTAGATCTTCATCTCATTCGGTGTGCCTCGCTTATGAAGAAGATGTCGGATCTCGTGTGACAAGCTCAGTAGACTCACTGCTTGTATCACCAACATGGACTGCGAGGATCACACATCTCATCATCGCACTCGCAAGTGTATCCTCTGTTGGATCAGACTTGAGACATGAGATCTCTTCGTTTAAAGAGTCGATCACAACAATGCTTCAAGATGTAAACCTAAAACTTGTTTGTGGTTTAGATGAAACGATCCAAGACGTGTTCTTAGATCATGGGGTTTCATCGATAAAATTTTTAAATTTCGCTGCCTCGAATGACTAATGAGACTAATAGCTCTTGATCGCATACAATGCGATCCTCACACTTCCATGATGGACTTATGGATCTTCTCATATCCTTCACCGCAATATACCCGCAACAATCAACTGCTTAATATCAGAATTCCCCTTCTTCTCAGCAATACCAACAATACTATTCTCGCCTGCCTCCTCACCGTTATTCTCCAGGATACTAGCATCAGTCTCCCCATCAGTAACAGAGTCAGAGGCCTCATCAGGATGAATCTTTTGAGATTGCATCTGTGAACCCGACTCTTGCTTGTATGGAGCAACTCATGAAAAACATGGCTGAGATGAGCCAAAAGATTGACGACAAAACGACTGCCAAAATTATCATCGGAGCCCAAGTCGAGGCCAGTCCGAACAACTTCCAATGAAAGGAGCAGGTAGCTAGCGACATTTTGCCAAATTCAGATGGAAGTGTTTTTTTGTATCTAACATTGTTTCCTTCGGGAGCAGTAGAACACTTCAGCCATCGGTTACTATGAAAGTAATGCATATTGCATCTAATGTCAAACCATTAGCCTAGCCAACAGCAGGAGCTGAAGACATTTTTGGAGGAGCACCATCGGCAGGAAAATTACAAAAAATTAAGAAAATACAAAAAAAAGAGAGCAGCAACACTAGACCTAGCGGAGACCAACCAGCCAACGAAACTGAGCCTACATTTTTTTGGTCCACCACATATAGATGACTTTACACATCTTTGCCATCTACCTGAACACAATATTTTAGATGAAATTTTTAATGAAAAAGTTTTGGATTCTGTAAATATTCTATTTCATGAAGCAATGAAAAAGACCAACAAAATTTAAAATTTTTAAAATGCATTTTCTGATTTGTCGATTATGGAAATCATTCAGAACTTTGTCATGAATTTGCCATTGATCGAATCCATGGAGTACATGCCAGCAATATGGAAGAGAATTAAAGAGGCATGTACAACAAGGCACTGACCTCGTCACCACAACTCTAGAAGCCAGAATGAGAAGGATGAAAAACATATCCTCACCATAACAACCGTCGATGCCATTAATCATCTCCCTGATAAAAATAAAGATAAGGCAGCACCACTCTTCCTGTGTAACGACTTCAATCAGATGTTCATACGAACACTACATGACAGCGGGTCTTATGTCAATCTTACGCCATATTATCTACTCACAAAATTTCGGATAGGACCGCTTCAACCAACCAATATGATTATGCAGTTCACAAAAAAAATAGTCAAGCAACCTAAGGGCGTGTTGGAGAATGTGATCGTCATTGTAAAAGGGATCCAATGGAGGTTCTTGAATGAAAACACTAGGCGATAGGCTAAAAGATATCACATCACCATGGGATCAATCCATCCTTGTGCTCACATCATATCTAAATTGAATATGACAATATACCCTCTTGCGAATTCTAGAGAAGACTAAATCCAAACCTCTGGGAGGTTGTTTTAAAGGAAATTCAGAATTGGTGTGATGCGGGATTCATATATCCCATCTAAGATAGCAAGTGGGTGAGTCCCTTGCATGTAGTGCCCAAGAAGTCTGGGATCACCATAGTTACAAATGATAAAGGAGATTATGACCAGAATGCCGACCTCATTGTGAGTTTGTGTTGATTACATATGTTTGAACCTCGCTACAAAGAAGTTCCACTTTCCATTGCCCTTCATTGACCATATTCTCGAATGAGTGGATGTGAAGGAATACTTTTGCTTCTTGGATGGCTATTCTTGATACAATCAAGTTGCAATCACATCAGAAGACAAAGAGAAAACTATGTTCACATGTCCATTTGGGGCATACGCTTTTTGACAAATGTCGTTCGGGCTGTGCAACGCCTCCGCTACATTCCAGCGATGTATGGTAGGAGTAATCGCCGACATGGTGGCTAGTTTTCTGATGGCATTCATGGACTATTTCTCGGTCTACAGAGATTCATTTGATCAATGTCTAGATCATTTAAACCGAGTTTTGCGGAGGTGATGTGAAGTGAACCTTGTGCTCTCATGGGAGAATAGAAAAATAATGGTGACATTGAGGATTGTGCCAGATCACATTGTAACAAAACATGTCATGGAATGAGATAGATTTTATTTTCGATAATCGTGTGCTTCAAGCCTTTACTTAATTGAAAGATCTAATCACTCAGGCCCTTGTACTGCAGCCACCAGATTATGAATTATTTTTTCTGAAATAATTTACAACAATTGATGTTGTAAATCATGGAGATATCATGTGATAATGAGATATCATGAGATAATGAGATCTCATTAGATAATTGACCCATTCCACCTTAAGAGGGTGGACGACCACCAACATCCATTGGGATTGAGTGGTCGTCCCCTGATGAATCTCCATTTCATCACCTTTATTCTATCATTTTGGCCTTAAAAACCCTAGCAAATGCATGTAAATAGCATTAATTTGCCCATAAAAGCATTCATTATTTGTTGCATTCATTGTACATAAAATAAGGTTTTTAATGCCAAAATATAGAATAAAGAGAAGAAAAGAAAAAGGAATAAAATACTGCAAATATTTTATGACCCGAACCCCGAGACCAAGGCCAGCATGGAATTCGTCGATAAGGAATAAAGTAGGGGGAGATAAGGGCCAACAGTACATAAATACCTCATTTATTTATTCATTTATTTATGCATTCTTGACGCCTATTTTGTATATAATTATTCATTCATCAAATAAAAAAACTTTGTACATGAAGTTGTAGATAATAATGTACATAAAATTACAAAATTGAGTTTGTGTAAAAATAATACTCAATGTACATTTTATACACAGAATAAAAAGCCAGAATCTCAACTTCACAGACCCATATCTTGCAAATAAAAACTCAAAATCCACCAAACTCACCTTTAATTGTATATAGCTTTCCAATAACTATTTTATAAAATTGGTTTCATAATTTTTGGAGTTTATATGTGAAAGTTAGGTTTTTGGCCCCTATTGTGCAACCTGCCTGATTAAAATATTCAAATTATTCATTGTTCATTATTTTCACAAAATTATATTTTTAGAATTTTGTAAATAGTGTATACAATACATGTACATATTTAAATTAAAAGAAAACTAAAAAGAATTTGTAAAATAAAACAAGTCTATAAGATACATAGACAAAATACCTATGCTATCCATATGTATATAAAAAAAGGGGATTTCATTATTCATCTATATTTTTAAAATAATGTAAATATTACATGTAACTCATTAAAAATACAAATCCAAAAAAAAACCAAGAAAATACATTAAATAAATAAAGTGTACATAATATATAGGTAAAATACCTATAAGTATACCTACATATACATATACCTATTTATTTAAATATGTAAATCAACTCATAAAAGTTAAACAAAAATACCCTCACACTCACAAAAATAAATTATAAATTTATAAAATAAAATAATAAAATAATAAAATAAAATAAACAACATAAAAATAAAATATACAAAATACATGTAAATACATGCATACATATATTATTAAAACAAAACCATAATAAAATACACCAAATAAATAAATAAAAATCATAAATAAATACTACATGAATTAATACACATTTTTCATTTTATATGAAAATTCTAATAAAATCAGTTATTATGATAAATAATTCATTTTAGAATAAGGTCCCCTATTTTGTCCTCTAGCGTCCGAGGTGGACCAATGGGGCGCCAGCCTTTGTTGATCTCTGGTCAACTGTCCCATTGGGACCTGACGCCTCTGAACCTTGCAGATCCCTTGACTCGCTGCCTTCACGAGATCTGTAGAGGGATCATCCATCTATCACGCATGCTTGTTGGATCGAGAAAACGATCATTGTACTCGCCGGAATACGCGGGCCAAGAAGGGCGGCCAGTCTGTCTATAAATAAGAGCCCTCGACCTCCTCCTCAAATTTGGCCAATTTCTATCCACCCAATA
This sequence comes from Ottelia alismoides, assembly GCA_037367405.1. Classification (NCBI taxonomy): domain Eukaryota; kingdom Viridiplantae; phylum Streptophyta; class Magnoliopsida; order Alismatales; family Hydrocharitaceae; genus Ottelia; species Ottelia alismoides. Next base: position 294,419 of record JAZKJV010008492.1, on the reverse strand, counting down.
GCCTCGATTCAGTTCCTGGGAGGTTCCTCGTGACAGGGGGAGCATTTCAGCAACGTGACGCGGCCGGAGGAGGGATCAATTTTGTTACAGCGGAGCTCCGGCGTCCGTCCTGCTCCCTGGTGGCCCCCAGGTATAAGAGCTGTTCTTTATTGCGTTTTAGGTACATTTAAGTTCCAGCATTTCATTCCAGTTCTTAGTGTAGCTTTTAGATCAGTAGAATAGCTTAAAATCGTCAAATCGAAGTTCGCCGGAGCTCTGCTCCGGCGACTTCTTCACTGTGATCCCCACTGGTTCCGACCACCATACACCCCTCACTTCGTTCCCCATCACATTCTCCATCTATCAGTCACTTTTATTCAACCAAGGACCTCCAGTCCTTGCGAATCGGAGCTCCACCTCCACCTATCGCCGGAGCTCCTCCGCCTCACCTCATCTTGCGCCCAAGATTCAAAATCCAGGGTCGAGGAGATAGCCCTCGTCCCCCTGGTTCTTCCTCTGCAGGTCAAACGATGCAACGAGTCCCTTTGGACTCGATTCGATCTAGGAAGAGGCTCCTGGAGGTCCCGACCTTCATCGACCTCGCCAGACCTCCTCGGATATCCAGGAGCCATGGCAAGACCATCAGCAGACGCGAGACGCTTCCAGCTACGATCCGAACACCTCAGGTGCGAGGGAGAAGCCCGGAGGAGCCCAAGCTTCAAGATCGAAGCTCGCCCCGCGCGAGCTTCTTTCCTGTTCTTCTAGGAGGCTCCATCACCTTCCGATCAGGGTGGCGCTCCCAGATCACACCAAAGCCGTCAGATGAAGCCTTGCACCGACCATCAGATCAGCTCGGCTGATCTAATCTCATCCCTTCATCGGCGAAGCGGTACCAGTCGTTCGATGCGCGACGCGTGTCCAAGTGAAATGATCAATGCCGTCCACCAGCGCGCACTTAGGGGTAAATTTCTTATTTAGCCCCAGCCTTTTTGTATTTATCGTTCACCCCTGTAAATAAAAGTTGAAGATCATTTTATTGTGTAAATTTTGCATGGACCTCCCTGTACCTTTATTATATTACTTTTAGGTCCAGTCCAATTCACCTCACGTGTCGTCAAACGTGAGGTGGCTAAATTGCACAAGACCCCCTGTACGTTTGTGTATTTCTATTTAGTCCATTAAATAGAATTGAAAGTGTATTATTTTTGGCTAAATTGCAACCAGGACCCCGAACCTTTCTGAAATTACTTTTTGGTCCCTGTGGGTGCGGATTACGTGTAGTCCCACGTGATGGGTATTTTGCGCTTGGGTCCCTGGCAGGTTTTTTATTTCATTTTAGCCCTTAAAATTGCAGATCAAGTGTAATATTTTTGGTGTTTTTGCACTAAAGCCCCTGACTTTATTTTTATTTGCAAAAATGCCCCTACCAGGCCATATATTTGTTCCATTTATTTCATGCACCATATCAACTTGATAAATTCTACGAAAATCAATATAAGCTTCTGTTAGCTTGCTCTTATATGCTTATTTTTAGTTTTCATTTTTGATGCATTTTTGCATTTATTAAAAATCAAAAACATGCATTTTGTCTATTGTCTAGCTTAGAAAATACCAAACAAATAGTAAACCACCTCGAAAAATTCCAAAAAAATTACCTATGGTCTATTTTATCATGTTTTAGTGTTAATCCAAAAATCACTAAAAATCTCAAAAGAAAAACCTTATAAATTTGAAAATACTCAAAAACTTCTAAAAAATATAAAAAATTCTAGAAAACTCCAAAAATTGCAACCTTAAGTTCTGTAGTTTCTATATTTTATTCTCTTTATTTTAAAAATAGTTTGGAAAAATTTTGTGGCTGTTTGATATTTTAAATTCCCATTTTACCCCCAGCAAGGAGCTAATTCCCTGTTTTCCTTTATTTTGCTATTTAAAAATACCAAAAACATTCTGTAAAATACCCAAAAATCACAAATACAGTTAAAAAATATAAAAGACCAAAAATAGGTTATTTCTGCATTTTCGAGCATTTTTGTTCATTTTTATAAATATTATATTTCCCATCTCACTACTTTGTATATACATCCCAATATTGAAAAAGAAAATATATATATATATATGTATAAAAATCTAAAAATAAAAAAAATCAAATCAAAAAGAAAATATATATATAATCTATCTATATATGTATGTATTATATGCTCTATACATACCCTTTATGGGTGTATAACTTTATATATCTATATTCTATAATATATATATAAACATATATATAAATATATAATATTAAACAATATATATATTAATAAAAAAATATATAAAAAAATAAAAAAAAAATAAAAAGAAAAAAAAAAGAAAAACCAACAAAAATAGGATTCATACAAGGATGACTCTATTGTACATGAACATCATAGGCTGCTTCATTTTTGTATTGCTCTCTGTGGTTCGACCTCTACATGCTTATTCACTATGCATTTTGTGGTAGAGTTAAAGGTTAATTCATGAATTTTGGGACTTAATTGATTTATTCTTTCATGTGGGTTAATTGCTGATCAACTGGTGTTCTGTGAGCGGTCGCCTCAGCGACAAGATAATTTGACCCTCGCAAAATACGAGTTATCAGATGGCGCCATTGTATTTTGTCATTCTTGTCATAGAAATTGATTTATCATTGATTTGTGAGCAGATGATTCTTCTGCAAATTGATCACCAAGCTTTATTGATTTATTTACTTATTGTGATTAATTCCTATCTGCTTTATTTTATTGATTAAGCTATACTAATTCAATCTCTTTGTGACTTTGATGCGAGGGACTGCCACGCGAGGATGGTTTCTTAGGGAACCAAGGCAGCCGAGCTTGGAGGAGGTTGGTCTTCACTTCATGACCAGCTGGAGAGAGCACCAAGGATACAAGGGGATGGGATCATGGGGAGTTAGATAGGTCTAGAGCAATTAGGATTATTTTTGTAATTTATTGTGAGAGAGAGATAATTTTGGCATGTAATAATTAATAGGACTCTACTCTTCACAATGAGGTCCAGTGCCTGGGTGATTGTTCACCTGGGGGCCTCATCGCGGTTTTCCGAGTTTTGCATCACTTTCTTTTCTTTGTTTCCCGAAGTTTTGATCTTTCCGCCCTTATTTTACTTTGTTTTGTGTGTTTGGAGCCCCTAGATATTGGTTGCTTGATTCGGTACCTAGGTCCAAACATTAATAAGAATGCATGTTCCTATAGTATACTTCGTATGGATCTAGTCAAACTTAAACAAGCCGTTCATTTATCTCTTAGCCCTTGTGCCACAGCAAGCCCCATAAAGCGCTATCTCCTAAACTCAAGTGTGTTGAGCAGAGGAGGGGTGAGCCAAGATCGTACTTTCGAGGCTAAAGACAAATGAGCGGCTTATGGTTCTTCAAGATAATAACAGCTAATGTTTAGGGTGATTTTGTGCCTTGCATACCGACGTGTAGATAGGTTTAAAATTTCTGTTTTGCATACCGCATGGAGAGAGCTGGGATGCACTCTAAGTATTCTAACTCAGCATGCATCATTCGGTTCGATGGTGAGATTTCCATCATGGAACCACTTGCACGCCTTTTCCTCTATCTCCCTCTGATTTTGAGCACCTAGGAATTAAATGAGAACCTACAAAAATGTTAGGCGCTAGTATGAAAACAGACTCAAAAAAAGTGAAAACCCAAAAAAATAAAACAAGGGGACTACTAAATAAACTTTGACCTTAATTAAAATCTGTAATGGACTATCATTGTACCGGGTTCATAAAGCCCTTATTGTTTTCAGGTACCTTGGAAGGGGACCAAAACCCTACTCCCTTGAGTGAGTGCGACCCCCTAAGGATTAAAGCCAAAAACCCAGTCTGCAACTGCCTTGTGTATCACCTAGATTTCTGAAGTAATGGCGCTTCTATCGTACGTAGACGAGTAGGACTTGGTCACCAATGATGACTCTCTGTTGTGTAGAGCATCGACCCTATCTGAAGTATTGAGCATAGGCCACGCCTTCACGGGGGTGTCTGTCTCATTGTTCTGCGTCCGAGTAGGTTCTTGCACGCTCACGGGTGATTCTGTTGCGAGCGGGAACCGAAGTTTTGGTTACGCCTATCGGCTTCCTCTCTCTATTTCTTTGGCTGAGTAGGGATCCAGGAAGGGTTACAAGGACTCCAAAAAGTACATACTACAGGTTACACAGGAGGAGGACAAGTACGGGATACTCTTCCGGCAGTACTCTTTCTCCTATAGGGTAGAGTACTAAGGACTTGTTACAAGATATGCCTGAAATAACAACTCTAAAAATGAAAAGATAATAAATAGCCGAACCTTCACGGCTTCACATGGCGTGAGTTGGTGAACCCATTTTTGTATTGCGTTTGTATGGATCTAGATTAAGGTTCAAAGATCGAGTCCCGCGCCTTTGCGCACATTTTGTTGTGTCATTCTCCTTTTGACCACCCCTCTCACCCAAGCCTTTCTACTATTTTACACTCCTTTTTATTCTTCGTTGACCATCGTATCCTTCTTCCAACATCCAATCCTCTTTCATGCTTCGCAAAGTTGATCCATGGATGGTTTCTGTCAGGACCTCGCCGACACCCACATCGATTCCATAGACTCAACTCCGCCAATAAATTCGAGGCGATTCCTGAGAACCCGATCCGGACTTTGCGGATCGATCTCCAAACTCCTATTTTTCTACATTTCTCTTGGCCGCCCAATAAACTGGGATCACTTTTGTCCCGCCTTCACCATTGTGAATGGAAGTCGATTACAGTCCACATCCTTTTCCGTTCACAACACGCTGGGGTTGACTTGAATTCCAGCTTCATTATGACAGCTGAATACTATTGCAAGTGGTCTGATCAGGACTATCTCATTCTGCAGATAGAAGACAGAGCAAGCCCTGGAGACTACTCCGGAGTTCATTTCGTCCAACTCAGACCCAGATATGGCTCCCCAAGGAAAGGGCAAGGGTTAGCAGCCACCCCAACCAAAGGACAGATGCCAGACTAGAATCAAGTCAATGCCCAACTGCTAGCGTCTATCCAGGCCATCCAACAGCAGCTGACCGAGCAGGCCCTCACGCAGACAACATTTCAGGATATGTTGAACGATATGATGAAACGAAACGAGGGAGGAGGAGGCAGAGGCAGAGGAGGTAGAGGTGGAGGTGGAGGTGGTGGTGGGCCTAACAATGACGATCTAGAATTCCCACCACCACCCAAGCCTGCACTTAAAGAGACATACAATCCGGGAGACAACCGGATGACCGAGTGGATCCTCATTCCACCGGTACACGCTCACTTTGAGCTGAAGCCCCAGTTCATTGCTCTTCTCCCTGCATTCCATGGAAATACTAATGAAGAGTCGTACATTCACCTGTAGCAGTTCTCACGCATTTGCCGCACTACTCACTATCCCAATGTCCCTCTGGACATTGTCAAGATGTTGGCGTTCCCCTTCAGCTTACAAGACAAGGTGCTCTATTGGGTCAACCATCTGGGGAAGGTTGTGACGACCTGGGAGGAGCTGAAGTCAGGTTTTCTGCATAAGTATTACCCTCTCGGTCGGCTCAACTAGATGCGAGCCTGAATCAGTAATTTCTCCCAAGGACCCCATGAGTCAGTACATGAAGCATGTGAGAGATTCACCGATCTGCAGGAGAAGTGTCCCCATCATGAGATTCCGAAGACTAGCTTGGTCCAGCACTTCTTTGGGGGACTAAACATCAAGAGCCAAAGGCTCGTTGACGCAACATGTGGGGATTCACATTTTAACAAGGATGAAGAAATGGCAGAAGGAGAGGTCGCCCTCTCTTCATCCAAGGCATATCAAAAGCAGCCCCAGATCCTCCAGAAACAAGTACACATGGCAGCATCCAAAGAGGCAGAGAGAGATGAGAGCTCCAACCTCAGTATCATCGGGGGCCATCTCTCAAAAGTTGACATCATTGAGAAGTGATCACAGGACCTCGAAAAACTCGCTGTGATCGAGAAGAGGACTCAAAATTTAGACAAGCTTGATTAGATCAACAAGTACCTTGAACTGTTGGTGGGCACCATCAACTCTGTTCAGTCGGCGACACCATCAGAAGCTCCAGCTGAGAAGAAGGACGAGCAGCAACCGCAGCGTCAGCCTCAGCCGAGCCAGCAGCCACCGACAGTCCAGCACATGTATTACGTGCAAGCGCCCGACCAGGGCCAGCGGCAGCAGCAGATGGTTGTGTACCAACCAGAGTTCTTTTCAGGACCTGATCTTGTTTTCCCACCACCAACCCTGATTCAAGAAGTGAACGGGGTGTGGACCAATGATGCACAGCCGACCCATCCTATGGGACAACCCCAGGGTCAGCCGCTTGCCAACCGGCAATACCACCAACCTCAGGGTGGTCGTTTTGGACAGTCCTCTCAGCCTCATCAGCAGTATCATCAGCCTCACCAGTATGCAAATCAATAGAGGCAGAATCAGCCATACCAGCAGCTGCAATATCGGCATCTACAGTCGTTTCATCAGTATGCGGTTGCCCCACCTCAGCAGTATCAGCAGTATCCTCCCCCCTCTTATCAGCAACATCAACTTCCTGCACCACCCCAGCACCACCAGCAACAACCTCCGCACCCATCCATGCAACAGCAGCGTGGTATGTACGCTGAACCCATCGAGGTACCCCCTGCGAACGCCACCATGGATTGTCTGGCCCAACTTGTTAAAGGGCTGGCGGAAATGACCAAGAGGCTTGACGACCTAACCGCCACTAGAACTACCATTCCAGCTCATGTCGAGGCCAACCCCAATAATTTCAAGAAGAAAGAGCAGGAGAGGTAGGGCCTTGCCACCGCCTGCTACCAAGAATAGGGTGAATAAAGAAACAGGTGGATCGTCATCTTCCGCATCAGTCGTGCCAGCTACAGGGGCGGGTGAGGAGGAAGAAGAAGGAGAAGCCTATCCAGCCGTCATGCAATACCATCAGTCCCAGCCGAAAATACAAAAAAATCAGCAAAATCAAAAACAAAAAAAAGAAGCTTGCAGCCGAAGCGAAGCCGCACCAGCCTCGGAGGAGCCGCCAGCAGCAGCCGATCCCTCGCTAGCCGACAGAGCTGACGCCATACTTTTTGCTCGTCCCTCAGCGCCAGCATGCCATGATACAGTTTGTACTCCTTTTTGTAGTCCGGATGTACAACATTCTATGGGCGATGATTTTGATGTAAATAAGAACTCTATTTTTCCTGCCAGAGATGTACATATTCCTTTTCCTCATGCAATAGAAAAATCCAAAAAAATTGCAAAACGAAAAAAGGCATTGTCTGATACAGGAGTTGTGGAAATACTAGACAAGTTGACTATTGAGATTCCCTTGTTGAAGGCCGTAGACTACATGCCAGCTGTGAAGAAAGGAATAAAAGAGGCATGTACCAACAAGCATCGCCCAGCACAAGAGAACAGACGCAGAGATGTAGAAAAGCACGTGCTCTCCATGGCCACTATTGCAGCTATCAGCAACCTCTCACAGAAGAAGCAAGACACAGGAGCACCTCTTATCAGTTGTAAGATTTTTGACCAGGTCTTCGAGCGCACTCTCCTCAACAGTGAGTCTTCCATCAACCTTTTGCCATCACCCATAATGCAAGAATTTGGGTTGGGTCCGCTCAAGCAGACACGAATGATCCTTCAGTTCGTGACCGATCCATTAAGCGGCCCCGGGGTCTTTTGGAAGACGTTGTAGTTAAAGTGCTAGAAATGCAATTTCCAGCTGATTTTGTAGTCCTTGATATGGACTCACCAGCACCCCTGCTCCAGACCCCTATCATCCTTGGTCGACCATTTTTATGTACTTCAGGTGTCGTGGTTGATTACAGGTCTGGCAAGACTACTTTTAGCTCGAACACCAAGCAAATCACTATAAACATGAACAGAGAGCCAAACGCCACAACTGATGAGAGCAATACAGCATCCGAAGCAGACTGTAACTTTATTGCAGAAATCAGAGATTCATCCTTGTCATTGAATGATTCATGGACCCAATAAATCCTCACACTTGAGGAGGACTTGGAAAGCACAGTTATCCTAGGCTTCGATGATTCTTGGGAGATAGATTCTCAGATGCAGGCGCATCTCTTTGATCATTCAATCCAGACCGAACACGATCAGCGTAGTGCAGAACCATTTGGTACATCACTGGGATCTCAACAGAATGATGAGGATGGTAGCCCCTTCAAAGAAGTACATCCCACCACCAGCATAGTATCTGAAGTGACCGACAAGTTGGACAGGTCAAAACCAGAACTCAAGCCACTTCCTGCAGGCCTGAAGTATGCTTTCCTTGCGGGTTGAGAACAAATGTATCCGGTCATCATCAGCAGCAGGCTGAATTCGGATCAGGAATCTCGTCTTCTCGAGGTTCTAGAAAAGAACCGCAAGGCACTTGGTTGGTGTGTATCAGATCTCTGAGGGATAAATCCAGCTTTGTGTTCGCACCACATCTATCTGGAAGAAGATGCGAAGCCATCCTGCGAATTCCAAAGAAGGTTGAACCCTAACCTCCGGGACGTCGTCATGAAAGAGATAACGAAATGGTGTGATGCAGGCTTTATCTATCCCATCTCCGACTCAAAATGGGTAAGCCCACTGCATGTAGTTCCAAAGAAATATGGGCTTACCGTGGTTACAAATGACGGAGGAGAGGAAATATCCACTCAGGTACCAACGTCCTGGCGAGTGTGTGTTGAGTACTGCCGTCTTAATGCAGCAACTAAGAAGGACCACTTCCCCTTGCCATTCATTAATCAAGTTCTGGAAAGAATAGCAGGCAAGGAGTTCTTATGCTTTTGGATAGGTATTCCGGGTACCTTCACTTGCCCGTTCAACACTTATTCCTTCAAGAGAATGCCCTTTGGATTATGCAATGTACCTGCAACCTTCCAAAGATGCATGTTAGCAATCTTCGCCGAGATGGAAGGCAGTTTTCTCGAGGTGTTCATGGACGACTTCTCTGTCTATGGTGATAGTTTTGATTCCTGTCGTGAGCACCAAGACAGAGTGCTTCAGAAGTGTCGAGAAGTCAATTTAGTGCTTTCATGGGAAAAGAGCTACTTCATGGTCACCGAAGGCATCGTGCTGGGTCACGTCGTTTCCAAACGTAGCATGGAAGTCGACCCAGCGAAGGTGGATGTTATTGAAAATCTACAGCCACCTCAGTCAGTAAAGAATGTAAGGTCATTCCTAGGGCATGTGGGATTTTACAGACGATTCATCAAGGATTTCAGCCGCATTGCCCGACCTTTGACAGACGTTCTGTGCAAGGAAACTGAGTTCAATGTAGATCAGCAGGTTCTCCTTGCTTTCAACCAGCTGAAGGAGCTTATTACTCATGCTCCAATCCTACAGCCGCTTGACTGGTCTCTTCCCTTTGAGATAATGACTGATGCGTCAGACTTTGCAGTCGGGGTTGTTCTTGGGCAGAGGAAAGAGAAAGTGCCCTATGCCATTCACTACGCCAGCAGAACATTAGATGAAGCACAGAGAAATTATACAGTGACAGAGAAAGAGTTGCTGGTTGTGGTTTTCGCCCTTGAGAAGTTCAGATCCTATTTGCTTGGATCAAAAGTCACAATTTTTACCGACCACTCTGCTATCCGGTACCTCCAGCAGAAGAAGGATGCCAAGCCGAGACTGATTCGATGGATCCTTCTCCTCCAGGAATTTGATCTGGAAATCAAGGACAAGCTTGGAGTTCAGAATGTGGTAGCAGACCATCTCTCCAGAATTGAGCAGCACGAGCCTCCTCTGAACAGTGCACCCATTACAGAAACCTTTCCTGACGAATCAATCTTAGGAGTGGATTCCCTTCGTTGGTATGATGATATAGTCAATTACCTCGCCTCTGGGGTAACACCATTGGATTGGACAAAGAATCAGAAGAACAAATTCATGTCGACCATCCGATTCTATAAATGAGAGGATCCTCTTTTATTCAAGGAAGGAGCGGATTGCATTTGACGCAGGTGCATCCCTCAGGAGGAGCAATCTAGTATCCTCGAGCATTGTCACTCGCTCGAATCTGGTGGACATCACTCTGGAGATCGTACGGTAGCCAAAGTACTTCAGTGTGGGTTCTGGTGGCCCACATTATTTAAGGATGCAGCAGAATTTGTCAAACGATGTATTGACTGTCAGAGATTGAAAGATACACTCACTACAAAAGATTCAATGCCCCTGAGAATCATTCAGATAGCGGACGTTTTTGATGCATGGGGCATTGACTTCATGGGACCTTTCCTTAACAGTCAAGGTTTTGAGCACATCCTTCTTGCCGTCGATTACGTGAGTTGTTGGGTTGAAGCTATCCCTGCTCGAGCCGCCGACAGCCGAACAGTGTGTCAGTTCCTGAAGAAGAACATCATTTTGCGGTTCGGGATACCGAAAATTCTCATATCAGACGGGGGTAGCCATTTCATTAATAAAGAGGTCAAGAAATTGACGAAGGAGTACGACATCGACCATCGTGTCGCATCTCCTTACCATCTTCAGACCAATGGCATGGCAGAATTATCAAACAGAGAAATCAAGACTATCCTGCAGAAACTTGTCAGGCCAAACAGAAAAGACTGGTCCCAACTCTTGGACTCGGTCCTATGGGCTTACAGAACCGCCTATAAGTCTAAATGAGGTATTTATTGTACTGTTGGCCCTTATCTCCCCCTACTTTATTCCTTGTTGACCAATTCCATGCTCGCCTTAGTCTCGAGGTTCAGGTCATAAAATATTTGCAGTATTTTATTCCTTTTTCTTTTCATCTCATTATTCTATATTTTGATATTTAAAACCTTATTTTATGTACAATGAATGCAACAAATAATGAATGCTTTTATGGGCAAATTAATGCTATTTACATGCATTTACTGGGGGTTTTATGGCAAAAATGATAGAATAAAGGTGATGAAATGGAGATTCATCACCCCCCTATACTTGCCTTTGTTAGTCCCTAGCAAATACTTATGCAATAAGTACAAAAAGAATAAAGAAAAGAAAAAGAGAATTAAAGAAGGATAGAGTGAATAGGTGTGCTTTCAGTGCAATGTATGTCTTTCTAAAATCCGAATTTGGAGCTCCTGTCAGACCTTGGGTGTAGATGTGTGCGGAACCTAGTCGGGAACCAGCTTTAAAATACAACAGCCTTCGAGAGTCACAGAACTCGGTTCAACCCACCTCAATAGCCTGGTCAGAACTGGTCTACATCATATGCAAACCCTTATAACTATGAAGCTGACTTGTACAGTGTTAGTGCTAGTGGCTCCCCCCAACTGAAATGACGAAGGAACTGACTTCTCCAGAATGACAACCCAATGATTCCCCAATCCAACAGCTCTTTCCTCGAGGAGTAGGGTATTCCCTTCTAAGTTCAAGTGGCAACCAGCTCAAGAGGAGGGGGTGAAGAGAAGAATGGACAGTAGCCAGTGTAGCTACCTATCCTAGGATGCAAGACCAGTGTAGTCAAGTCATCCAGCTGCAGGCTTACATATTTGACTTTGGAACTCAAGCTTGCTTATTGGCTTTACAACATATGTACATACTTTTGTAGGCATTTTATTTTTGTACAGGCCTGACCATTTTTTTCAACATACTATTCACAGCAGCATTTACATAAGGAGTTTTTCCTCTTGAGTGAGTAGACTATCCCTCTTTTGAAGCTTTATTGCAACCCACAATCTTCTGTCGTTAGACCTCATGGCCATTGAACCAGGTTGGGGTGCACTTCCCTCCCTAGACAAGGACGAATGTTTCCACCCGTGTGCGTCTCAGACTGGCAAATATAACCCCCTCACCACTCCAACTGAGTTGAGCCAAGTGAAAGGTGCAAGTGTCCAAGTTAGGTCATGGTCGGCAAGAGTCATGCGTGTGTCTCGAAAAGCTCTAGTTAGTCAGTTGAGGTGACTTGAACCCAGGCTCGATTTCTCAAAGAATTAAGTCTGCCTAGACCTGCAGTACCTTAAACCTAGTTCCCATAAGGTTCCAGTGCAGTTAGGTGCGGTAAGGTCTAACCAAGCTCCAATTTGAGACTTTATTGGACTAATTCAATCATCAAGCTCACTCAAAAAAAATATGAATGGTATGCTCATGCTATGTACAATGAATGATGCAATTTTTCACAAAGAATTTACAAAAAATCAAAGAATCTTTTCACAGAAAGATTTTTTTTACAAATAAGAAGCTTGACACATATAAAAAGTACTTACAATTATTTAGACGGGCTTGCTGCTTTATTTACAAAAGGTATGGATTTTTAAAGACTTTACAGATTTTAATGAAGTAATTTATTCAGATTGTATAAAAAGAATTTTACGTATTTTATTTACAAACTACAAGTATTTGTAATGATGCTTTTATTCCTCAGGTCTAGTTTGAAAATACTTTTTGCAAACTATAGTACACGATAATTTTTTGCAATCATTTACACACATTTGAAAACTATTTTTGCAAAGATTTTTCAGAAACTATATATATACATTTTCCACAATAGTTTTGACAAACATTTTTCAAAAACATTTGCACATAGGTTTTTCAAATCCTTTATTCTACACAAAGACAAAGTTTTTCAAATCAAACAATTTTACACAGGTTGAAAACATTTCACAGCAAATTTTCCAAACAATTCACACTATTTTTCAAATCATACTGTATAGGTATTTAACCTGATTTATTAATCAGTATATACAAAGAAAAACTGTATTTACTGTACAACATGGTTTAGGCTCTTATAAGCTTTATTTGGGATTATTGTTTATTTTTGTATGAGAGATTTTTGTGCAGACTCCTCAGACTTATTCAAGAATCATTTTCAAAAGATTTTGAAAGCTATAGTCCAAACTAATTTGACAAACATGTTCACGCATTTGAAAATGATTTTACAAAGGTTTTTCACACAAGATAGATAGATTTTTCAAAGCAATTTGACAACCAAATTTTTCCAATCATTTGCACACTGATTTTTACACATTTTTATTTCACTCAAAGAAAATAAAGTTTACAAACAAAACTTGATTTACAAAGTTTGAATACTTGTACACACCATTTTTCAAGCGATTTTCAAAAGATTTTTCAAAGAGAATATTTTCCACAAAACGCTTTTCCTGACTTATTAATCAGTACAAGTACAAAGAGTCTGAGGAGCTCACAATCATCTTTTATTATTATAGAGTTACTTATTACTTTTTTATATTGAGTTGGTGTTTTATTTTTTAGTATGAGTTATGGCTTATAGTATATACATGGTATATACGACCCCCCTATACTTAGCTTGAGCTATGTCCTCATAGGTCGAAGAGAAAAGAGAAGACATAACTCTATTGAGTATAGACAAGTTCTAAAGAATGTATATGAATAAGAAATGAATGAATGAGAAGTTGACCGTCCCCCTTATACTTAGGATCAAGTAATCCTAAGAGTAGCAGGTTGTACAAAAAGCAGGGAGGGTCAAGGGTGGGAATACACAGATCGTACTTAGATTGTCCCCCTATACTTAGGGTAAGATACTCCTGGTTTCATAATTCTTGGAGTTTATCTGTGAATGTTAGGTTTTTGGCCCCTATTGTGCAACATGCCTGATTAAAATATTCAAATTATTCATTGTTCATTATTTTCAACAAATTATATTTTTAGAATTTTGTAAATAATGTATACAATACATGTACATATTGAAATTAAAAGAAAACCAAAAAGAATTTGTAAAATAAAATAAGTCTATAAGATACATAGACAAAATACCTATGCTATCCATATGTATATAAAAAAAGGGGATTTCATTATTCATCTATATTTTTATAATAATGTAGATATTACATGTAACTCATTAAAAAATACAAATCCAAAATAAAAACCAAGAAAATACATTAAATAAATAAAGTGTACATAATATATAGGTAAAATACCTATAAGTATACCTACATATACATATACCTATTTATTTAAATATGTAAATCAACTCATAAAAATTAAACAAAAATACCCTCACACTCATAAAAATAAATTATAAATTTATGAAATAAAACAATAAAATAATAAAATAAAATAAACAACATAAAAATAAAATATACAAAATACATGTAAATACATGCATACATACATTATTAAAACAAAACCATAATAAAATACACCAAAAAATTAAATAAAAATCATAAATAAATACTACATGAATTAATATACATTTTTAATTTTATACAAAAATTCTAATAATATCATTTATTATGATAAATAATTCATTTTAGAATAAGGTCCCCTATTTTGTCCTCTAGCGTCCGAGGTGGAGCAATGGGGCGCCAGCCTTTGTTGACCTCTGGTCAACTATCCCATCGGGACCTGGCGCCTCTGAACCTTGTTGATCCCTTGACTTGCGCCATTTTTCCCGAGCGTCTCGTCCCTTATTCTCGCTCGCCGCCTTCATGAGATCTGTAGAGGGATCATCCATCTATCACGCATGCTTGCTGGATCGAGAAAACGATCATTGTACTCACCGGAATAGGCGGGGCAAGAAGGGCGGCCAGTCTGTCTATAAATAAGAGCCCTCGACCTCCTCCTCAAATTTGGCCAATTTCTATCCACCCAAAAGCCTCGATTCAGTTCCTGGGAGGTTCCTCGTGACAGGGGGAGCATTTAAGCAACGTGACGCGGCCGGAGGAGGGATCAATTTTGTCACGGCGGAGCTCCGGCGTCCATCCTGCTCCCTGTTGGCCCCCAAGTATAAGAGTTGTTCTTTATTGTGTTTTAGGTAGATTTAAGTTCCAGCATTTCATCCCAGTTCTTAGTGTAGCTTTTAGATCAGTAGAATAGCTTAAAATCGTCAAATTGAAGTTTGCCGGAGCTCCGCTCCGACGACTTCTTCACTGTGATCCCCACTAGTTCCGACATCTATACACCCCTCACTTCGTTCCCCATCGCATTCTCCATTATCGATCACTTTTGTTCAACCAAGGACCTTTAGTCCTTGCGAATCGGAGCTCCACCTCCGCCTATCGTCGGAGCTCCTTTGCCTCACCTCATCTTGCGCCCAAGCTTCAAAATCCAGGGTCGAGGAGATAGCCCTCGTCCCCCTGGTTCTTCCTCTGCAGGTCAAACGACGCAACGAGCCCCTTTGGACTTGATTCAATCCAGGAAGAGGCTACTGGAGGTCCCGACCTTCATCGACCTCGCCTGACCTCCTCGAACCTCCACGAGCCATGGCAAGACCATCAGCAGACGCGGGACGCTTCCAGCTACGATCTGAACACCTCAGACGCGAGGGAGAAGCCCGGAGGAGCTCAAGCTTCAAGATCGAAGCTCGCCTCGTGCGAGCTTCTTCCCTGTTCTTCCAGGAGGCTCCATCGCCGTCCGATCAGGGTGGCGCTCCCAGATCACACCAGAGCCGTCAGATGAAGCCCTGCACCGACCGTCAGATCAGCTCGGCTGATCTAATCTCAGCCCTTCATCGGCGAAGCGGTACCAGCTGTTGGATGCGTGACGCGTGTCCAAGTGAAATGATCAACGCCGTCCACCAACGCACACTTAGGGGTAAATTTCTTATTTAGCCCCAACCTTTTTGTATTTATCGTTCACCCCTGTAAATAAAAGTTGAAGTTCATTTTATTGTGTAAATTTTGCTTGGACCTCCCTGTACCTTTATTATATTACTTTTAGGTCCAGTCCACGTCACCTCACGTGTCGTCCCACGTGAGGTGGCTAAAATGCACAAGACCCCCTGTACGTTTGTTTATTTCGATTTAATCCATATAATGAAATTGAAAGTGTATTATTTTTGGCAAAATTGCAACCAGGACCCCGAACCTTTCTGAAATTACTTTTTGGTCCATGTGGGTGCGGATCACGTGTAGTCCCACATGATGGGTATTTTGCACGGGGATCCCTGGCGAGTTTTGTATATCATTTTAGCCCTTAAAATTGCAGATCAAGTGTAATATTTTTGGTGTTTTTGCACTAAATACCCTGACTTTATTTTTATTTGCAAAAGTGCCCCTACTAGGCCATATATTTGTGCTTACTTGTCCCATTTATTTCATGCACCATATCAATTTGAAAAATTCTACGAAAATCAATATAAGCTCATGTTAGCTTTCTCTTGCACGACATATTTTTAGTTTTCGTTTTTGATGCATTTTTTCATTTAATAAAAATCAAAAACATGCATTTTGTCTACTGTCTAGCTTAGAAAATACCAAAAGTATAGTAAACCACCTAAAAAATTCCAAAAAAATGACCTATGGTCTATTTTATCATATTTTAGTGTCAATCCAAAAATCATTAAAAATCACAAAAGAAAAACCTGAAAAATTCGAAAATACTCAAAAACTTCTAAAAAATATAAAAAATTCTAGAAAACTCCAAAAATTGTAAACTCAAGTTCTGTAGTTTCTATATTTTATCCTCTTTATTTTAAAAATAGTTTGGAAAAATTGTGTGGCTGTTTAATATTTTTAAATTCCCATTTTACCCCCCAAACAGGAGCTAATTCATTGTTTTCCTTTATTTTGTTACTTAAAAATACCAAAAACATTCTGAAAAATACCCAAAAATCACAAAAACTGTAAAAAATTATAAAAGACCAAAAATAGGTTATTTCTGCATTTTCGAGCATTTTTGTATATTTAATAAAGTTTATATTACCCATCTCACTACTTTGTATATACATCCCAATATTGAAAAAGAAAATTAAAATATATATATATATATATTTATGTATAAAAATATGAAAAAAAAAGAATATATATATATAATCTATCTATATATGTATGTATTATATGCTATATACAAAACCTTTATGGGTGTATACCTTTATATATCTATATTCTATAATATATATATAAACATATATATAAATATATAATATTAAACAATATTTATTAATAATAAAAATATATAAAAAAATAAAAAAAATCAAAAAGAAAAAAAAAAGAAAAACCCATAAAAATAGGATTCATACAAGGATGACTCTGTTGTACATGAACATCATAGGCTGCTTCATTTTTGTATTGCTCTCTGTGGTTCGACCTCTACATGCTTATTCACTATGCATTTTGTGGTAGAGTTAAAGATTAATTCACGAATTTTGGGACTTAATTGATTTATTCTTTCATGTGGGTTAATTGCTGATCAACTGGTGTTCTGTGAGCGGTCGTCTCAGCGACAAGATATTTTGACCCTCGAAAATACGAGTTATCATCCCCCTTTTAGCAGATAGGATCAATCTTCTCATTATCAACTAGATTGATTAATTAATTTGATTTGAAATTATATTGATTTATCGATATATATTAATTTAAATTAAATTAACTATTGTTGTGTTTCTGCAAAAACATCATGTCCATTGAAAGAAACACAAATCAGTCTCATCAATTGTTTTTGTGTATCCATGGATTGAGATCGATGGACTCCCAAAACCCTATATAAGAAAAGGCTCCCCTTACTGTTTGATAAACATCAAAATAATTGCTCTCTCCTTCTCTCTCTCTTTACACGCCAAGTCTCTCTCCCTCTCTCTCATTGTGGCCATCCACTATAGATCCTTGGAAAGAATCGCCATCGTCGCAGCATCGTCGTTATGCTGTCGAATTATTTGCTCGTGGATCTCCGTCTCCTTCAGTGTGCCTCACTCGTAAAGCAGATGTCGGATCTCATGTTACAAGATAAGGAGATGCATCACTTAGATCATCAACATGGATTGCGAGGAGCACGCGTCTTATCAACGCGCTCGCAAGCGTCTCCACCATTGGATGAGACTTGAGACATGTGTTATCTTCATTTAGAAACTCCATCACAACCGCACTTCAAGAGGAAAACCTAATACTTGTTTGTGGTTTAGATGAAATGATATGAGAAGTGTTCTTGGATCATGTGGTTTCATGGATTGAAAATTTTAAATCTTGCTGCCTCGAGCTACTAATGCGACTAATCGTTCCCAATCGCATACGATGTGATCCTCACGCTTCCGTGATGGACATAAGGATCTTCCCATATCCTTGACCGCAATATTTCCAGCAACAACCGACTACTCAATATCTGAATTCCTCTTCTTATCAGTTATACCATAAATACTCTTCTCGCCCGCCACATCAACATTATTCTCAAGGATACTAGTATCAGTCTCCCCATCTCTACCGGAGTCAGATGCCTCATCAAGACAAATCTTCTGATATGGAGCAACTCATGAGAAACTTGGCTGAAATAAACCAAAAGATTGACGACCTAACATCTGCCAAAATTATCATCGCAACCCAAGTCAAGGCCAGTACGAACAACTTCCGATGCAAGGAGCAAGTAGCTTGCAACTTTCTACCCAATTCAGATGGAAATAATTTGTCTATATCTCACATTGTTATCTTCAAGAGCAGTAGAAAACTTCGGCCATCGGCTACTATGAAAGTAAAGCATATTGCATCTAATGGCAAACCGTCAGCCTTGCCAACAGTAGGAGCCGGAGACATTTTTGGAGGAGCACCATCGAGAAGAAAATTACAAAAAATTAAGAAAATACAAAAACATAAAAAGACAACAATAAACACTAGACCTGGTGGAGACCACCCAGCCATGAAGCCGATCCTACATTTTTTTGGTCCACAGCATGTAGATAATTTTACACATCTTTGCCATATACCTGTATACAATGACTTGGAAAATATTTTTATGAAAAAGTTTTGTATTTTATACATATTTTCTTTCATGAAGCAAAGAAAAAGACCAATAAAGATTAAAATTTAAAAAATTCTTTGTCGGATCTGTCCATTATGGAAATCATTCAGAACTTGGTCTTGAATATGCCATTGATGAAATCCATGGACTACATGCCAACAATAAAGAAAAGAATTAAAGAGGCATGTAGAACAAGGCATCGACCTCGGCTCCACAACTCCAGAAGCTAGAATGAGAAGCATGAAAAACATATCCTCACCATTACATCCGTCAATGCCATCAATAATCTCCCTGATAAAAAGAAAGACAAGGTAGCACCAATCTACCTATGTAACATGTTCAATCAGAAGTTCAGGCAAACATTACTTGACAACCGTTCTTTTGTCAATCTTATGCCAGCTTCTCTACTTATGGAATTTATGATAGGACCGCTTCAACCAACCAATATGATTCTGCAGTTCGCTAAAACATTAGTCAAGCACCATAGGTGTGTGTTGGTGAATGTGATGCTTGGTCAACCGTTCCTTCGAAAAGCCATCGTAGTAGGTGAACTCCGACACTAGAGAGATTACATTCATCTCTAGCAACAACAAAGTGTAGATAGAAACCATACCAGAGCCAAAACTAGCAGAGGTTGCACCTGAGATCAGTGTGCTTGCACCAAACTACTATGAAGACTACGAGTTTCTTGCGGAGATTCAAGATACAAATCTATTCATGGATGATATTGAGATCGATGAATTCCTTTTCCACGAGGAAGGAGTGGAGGGAGCAGTCGAATTCCCCTATGTCGATGATGAAAAGATTTTTGTTGATGCACCAAGTAGATTCCTTATGGGTCTCTAAAGTCTCAATGACCAAGAGCATATTATTGCAGAATTCTACAATCACGAGGAGATCATTATAAAATTTTGTGAACGCTTAAATTAAAAATCTAAACTACCACATGTGGACACTGAATTGATGAAAGAGCCAATACCTGCAGTTATCACTGAAGTCACCACTGAATTAGCTCCTGAATTGATGAAAGATCCAATACCAGCAGTAATCACTAAAGTCACCACTGAAGTAGCTCCCACTTTGCTAGAGCTTAAACCTTTGCCCTCCAACATGAAGTATGCCTTCCTTTCAGGGGAATCAAATATGTATGTGGTCATAATAAATGCTTATCTGACCAAAGATCGAGAATCTCATCTGATGGAGGTTCTTGAACGGATGTGGTAGGGGATATGCTGGAAGATGTCATATCTCCATGAGATCAATCCATTCTTGTGCTCACATCACATCAAACTTGAAGATGACAATAAGCCCTCTTGCGAATTCTAGAGAAGATTGAATCCAAACCTCATTGAGATTCATATATCCGATCTCAGATAGTAAGTGGGTGAGTCCCTTGCCTGTAGTGCCCAAGAAGTCCTAGATCACCATAGTTACCAATGATAAAGGAGATTCCGACCAGAATGTCGATCTCATGGCGAGTCTATGTTGATTACAGATGTTTGAACCACGCTACAAAGAAGTTCCACTTTCAATTTCCCTTCATCGACCAAATTCTTTAAAGAGTGGATGCGAAGGAATACTTTTGCTTATTAGACGGCTATTCCTGATACAATCAAGTTGCTATCGCATATGAAGACCAAGAGAATACTGTGTTCACATGTCCATTTGGGACGTACGCTTGTCGATAGATGTCATTCGGGCTGTGCAACGCCCCTGCTACATTCCAACGATGTATGCTAAGAGTATTTGCCGACATGGTGGGAAGTTTTCTGAAGGCATTCATGGACTATTTCTCAATCTACTGAGATTCATTTGATCAATGTTTGGATCATTCAGATCAAGTTTTGTGGAGGTGTTGTGAAGTGAATCTTGTGCTCTCATGGGAGAAGAGCAAATTAATGGTGACATAGGGATTGTGCTAGATCACATTGTATCAAAACATGGCATGGAAGTTGACCGACCACGAAGGAGGTAATTTCAAAACTTGAGCCATATACCAATCTTAAACACGCGCTTTCATTCTCAAGTCATATCGATTCTACCGACGATTCATCATAGATTTTAGCAAGTTGGCCTGACCATTGACCATGTTGCTAAGCAAGAAGATAGATTTTATTGTTGATAATTGTGTGCTTCAAGTGTTGGACATGCGAGCCCATGACGAGCCATTATGAAATAAATCTTATTGCAAATATCATTCCCTGATATGAAATGAAGATTAACTAATTTGCATAATATGTCCCTTGGTACAATTAGGGTTATGTACCATGGCCATATTGATGATCACATAGCTGTTGATTCAATTATTGAATCATAGAGGCTGGTGCTTAGATGAATATCTAAAGAGTTAGATTGATGACTCATCAAGAATCGTCAAATGATTATTAAGAGATGATCTCCAACCTGAGAAGGAGATGACAATCCTTTTTCTAATGGTTGATATCTAACTGACCTCTTGATGCAGGTTCTCTACATAGGAATGGAGATTCGGAGGTGTTAGATAAGTTAGGTCAAATAGTTAACTTAACGAGATCGAGATAACCAAAGTTCTATGTCGTATGCTATCACGATATAGGCACACATCCTCTGACCGGAGACATATGTGTTATTATATGTCTGAGTATGTACATTTGGTAGACCAATAGGTTGATGACCTAATCAAGGTCTATACACTGGCATGCTGGTGTGCATATAAGGGCATATGAGTAATACAATCTCTTAAAGGGATATTGCAGGTTCATTATTGAACCGGAAGACATGAGCTCACTCATGAGATATCGGAAAGAATCAAATTCCGCGTGCGGTCGTCTTGCATTGGAAACTTGACTGAATTTGTAGGGATTGATATAAGGTTTTTGAAAGTATATGATCAACACTTAGGTATGATATATGTTTTTGGAAAGTATATGAACGATACCGACTCCCAATGTTTGAAAGACAAACTTAATGATAAATCCTTGAAAGAAAACATTGTAAAATTGATCTTATACTTCTAGTTTATTTTGGGTCTTCCAGTATGCAAGATGTACATGTATAAGGAATATCTGAGGGTGATGTGATCACAAATAATTGTATAACCATGCCACTTCCATTCCTAGGGAGTGATGAAACATGTTTGGATGTTATTGACTCCTCTCAGTAGAGAAGAGATCTACTCATGGTCCAAGTGTTGGATAGTGATCTGAATGTGATTCAGATATGAGAAGATTAGATCTACGATTTTGATTTAATCAAACCTCTATGAGAGGTCCACAAAGTCTGTATGAGAGATGTGATCTCTATATCCAAGTCACTATACGTGGAACAATACAATCACCTTGTCCTTATCTACAAGTATCCACGGAGAAAGCGCATTATCCTTGAAAGAGTTCAGGATAATTTCATTGTTGATATATGTATTCGAGCATTGAGAAAATGGATAATTAAATGTGATTTAATTATCATGAATAATATTAGCTTGATTCATATTATAAGGGGAGTTATCTTGGATAATAAATATGATTTAATTATCATGAATAATATGAATTTGATTCATATTATAAAAAGAGTTATCTTAGATAATTAAATGTGATTTAATTATAAAAGATGTAAATTATGTGATTCATATTTTGGTACATGAGAATAGAGATCAAAGATGCTTAATTGTGATTTAATTATTATGGATATGAATAATGTGGATAGCACTATCCTAATTATTCATATATATATATATATATATATATATTGTTAATGTGATATATAATATATAAGAGAGAGCTATTTGTAACTTACATTCCTTAATTAAATGTTGATGTGAATTGGATTCGTATTGGATAATTAATTGAAAATGTAAATCACTATTTATTTTGGTTTGTGAATAAGATTCACAAATTTTCAATGACAAGATTGCAATATTCACAAAATAATTACGAATTATTTTTGTATAATAATTTACAACAACTGTTGTTGTAAATATTGGTGATATAAGGAATCATGCAATCTTGGAGATTTCATTGGAATCTCCCTTTCTTTATAGGAGAAGGGAGGACCACCAATTCCTACAAGGAAAGGGTGGTCGTCCACCTCTCCTATATGGAAGGAGAGATTCTCCTTTCCATTAATCACGAAGACTAGTCGATTTAATTTGAGGATTAAATTATGTTGATTTAACAATATAAATTTAATCAAATAATATTAATTGTTGTTGGTTTCTACCAACAAAATCTTGACCATCAAAAGAAACACAAATCAATGTGAGTCATTCGATTTGCGTTGTCCATGGATTGAGATCCATGGTTCCCAAAATATTATAAATAGAAGGGCACCGCTTTCTCTTCTTAAGTTTGGCAACATATGCTGTCTCTCTCTCATTCTCTCTACACGCCAACTTCATCTCTCTCCCTCTCTCTTATGGCCGTCCACCATGGAGACCTAGAGCGAGTTGCTCTCGTCACAGCATCGCCGTTATGCTGTCGGGCAGATCGCTCGTGGATCTCCGTCTCCTTCGGTGCGCCTCCGTCGTTAAGAAGATGTCGGATCTCATGTGACGAGATCTTGAGATTTGCCGCTTTGATCATCAACATGTATTGTGAGAAGCACACGTCTCATCCACGCGCTTGCAAGCGTCTCCTTCATCAGGAGGTCTTTTCATTCAGAGACTTGATCGCAACCACACCTCAAGAGGTAACACTAATACTTGTTTGTGGTTTAGATGAAATGACCCGAGAAGTGTTCTTGGATCATGTGGTTTCATCGCATGGATTGTTTTTTAAATTCTGCTGCATCGAGAAACTAGTGCGACTAGTCACTCTCGATTGCATACGATGCGATCCTCATGCTTCCATGATGTGATTAAGGACATCACCATATCCTTCATCAAGCCTTTACTCAATTGAAAGGCCTAATCACTAAGGCCCATGTATTGCAGCCACTAGATTGGGCGTTACTGTTTGAAATCATGATCGATGCGTCAGATTATGTCGTCAGTGTTGTATTGGGATAGAGGAAAGACAATGTGTCATTTGTTATTCACTATGCTAGCAGAACACTAGATGAAACTCAGAAGAATTAAATTGTCACCGTTAAAGAGCTTCTAGCAGTAGTTTTTGACCTAGAATCCCATCTCCCTTGATCCAAGGTAATGGTCTATACTGAACATTCCACCATCCTATACTTACAACAGAAGAAGAATGCCAAACCATGCCTTATAAGACAGATCCTTTCAGGAATTTGACTGCGAGATCCGGGACAAGCCTGGAGTATAAAATATGGTGGCAAATCATCTCTCAAAATTACCCAAGCCTGAATCTCCTGATAGAATTTCAGATCGATCACTGAAACCTTTCCAAACAAAGACATAAGGTTAGTTACCTCTTTCCTCTGATATGTCAATGTTGTGAACTATCTTGTTTCCAGGAGAACTCCATAAGACTGGCCAAAATAGAAAGTAGACATATTATTGTTTGATATCCATTTCTACCAGTGGGAGGATCCATATCTCTTTCGTGAGGCGAAAGATTGTCTCTGGAGATGGTGCATTCTTCAGGAGGAAGTTGCAAGTAGTTCACACTCATTACCATGATAGAGAATATGGAGGACACTATTGAGGCAGACGAACGACAATGTAAGTACTACAATGCAGCCTTTGGTTGCCGACTTTGTTCAAGATGCTAAAGATTATGTGAAGCGCTGGATTGACTGCCAAACGCTAGGCAGAACCATTGGACTGAGAGACACAATGCTCCTTAAATATATTCAGATTTCAAACGTGTTTGATGTGTGGGGCATTGAGTTCATGGTCCCATTTCTGAACATTCGGGGATTCAAATACATTCTTCTAGATGTCAATTATGTTAGTCGTTGAGTGAAGGCTATCCCAACCCGTGATAGTCAAGCCATTTTGTAATTTTCTAAAGGATCATATTATGCCAAGGTTCGGGATTCTTAATATTCTTATATCTGATGGTGGTAACCATTTCATCAATATAGAGGTGAAGAAGCTAACTCAAGAATTTTGCATTAAACATCGTGTAGCTTCTCCTTACCAACCACATTGCAATGGCTTAGCAGAATGCACCAATAGGGAGATTAAAACAATTCCTCGGAAGCTTATGCGTCCGAATCACAAGAACTAATCTCAGTTGCTTGACTTAGTTCTTGAGGCTTACATAACAACGTACAAGTCACATTTGGGGATGTCTCCTTATCAGTTGGTATACGACAAGCCATGCCATCTACCGAGGAACTCATTCATAAATCCTTGGGGGCAATTAACGTTTGTAATCTGGATTCCAAGAAGGTCAAGAAGAATAGAAATTTAGAACTGAATATAGTACTTGAATTTCATGACTATGGATATTATAACAGCTTGATGTACAAGGAAAAAGTCAAGAAGTGGCATGACAAACACATCCATCGGAAGTCTTTTGTACAATGTCAGAAGGTCTAGTTGTTCGATGCAAAGTTGAAGCCTTTCCCAGGGAAGGTCAAGAGCAAATGTTCTGGGCCGTTTATATTGAAGCATGTGTGTGACAATGACAGTGTAATGATATCAGAATTTTCAGTGTATGCATAACCCTTTGTAATCAACGAACAACTACTAATATTGTACTTGGAGCATAACACCTTCACATCCATTGTAGATTTTATTTAAGTTCTATAAGAAAATGAGGTGAAAGCCACCACATCCACTAAATTGGACAAAGTAGACAAAACTTTTTTGAATGGTCTTTCTTTTCTTCTTTTCATTTTCCTTTTTCTATAGAAAGGTGTTCACCGCATTGATCACTACTATACTTAGGTCATACATTGTCGTAAGTATGGTGGGTGTACCCTTAGTTATTCATTCTTAGATCCCTCACCTATCCCTCAACTCTTGATATTCTGTCTATACTTAGGTATATTTTATCCTACGTATGGGGGGACATGTCAAGCCCATGATTTCGTATATTCCCTCCCTTGACCCTCCCTGCCTTGTGTACAACCTTCTATACATAGGATTATTTCATCCTAAATACAGGGGGACGGTCGACTCCTCATTCATTCATTCTTCAGTCAATGTATTATAGACTTTTCTATACTTAGTACGAATATTGTCTTCTCCTTTCTCTCTCTGATCTAAGAGGACATAGCTCAAGCTAAGTATAGGGGGGTCGTATATACATTGTATATAATTTAGTAATAACTCGTACTTTTGTGATTTCATAATTAGTTAATTATTTAAATTTGAATCATACATTAAAATTGTTTGTATATACTGATTTGTAAATCATGTTAAAAAAATTTTGCAAAATATTTGAAAAATGGTTTGAAAATCCATTTGAAAAATATTTTGAAAACTATTTGAAAAATATTTTGTAAAATAGTTTCAAACTTTGTTTGAAAAGATATTTGCAAATGGTTTTGAAAAATGATTGCAAAAATATTTTGAAAAATCTATACATACTGTTTGAAAAAGCTTTGCAAACGGATTTTCAAATTTTGTAAATGTTTGTAAAAAACTATTTGTCAAATTAGTTTGCAAAATAAAGTTTTCAAAATATTTGCAAAAATTTGTTTAGATTATATTAAGAACCATATACATTATCTAAATAAAAGTCTTTACAAAATCGTAAATACCTTGTATAAATCGTAAAGCCCAAATTCTTGTATATAACAAGATGTACTCATGTGTAAATACTTACACCAATTGCTTTTATTTAGAAAAATCCCCAAAATTTTGCAAAGTATAAAATCTATAAAAATCTACAAAATTAAAATATGAAAAACACCTTAAAAATGTTTTAAAAACTTGCATAAAAATTAGTAAAACTTTTCAAAAATCCTTAAAAAGTTCAAAACTAGAAAATCGCATCACAAAAATATTTTTCTTGCATTGTACATAACATTTACATTTTTCGGATTTGTATTTACAATTGCACTAGTCTATGTAAAATTTGAAGATTGGATGTTGGTTGGACCTTAATCTTCTTAATCATGAGAACCATATAGGAGTTTGAATTGAGACACTTCAAGACTTCTGGACTTAATTCTTTGAGTTCACGAGACTTGGTTCAATGTCATCTTGACTACCTAAGTATAATATTTTGGATAACAAGCATGACAATTGTTGATAATGACCTAGCTTACATACGTTCATCTTGCACATTGCTCACCTCAGATGAAGTGGTAGAGGGTTGGATTTGCCAGCATGAGACACAATCAAATGGAAACATCTAAAGTCACACATTTATGGCCATTGTACCCCAACACGATCCAATAGACATGAGGTCTAATGACAATAGTTGTGGGTTGTAATAATGATTCAAAAGAGGGATAGTCTAGTTTCTCAAGAGGAAAAAATCCATATGTAAATGCTGTTGTATATAGCATTCAAAAAATGGAAAAATTAAAAACTCCAAAAAGAAAAGACTAGAAAAATTCTGAGAAAAATCAATTTCCGTCGGAGCATGTATATAGCCAATAAGTAGGCTTGAGCTTTGAAGTCACTTGTATGTGAACCTGCAGGCGTATGACTTGGCTACACAGGTCAAGCATCCTAGGATAGATAACTACACTGGATACCATCCGGTCTTCTCTTTACCTTTTCTTCTTGAGATGGTTGTACTTGAACTTAGAAAGGAGTACAATGCTTCTCGAGGAAAGAGTTGCTAGATTGGGGTATTATGGTCACCATGTTGGAGAAGACTGACTTTTACGACTTCAGCTGAGGAAATCTACATATCACACACATTGTACAAGATAGATTTATCGTCATAAGGGTTTGCGTATGAGTTGACTTATTCTTACATGGATATTTAGGAGACTTGAGAAGAGTTTTATGATTCTTAGAGGTTGTTGTGTTTGAAGTCCGATTTCAAAGTACGGTTCTAACCAAACCTAAATTCCAAAAGGTCTGACTGATCTCTAAATTCTGATTTTATGAAGATAAGTTTAAGAGTTAAAGTCAATCCAAGTTTTTTCTTTTTATTTGATTTATATTCTTGTCTACACTTATATCTAGAAGTGTTTTCTAATGACTATAAAAGGAAAGTATAGGGGAGTGATGAATCTCCATTTCATCCCCTTTATTCTTTCCTTTAGGCCTTTAAACACTAACTAAATGCATGTGTATGACATTTATTTGTAGAAAATAACATTCATTATTTACTTAATAAACATTGTATAAAATACATTGTTTAAATCCAAAATAAAGGAATAAAGAATAGAAAAGTAAAAGAAATAAAATACCAAAGGTATTTTATAACCCTAAACCCCAAGATCTAGGCATCACGATGTCTGGGTCGACAAGAAATAAAGTAGGGGAGATAGTGGCCAATAAATAAAGAAAACCTAATTCATAAAAATCTAATAGTCTATTTTTGGGACCTATTTTATTCTTTATTATTTATACCTTAAATAAAGAAACTTTGTGCATCAAAGTTGTAGATAAAAGGACATAGAAAAATAAAAAATTTATTTCACATAAAAATAATGCATATTGTGCACTCTATATACAAAATAAAATTCCAAAACCCAAACATCCAAGACACATATCTTCTCCATATGAACTCAAAATTAAAAAATCACTTTAATTATATAGATTTTTTTATTCACTATTTCAGGTAGGTGTTTTCACATAATTTGGAGTTAAGAAGAAAAAGTAAGGTTTTGGACCCCTATTGTAGAATAAACCTAAATAAAATATCCATTTTATTTATTCTTTATTTTTTTAATATATTATATTTTTATAAGTTTATAAATATTCTTTATAGTTTATGCACATATATACAATACAAAAAAATAGAAAAATAAAATAAAATATAATAGTATATGTAAATAAAATGATGAAGGTACTATACACATACTTATACAATTAACACCTATATTAATATAAGTGTACAGATAAACTCAGAAAAATATGGTCAAATTATATTTGGATATATTAAAATTATTTATAAATATATAAATTACGTACATAAAATAATAAATATAAAATAAAAATTAAATATACATAATGTAGGTAAATATACCTATGAAAGCAACTCTAAAAAGTAACCTATAATAAATTAAGTTATAAAAATAAATAAAAAATAGATTAAGATAGTATATAAAATAATAAATAATTTTTATGTTTTAACCAAATAAATAAAATAATTTAATATTTTATATTGAATTAATAAAACTTTTATTTATGGATTTGTCGTCTAGTGGTCCTATGTGGACCAATGCGAGCCCCGTCTTTCTTGACCTGGTCCAACTCCCTGGACCTTGTAGGCCTGGCATTTTTCAAAGGTTTTTACCTAGGTTCAACCAATTCTGGGTCTCGATCCTTACACCCATTTTGCTCGATGCCTTCTGATCATTGACCTTCAATCCTTGCACTTTCACACACCATTCATTCCTCGATTGGAGGGCAATTGAATCAAGCACTTCTTTCTATCCAAAGTCGATGGGAATAAGACATAACATCCGCCTATCTTCGCATTTTGATCCCTCTTCCACCACCTATCCCTAACCTT
Organism: Ottelia alismoides; assembly: GCA_037367405.1. Classification (NCBI taxonomy): domain Eukaryota; kingdom Viridiplantae; phylum Streptophyta; class Magnoliopsida; order Alismatales; family Hydrocharitaceae; genus Ottelia; species Ottelia alismoides. The sequence continues at coordinate 265,277 of JAZKJV010008492.1, read as the reverse complement.
CTCACACCTAGGATATTCCCGGTGACTGTCGGAGTCCATAGGAAGGTTCAACAAATCGTGTGGGAATCAAATCAAGGTCGATTCGAGTCGTAACCACCTCCTCCGCCACGAGGTCCGCTCCACGCCAGTGCCGTTCAAGTAAGCCCTACTTGTCCCTATATTTTCATTCCTTAGTGTAATAGTAACTTAATACCGATTGTATTTCTTCAATTAAAGCCTTAAATTTGTGAAAACCCCAAAAAGAAAATTCGTCGGAGCACGGAGCTCTGCCCATAGATTCCATTGATCCTCACCTCCCTCCGCCCTCCAATTACCTTCATCTTCTCTGCCTCTTGCTTCTCTTTTCTCTGATGCACCCCAGTCACCTCGAACCACCCAGATTGAGTTCTCAAAGCTCCATCTGCTTGATCTTTGTCGTTGCGACGTGCAACGCATCCATTCCCCACTTTGACTGGTCAAGGCACTTTGCCCTCGACGGATTGAAGTAGCTCTAGCTCATGTTCTATCAAGTTCATCATTGTGCCTTCACCATCGTCAGATCTAGAGCACCATCTAATTGTAGCATGTGTTGTTTGATCGTGGCTCACATCCACCATTTAATCCGCTCTAGAATATAATCTCAACCGTAGCTGCCAAATCGTTGTCGCGTGACGTAGATGTGATGCGTGTTCAAGTGAAGACCTAGAGCCGTTTGATCACGCAGGAGAGGGTAATTTTGCCATATACCCTCCCCCATTTTTTATTTTATTTCTAGGACTCAAATATTTGTTTGTAGATTAAATACTTTTATAAAATTTGCATTTCACCCCCTTTACTATCATTATTTGTACCTAGATCCAATCCATGTCACCTTATTGGCTCGTACACGTGCAGGGACTAGATATTTTGTACCTAAGCCCCTAGGCTTTTTATATTTCATTGTAGTCCTCATTTTTGAATTATTAGTTTAATATTTTTTAGAATAATTGCATCTGATCCATTGTATTTGTATTAAACTGCAAATACACCCCTCTCGTATAAAATATTAGATATTTGAGGGAAAATTGTTGATTTTTGCCTAAATTTCTCTACAATGTTCGAATTTAGTACACAAACTTTATTTATTTACTTATATATCCCTAATAGTATGTATTTTCTTTTTATAGATTTTATTTTTGGAAAAATAGCTTCAGACCTCTAAAAATATTAGAAAATTATCTTAAATACCATACATATATATCTATCACGTATTCTTTTAGTTAGGTATTTAAGGCTTATTTCTATTTATTAAAAATAAAAAATATAACTTTTTCCCTACTTCACTATTAAAATTCCAAAAAAATATAAATCGTTTTGAAAAAAATCCAGAAAATGATGTTTTATTTATTATATATTTTGATCATACATACAAAAAATTACTAAAAATAGAAAATGAAGAAAACTAAAAAAATCTCCAAAATCCTCATAAAAATAATAAAAAATTCAGAAAATTTAGAAAAATGTTTCTATTTATGAATTTATTTACCATATTTATTATATATTAAAATTAATTTTGGAAAATTATGAAGACCTTATCTATTTTTAATTTCCAAAACAATCCGACCTATTTACAATAGTCCTTATTTTGCTTTATTAATTCAATTAAAAATACAAAGAAATTAGTAAAAATTGCCAAAAATTATAAAAAAAATACGAAAATATAAAAATTAAAACACTTTATTTTATGATTTTTAGTACTTATAGCTATATTTATAGATTAAAACTATATCTACTTATATATTTATATATACTTTTAATATTAAAAATTTATTGCAATAAAAAATAAGAATATCTAAAAAGGAAATAAAAATAAAAATAAAAAATCTTAACAAAATAATAAAAAGAAAAATTCAAAAAAATCAAAAATACTTGAGAAAGCCCAAAATCATATATTATCTTCTTTTAGTAATTTTGATTGTCTATCCACCATTCTCCCTGTGTTCGACCCCTACTGTAATTGTACACGATACATTTTATTGAAGGGTATAATAAATTTTGACCCCTTGATTGATTAGTTTATTTCTTGTGTGGGTTAATTATTGATTGACCTCGTGTTTAGTGGTGGTCACCTCATCGACATTTTATCTTCTTATTTCCAAGAGGATATTATTTTAGTCCTTTGCCAAACTCAAATCATCTTCTACATAGGAATAGAGATTTAGAGGAGTCAGATTACTCATGTGAAAAGATTGACTTGATGAAGTTGAGATTAACTAAGACATGAGTTGGAACTATCATGATCTGGCACACGTCCTTTCACTAAAAACATATATACATCTATTTGTCAAAATGTGCATATTATACTGACCATTAGCTTGAAGGCCTAACTGATGTCCATATACCGGCGAGTTGGTATGCATATGAGGACAAATGAGAAGTATGATATCTCAAGAAATCATACATGTTCATACTGATGAAAATGGAGATAGAATTCACTAATGATATAATTTGGCATCATATAGACTTCCATTCATGGTCATCTTATTTATGAAATAAACATAAATTCAAGATACTGATGTATGATTTTGGAGAGTTTATGATTAATATTATCCCACAGTCATCAATTGAGAAATCTAATAATATATACCAAAGTAGGCATTCAAACTAGGGCTTTAACTTTGATCGTGTATATCAATGTCATCCAATATGAAGGATGATGGAGATTGGGAATTCTCTGGGTTAAAGATATCATAATAGATCATCTACCTTGAAACATCCATTCCGAGGGAGTGATGAAACCGAATGTATTTTGATTTTGCTAACTCCACTTCATGGCTTAATTATATGTGAATTAATTTAATTAAGACTCATTTCAAAAGATTCAATTCAAATTGCAATTCAAATTTTAATGTTCAAATATTGGATAGAGAAATGGTAACATAAATTGAGTTGAATTAACTTCTAGAGATCATTGTTAAGCTCCAAAAGGTTTAGACAATGATTAAAAATGAAGTTGGAAGATGACTACATCACTTCTTTCATTTGTTGAGCTCATGGAGACAATAATGCATTTCATTGAGCTCCAAAAGAGTGTAAATCATTTCATCTCAAGCTCGACATTTGTAGGTGACGCATTTAGCCAGAAGTGGCCTAGACCATGAAATTGGATAGTTATCCAAGTTACAAGTTTCAATACTTGGATAGTATGATCTCCTTGACAATTTCTCTAGGTATCTACGATTGTAGCCTATGAGTACTAATTGTACTAGGATTCAAATTGTGTGATGTCAAAATTGAGACAAAAATTGTTATTATCATACTTATATTTCTACAAGGATATTTTTATGAACATGATTCACAGATATTATTAATTAATTTATATGAATAACGATCCATAGTAGTTATTATTTATATGAATTTAATTCATATAAAAATTTCAAGGAATTATGTGAATGTGATTCACATTGGAATTTTAATATAAAATTGATTTACATTTTTCTTTGGAATTGTGAATAAGATTTGCAAGTTATGTACATGTTCACATAAAATCCCAATAATGATATTCATAATTAGAATACCATGAAGATAATGGATATGTAACAAATAAGTAGTATAACGGGGATGCCCATGCTAGGAGAAGCCTTGGACGACCACCCTAGGAGTCCTAATAGGATAGGCTCTCTTGTTTTATATTTATTTGAGGGTTTGTTTTGAATAGACATTAAATGAGACAATTGATGTCCTATTTCCTGAAGCACGAGGATTTGATCCTTGCCTTAAATCTACCATTTAAGGGACGAGAGAGAGGATGACAACAAAGAGGAGTAGGACACCTTATACACTTTCCCCCTCTTATATAAGAGACGGCATAGCCTCTTTCCCAAACACTTCTTCAATTCCAATGCTCCAAGAGCTGACTTGAATTAAAGAGATAAAAAAGAGACCACGACTCTTTCCTTATATGTTTACATTAACTCTCAAAGATCCCCTTGGTTGTTCACCATATTGCCTCTCTCCATCAATTGGTTGGCTTGCTCCATCTCAAGAGATGATTGTCATCTTCCTGGTGTTTCTATATGTGATGGAAGTGATCTTATTAGACAATATCAGGATATAGAGATCATATTGATCTCTATTTTTCTTGGACAATTTCGTAGAGAAGTTTACATCCATCTTCATGAGATCCTATGTGAGACATCATCACACCCACGATAGAAGCATTTACAAATTAGACTTGATTCAAGAGGTCTCTTTTCTTAGAGACCCACAATTCAAAGGTAACCCTAATAGTCTTGTGATTATGTGAAACAATTATGAAAATTGTTTTTTTAATCATGTGATTTCTCACTATATTATTTTTTCTTATGCTTGCATCATACTTCATATGAGGAACTCTACTTGTTTGCAAATCTATTTGCCATTTTTTCCGCATTTCTGCGATGAAAAGTTATGAACTTCCATCAATACCTATACATATATGTCTGTGTGTCTATATATATATGTATATATATATATATACAGAGACATATACATAATATATATGAATACATAGATATGTATATTTATGTGTATTCTAGTAATTGAATCACAACATTCCATCCAAAGTACTAAGATTAAAACTTCAATATTCTTATATACGTGCATACATACATACATACATAAGAATGCACGTGCATACATACATGCGTATGTGTTTATATACATGTCTTTTTATAGTTATATGTGTGTGTATGTATGTAAATATATATATATATATATATATATATGTATGTATATATATATATATGTGTGTTTTTGCGTATGTGTGTGTATCTAACAATTGAGTCACCTTTATTCTTTCACATTGGCTTTAAATCCATAGTAAAATACATGTAAATATCACTACCTTACATAAATTAACATTCCAACATTAATGTATAAATATTGTATTAATACATATAATTAAACACAATATAAAATATTAAAGAAAAAATAAAGGAGGTCTTTATGATAATGACAAACCCTGAACCAAGAGACCAAGTCAAATATTGATAGGTTGACCATGAATAAAGTAGGGAGAGATAGGGTGAAACAATGTACAGACATACCAGGAAAACCTTAATTATTCCAAGTACAATATACTATGTAAATAGCTTAAACTTTTACTAATTTATTTATCATCATAAACACTTCAAACAATAATGTGTTCTGCACTGAATTTGTACATAATCACGCATAGTAAACAGCAACAATTATTGGCAAAAATAAATCAAATACAATTCAATCAGTATACTCAGTTTAAAAAGCCACAAACAAAACTTCATTGATCAATATCTTCTCCATGTCAATTCAAGATGAACCAAACTCATTCAATGTATTTCAATTTCAATTATCTAAAAATGAAAGTGGTTTCATCTGATTTGGAATCAATATGCAAAAGGCATGTAATTGGGGTGTCTGGTTACTGATATAACTGTATAACAAGACAATTTATATTGTTTTGTGTATTTTTAGTATCCTTATATTCTTAGTCATTGTATATATTATATAACATCTATAAAAAAACCATTAGAAATTTATATCATTCAAAAATACCAAAAAAGTTAATAAACTCTAATACATATGTATAATGTACATTTGTTATAAATACATGTATTTATTTGTACATATAAACAAAACCATAAAATACCATAAAATACCATAAAATACGTAAATATGTATTAAATAATGGTGTAAATGAATAAATTATTTAAATAAGATATTACATCTAAAAATAGCAACAAATTGTGGACACATAATATATATGTATAAATACTTGTTAATAATAGTTTATAAATAATACTACATAATAAAAAAGGTTATAAAAATAAACAAAAATCACTAAAATAAGGTTTAGAAAATAGTACACCTTGTCCTATTTTGAGTTTTTAGAATAAAGTGATTTAATATTTTATTTATAATTATCTTTGATTTTTTTATTTTCCATTTTGTCATCTAGCATCTCGAGTGAAACAATGGGAGGCAATGAGTGTTAATCATGGTCAACACTCCCCCATACTCACCTTAGGACCATGTTCCATCAAAACATTTCTGAACCCCAACTTTCTCTGATTTTCATGCATTCTCCATATCTTCGATCTCCTCGAGCCATTCACAAACATTGTTCGTCAAACCTTCCCCCATCATGTCATGATCCTAGTTTCCACCAATCACCATCGATACACATGCAATCCTCGATCAAAGTCATCTCTTCTATCGGTATGATAAAACTCCATCTCTCCCTAATCCACCTTCGATCACCTGTAGCCCCACAAACCAATTACTAGAGAGGATCCTAGCGATAGGAGGTGTCCCCCGATGGTTCCACGGTCAGGAGAAGGAAGAAGGGGCACAATTCAAACCACCGGGGATGAAGCTCCGCCAACTCTTCTACTCTCAGGTCCTCTTGGATAGGTGAGCTATTTATTCTTAGCCATTTAGCATCAAATTTTAATTATTAGTGTAGATATGCATTTTATTTTATTTGATTCCATCTTGTTAATCCTAAATTTCCATCAAAGTATGCCGAAGCACTAGGCTATGACATATGTTCAATGTCACGCTTCAACTCGTTTGGAACCTCACCTTCTTTCCCCTCCAATTCTTCATCATCGGAACCATCCATCCATCTCAATCTTGCATAGATCGAGTCTCCTAGATATCCTTCCTCCACCCATCACTGGAGATCATGAGCCCCTCCATTCCCCACCTTTTTGTATAATAAATACGTCTACGATCATCTCCCTCGAACCTCTGATCTTTTTATATAGATTTGAGCCTAAGAACACCTTATCTAGGGGTGTTTTGACCTGAGCTTGAATCCTTACAGGTGTTCCGACCTAGCCCGCGCTCCAAGCCTCTCCTCCGAGAGGCCTGGACCCATTGAACACCCCTGATTGACTCAAAAGCATTCATGAATCTATTGGGACCTCTCCATGCTCGAGAGGCGGTCAGATGAGCGAGTATTAACTAGAAGAAGGAGCTTCAGGCTACCATTCTTCCTTGTTCATCCCTCTCAGTCGTTCGACCAATAATGAGTCCTAGATCGAGCACACATCATCACATATTGAAGTTAAATAGATAGTTGATACACGCAGAGTTGATCTCCATTGTTAGATCCATACGAGGTGGCATCTAATCGTACTCGTGCATGCCTAAGTGAATGCACAACCACGGTCCGTCAACACGTGTGGAGGGGAATATTGCACCTCCACCTCTTCACATTTTGTTATATATTTTAAAAGCTAAAACCTTCAACTAATATCTAAGAAGTTAGTGTATTTTGCACTATGGACCTCGAACATTTGACTATTTGCATATCAATCCTTCCCATGCTCTACAATATTTTAAACATTGGAATTTTTGTCTGTATAACCCAATATTGTTTATACCAGCTATGAAATGCTTGCCATTTTTTTAGAAATTACAAATATGTCCCTACTTTGAGATTTAAATAATTTTGTGCATTTTATTTTTATTAAATGTTTTCATTGTCCAAAAATCCTATGAAAATTGAAGTAAATGCCTGGAACATAAATCATTCACATATATTTTTCACTTGAAATTTTATTGCATTTCCCAATTTATAAAAAGTAGTTCTATTTTCCATGTTTAGCATTAGAAAATGAATAAAAATTAAAATATGTATACCAAAATTTCCTAAAAATATATTAGTTAGCTTTTATTATATTATATCACATATCCGAAAATCACCTAAAAATACAAAATATAAATCCTAAGAATCTAAAAATCATAAAAATATTTAAAAAATACAAAATATTCTATAAAAACCCAAAAATATTCGTTGTTATTTCTGAATTTTCTTTATTATATAAAGTTTATTTTAAAAATGGATTCGGGATTACTTTGGTCTTTTATATATCTTATAAACATAAATAAGTTAGTAACTTTTTCTTATTCACTATTTTTCTTTTTATAACTTTTAAATTTAATTAAAAATTATAACAATCCATAAAAACAACAAACACATTAGGAAAATAGATATAAAAAAATTCTTTTCCTTATTTTTGATTTTACTTGGCTTTTTAAAGAATCCAAAAAGATATTTTATCTATATATTGTCTATTAAATTATTATTTACCTTATTTAAAAATCAAATAGAATTAAATTTTTGCAAAATTAATAACATTTAAAAACTAAAACTAGAAAATATGAAAATATAAAACATTAAAAAAAACCATAAAAATGAATATAATTTAAAACCAACAAAAATAATTAAAAATAAAAGGCATAAAAATAATCAAAACAAAACATCTAAAAATACTCATTAATTAGCAATAATTAATAATAATATATACTGCAGTTTGATCTCAGTGGTTCGACATTCTTCATACTTACACCTATACACACTTTTAAAGAGTTATAATGATTTTTGACTCATACATAATTTATATGCATCTATATATTGTTGGTTGATTGTTGATTGAATTAGATATACCTGGTGATCGAAAATATTGTTGACCTATCATGTTAGGTTAACAGACCGACCTCTTTCTAGTTGATCAAATGGTGTCGTTTCTAACGAGCAAAAAATAGAGTAGATTGATTTATTTTGAATTTATCTATTTTATTTATATCATTTTCTATTTTTTATTTCTCTTTGGTATATTTGCATAAATGTTCTAATCATATCTTGTGGTTGACTTTGTTGCGAGGGCCCGTAGAGCGAGGGAGGACATCATAGGAAGTCCACTACACCCAAGAGAGGCAGAGGTCGGCTTTCACACGGACTTGTTAGGAAAAAACTGTAGAACAAAGATTAGATTTTTTATTTTGAGTGAGAGAGAATCATTAGTTTATTTGTAATAATTATATACTCTAGTACTTAGATATTTTTACGGGTTTGTTTCACCAAGTATATATTCGCTCATGGGACACAATCATATTTATTTATCGTTTTCATTGCCTCTTCTTTATTCCTCCCTATTTTTCTATTTGTTTTACTTTTGTTTCCGTAATTTGTGATTTCGACTTATTTTCTTCTCACATTTTTTCTGATTGATCCCTTAGATCGAGGACGATTTCTTAGTACTTATTGAAGGTAATGTTTTAGCATTGTGCATCATAGAAGCATAGAGATCGGAAAAAATCTAATCTAGGTCAACTAGTCATACTAGTTGGCATAGCAATGACAAAACAAAAATTTTAAGAAGGAAATCACATGGCTCAAGAACCTTTCCCTTGCTATTTCATTCAGATCACATGATTTAAGTCTTACCTCTTAAAGCGTGTGTGTGATCCTCAGAGCTTCAAAAGGAAGATTCCCGCTAACTCAAGTCCGATCTGATGAGAGTGCACATGTGGGCTTGATGATTAGTCACATGCTTTCCGTAATCCCGAGCAACGATCCAAACAAGGAACCTCTTGATTTCATCCCATGAAATCTGTTGCATTCTTCATGAGCACGAGTCATCAAAGAAGACCGAGTTCCTCTAGCGATTAGTCTGGATGCACAACGATAGCACAACAACGATCACTATCTTCACTAACACTGTGGAGAGAGTGGATGTGGGTAGAGAGAAAGAGAGAGTTTTGTTAATGCAATAATTGCATTCAACTTGTGTAAAGAGGGATAGGGTTGGGCTCTCTTCTATAGCATTTTGTATATCCGTGGATCCCAATCCATGTGCTACCACCAATCAATAGTTTAGATTAGTTTGTGTTTCTTTACATGGATCTCAGTACATGTGCTCTAACTAATAAATGGTAGAGATTGATTTGTGCTTCATTTTAGTATACGATAAACAAAAAAAATACAAAATATACTTTGATAAAAATTTCCAAATTATCTCATTTAAATAATTAATTGATCAATGGATTTAATTAAAAGAGGTTTCATCCATTTACTAAGAGTAGGTTGGACGTCTACCATGGTTTCAACAACCCATGGACATCCACTCTAAATAGTAGAATGGGTCAAATTATTTTATCTGTTATTAATTTAATAATATAATTATCACCTAATAATTCTAATTTATTTGTGGTAATTGTACTTATGTCATTGATTATTGAGAATTAAATTCTTCCAATCAATATTAATGTAAATCATATTTACATTAAATTATGTAATTTTAATCCAATCCACAATAACATATAAATTGTGAATCTCATTCATAATTAATTCTCTCTAGGATACTGTGGTTCTATACACATTACACTTGATTATTCTTAATAGTGTTATCCACATTAATCTTATCCATAATAATTACATCTGATTTAATTATCCTATATATCTCCATACACATTAATTGTGATAATTAAATCATATTTAACTATCCAAATTTTCCAATGCTTAGATAATATTTCTCATGGAACAATTCTCCAACTCTTACATGAATTGCGTGCTTTCTCTTCAAATACATGGAGATAAGGTCATGGTGGTTGTATATGCCATGTATAAATACTTGGATAATGAGATTTTATCACATATCCAGATCTAGAAAACTGCTTAGAGGTGTCTGATCATGTCAGCCATAATATCACATCTTCTCATTGAATCTGAATCAAATTTTAATCAATGTACAACAATTAGATAAAGATAAAAAATCTATTCCATTGAGAGGAGTCACTAAAATCCAAACTTGTTTCATCGCTCCCTCGAAATGGAAGCGTCGCAATTATACACTCGTTTAATATCACATCTCCCTTGAGTTTTCCTAAGACCCATACATCTTGCATACTGAAATACCTAGAATAAACATGAAGTTCTAATCTCATTGAAACTGTCTTCTTCAGGGTTTTTTCCCTTTAAGATTCTCATTTGATCATTGGGAATTGGTATCATTTATATGCTTTCCAAAAGCATGTATCATACCTACAAATCTTGTTATGCTTCCAAAGCAATACGACCAAGCATGGAATTTGGTTGATCCAAATATCTCATGAGTGAGCTCATGTCTTTTGGTTCAGTAGTGAACATGTATGATCCCTTTTCAGAGTCATGTGTCCTTGTATAAACACAAGCTCATAGGTGTATAGACCTTGATTAGGTCATTAACCTAATGGTTAACATAATTCACATACTCAGACATATAATAATACATCTATCTCAGTTAGAGGATGTGTGCCTATATCGTGATAGCATACGACATAGGTCTTAGTTATCTCGATCTTGTTAAGTCAACTTTGACTTAACTTATACGACACCTTTGAATCTCTATTCTTATGCAGATGTCCAGTGTCAAAAGGTCGGTCGGATATTAGCCTTTGGAGTAATGATTACCATCTCTTTCTCGGGCTTGAGATCATCTGTTAACAATCATTTGACAGTGCTAGATATGTCCTCATTCTAACTCTTTAAATATCATTTAAGCACCAAACTTTGTGATTCATCTATTGGCTCAATAGCTGCATGGTTATTAATATGTCCATAGTATATAACCCTATGTGTACTAAGGAACCTTATATGAAAATTAATTAAGCAATAATTTAGATTAGGGAGTGATTTGCAATAAATTTTATTGTAGAATGGCTCGTCATGGGCTTACATGTCCAATAATCTCCCACTAGCCCAAAGAGACTTTAAATGGATAATCTTTAAATACACACTAATGTGCTAGTAAGGAAGATATGTTGATATATGGAGGCTAGGATTTGATCCTTAGAGCATCATGGAAGTGTGTAGATGGCACCGAATACGATCTAGGGTAACAAGTTGTACTAGTTACAACGGGAAACATAATTTAAATTTTTAAATAGATGGAACCATCTGATTCGAGAACACTTCTCAAATCGTTTCATCAAGATCACAAACGAATAATATGGATTACCTCTTGAAGCATGCTTGTGATCGCTAATATGTAAAGTAAGAGATTCTCCTATCTCAAGTCCAATATTAAGTAGAAGCACTTCCAGGCATGCAGATGATATGCGAAGCTCCCACAATCTGACTTGATGATACAAAGTTGGAATCTCCTATTAAATCAAAGAAAATGCATATCCTTATTGGCAAGTGAGAAGCACCGAAGAAGATAGAGAACAACGAGTGGTTCTTCAGGAAGCACAACTTCATTGCGACGACGACGACACACTTAACAACCCTAAAGTTGTCGACCACTAGGGTTTCAAAGATGGAGGCTATGGATGTGTATTAGAGAGAGATAGAGAGATTTTATTGCTCTTACAAGTGTATATGAGTTGTGTTTGTCTTGTCTAAAAATAATAGGCTAGGTCTACCTTTCTTTTATCCAAAATTAGATGGTGGAGATGGACTCCTAATTCAAATCAATGGTTGAGATTTTTTTGCAAGAATTTAAAACAACCATTTTTTAATTTAAAAGGAAAAAAATATATTGTAAATAAGCGTTAACATTTTAGATTCAATTAAATCAAGAATGGAATTCGACTAAGACTTCACCTTCCACTAAAAGGGAAAGGAGAAAAAACCTCCTACCCTTTTAATCAAGGTGGATGGCTTCCCTTAATTGGAGAGAGAAATCTCTCTCCAATCCTAATGTAATCTTATTACTTTAAATCTTAATTCACAGAATCTTTTGTCAATAAAATATCATTAAATAATTATTGCAAATTATTTGGGATAATTGCAAACAAAATCAATGACAATTCTGAATAAATTCAACCACCCAATAAAATGTATATTAAATTTACAATTAGTTATATAATGTGATCCAATTCACAACAACATTTAATTTTTAAATCATATTTATAATTAAAACTCTCCTACATGTTATAAATCACATTTATAATATTTATGACTATTATAGATAGTAATATTCATATTAACCGCATCTTTGATAACTAAATCATATTTATCTATCTTAAATGTTAATTCTCATGCATTCAAAATAATATGAATCGTGTTCACCTTATTCATAATAATTAAAACACATTTAATTATTTATTTTCCATAGCTCAAATACATTATCAACAATTTAATTATTCTTTGACACTTTCAAGAATAATTTGCTTTCTTTGCAGATACTTGGAGATAAAGACAAGGCGATTGTGCATTCCATGTATAGTGACTTTGATTGAGATCATATATAAAATCGAAACCTCTCAAAGATGTTTGATTAAATTGAAGTTGTAAATAAAATATTTTCATTGCATCCGAATCATAGTCAGATCAATGTCCAACAACTAGATTGAGATCGGATTATTTCTATATTGAGAGGAGTCAGTAAAATACAAACTTATTTCATCACTCCCTCAAAATGGAAGTGTCACAATTATACAATCATTTACAATCACGTAAACCTTGAGTATTCCTAATACACATACGTCCTACATACTGGAAGACCTAGATTAAACCTCACTTATTAGATCATATTTGAATTATCTTCTTCATGGTTCTATCATTAAGCTTCTTATTAGATCACTGGGAGTTGGTATTGATCATATACATTCCAAAAACATAAATCATAGCTATAAACTTTGTCAAGATTTCAAAGTGAGATGACTATGCATGGAATGTGATCCCAATATCTTAGAAGTTTGCTAATGTCTTCCAGTTTAGTAATGAACCTGTATGATCCCTTTTATTGATCGTATTACTAATACGACTTATATGCACACTTGCTCGTCGGTGTATATATCTTCATTAGGTCATCAACATATTAGTTTGCCAAATGTATATACTCAAACATATAGTAACATATCTATCTCCGGTCAGAGGATGTGTACCTATATCGTGATAGTTTACGACATATGTCTTGCTTATCTTGATCTCGTTAAGTCAACTCTTTGACCTATCATATCTAACACCTCCGAATCTCTATTCCTATGTAGAGGACTTGAGTCAAGAGGCCAGCCAAATATTAACCTTTATAGAAGGATTTCCATCTACTTCTCAGGCTAGAGATCCTTTCATAACAATCACTTGACGGTGCTTGATGAGTACTCAATCTAACTCTTTAGATAACATCCAAGCACATGTCTCTATGATTCAACATTTGAATCAATTGCTATACGATCATTAATATGGTTGTGGTACATAATCATAATTGTACTTAGGGACCTATTATGTAAATTAGTTATCCTTTATTTGAGATTAAGGAATGATTTCTAATAACATTTATTCCATAATGGCTTGTCATGGGCTTGCATGCCCAACAATCTCCCACTAGCCTAAAGTGCCATTAACGGGCTAATATTTAAACCTACACTCTGTACTTGTCATAGGATATTTAGAAAGATAGCTTGGTAAACTAATCGATGACTATATTCTTGAGTGACTATCCCAAGTTCTTTTACGGTACTTGCATATATCCAACTAACAATACTCACATTCAATGTGAATGTTGCATCTTATGCAACAAATAATCAATTTTGTTAACGAAGTTATAGTGTCTTTGACACTACAACTAAATATAAATTATAATTGTTATAACTAATAAGAAGTTTCTATTACACTTATTATAACTCCCTTACTCTTGGAGAGCTTTATCTCCTTATACTAAAACATAGTCTCATGTCTTATAAGGCATCTATAGGTAAGACCTTTTAGATCACTATATATAAAATATTAAGTTTTTAAATATAAGACTTTTAGATCACTATCTCAAAAATCTAGTTATCTTTGAAGGTATTTTATTACTATAATTAAGTGTTTTATCTCCATAGTAGGATTAGTAATAGTTTATAGTTCCAACTACATGACAGTAATCTCATTTTTATACATATCTAGGCTTCCTACAGCTGATGCACAAGTACATGCAACTTTATTATTCACATCACAAATATTTTGAGATGTTATCTCTTCATATAGGTCAATACCATATCTTAAGGGACAGAAGCCTTCCTTGGGATTTTCCAAATTGGAATATGTCCAAGATGTGCCACTAATGTTATGGTCCCCATGCCCTCTTCTCTTTCCTTCCGAACAACTTCAGAACTATGATCTAAGAGGTATATTTGAGATCTTTCATCTTAAGGTATGGAACACCTAGATTATAAAACACTTATTGCTATCACCCTTATATCATTTCAAATGATTAGTATTTTTATCTACATTTATCATGATGAATATAGCTGAAATCCCAATAAGCTTTACACGAGTCATCAAGATTCCATACGAAAATATAATCTTTATAACTTCAACAAATACGATGTTCCAATTGTAATTAGCTTGTTTGAGCTCATTGATGGAGTTCTTCAGCTTGCATACCTTGCCTTCCTCAACTATGAAGACATGTGGCCACTTCATGTGAATGTCCTCGTTGAGGTATTCATAGAGGAATTCAATTTTGACTTCCATCTTGTAGATGTCATAGTTAAGTTGTATAACTTTAGTTAGCAATGTTCTGATGAGTTTAAGCCTGGACACTAGAGAGCAAGTCTCATCGCAAGTGATGTCTTCTCTCTGAATGTAGCTCTTAGCTACGAAGCATGCTTTGAAGGATTCTACATTCTCATCAGGTTCCCTTTTTCTATATTTGCACCTAATGGATCTGAACCCTATAGGTGTATCCTTGAGCTCTCATACACAACATTTGTGTATGAAGTCTACTTTAGACTTTATTGCTAACATCCATATTTCCATGTCATGATCTTTAGAAGCTTCATCATATGAAGTTCGATCATTGTCATACTCATTTGGCACATCGAATCCATACCCTTTAGGTGGTCTTACCACCCTCAAACTGATTTGAAGAGGTATGAGTGTTTCATCTTGAATTATCCATTTAGTTTCTTGTTTTAGGAGCCCCATTATCTTCTTAAGATTCAACGAGTCCTTTTACTCATTCTTATCTTGATTCTCAAGAAATTCATCCACTAAGCATCATATCCTTATAGATAAAATATTTTAAGAATCTCTAGGTCATAAATTAGGTCTCAGATACCATCCTTTATATTCCTAATGAAGCAACACTCTTAGGTGTTAGATTCCAGCTTACTTGCGTCCAAGTTACAGTCATGTACCAAGCAACCACAAATCCTCAAGTATCCAACACTGGGCTTGGTTCCAAATCATATCTTATGAGGTATTATTGGGTTTAGATTTGCATGAAATCTTTTACATTGTCGTCTCTACTGCATATACCTGGAAACCAATAGGCAATTTTGCTTAGAGTCATTATTGACCAAATCATGTCAGACTTGATTCAATTGTATCTTCCTACAACTCTATTGATGTAAGGTGTATTAGAAGGAGTGAGTAGAAACAATTCTCCTTTCTCTATAAGGTATTCCTTGAATTCATCTAATAGCCACTTGTTACATACGTTAGATCAAATTCTTTTCATATTCCTTCTAACTTTGGTTCTCAACCAAAATTGTGAAATCTTTGAACGTTTCAAAGGTTTCTAATGTTAAAGGAAGAAATCTCATACCACAAATAATCATCAATGTATATCTCATCTCATTAATGTTAATTTTGGTATAGATGGTCCACATTGAATGACTACACATTTTACACCATTCTCAAAGAAAGGTGCATAAGATGTTTTACTTTGAATATAATATTCACAAGTATGTAAGCTTTTGAACTTTCAGACAATCTAAAGTTCAATTTCTTGCTAGTCTATTGATCTTATCAATAGACATATGTCAAAGGCTTGATGCCTGATCATTGTCAAATGATCTTTATCCTCCTTTTGATCATTTTAGGTTTAATTTCCAGTGTTAAAAATGTTAATGAACTATTAATTAATATTATAATTTAGTAGAATCCTCTAGATTTTAGATTACTATCTGAAATTTATCCATCATAATTCCTTATAATAGGTCTATTGCAGAATGTATGTCAACTTCTAGCAAGTTGAGAAATATACAATGAATGCATTCTAATATCATTAAGGGCTCTCCCAGTGAAAATATGTAGTTTATCTATCCAATGGAGGTTGTTGCAACAATGGCATCAACTCCCAACTGGAAATTTTAAGATCAAAATTTCCAGTCTTATAAAACATATGCAACCAAATGCAAGTTTTGTTTGAAAAAAGATATATAATTATCAAACTTTAATTTTATCTAATAAGTAAGTCGATTTCAATGTTGATATATTGATCTAGAATATTCTGATGTATTATCTAATTCCTTCTCCAAGGATTCTAGACAGTCCTAATAGTCATACTAACGGTATATCTACTTATTGCAATATTGACATTCATCTGACTCATTGGATGTCATATGTATGGAAGTTATAGAAGTGCAGTTAACTCATTGACTTTCCTTCTTACTTGGTTCTGACCCATGCTTGAAATGCTCTTCCTTAATCTATGTACAAAATTTTCTTAAGATAAAAGTTCTCTTAAATTGAACATGTCCTCAAGTGACTTCAATATAAGAGTATTTCAACATTTATAAATGCTTCATCCTTTTCTTACAATATTAATATTATGAAGCTTCATGAAAGACTTGAGTATATACAATAGAATGATTACACTCATCATATCTATATCCATCTTAACCCTTAAAAACTTTGGTTCCGGTAGGCACTCAAACATTTTGAGTACATCATCTCATAAGCTACCATCTTGCATAATGCAGTGAACCATGTCATTCATGATTAAATGTTGAGAAAACATTTGTTTGCCAAAACATCTTCTTTATTTTTTATAACGATTTTAACAATTACGATCATCATCATTATGGTACTTCCAAAGCACATTTGATGAGAGATCAAGATTGTAGAGACACATAAATCGTAAGTAGTTGTCCTACTATCGATTTAATTGTCATATCTCATTATTATGAGGAAACTTGCACATTACCACCACGTAAATTATGTGTCCAACTGCAAGTACTACATCTTGATAATAGATCAAATCCATGATAACTGGTTATGATTGAGTATAGTTTTGAGTGGGTTCAATTAAGGTTATTTTAAATAAGATAATATACATGAATATATTTTACTTTTATTAAGGATTTTATATAAATGTTTTCTTGCCTTTTAAACTCTAAAAGTTCATTCCCTTATCCACTTTCAAAGAAAAAGATATACTTACCGTTATATCTCTAGCAAGATCTAGGATCTCCTTTCTACCTTTGTTACTTCCCAATTATTTGAGAACTGGCAACTCGAGTAAATAGAAGCACGAACTCATTTTGCCTTGCAAGTCCAACTTGCATTTCCTAATTTTATCTTCAATGCCCAGGCCCACCACCCCTAAGGTGATGTTGCCTGTTGTTAATTGAATAAATCGCCATTAGGAATAGCACTCATTGTGCGCAATACAATATTGCCCCAATTATATAAGGATCAATATTGGGGTCACTACGGACCTTACTCTTTCGAGAAGCAAAAAGCTCAATCCATGTGTTTTTGTATATGAGCTATATTTGGACATGAATCTTCAACATATAATCCAAGGCGATTGAACCCTTCGCCTTGACGAGAAAACATGGATGTCATTTATTATGATCCTTCATATACCATTAAAATTTTAATTAATTATTATGAATCATAATCACATTATTAGATCTTATAAGGGAATTACATCTCTATTCATTATAGAGTGTTTATTTTAATTTGATCTAATTAATTTAACCATATTAAATCAAGGGATCTTTACTGTGCAGACCCTATGAACTTGTTAAATGATCTCTAAGACCTTTGAAACATCTTAATTCCCCCTCGGCCCCATAAACTTACTAACTCTTTCTGTATAGACCTTGAGGTTAACTCCCATTCATTTGGTTGCAAAAAATAACTGATTCCGTGAATTTCTTTTCCGTAATACCCATCTTATTTCTCAAGATTACAAAATGCCAACCTTTCTCCTCCTCCCCTCCCTCTCCCACTCCCTCCTCGATCTCCACCTCCTCTCCGCCTCGTAGGAGCTTGTTGCAAGAGGCGACGCCTCCATTCCGATCTCCAAAGAGCGTGACATTCGTGGATGTCAAGTTCCAGTGGCTATGCGATCGTGGGCTCGATCACGCCTTGGAGAGGGACACGCACCTCCTCCCCCTCCACTCCCTCATGGACTTCCTCCTCTACCACGATGCCTCTTCCTCTTGTGACGACCCCTCTCCTCCATCTCTGAGAACCGCGACCTCCTTTCCCTATCCTAATGCCCCATCTCCTTCGTATACCACTACCACTCCACTTCACTGAGGACACCTTCCCTCCGTAGTCCTCATCCTCCACCCCACCCCTTTCATAGTCCGCCTCAACCAAGAGGAGCTCTCCCTCCATGACTCCTCCCGCAAAGACGATGCCTAGTTCATCCGGACCGTTCCTATCCATGTCCTCGACCGCCTCTATTGGGAACTTGGCCTCCTGCTTCGATCAACATCCTCAGCTAGAAGCTCGTATCATCGTAATCATCTTGGAGGTTAGGAGCATCCTGGAACCAAGGCATCAGGATTCCTCAGACCATATGCTCTCTTCCATATCTGTCATTAGAAAATCAGACGTAGTCTGATCCATGACGAAAAAACACTCCGTGCTCAGTTGCAACGAGAGATCTGTGGGGAAGGAAAGCTATCTACGTAGTAAGGGTTCTGCATCCCATGTCATGGTTATTGATGGGGACATATTGCATGATTCCGGTGATAAAGGTCTACTGTTGTATGAGAGATGCATCTTTAGGTGGATGAGACATACATTCTTGATCTCGGTGATGAAGCTCTACTGCCCCTGACCTCCAGTTCCTCAGCCTCTCCTTCAACTGCCTTCGCAACACCGTCCTAGTTTTCATTGGTCGGCTTCAGAATCTCCAACACCTATGGATAGACTGGAATCATCTCCAGGGACTCTCTTGATCATCCTCGTGATGATCGGTGTGATTCCGACACTCCAACTATTGTTCCTCACGCGAGACAAGGGCCTCAGTCTTCGTGTACTTTGTGAAGAAGGTGGGGAGGATGACCTTTGGAAAGAACATGGAGGTGGAATATCCATCATTGGATTTCCATTGGTTTGATTAACTCAAGACTAACCCAAGCCTCAAATAAAATTAAATTTGATGGCATGTTTTGATGGGTAAGATGGAGCAAGTTTACAAGGTTGATGAGGAAATTAGGTTGTTACAAATTTTGTGGAGGTTATAGCAAAGTTTATAGGGCATGTCAAGTAAAAATCCCTTAAATCAATTATTAATCCAATAAATCAACAAACAAATAATTAGGGTTTTCTTATTATTTCCATATAGTAATATGCTCACATAAGTATATATCATTCTTGAGTTTTAGTAATTACAGTACAATTTGATTTACTCATATTACCCCATCATCAAGATGGATTAAGCCAGGCGGACAATGCTATTAGGGAGCACTTCCTCTCCAAATCCTGTGAAGGGTGCCAATTATGTAACCCATTAGCATGTCCCGACCTAGACATCGTCACCCTAACGACTCAAGAACAATAATCGCTAGACCAATGTACTAACCGTTTTGTCGATCATTCCTTTGATAACCAACGTTATGCTATATAGAAATCTCCCTGAAATCTTAGGCATCTTAAAATAACTTTGAGATCCTAAATTTCTAATCATATCAATCAAACATTTTGGTTTTGCATGTAAACGTTGTCCTACAATGATTGAACGATAAACTAGGGTTTTGTCATGAAACTTTTAATGGTGATTGACGTTTAATCAAATATTTCTAAAATAAATATTATAAATTAATTAATCATGGCAAATCCAAAATTTCCTTGATTGACATTGAATGATAAACATATTAAGAAAGTAATCTTGATGATCCTATCATCATCCAACCCATCTCTATTAAATATGGAGGACAAATTGACTTGGAATCGTGCAAAATAAAATCATACAATTTGCTGGTTTTATTCTCAACATAGTCAAAGTGTTTATTTCATGTTTCATGATGGGAAAACAATAATAAAATATTAATTAGTTATAGATCCGTGAATACATGCAAAAATAATGGGAACTTTTTTATTTTTAATTTATGCACCATTGGTGCCAAAATTTGGCTATTGTTTTGAGGATATATTTAGTCTTTTTAAATACATTTATTTATCCAAAAAATTTATCCAAACAATGCATAAACATGAGATTTTTATTTTAGAGAAAAGCAATTCGAAACATGCATCAAATACAAAACAATAAGTCCCTGTGCAAGGGATATATAAGTAAATGAAACTACATGATTCAAGAACACTTCTCAAAATATTTCATCAATATCACAAACAAGTAATTAAGATTACCTCTCGAAGTATTATTGCGATCGCTAATATCTAAAATAAGAGATTCTTTTGTTTCAAGTATGATCTGACATAGAATAAATTTCTAGCACACATATGACATAAGAAAATCCCACAATCTGATTTAATGATCCGAAGTTGAAATATCCAGATTTCATCATACGAAATACGGATCCTTCTTTGTGAGCAAGAAGCACCAAAGAAGACAGATATCAATGAGTGGTTGATACGATAGCACAACGACATTGCAACGACGGTGACATTCTCAACAATCCTAAAGTGGACTACCACTAGGGTTTTAGAGAGGGAGGCTATGGACATGTATGAGAGAGAGAGAGTTTATTGCTCTTAGAATTGTATATGTGTTGTGTTTGTGTTGTCTAAAAGAGAAGGCTAGGTCTGCCCTATCTTTTATACTAAAATTGGATGGTTGAGATGCACTCCTAATTGAAATAAGTGATTGAGATATTGTTGCAAAAATTTACAACAACAATTATTTTAGCTTAAAAGAAAATAAATTTGTTACAAAATAATCTTAGCATATTTAGTTTCAATTAAACTAACGTTCTCATTAAATTAAATAGGAATAAGCCTCCACCTTCCATTAAAAGGGAAAGGAGAAAGCCTCTTTCTCTTTTAATCATTGTGGACAACCACCCTTGATTGGAGAGAGAAATCTCTCTCTAATCCTAAATTAATCTTATTAAATTAAATACTAATTCAAGGATTTGTGAACAAAATATCACCAAATAATTATTGCAAATTAATTGTGACAATTGCAAATAAAACCATTGATAATTACGAATCAAATTCAACCACCCAATAAAATATAGATTACATTTATGATTAATTGTACAATGTGAATCCAATTCACATCAACATTTAATTCGTAAATCTTATTTACTACTAAATCTCTGAAACATATTATAAATCACATTCGATATTTATGATTATTATGGATAATAATATCCACACTTATAACATCTCTAATAACTAAATCATTTTTAATTATCTCAAATGTCAATTCTCATGTGTCCAAAATAATATGAACCACATTCAAATTATTCATGACAATGAAACCACTTTAATTATGCATTTCCCATTGCTTAGATACATTATCAACAATTGAATTATTGTCGAAAACTTTTTAGAATAACGTGCTTTCTCCAGGGATACTTGAAAATAAGGACATGGCGATTGTACATTCCATGTACAGCTAATTGGATTGAGATCATATCTCAAATCCAGATATCGAAAACGTCTCAAAGACATTTGATTAAATTTTATTAAATCAAATCTATAACTGTAATCTTCTCATTCCATCCAAATCACATTTAGATCAATGTCCAACAAATCGATTGAGTTCTAATTACTTCTCCACTGAGAGGGGTCACTAAAATACAAACATATTACATTACTCCCTCGTAATGGAAGTATCATGGTTATACAATCGTTTATGTATAGGATATGGAATAATCCTTAAGCGCATCACAGAAGCTTGGGGATCGTATCTAATACGATCGAGAATGACTATTCGCACTAGTTGTTCGATGCAACGGAATTAAAAAAATGAATGTGATGAAACCACATGATTCAAGAACACTTCTTGAATTGTTTCATCTAACTGCATACATAGATAAAGTAATACCTCTTGTATCATGGTTGCGATCAAGCCTCTAAGAAAAGAGACCTCCTGTCTCAAGTCCGATCTTTGGAGGAGACGCTTGCGAGCGTGGAGATGAACCGCGTGCTTCTCGCAATCCAAGATGTTGATCGAAGTAAGGGAACTCCTGATCTCGTCGCACGAGATCGTACGTCTTCTTCGCAAGCATGGCACACCAAAGAAGATGGATAATGAAGGGTCATCGAGGCGGCGACACAATGGTGAAGCGACGACGACGTCTTCCCTCTAGGGCTAGGGTGGATGGCCACCCAAGAAGAGACATGTGACATAATGCAAGATCTCGAAAAAAGGGTTAAGGGTTGGAATGAACGTATACCAAGAATTCTTGGAATCCCTTGGGGGTTCTTGACTGGTGTTGAGCTGACTATAGCCCAAAGTCGTATTTCCTTAATTAATAAGATCCAAGAGGTTTATCGATCCCAGGGGGTACAAATACATAATAGACATATAGAGATTATTGTACGTAAAATAACATCCAAAGTGTTGGTTTCAAAAGATGGAATGTCTAATATTTTTTCACCGGGAGAACTAATCAGGTTGTTGCAAGCAGAACGAGCAGGGCATGCTCTGGATGAAACAATCAGTTATCGAGCAATCTTATTAGGAATAACTAGAGCATCTTTGAATACTCAAAGTTCCATATCCAAAGCTAGTTTTCAAGAAACTTCTCGAGTTTTAGCAAAAGCTGCTCTACGAGGTCGTAAAGAGAGGGTGTGAGAATGAGAGAGAGGAAAGAGCTTCTTATGAACTTGTTGAAACCTCTTAGAAGAGCAAGGGGTGCCTCTTCTTATATAGTATTTTGGGAGTCCATGGATCACAATCGATGGACTACACAAAATCAATGGTTGAGATTGATTTGTGCTTCTTTCAATGACTGTGATTTTGTAGGTAAATACCAACATCAATTAATTCAATTTGGATTAAATATATATCGATAAATCAATATAAATTAATACTATAATTAAATAAATCTCATATGATGATCAAGGAGTATAAATTTCATCATCACATTGATTATAGTGGGACGACCACCCTTTCCATGTAGGAGTTGTGGCCGTCCACCCATATCTCATGGGAGATGTAATCTCATCCAATCTCATGAGATTGCATCACTCCTTGAAAAACTCAAGATTTACAACAACACTTGTTGTAAATTATTCATTAAAAATAATTCATAATCATTTTTTGAATATTGCAATCTTGCCATTGGAAATTTATTAATCACATTCTCAATCCAAAATAATATGTGATTTACATTTTCGATTAATTATCCAATGTGAATCCAATTCACAACAATAATTAATCGACAAATACAAATCAAAATAAGCTCTCTCTAATACACTATAAATGACATTTATAATATATTATGAATAATTGGATATTGCCATCCACATTATTCTCATGCATAATAATTAACTCATATTTAATTATATTGGATTATCATTCTCATGCATCTCAGTCATGTGAATCAAATTCACATCATTCAAGATAATTAAATCACATTTAGTTATCTATTTCTCAATGCTTAGATATAATTCAACTATGAAATTATTCTTGAACCTTTTCAACAATAATGCGTTTTCTGCACAGATACTTGTAGATAAGGACATGGCAATTGTATGTTCCATGTATAGTGACTTGGATATTGAGATTACATCTCAAATCCAGATCTCACATACCTCTCATAGATGCTATATTAAATCAAGAACGTAAATCTAATATTCTCATTGCATCTGAATCACATTCAGATTAATGTCCAACACTTGAACCAAGATCAGATTACTTCTCTATTAAGAGGAGTCACTAAAATCAAAACTTGTTTCATCACTCCCTCGGAATGGAAGCATCAAGGTTTTACAATCGTTTATGATTACATCAACCTCGGGTATTCCTAATACCTGTACATCCTACATACTGAAAGACCTATGATGAACTCGAAGATAAAGATCAATTTAACACTGACATCTTCAAGGTTTTATCATAAAGTTTCTCAATCATGGATATTTGGGAGTTGGTATCGATCATATGCTTTCACAAAGCAAATATCATACCTACAAATTATTGTCATGTTTTTAAATCATGACTACATGCATGGAATTTGATTGGTCCCAATACCTCGTTAGTGAGCTCATGTCTTCTAGTTAACAAGTGAACCCATATGATCCCTTAAGACATCGTATTTACTCATATGTCCTAATATGCACACCAGCTCGTCGTTGTATAGACCTTGATTAGGTCATCAACCTATTGGTCTGCCAAATGTACATACTTAAACATATAGTAAAACATATGTCTCTGGTCAGAGGATGTGTGCTTGTTTCATGATAGTATATGATATAGGACTTTGGTTGTCTCGATCTCGTTAAGTCAACTCTTTGACCTAACTAATCTGACACCTTCGAATCTCTATTCCTATGCAGCAGATCTGCATCAACAGGTCGGTCAGATATCAGACTAATGAGAAAGGATTTCCATCTCCTACTCATGCTGGAGATCATATCTTAATAATCATTTGACCGTGCTTGATTAGCCCTCTATCTAACTCCATAGATATTCATCCAAACACTAGCCTCTATGATTATATTACTGAATCAACAGCTGTATGATTATTAAGATGGCCATGGTACATAACCCTAATTATACAAAGGGACCTAATAGTGCATTCATTCATTTAGTCTCAGAAAGGGAGTGAAACAATCAAACTTTTATTGATAAATCAAATATTACAATAACATTTATTGTTGGAATGGTTCGCCTCCGACTCACATGGCTAGCAATCTCCCACTAGCCCTCACAACCATTCAGGTACCATCCTTAAACACATACTCATTACATGTTGGTCCAAAACCTTCTGTGTCAAAGGTTTGGTAGGAAGATCAACAACGTTGTCGGTAGAGGCAACCTTGGTGATGATCATAACACCACACTTTTGTATCTCTCGAATGATGTACTATTTCTTTTCAACATGCTTGCTCTTTTGATGCCATTTGGGTTCCTTCGCCTAGGCAATGGCTCCCGTGTTATCGCAGAGTAACAGGATGGGAGTATCAGAGGAAACTACACCAAGATCCAAGATGAAATTGCGCAAGCACACTGCATTCTTTGCAGCATCTGATGGGCAATGTATTCGGCTTCTGTTGTCGAATCAGCTGTAGTGTCCTGCTTCTTGCTTCTCCAGCTCACAACACCACCATTCAACAGGAACACAAACCCTGATGTCGACATTCGATCATCTATATCCAACTCAAAATCTGAATCTATATATCCAAAGGCTTGGAGATCACCATCTCCATAGACCAAGATGTAATCTTGCATCCATCTTAGATACTTGAAAATGTTCTTCACTGCATTCCAGTGTTGATCTCCATATCAGGATTGGTAACGACTTACCACTCCCGCTGCATGACAGATATCTGGCCTAGTACATATCATGGTGTACGTTAAGCTTCCTACAGCTAATGCATAGGGGCATCCATCCATGGCTTTCTCTTCCTCAACAGTTTGAGGAGCAGTCCCTTTAAACAGGTGGATACCATGTCTTAAGGGGAGGAAATCTTTCTAGGAACTATCCATATGAAATCATTCAAGAATCTTCTTAATGTAACCATGTTGTGATAATCCCAATATCCTCTTTTCTTAGTTTATGAATAGCTTCAAACCCAAGATGTAGGATGCTTCTCCAAGATCTTTCCTCTCAATGGTGTGGGACAACCGAATATTAACACTGGTAATCATCCTTGTATTATTCCCAATGATAAGGATGCCATCTTCGTAAAGTAGGATGAACACAATGGCACACCCACTAAGCTTCTTGTACATACATGGTTCATCAGGATTCTGCACAAAATCATAACTCTTTATGGTTTCTTCAAATCTGATGTTCCAGCTATGAGAAGCTTGTTTGAGACCATAGATGGATTTCTTCAGCTTGCACACTTTGCCATCCTAAGTTACGAAGCCATGGGGCTGCTCCATATAGATATCCTCCTCGAGGTATGCATTGAGGAAAGTCATCTTGACGTCAATCTGCCAGATGTTGAAGTAAAGAGATGCAGCTATAGCTAGCAGTTTCCTTGTGGACTTAAGCATAGCCATAGGAGAGAACGTCTCATCGTAGTTGATGCCTTCTCTCGGTGTGTAGCCTTTGGCTACGAGCCGTGCATTGAAAGTCTCTACTTTCCCATCAGGTCCCCTCTTTCTCTTGAAGATCCATTTAGACCAAATGGGTTTTACCCCTTTAGGTGGATCCTCTAGGGTCCATACACCATTCTTATGCATGGAGTCAATCTCTGACTTCACTGCTAGCATCCATTTATCCATGTCATGATTCACGAGTGCTTCATCAAATGAAGAAGGATCATCGTCAGTTTCACCCAACATGTGGAATCCATACCATTCATGTGGTGCAACCACCCTTGAACTCCTTCGAAGAGGTATGGGTGTTTCATCTTCTTTTATCTCTACAGTTTATATTTCAGGAAGCTCATAATCCTCAGGAGATTCAATGAGTTCCTCTACTTCATTTTTGTTTTGACCTTTAAGAATGTCATCCTCCAGAAATTTCACATCTCAAGAGATGAAACCTTTTGGGTCTCAGGGTCATAAAGCTGGTATCCAATACCATCTTTAACATACTCAATGAAGTATGACTCACGAGAGCGAGATTCCAGCTTACTTGCGTCCACGTTCTTCACATGGACCAAGCAACCCCAAACCCTCAAGTGTTTTACACTAAGTTTGGTTCGATACCAGAGCTCATGAGGAGTCTTTGGTATAGATTTTCTAGGAATCTTATTCAGGATATATATTGCAGTCTCTACAGCATATCCCTAGAAACTAAGCAGTAAATGTGCTTTGCTCATCATTGAACGGACCATATCCAATATAGTCATGTTGCATCTTTCATCAACACCATTAGTTGGGGGGTTTCAAGGAGAATGAGATTTGAGACAATTCCATTCTCCTTAAGGTATTCCTTGAATTCATGTGAGAGGTACTCGCCACCTTGGTCAGATCGAATCTGTTTGATCTTCCTATTGGTTTGGTTCTCAACCAAATCCTTGAACTCTTTGAACTTTTGAAATGTTTCAGATTTATGACATAGTAGGAAGATAAACCCGTATCGTGAATGGTCATCAATAAACATCAAATAATATCGATATCCATTTCAGGTCGCGGTACTGAAGGGACCACATACATCAGTATGTACTAGGTCAAGAATACCTTTGTATCATGTAACCTTGTTACGAAAAGGCATCCTAGTCATTTTACCTCAAATACAATGTTCGCAGGTAGGAAAATATTGAACCTGTAGAAAATCTATGGTTCCATCTTTCATTAATCTATTGATCCTATTAACAGATAAATGACCAAGCCTTTGATGCCAAATCATATTCAAATGATTTGTATCCTCCCTGGATCTTTCATGGTTTTTATTAATATTAGTGGTAGTAACATTCATGACATGTTCATCAATGCACAAGTCATATAGTCCACCAGAAGTCAAAACACCATCCGCAATATATTTATCATAACAATTTAAGACTAATTTATTACAAAAAGGAATGAATATCTTCTTCTAACAAGTTTAGATATAGATATTAAATTCCTTCTGACTTCAAGGAAATAAAGACACTCTTTAAGTAAAAGGACTCATCCACTAGATAATGATAGTCGGCAGGTCCCGATGGCTACTGCTGCAACACTTGCATTAGATCCCATCTGGATAACTATCTCCCCTTCTTCGAGATTCTTAATTTCTTGGAATAGATGAAACATATTACATACATGAACAGAAGCAACAGAATCAACAACCCAACTTCCTTATCGTCCAATGAGAAAACTGATTTCAGTGAAGAAAGTAGATTTCATACTTGCAAGGGCCTTACGTTTGTTGGCAGACTTCAAGTATTCCAGACAATTATGCTTCCAGTGCCACGGCTTCTTAAAGTGGTGACAAACGTCTGTTTTCCTCGACGCTATCATCATGGATGCATTGGAAGATGAGCCAACGCCTTGACTCTTCTTCTTTCTCTTCTAAGACGGACCCTTCCGAGAACCTTCCCTCCGACCACGCTTTCCTTAGACCTGTGCAACCATTGCACTGCTAGAGGGGCCATTCTTCCTCATTACGTCTTCAGCAAACTTTAATGCATCCAATAGCCTGACGTTAGTAAAATTAACGTTTCTCATACATAATGTGACAACAAAGTTGTCGAAAGACTTAGGCAGTGACAACAGAATGAAGCTAGCTTGCATATCTGCATCCATGTCAGCTCCTTGGGTTTCCAATTCAGAAAGGTACCCAAACATTTTGAGTACATGCTCTTTGACAAAGGTTCCCTCTTGCATCTTGCAGCGAATAAGATCACTCACTGTATTTTAATGTTGTGTGCGGTTCACGTAACCAAACATTTCCCTCGGATTCATCAAAAATAATAGCAAGAGGCCATTTCCACATGTTGTTTCTGCAGCACATTGGACAATGAACCCGGAATGTAGCATCATGCCAGATTATGATCTTCCTAATGTGATTTCCTTCGGAGTCTTTGGGTATGCATATAATTTCTTTGACAACACATAAGATATGCGCTCAACCGAAAGAACAAGATCCAGATTTGGATCCAATCCGAATAGATTGATTCAGTCAATTTATTGACCTTTAGAAGTCCACTAAGTGGGTTCATGGACTTGATTTTCTGAAATTAAAAAATGCACTATATTAGAACATATAAAAATTATATATTCAATTACAAATCTCTTATTAAGGAATTTTTAATCAAATTAGTCTTGCTTTATCATCTTTGAAAGTTCATTCCCTTAACCACTTTCAAATCAAGAGATACACTTACCATTATATATTTAGCAAAAAAGTTGGGATCTCCTCTTTATCTTTGTCACGTCCCAATAATAGAACTTGTAACTCGGATAAAGAGAAGCGGGAACATATTCCACCTTGCAAGTCCAACTTGCATTTTCCAATTTGGTCTTTAACACCCGGGCCCATCACCCCAAAGGTGATGTTGACCCATCATTAATTGAACCAATGATCAACAGGATCAGTACTCGCTATGCGCAATCCAATATCGTCCCAATAATATGAAGACTCGATTTTGGGGTCACTACGAATATAGCCTTCCACTTTCAAGAAGCAAAGAGCCCGATCTAGATGTGCTTCCATACAGAAGCTATCACTTCAGACAAGCATCTCCTACATACAATCCCTGGCGACGAAACCCTTCGCCTTGTCAGGAGACCATGGATGTCACATATGTGATCCTCCACCTCATATTCAAAATTTAATTAATTATCGTGAATCATATTCATTTAATTAATTCTTCCATGGGAAATACACATCTATTCATAATAGAGTGTTTTAATTGGATATAATCAATTTAATCACAATAAATCAACTATCAATCCAATTCAATAAACAAACTTGATTGTTACTTGAATATATGGTATTACCTCAAAGTACCTATTAATTCAACTTTTAATAATTAGAAAATAAATCATGATTTCTCCAACATTATCCCTTCCCTACTCGTAGTCATGGCCAGTACCGACGGGAGTGGGAGAGACCGCACACGGTGCAATTTGCTACCCCAACGCTACCCGACTATACACCATATCCGCCTCGGGTTAAGATAATGCCAAATCAATCATTATGTACTTGATATGATAAACGATTTTTCAACCGATGTTATAACATATAATAATAATCAAAACAATTCTGATTATAAGGAAATTTGCTAAACAAATTCCCAATCATATTCAAGCAAGTTTGTTTGTTGATTGTGTAACCAATTGCGATCCAGATCATATCTAATCAATTATTGGTTAAGGCAATGTTAGTCAAGGAAATAATTATCATTAAATATTTCTCAAATATTCTCCATAATTATTTCAGGAAATTATTCATTAACTTCACTAATTGACAATCCCATGGTTCTTGATTAGAAATGCAATTTCCAGCAGTGACCCCCACTTACTAAATTAATATATCTCAATCAAACTAAATCCAAATTACGCAAAATAAGATTTCAAAGTTTGCTTATTTGATTTATGACAGAACCTAAGTGATTTTCACCCATTTCTAGGCGTATCAAAATAGTAATTAAATCCTTATATATGTTAAGATTCGCAGACCCCGAAACAATGGATACATTTTCATTAAAATGATCATAACATGAGCAAACACAATCAAAATTACGTAAACTCAAATCCCACAGTTTCCTTATTTAATGGGGAACAAAATACAAGTGATTGATTCGTGTTTAAACATTTTAAATAGGACCGAAATAATTCACTAAATAGAGATGCGAAAATAAAATGCGACAAAGCTTTCGCAAACCCTAACGAACCCAAGTCTTCATAGGTTTATGGATTGTATCTAAAACCTCTGACCTAAGGCTCTGATACCAGAAGAAGGATATGGAATAATCCTTAAGCGAATCACAGAAGTATGGGGATCATATGGAATACGAACGACAATGACTAGTCTCACTAGTTGTTCGGTGGAGCAGAATTTAAAAAAAATCATGCGATGAAACAACATGATTCATGAACACTTATTGAATCGTTTCATCTAACCACATACATAGATAAAAAATACCTCCTATAGCATGTTTGTGATCAGGCCTCTATGAAAAAGACCTCCTTTCCCAAGTCCGATCTTTGGAGGAGACGCTTGTGAGCGCGGAGATGAACAACATGCTTCTCGCAATCCAAGACGTTGATCCATGCAAAGGAACTCCTGATCTCATCGCACGAGATCTTACATCTTCTTCGTGAGCGTGGCATACCAAAGAAGAAGGAGAACCAAGGGTCGTCGAGGCGGCAACACAATGGCGACGTCTTCCCACTAGGGCTAGGGTGGATGGCCACCCAAGAAGAGAGAGGTAGAGAGGGTGTGAGAATGAGAGAGAGAGAGGAGAGAGATTCTTATGAACTTGTGCCCTATTAGAAGAACAAGGGGTGCCTCTTCTTATATAGGGATTTGGGAGTCCATGGATCACAATCCATGGACTAGACAAAATCAATGGTTGAGTTTGATTTGTGCTTTCAATGGCTAAGATTTTGTTGGTAAAAAAAACAACAATAAATTTCATTTGGATTAAATATATATTGATGAATCAATTTAAATTAATCCTAGAATTAAATCAATCTCATATGAAGATCATGGAGTAGAGATTTCATCATCCCATGATTATTGGGGGACGGCCACCATTGTAGGAGTTGGTGGTCGTCCACCCATATCTCATGGGAGATGTAATCTCATGTAATCTCATGAGATTGCACCACTAATTAAAAATCTCATGATTTACAACAACACTTGTTGTAAATTATTCAACAAAAATAATTCATAAATATTTTGTGAATATTGCAATCTTGCCATTGAAATTTGTGAATCACTTTCACAATACAAAATAATATGTGATTTACATTTTCAATTAATTATCCAATGTGAATCCAATTCACACCAATAATTAATCGACAAATATTAATCATAATAAGCACTCTCTAATACACTATAATTCACATTTATAAAATATTATGAATAATTGGATATTGCCATCCACATTATTCTCATCCATAAAAATTAAATCATATTTAATTATACTGGATTATCATTCTCAGGCATCCCAATAATGTGAATCAAATTCACAACATTAAAGATAATTAAATCACATTTAATTATCTATTTCTCAATGTTTAGATATAATTCAAATATGGAATTATTCTTGAACCTTTTCAAGAATAATGTGCTTTCTCCGTAGATACTTTGAGATAAGGATAGGACAATTGTATGTTCCAAATATAGTGACTTGGATATTGTGATCACATCTCAAATCCAGATCTAACGTACCTTTCATAGATGCTTGATTAAATCAAGACCGTAAATCTAATATTCTCATTACATCTGATTCACATTCAGATCAATGTCCAACACTTGAACCAAGATTAGATTACTTCTCTACTGGGAGGAGTCACTAAAATCCTAACCTGTTTCATCACTCCCTTGGAATGGAAGCATCATGGTTTTACAATCGTTTATGATCACAACACCCTCAGGTATTCCTAATACATCTACATCCTGCATGCTGGAAGAACTATGATGAAACCAAAGATAAAGATCAAATTAACACTGTCATCTTCTGGGTCTTATCTATAAGTTTCTCAATCTTGGTTATTTGGGAGTTGGTATCGATCATATGATTTCACAAAGCATATATCATACCTACAAATTCTTATCATGCTTCCAATGTACGATGACCATGCATGGAATTTGATTGGTCCCAATACCTCATGAGTGAGTTCATATCTTCCGGTTCACAAGTGAACCCGTATGATCCGTTTGAGAGATCGTATTACTCATATGCCCCCATATACACACCAGCTCGCCGGTGTATAGACCTTGACTAGGTCATTAACCTATTGGTCTGCCAAATATACATACTTAGACATATAATAACACATCTTTCTCCGGTCAGATGATGTGTGCATGTATCGTGACAATATACGATATAAGACTTTGGTTATCTCGATCTCTCGATCTCTTTGACCTATCTAATCTGACACCTCCGTATCTCTATTCCTATGCAGAGGACTTGGATCTAGAAGTTAGTCAGATATTAGCCTAATGAGAAAGGATTGCCATCTCCTACTCAAGCGAGAGATTATCTCTTAATAATCATTTGACAGTGCTTGATGAGTCCTCTATCTAACTCCTTAGATATTCATCCAAACACCATCCTCTATGATTCTATTACTGAATCAACAGTTGTATGATTATTAAGATGGCCATGGTATATAACCCTAATTGTACAGAGGGACCTTATAATGCATTCATTCATTTAATCTCATAAAGGGAGTGAAACAATCAATAACTTTTATTGATAAATCAAATATTACCATAACAATTATCGTAGGAATGGTTCGCGCCGCGCTCACATGGCTAACATTATGATCACATCATCCTTAAGTATTCGTATTACTCATACATCATGCATACTAGGAGACGTATATTAAACACAATGGATTAGATCATATTTGAACTATCTTCTTCAAGGTTTTAT
Source organism: Ottelia alismoides (assembly GCA_037367405.1). Classification (NCBI taxonomy): domain Eukaryota; kingdom Viridiplantae; phylum Streptophyta; class Magnoliopsida; order Alismatales; family Hydrocharitaceae; genus Ottelia; species Ottelia alismoides. The sequence goes on along the minus strand of JAZKJV010008492.1, from coordinate 231,442 downwards.
CATTAAGTTTCTCATTAGTCATTGGGAGTTGGTATTGATCATATACTTTTCAAAAGCATATATGATACATATAAATTCTATAGAGCATCTAAATCAAGACAATCATGCATGGAATTTGATAGCAATATCTCATAATTAAGCTCGTATCTTCCGATTTAGTAATGAACATGTATGTTCCCTTTGAGAGATTGTATTATTCGTATGTCTTCGTATGCACACCTGCTTGTAGGTGTATAGACCTTCATTAGGCTATCAACCTATCGGTATGCCAAATGTATATATTCAAACATATAGCAACGCATTTGTCTTCAGTTATCACGATAGAAATATGACATAGGCTGGAGATTAAATGCATGCATATATCATGATATAATATGACAAAGGTCTTGGTTATCTCGATCTCGTTAAGTCAACTCTTTGTTCTAACTTATCTAACACCTTCGCATCTATATTCCTATGTTGAGGACCTGTATCAAGAGGTCAGTCAGATATCATCCTTTAGAGAAGGATTGTCATCTCCTTCTTAGGCTCAAGATCCTTTCTTAACAATAATTTGATGGTGCCTGATGAGTTCTCAATCTAAATATTTAGATATCATCCGAGCACCAACCTTTATGATTCACCATTTGAATCAAAAACTATATGATCATTAAGATGACCACGGTACATAACCCTAATTGTATTGTGGGACCAATTATGTAAACTAGTTTTTCTTTATTTTAGATTTGGGAATTCTTTGCAATAACATTTATTACATAATGGCACGCTGAGGTCTCATATGTCCAGCAGTAATGGCTTGGTAAGCTGATGAGTTACCCTATTTCGAGAGATTGTACCAAGTCCTTTTACAGACTTGCATACCACTTGAAATAGTGATTACATGTAATGTAAATGTTACATCTTATGCAACCAATACTTAATCTTGTCAACGATGTCACAATGCCCTTTTAGTTTTTTCTTTTGGCACCACAACTTCACAAATACCATTTTTTTATTTCTATTATCCTTATTAAAACACCTTTATACCTAGAGATCTTTATCTCCTTATACTAAGATAAACTATAAAGTCTATTAAGGTATTTGAAGACATAGATATCACTATTTTTATAGTCTTAAGTCCTTGAAGATGTATTATTATTGTAATAAGTGTTTATCTCCACAGTATTATTAGCAACAATTTATCGGTCCGACTGAATTGCAGATATCTGGTTTCGTACATAGCATGGCATACACAATATTTCTTCTAATTGATGCATAAGCGCATGCAGCTATAGCATTTACACCCTCAACACTTTGAAATGCAATACTGTTAGACAAGTCAGTACTATATCTTAAAGAAATGAAACCTACCTTGAATTTCCCATATGGTTTCTGTCCAAGATGTACCCTTGATGTGATGGTCCCAATGCCTTCTTTCCTTTACTTCTAAACAAATTTGGAACTTAGACCTAAGAGGCAATGATGAGGCAAAAAGAATCGGTTTCGCGGCTTTCTTTTTTTGTTATTGAAGAAGGAAGTTGTCGGTTGTAGCCGAAAGCTGCGAAACAAAAGATTCGGTTCATTAAACCTATCAAACAATTACGGTTTTCTGTCGGAAAACCGTTCACTAATATTTTACCAGGCAAGTGTTCCTGGGTCGAACTCAAGGAGGCAGAATAAATTCCCTAGATTTTTCTCTTCAAAATCTTATTTTTAATTCTTCTCTAAGTGATCAAGTCAAAACCCCTTTTTTATTGATTTTTATTTTTATTGTTTTTATTTGATTTTATTATTTTCAAATTTTTATTTAATTTTCAAAAAGGGATATTTTTCAAAAGATTTACTTATTATATAATAGGTGAATCATATCTAGGTGATACTATATAATATGGTGATCGGGGTTCGAGCCGCGAACTCAAACTACACAAGAAATCAAAACAAAACGAGATGGCTTTCGATAAAACAAAAACACGTCGAAAACTCATGAAAAATCCACAAAATCTTTACACTAGGTAGTTGGGGTAGTTGTGTAACTACCCTCAAGAAATCGTCAAAATCCGAGGTCACAAGAAGAAGAAACAACCCCTACAGCCTAGGGGCATAAGCGCAAGAAAAACTAACTAAAAAGTTTGCAGTTAGGTCCTCAAGGACTGTTCTGAAGAAAAAAATACACAAATCTTTACATTTAGGTCCCTACGGAGGGACCTAAATGCAAATATCGAAAACCTGGGGGGCGGAGTTGAATTCTGGAGACTTGGCTGGGTCTAAGTTGCAAATGTTCTACCGTTTCACTTTGAACGGCCGCGATTAGACTTCCCGCGCGTGGATCGGATGCTCACAGGTGCGCCACGTGTCGTGCACCTGTGCGTCCTCTGTTCTTGGGTGGTTGCGGCTCCAGGCGAAGAGCTCGTCTTCTCCGATTTACTCCGACCAGTCGATGAAGGCTTGGGCGCTCCGGTAGGGCCAGAGGGGTGGCTCCTCCACCCCTCGAGCTCGCCCGCGGTAGAGAAGTGGTAGGCGACGCTTCAAGCGGCGGTGGATTGGCGTCGAAGATGACGGTCTTAGATCCTAGGTGGTGAATCAGTCATGGCGATCCATCTTTGAGGTGGCTTTTGATGAAGATGGTTAGCTTCCTGGCCTCGAGAAAGGGCTCGCGATGATCTTGAACCTGCAAATATCAAGATAGGATGCTCAATTCTCCAAGGAATCGACCGATGGATAACAAGTTGCAAGCTCAAAGTTGATGAAAAATTTTAGTTTCCAGCAAAACAAACAGAGGGGTAAAAATGGCGAGGAATGATGATCGTTTTGAAATCGAAACGAGAACGAATCGAGAGGGGTTTATGAATGGCATTTAAGCTAAAGGATTAATCGCCCTAAAGAGGCGATTAGCCACGCTAATCGTGGCACGCAAACCGAGAGAAAATTGAAGCAAAATGGACGAAAAAAGCCTGGGGAGTCTAGGTGTATTACCTGGACGAAGAAGCTCGACGGCGGCTTTTGACCGGAGCAAAACGCGGCGTACGCGACGATGCAAGGTGGCGTGGCTGCCTTGGAACCTCCTCCGATCTTGCTTCCTCCACGCAAGCTGGCTTGCATGTGCTGTCACCACCGGAGCGAGGCGGAGCGAGGTGGGGAAAGTAGGGGATCGGAACAACCTAGAGCTGGTCTCTTGGGTAGTTGGAGAGTTAATGGTTAATGGCGGACTTGGGAGCTATTTATAGGAAGATTGGCGTGGGCTCCAAGTCAAGATGGATGGTTGGCGGTGAAGAAAGTTGTTGGAGGAAGAGATTGGAGGGTCTAGATAGGACAGAAGCTTCTGGAGTGGCGCAGGGTAAATGGGTGAAGTCAGCCGGCCGAACAAACTCCGGCAGAACTACTTCTTGGGGAAGAAGGTCCCAGGTGCTGACAAGTGTCAGCACCTGGTCGGTCCAGGAGCTTAAATTGCTTATAAATTAATTATAAAATAGTAATTTACGTTTTTTTAAATAAGTGTAAACACAAGAAGTGTTAAAAAATTAATTTTCTAATTTATGGCATAATTACTTTTAATAAATAATAATTATTATTTAAAATATAAATATTATATTAATAAATATGTATTTATAAATAGGTTTTAGATTTTTAATTTAATAAATAAATAAGTAAAAACTAATTTTATATTTTCTTAATTATTAGGGTATTAAATAAGGTTTAAACGAATTTTTATAGATTTTTATGAATTAATTTTTATATTTTAATAAATAGGGTTAGTATCTAAATAGGTCATTTATACCTATATATTAGGGTTTTTGATTTTATTAAAATAATAAATAGTCTCCAAAAATTATGAAATAATTTATGTAGAAACTATAAGATCATGAAATAATTAAAAAATAATAAAATTAAAAAAATGATAAATAGTGTGTGTTATATAAAATAAATAGCCCAGAAACCCCGTTGTCTTTTGGTCCCAAAACCGACTTTTTGCAAACGGACTCCGAATTCGATGAAACCACCTTTATTAATTAGAGAATATTATTTCATGAACTTTAAAGGTGAGTAGAGTGAAATTGGAGTTCGTATGAGGAAGTTATGATGTTCGGAAGTTGAGATTTTTACAATTTGTAAGCTGAGTTTCTTGGCATATATATAGGGTAATATTTTTAACTTATTTTTATATTTTTATATACATTTTTAGGAATAATTAGGAGAAGAGTTTGGTGAAAAATATGTTCATTTGAAATAATTAAAAATCTTTGAAGTTTTGTATTTATTTTATAAATAATGAAAGGTGTATTTGTATGTGTTAAATTATTTTTCTTTGGTTTTCTTTCCTTATCTCCCCCTACTTATTGGTTTGTCGACCAATCCATGCTGACTTGGTCTCGGGGGTTGGGCTATAAATATATCTTACAGCTATATGTATATTTTAAGTCATATTGTATATATATACATATATTCAATCTGCCTTTTTCTTTCTTTTTCTTGTTCTTTATTTATTTACATGAGTTTAGTGGTTAAAAGTGAATATTTACACATGAATGGTGTTTTGTTAAAATATGAGAATTAATGGGTATTTACGTGTATTTGTTAAGGGTTTTAAGACAAAATGCGACAGAAAAGTTTATGAATCATGGATTCATCAACACCCTATACTTAAACTTTGCTAGTCCCTTAGCAAACACTTATTTTGAAAAGGTAAGTGAAAAAGAAAGAAATTTAGAATGAATTTGTTTTCCTAGACCAATTCATGAGAATAGACAAAGGACAGAGCTCGATTGGGCCTAAAACAAGCATTTTGTCAGAACCTTAACTAGGATTAGGATTTTATCCTCAACAGTCTTCAAGTTCCATAATCCTTACTCAAGATCACTTCATCGGCTAGTTCAGACTCACTTCTTCATATCGCAAACTCTATCATCCTTGAAATCAACTTGTACAGTGTGTGAATTGATTTAGCTCTTCCTGCTTAGAAAATCGAAGAAACCGTCAATCCTGGCTATACACTCCTATGGCTTCCTCATCCCGCTACTCTTTCCTTGGGGAGGGAGGTATTCTCTTCTGAGTTCAGTTCTGCTATGTCCACAATCGAGTATAGGGAGAAGTTAGAAGAATGAGAAAAGAAGTGGAGTGCGACCAGTGTAGACGCATCTCCTTGTGAAGCCCAACCGGTGTAGCTGAGTCTCCACTAAGATGTGCAGGCATATTTGGTGGAAGCTTTGACCAGTTTGGTCTTAATTGGTGGCTTCTGTATTGCTTTGACTTTGTAATTTGCTTACACTGCATTCCTCTTTTTGTGCCTCGACGGATATAGCATCTTTTTAGTCCGTCCATTTTTTGAGGTCTTAGAAAAATTGTGTCAGCAGATCCTTCCCTCATATGAAGCAACTATCGCAACCCCAATCTCTCCCGTCTTTAGACGTCAATGCCGCAAAGATAAGGATAGGAATGCACTACCAAGGTGTACTGCCCTTCGGAACTCTATGCGAGTCGGGCTAAGTGCAGAGTGCATGTGTTCAAGGTTGGTTCACTGATGTAGAGTTGTACGGATGACTCCAAATGGTCTACTTAAGCTCAGATGACTTGATTTCCCGAATATGGTCTTACGGAACCCAAAGATTTTAAATCACCAGACCTGAAGAGTCTAAATTCCAGATCCTAGTCAGGCTCCTTACAACGAGAGTTAAAAGCCGTAATCATGCTCCATCCTTTAGACTAGACTCAGTCCTTAGTTTCAAAAATCAAACTTATTCTGAAAAATGCGAATGCAAATGCAACCATGCTTTTGTGAAGTATTTTTTTTTCTGAATTTTGCTCATTTTTATGGATTTTAAGGATTTTGTAATTTTTACAAATTTTAGGACTTTGTATTTTTTATGGATTTTATGATTTTTATAAACATGGTTTTATTCACAAATTTTACAAGATATATTTTATTCAAGTTAAGTGTCTAATGTATTTTACAAATTTTATCTACAAAGTATTTTACAAGGGTTGAATGGTTTTTATACATGTTTTAATAAATAGGATTTTAAATAAGTATTATACAAATTTTAAGGACAAATTTTAAATACATATTTTAATTACAAATTTTAAATACAAGTTTTCATCATATTTTACTTATTTACAAGAATTTTATAAATAAAAGAGTGGATTTTAAATTAACCCTTACCCACTTTTTTATGGATTTTATAGATATAGAAAATACATAAAAGTACGAGTTATGGCCGAAAGTATATATACAATATATACACACCCCCCTATACTTAGCTTGAGCTATGTCCTCATAGCGTCAAAAGAGAAAAAGGAGGACATAACTCGTGCTAAGTAAAAGTGGGTGAAAAAGGATATCGATCACAAGTCAGTCAACCCCCCCTATACTTACGATCAGGTCATCGTAAGTATCAAGGGAGAGCAAAAACGGGATGACTGAATGAAAAGGATAAATAACGAAAGTTCAAAAGGAAAAGAATACGAAATCATCGAAATCACTCGGTCCCCCCTATACTTAGGATAAGGCATCCTAAGTATAGAAAAGAGTGTAGCCAAAAATTGGGGACCAATGATTCGTGAAAAAGAATGGCTATACAAAAGAATCAGCACAAAAAAATAAAACGTAAATCAGCGGGCAATCGGTCCCCCCTATACTTAGGATCTGGTATCCTAAGCATAGAAGACGAGCAAAAACGGGGACGATTGTGGTCTACGAAGAATATACAAGTGTTGTGAATCTCCTGAAAAGGAATGGCATCAAAAGATTTTGTACAAGAAGAAGTGAAGGAATGATCATGATTCCTGTACAAAGTAGATCACTTTAGCCAGGATTATACTGAATTTTCTGCTTTTTATGTGCATATTGATCGCTAGCTGTAACAGTAGAGCGTCTTCTGTAAGTAAACTCTACACATGGCATAGCTCTCTTTTCTGAAATATGTGTCTCTGGAGTCGGACTACAGAAGGTGTCTATATGTGTCAGCATTACACCATCCGACTTTCTACGCTGAATAGACTGTATGATCTGTGTAATGTATTCGATGGACTCTTGTGCTGTAATATGTGTTCTTTCAATCTGTGACACAAAGATATCTACTGCAGGTGACTGCTCATCTGAGTCTGATATGAACTCTGTCTCTGTATGTGAACAATCATCCAAAGAACTAGGTACCAAGTGATCTACCCTGCCCTCTTGTAGGATATCTTGGGTATCAAAATAAACACTCTCAAGATCAGGAGACTGTGTTTTATCTATGTTCTGGCAATCTTCCGCAAGACTGGTGTCCTCTGAAGTAAATGACAATACTGATCTAGGACTGCTACATTCTCTCTCCATCTCAATGTGTATCTCTCCATTGTCTGTGCGGATTGATACTCTCCCAACATCATAGTCAAAGAGTGCTCTTGTTGTCTGCAAAAAGGGTCTCCCGAGAATGATTGGAGCAAGGTGTAACTGTGTAGGGCATGTCATGTCTAGGACTGTAAAGTCCACGGGAAACTGCGAGCCCTGAACAGTCACGATAATGTTCCTTAACACACCTCTAGGTCTCTTTATAGATCGATCTGCAAACTGAAGTATCGCTCGTGATTTATAAAGAGGACCTAGCTTGAGCTTATCAAGCAAAGAGGATGGAAGTAAATTGATCGAGGAACCATTATCTAAGAGAGTTCGATGGAATGTAGTGTCTTCAATCTGACAGTTAACATAGTGAGCTCCCAAATCTTTCTTCTTCTTCGGTACCTTGTTCCTGATAGCACACGAAGTGGCCTTGGTCAAAATATGCTTCTCAACTCGTGATCTTTTCTTCCTACGTGTAGTACATTTGTTCCTCAACTGATTCTTGAGCGTAGGAAAATGATCCAAGGCATCGTGCAGTGGAATCTTCAGAAAGATGTGATCTTTCAGTAAACGTTCTGTTTCTGGAGTGACAACATTATTTTTGGTTTTTATCTTTCCTCTTCCAAACAAAGCATTAGGAAAAGGAACAATCTCAAGAGTTAGAGAATCAGAATTTTTATTCAAGGAGGAATCAACTTGTACATCGAGAGTTTCAGAATTATCTACAAAACTCTCTAAGACAGGGGAAGAAATGTTTTTGTCTGGTCTCTCTGCCTGATCTGGCGTGATATCATCGTCTGAGTTGCCAGTATCCATATCTGATGAGTTGGCATTACTGCCGTCTCTTGATTCTGCGTCCTCATCCTCTTGTGGTTTCTCCTCCTCGGCATCTAGATCATGCTCGTGCTCCTCTGGTGCCCTCTCCTCTTCCCCAGAAGGTGTTTGCGGTGGTCTACCGCTCTTGAGACGAATGAAGTCAGATAAAAATTCAGGAAACGAGATCTTACCTGTAGGATCTACCTGCTCTGGATGCCTCCTCTTGTTATTCGGGTTCATTTGAGGCTGGGCTGGGATAATGGTCTTTGGCACGGTTAACTCGTCAAGACGATGGTTAACCTGTTCCATCTCAGTCTTGTGCTCTATCTGGAGCGTACTGAGCATATCCATGATCTGATTGAGCGCCTGGGCCTGTGAAGACATCTCCGGTTCGGTGTGGTGGCCCTGGCTTGCTCCTCTCTCCTGCCTTGGCATGAATTGCTGAGAGGTGGAAGGCTGGGAGTAGCGCTGAGGTGTGGAGGAAGACTGTTGCGGCTGTTGAAAATGATAGTTCGGTGAGAACTGGTCAGGGTGCTGATACGAAGGCTGCGGTCTCTGATGGTAGACATTCGGATGAGACTGTTGCAGCGTGATGCTATGGCGGTGCTAGAATTGCGGACATCCATGCTGCGGATGACCGTACGGCTGCTGTTGCTGCTGATTCGGTATACTCGGCTGCTGCATCGGAGTATACCAAATCCTGTTGATCTCGAAAGTGGATTGCGGCTCCACCTCCATCTCTGCAGTGCTGATGATCTGGCTGGAATTGGCATGAGACTGATCCGCATGCCAATCAATCTGCGGAATCTCGGGCTCGCTCTGGATGTAGAATATCTAACGGGTGGGTGGAGCGGGTGCGATCCTCCATGCTGATTGCATGTTCGAAGAGGTCTGATTCTGCTGGTACTGGATCTGAAGATCAACGACCTTCTTCGAAAGATCACTCAGCTGCTGAGGTAGAGATGAGAGTTTCTCCAACTCTCGCAGCGGCTGTAGGTCTTGGACCTGCTTGTGAATCACGTCCACCAACGTCAATTTCTCGCTAATGAAGCCCATGTTGGTGTTGGATTCAGAGTCCGAAATGTTCACCACCTTGTGATATTCTCAGTGATGTGGTGGCTGTGGGGCTTTCTGAAATGCCCGAGTAGAGTCTACAACTCTCGAGTTCTCGGCCATCCCTTCGAAGATGGCCCAGACTGACTCGGCATCTTTGTTCAAGTAACTGCCGCCACATGCGGCACTCACGAGCCCTTGTACTTCTGGCTGGAGTCCTCCGAAGTAGTTATGCACTAGCACCTTCATCGGGATCTCATGATGCGGACATCTCTCCGTCAGGTCCTTGAATCGATCCCATGCCTCATGGAATGATTCGTGCGGCAGTTGCGTAAAGTTGGAGATCTGACTCCTCATCATGTTTGTCCTTCCTAGAGGAAAATATTTGCGCAGGAAGGTGGACTTCAGGTCGTCCCAGGTGGAGATTTCTCTCCCCAGATGGCTCAGCCAATAAAGGGACTTATCGGCTAAGGCAAAGGGAAAAGCCTTGAGCCGTACGGCCTCCTGCGTCACTCCTAGATAACAAGTCGTTCCGCAGATCATCTCAAACTGCTGTAAGAACATGAACGGCTCCTCTGCAGCATTCCCATAGTACTTGGGAAGCAAGGAGATGAAGGACGGTCGGAGTTCGTATGGCCCTTGATTCAGCGGTAGCCGAATCCAGTGATGGAGCATTCGAGCGCCCGGGTCATACTCGTCCTGTAAAGTAGCGGGAACCGCAGGCGGTAAAGGGTTCCTGACACCTGCTCTTAGTGCGGCTATTTCAACCTGCAGTTCAATCTGAACTCAATACTGTTCTCGAATCTGTAGATTCATCTGCTGAAGTGTATCGAGAATGACGGTCGTAACATCTCCGTTCAGCTCTATTCTTCCCTCCTGATTGTCCCTAGCTGGTGGCCTCTCGTCTGCTGCTGGTGCTTTCCCACGAGCCATCTGATCGTCTGTAAAGTGGAAACACTCGTAAGAACTCAGTGAAAAATACTCAGGAGATCTAGATGATGTATTGAGGCCAAGGTCTGCCTCAATGATCTGGCCAGGAGGTGAGGGAGTCTAGGTCTGACTCACCTCGAGATCGGATGGGACCGGCTCAGGAAGAGGGTCATCCTGAGCCTGTGAAGACATATGCTCGACGGTGGACGGTTGAAAGCTCATAGAGTCGGAGGCGAAAAGCCGTTGAGACGTCATCTTTGATTTCAAGAGAAAGTCGGGAGAGCACGTGTACGATTCAAATGAAGGAGAAATGCGAAAGTCGCGGAAACTCACGCCCCGCAAACAAACACAAAGCAAACCCCGTTTTCACCAACTCAAGCCTGATGAAGACCGTAAGAGTTCGATCTTTTATCTTTTCGGTTTTAAGGTTGTGATTAGCAAACGTTTCGATTACGCGGGCTGAGCAAGTCAATAGGTGCCCGATAGTTTCCCCAAAACACTGGCCCGAATCCTTACGCGAGACCACTCGCACTCAGCCAGTATGGGAGTAAGTACAGACCGTTTCCAGCTACCCGTGTTACTTGAGGACGGAGCCTTGCGCAGTGTCCTATAAACCTCCCACTCTGCTAAGTAAACCCGGACCGTTTCCGGCTACCCGAGCTTACCCACTGAGGAACAGTGATCAGGTGTATGGACCCAGTAGTATCTTGCGAGAAATACGGGGTTTTTTCTCTATCCTTAAGTGTCGGCTCTCGAGCTCACGCACGTTGAGAAATGTGAGGGGGTTACTCTCCCCAAATCACTTGAGTCGATTTACGGTTTTAGGTCATATATTTTTAGCAGTCTTGATTTTAGTTTTGCAATTTTTATGGTTTTTTTTCAATCAGCGTCTCTATATTTTTTTTCTTTTTATTTAAAAACCCTAAAGCAAGCACCTAGGTTGCAAGTCCTAAAACTAGCTACGCGGCACAAGCAGATAGAGTAAAAAAAATCCTAAACAAACATCTAGAAAACAGCGGAAAGCCGATAGCGATGAAAAGTCGCGGTGGGTACCCTGATCCTCGGATACACGGTATCCGGTGAATCAGGCCCCGAAGAAAAATGGGGGGGGGGTTTGTTTATTGTCTATTACAACTCTCTCCCTTTCTCTCTCTTTTACAGACAAAAGGATACTAACTACTTTGCTCCTCAGCAGTCGACTCGTGAAGAAGAAGCTGACCTCTGCTCTTTCAACTGGCTCGGCTTCCGAAGAAGCCGGTTGATCCTGCAGACCCTGCAAAGATGGTTAGCAAAGTTAAACTGATCGAGAAAGCCGTGAAAATCGTGAAGTCGAGAAAGCCGTAAGAAAACAAAAGAGAAACTCGAAAAACAGAACACGAAAAAGCCGTACGAAAACCGTATGAAAAACGAAACAAAGAGAAGAGAAAAAATAAAATCACGAGAAATGAAAAATCAAAAGAATCTAACGCCTCCCCGGCAACGGCGCCATTTTGATGAGGCAAAAAGAATCGGTTTCGCGGCTTTCTTTTTTTGTTATTGAAGAAGGAAGTTGTCGGTTGTAGCCGAAAGCCGCGAAACAAAAGATTCGGTTCTTTAAACCTATCAAACAATTACGGTTTTCTGTCGGAAAACCGTTCACTAATATTTTACCGGGCAAGTGTTCCTGGGTCGAACTCAAGGAGGCAGAATAAATTCCCTAGATTTTTCTCTTCGAAATCTTATTTTTAATTCTTCTCTTAGTGACCAAGTCAAAACCCCTTTTTTTATTGATTTTTATTTTTATTGTTTTTATTTGATTTTATTATTTTCAAATTTTTATTTAATTTTCAAAAAGAGATATTTTTTAAAAGATTTATTTATTATATAATAGGTGAATCATATCTAGGTGATACTATATAATATGGTGATCGGGGTTTGAGCCGCGAACTCGAACTACACAAGAAATCAAAACAAAACGAGACGGCTTTCGATAAAACCAAAACACATCGAAAACTCGTCAAAAATCCACGAAATCTTTATACTAGGTAGTTGGGGTAGTTGTGTAACTACCCTCAAGAAATCGTCAAAATCCGACGTCACAAGAAGAAGAAACAACCCCTACAGCCCAGGGGCATAAGCGTAAGAAAAACTAAGTAAAAAGTTTGCAGTTAGGTCCTCAAGGACTGTTATGAAGAAAAAATACACAAATCTATACATTTAGGTCTCTGCAGAGGGACCTAAATGCAAATATCGGAAACCTGGGGGGCGGAGTTGAATTCTGGAGACTTGGCTAGGTCTAAGTTGCAAATGTTCTAACGGTTCACTTTGAACGGCCGCGATTAGACTTCCCGCGCGCGGATCGGATGCTCACAGGTGCGCCACGTGTCGCGCACCTGTGCGTCCTCTGTTCTTGGGCAGTTGCGGCTCCAGGCGAAGAGCTTGTCTTCTCCGATTTACTCCGGCCAGTCGATGAAGACTTGGGCGCTCCGGCGGGGCCAGAGGCGTGTCTCCTCCACCCCTCGAGCTCGCCCGCGGTAGAGAAGTGGCAGGCAACGCTCCGAGCGGCGGTGGATTGGCGTCGAAGACGACGGTCTCAGATCCTCGGCGGTGAATCAGTCATGGCGACCCATCTTTGAGGTGGCTTTTGATGAAGATGGTTAGCATCCAGGCCTCGAGAAAGGGCTCGCGATGATCTTGAACCTGCAAATATCAAGATAGGATGCTCGATTCGCCAAGGAAACAACTGATGGATAACAATTTGCAAGCTCAAAGTTGATGAAAAATTTTAGTTTCCAGCAAAACAACCAGAGGCGTAAAAATGGCGATGGAATGATGATCGTTTTGAAATCGAAATGAGAACGAATCGAGAGGGGTTTATGAATGGCGTTTAAGCTAAAGGATTAATCGCCTTAAAGAGACGATTAGCCACGCTAATCGTGGCACGCAAACCAAGAGAAAATTGAAGCAAAATGGACGAAAAAAGCCTTGGGAGTCTAGGTGTATTACCTGGACGAAGAAGCTCGACGGCGGCTTTTGACCGGAGCGAAACGCGGCGTATGCGGCGATGCAAGGTGGCGTGGCTGCCTTGGAACCTCCTCCGATCTTGCTTCCTCCACGCAAGCTGGCTTGGAGGTGCTGTCACCACCGGAGCGAGGCGGAGCGAGGTGGGGAAAGTAGGGGATCGGAACAACCTGGAGCTGGGATCTTGGGTAGTTGGAGAGTTAATGGTTAATGGCGGACATGGGAGCTATTTATAGGAAGATTGGCGTGGGCTCCAAGTCAAGATGGATGGTTGGCGGTGAAGAAGGTTGTAGGAAGAGATCAGAGGGTCTAGATAGGACGGAAGCTTCTGGAGTGGCGCGGGGTAAATGGGCGAAGTCGGCTGGCCGAACAAACTCCGCAGAACTACTTCTTGGGGAAGAAGGTCCCACGTGCTGACAAGTGTCAGCACCTGGTTGGTCCAGGAGCTTAAATTGCTTATAAGTTAATTATAAAATAGTAATTTACGTTATTTTAAATAAGTGTAAATACAAGAATTGTTAATAAATTAATTTTCTAATTTATGGCATAATTACTTTTTATAAATAATAATAATTATTTAAAATATAAATATTATATTAATAATTATGTATTTATAAATAGGTTTAGATTTTTAATTTAATAAATAAATAAGTAAAAATTTATTTTATATTTTCTTAATTATTAGGGTATTAAATAAGGTTTATACGAATTTTTATAGATTTTTATGAATTAGTTTTCATATTTTAATAAATAGGGTTAGTATCTAAATAGGTCATTTATACCTATATTTTAGGGGTTTTGATTTTATTAAAATAATAAAGTCTCCAAAAATTATGAAATAATTTATGTAGAAACTATAAGATCATGATATAATTAAAAAATTATAAAATTATAAATAGTGTGTGTTACATAAAATAAATAGCCCAGAAACCACGTTGTCTTTTGGTCCCAAAACCGACTTTTTGCAAACGGACTCCGAATTCGATGAAACCACCTTTATTAATTAGAGAATATTATTTTATGAACTTTAAAGGTGCGTAGAGTGAAATTGGAGTTCGTATGAGGAAGTTATGATGTTTGGAAGTTGAGATTTTGACAATTTGTAAGCTGTGTTTCTTGGCATATATACAGGGTAATATTTTTAACTTATTGTTATATTTTTATATACATTTTTAGGAATAATTAGGAGAAGAGTTTGGTGAAAAATATGTTCATTTGAAATAATTAAAATTCTTTGAGGTTTTGTATTTATTTTATAAATAATGAAAGGTGTATTTGTATGTGTTAAATTATTTTTCTTTGGTTTTCTTTCCTTATCTCTCCCTACTTATTGGTTTATCGACCAATCCATGCTGACTTGGTCTCGGGGGTTGGGCTATAAATATATCTTACAGCTATATTTATATTTTAAGTCATATTGTATATATATACATATATTCAATCTGCCTTTTTCTTTCTTTTTCTGGTTCTTTATTTATTTACATGAGTTTAGTGGTTAAAAGTGAATATTTATACATGAATGGTGTTTTGTTAAAATATGAGAATTAATGGGTATTTACATGTATTTGATAAGGGTTTTAAGACAAAATGCGACAGAAAAGTTAATGAATCATGGATTCATCAGGCAACCATGAGAACTTTGATCTCAGAGGTAAGGGACAATCGGATTTTAAACACTTTCATCATCGTTGTATCAATCCAAATGATTAGGATTTCATCTACATTAAGCACGTTGAACACCATGGAGCACCTACTGAGCTTCAAATGGTTCATCAAGATTCTGTCTAAAATCACAACCTTTATGATTTCATCAAATCTGATGTTCCAACTACCATAAGTTTGTTTGAGCTCATAGATGGAGTCTTTAGATTTCACACTTTACTTTCATTAATTATGAAGCCTTGGTGCTAGTTCACGTGGAAATTATCAATGAGGTATCCATTATGGAAGGGAATCTTAACTTCCATGTTCTAGATATCATAGTTAAGATGATTAGCTATAGTTAGCAATGTACTTATGGGCATGGTCACGTCATAGCTCGTCTCTTCGTAAACGGTGTCTTCTATCTGTGCGTAGCCCTAGGCCAAGAGCCATGCTTTGAAGGTATCTACCTTTCCATCAGGTTCCCTCAATATCTAGAAGATACATTTGCAACCATTGAGTCCTACCCCTTAGGTGGATCCTCGAGGGTCCATACACAAGACTTATGTATGTAATCTACTTTATTGTTAACTACCATCAATCCATGTCATGATCCTCAGAATCTTCAACATTAATGAATTACCAATTTATCATCACTATGCTCCTTAATTATCCTCTGATCTTGATCAAATCAATAAAAGTTGCCAATAATTTGCTATAATTAGCAATTCACTCTTTTTTGTATTTATCCCTAGTTATTGTATAAAAATTAACAACTTTTATTTTCTCTATTTTTCTTGTTTTATTTCCTATTAAAATCTCCAAGAATATTTATTATATATTGTAGATACATTTTTTGACTTTTAAAAGAAATTCGAAAGAGAAAATTAAAAAACTAATAAAATGAATTTTTAATTCATTGAAATTACACTCTAAATTTCTGTGTTTTCTCTTTTGTCTTTTTATCCACATGATACTTGTATATCTCCTCGAGATATACAACTTTCATGTTTTGGCTTTCTTCAAATTTTATCTCCTTCTATTTCTTTTTGAATTGCTCTTTATTTCTCTTTTTCCTAAATTTTCATTGGGCCATGTGGTGCTTCGTAGAGGGGCCACGTGGCCCAACCCTTTGTTTCCACCCACACATCTTCTCAAATCTCCGATCAACGCCTCTAGATCTGATATGGATCACTCGTTCATGCTCGCATCACATCTGTTAGATCAGACCCTTTGATTTAATGGGAAGCATCCACCCGTACCTCAACATCAGTCGTTGGATTGCATAATCCAACTGTGTGGACTTCATCTCCTACATCCACTAATGCCTCCCCTTTCCTCGCACATCTCTCCGCTCACCACACTTCTCCCATTTCCCCTACTCACTCCATGACCTTTCTCCACTATCCATCACCTCCATTAACTTGCCCATTACTCCCTCTCTCTTGTGTAACCATCACCCCTTCAAATCTGACCTTCTAGGGCTTCCGTTCAACCATTACATATATGAGCACCACCAATCACGTAACCAACAACTTCACCCATAAGTACTCCACCTATGCTATCGTTTCACTATGTCCAACATTCTAGGTTTCAACCCTAGCTATCCTCCCCATCCTGTGACAGAGGAGGATGGGGTTAATGAGTGATTATGGCCCTCCAAGACGGTGTTGACCCAAGGCCCTAGTGGTAAGCCATTCTTGGTTTTTCCTAATTTTTTCCATTCTAATTTCACGCACACAAACCCTCCCATGCTCAATTGACCGTCTCCCCATCTTCATTGGACCTCACTCCTCCATGAGTACTCGCTCCCTCATTATCTACTTCTCTTAGACCCTCCTTAACTCCATCCCTTTCCTTCACTGCTCAATAAAGGAACCCATCAGGTCCCCACCTTCTCCATCCATTTGGACCTTCACTCACCGCACACACACATCTTGTTTGCTTTGGTTATACTGTTGCTAACTTTTGTATGTTGAACCCATCATTGGTTGAGTTATGAACGAGCCTCCGTTCTAGAGAAGTAAGTCTGGTGACTCACCATTGCTTGTTACTTTGAGAAGCACAACTGATCAGTGGACTTTCTAGGATCTTCGTTGACCCTCAGCAAAGTTTACTGAACATTCCTCCCAACTGATCAACTAATGAGGATTGAGGGAGGTGTCATTGGATCATAGCCTAGTTTTCCCCCTAGGTGGAGAATCTAGGGAGGAAATGGTCTTACATTTACCATCTGATTGGTTCAATCATATGACTTGGTGGAGATCCAGCCCTCGTCTCCAGAGCCACACGCTTGGTGGGACAAAGACTTGTTTGAAGCTACGTGGGTGGCCCGAGCCACCTACGCCAATCGAACAATATCTTGATCTTAGCCCGTGCACATGCAAAGCGTGTGTAGGCTGGACATTTTGCATCCACGTTGCCCTTTATGTCACTAATTGCAAAGGGGTCCTTCTAGGCACGTGTGCCTCATCTGCATGCCTGGAAAAATTATGACGGGACCCAATTGGTTTTTGTAGTTACATTTATGCCCCAATCAAGGACCTATATGCAAATTTTATGCATTTTATCTTCATATTTTTATTACAAAATTGCCTTTTCACTCGTTTAGTCTTAACTTGAGCATACGAAATCCAAATCTAGTGATGTTAATTTCCTAGTTCTGCTGATTTTGGGCTCTTCATGATGGCAATTATTTCTCTAGTTTGATGCATACTTTTATATGTTAAATTTTATATGAATCACGAGTCATTTATTCCTCTCTTAAATGCCATTAAATAATTATGTGCTTCAATTGATGATGGAATTGAATCACTTTTGCTTGCTCAATAGTATGAAAAAATTTACGGAATATTTTTGCTTACATCACCATAAAACATTGCATATTATCTTGCATCACTGTGTATTGCTAAAAATCAAAATAAAAATGGCTTACATCTCATCATTCAATGCATTTAAATTCGTTGAAATTTGCATCACATTTATTTTTCATATAATAAAAAAAATCATGTCATGTGTTCATTATGCATTGCATTGTGTGCTTAAAAATAAATAAAAAATGTAATTTCTTTCATGCATCTTACTCATGGCATACTTGTCTTGCATACCTATCTTTACATGAATATTGCATGCATCTTTGTTTGAATTGTTTTGTAATGTGCATCATGTCTTCATAGGAAGACCTAGATCAAATATTGTAATCACTAATTTTTAATCGTTAATATCCTACTAATTGATTTGGAGGCTCGTATCCCTATTTTCGACCTTGGTATGCTTGCCAAGTAAAATATCATCGCCACATATCCAAGCATGTGGTCTATTTTGTGTAGATACAAAATCGCCTCTTGTGCCACAATGAAAATGATTTATTAAGTAGGTGATGTTATGGTCCATCAGATGGAGATGTTTCCTGGGATACATCTCATTCATATCTATTTATTGGATTTTATTGAATTACTTTGAGTTGATAATTTTGAAAAAAATTTGGTCTCCTTGTTATGTTGGTTTTAGCATAATTTTTGTTGGTTAAATTTCTTGATGTATTTCTAATATTTTTCTTCTGTGGTAAGGCATGTAGAGATGGAGGAAGCTTAATCAACATGGAGGCATGGAGTTGGGATCTCCCGCTGCGACGAGTCGTAGAAGAAACTCAAGAGAAATCGAGGAGCTTAATTATCAATGCATTTCATTTCATTTTCTATCTATATATGTATTTATGTAAGAATTGCATTTACAATGGTCCTCATACAAGGGCTCGCATGTGTAATTTGGACTTGGACATTTCATGTAGTGTGTGGATCCTGTTTCACCTCTATCAGGGTGGGGCTTCGCTTGAGTGTTCGAACCTAGGTCTAGGAACGTGGCTCTCCGAGCTCTCTTTTTAAATATTTTGTGCTTGATTCGTAGGTTAGAACATGAAAATAAGGATCGAGGAGAATTCATGTCTTCTTCTTCATTCATTGAGACATACAGACCTCTATTAGTTTAACCAAAATTAACTGAAATACTTCCCACTAATAGTATCATGTTTAGGGTGTAGTTTCCTCGACTTGCACGCATATAGTGTTAAAGTGTCAATATAGTCTTGCACATGCATTGGGAATGCTCGAGGCACTGTAAGTTTCACTCTCAAGCATGCATCATGGTTTTCACGAATGCATCGAATTTCCGTGATCTTCCTCTTGATTTATTACTTATCATATTAAAGGAAATTGGGAATCGTCGTTAGACAATGAATGCTTGTTATGTGCTTTCCTCAATACAGTGATAACCTAAAGCATAAAAATGGGACTGTCAATGCGTGTCGGCAAAAATAAAATGGAATAAAATGAACGTATGATTATGGGAGAGCAATACCCATAATGTATGAATCTTGTGATTGAATGTCGGCAGGTGAGGATGTATCCCTAGGATAGTTCCCAAAATCTATCTTTAAACACTGCGTAATGTACTCGATATTTGGATAATCACTATCTAAAACAAACAAGATAAATTTAGCCAAACCCTTACGGCCTTAAAATGTTGAGTTTGTGAATACATGGTTATCATTGCTTGCTTTCTTGAGCCTGAATGTGTTTTTAACCCGACCGTCCCGCAACCCATGTTGTTAAACCCCCATCTCCTTAGATTCAAAACATATTTCTAAATCCACTTCCCCTCTAACCCTAACAATTCCCTGATTCCCCAGCCTTAATTCTTCTTCCAAAAACACTGGCTAATCCTCAATCTATGTATAGGGGGAATCATGTACATTCTTTGAGTATTCTCTTTGAGTCCATCCATCCTCATTGCATATCTCTCTACTTAGGCTCTTATCAAACTAAGTATAGGGGGACCAGAGCCCCTTGTCACCTTCTCTATTCATTTGATCTTTAGTTAGTTCTCGTATGCTCTTCTATATTTTGGCATGAGATATTGCTTCATATCACATTGTGCTATGAGGACATAGAAAAAGCTAGGTATGGGTTGGTGTAGCATACATACATTAACTATAGCTCCTATTTTGAAATTTTTAATGAATTTTAGAAAAATATTAGGGCTACGGTATATTATTTTAAGAACTTATTTTCTTAAAAATGTTTGTAAAATCTTTAGAAACTTTCTAAGTTGTATGGCACTATTTTGAAAAATATTTGACAATGTTTTGGAAAATGCAGTTTTCATTTTGAAAATCACTTGAAAAATGTTTTGAAAATCTGTATATTACGTGACATGGTTTGGAAAATGTTTTCAAAATTCTTTCCAAAATAAGGGATTAAATGAGACTAATCTATGTTCTTCTAACCTTATTCAAAATTCCATAAAAATGTGAAAAATTAAAACATTTTCTATTGAAACGATTCTGAGTACTAAGCATAAAAATCAATAGCTACTTCTTAATGAGAGAACTACAACCTCCCTTATCAGAGTGGGTGGATAAGAGACAATTCGAATGGAACCGTCTTGAATAAATACAGGTAGCAATCTGAAGGTATGTACTTACACCCATACTGAATGGAAGTGGATGCAACTATTCTATAAGTTTGGGCCGGTCATTATTTCTCTTAATATTAGAAAAAACACAATAATTTAAAATTCAAAAATCACAAAAAAATCACTAACATTGGAGTTGGTGTATTCCTGACACTTTCACTATAACTGAAGGCTTAAGGATTTAAGAACAAATGATTTTTGAGGTCTTGAGAGTCTGATTTAACCAACCTAGTCATTAGGGTTTGAGACTTAATAATACACACTTCCCTAGTTTGAAGGATATGAGCGGTATATTGCATCTAAATCTCTACCTTTCAAGAATATGAACTTTAGAAGCTTCATCATATGAAGTTCAATCATTGTCAGACTCATCTGGCACATGGAATCCATACTCGTTAGGTGATCTTACCACCCTCAAATTGATTTGAAGAGGTATGAGTGTTTCATCTTCAATTATGCTTCTAGTTTCTAGTTTTAGGAGCCTCATTATCTTCTTAGGATTCAACGAGTCCTTTTTCTTCTTTCTTATATTGATTCTCAAGAAATTCATCCATTAAGCATCATATCCTTAACAATAAAATATTTTAAGAATGTCAAGGTCATAAATTAGATCTCAATTACCATCCTTAATATTCCTAATGAAGCAACACGCTTAGGTGTTAGATTCGAGGTTACTTCCGTCCAAGTTGTGGTCATGGACCAAGCAACCCAAATCTTTAAGTGTCCAACACTGGTCTTGGTTCTAAAACATATATTACGAGGTATTTTTGGTTTCAAATTTGCATGAAATCTTATACATTGCAGTCTCTACTACATATACATGGAAACCAATAAGAAATTATGCTTAGAGTCTGTTGGACATGCGAGCCGAGGGCAAGCCATTATGCAATAAATGTCATTGCAAGTATCATTCCTTGATTTGAAATTAAGAATGATTAATTTGCATAATAGGTCCCTTAGAACAATTAGGGTTATGTACCAAGGCCATCTTAATGATTAACAATTGTTGATTCAATTGTTGAATCATAGAGGCTAGTGCTTGGATGAATATCTAAAGAGTTAGATTGAGGACTCATAAAGCACCGTCAAATGATTGTTAAGAGAGGATCTCCAGCCTGAGAAGGAGATGATAATCCTTTCTTCAAAGACAGATATCTAACCAACCTCTTGTTGTAGGTACTCTGCATAGGAATAGAGATTCACACGTTTTAGACAAGTTTGGTCAAAGAGTTGACGTAACGAGATCGATATAACCAAAGTCCTATGTTGTAAGTTGTCTCGATATAGACATGCATCCTCTTACTAGAGGCATATGTGTTACTATATATCTGAGTATGTACATTTGGTTAACCAATAGTTGATGACCTAACTAAGGTCAATACATTGGTGTGCTGGTGTGCATGCAAGGGAATATGAGTAATACAGTCTCTCAAAGGGATTATACAGGTTCATTACTAAATAGAAAGACATGAGCACACTCTTAAGTTATTGGGAAGAGTCAAATTCCGTGCACGGTCGTCTCGCTTTGGAATCTTGACTGAATTTGTATGTTTGATCTATGCTTTTGGAAAGTATATGATCAACACCTGGGTATGATATATGTTTTTGGAAAGTATATGATCGATACGGACTCCCAATGATAAATTAGAAACTTAATGATAATTCCCTGAAGTAAACTATGAAAAAAATTAATCTAATAGTTCATGTATATTCTGGGTCTTCCAGTATACAAGATGTACATGTATTAGGAATACTTGATGTTTACGTTACCATAATCGATTGTATAACCATGACGCTTCCATTCCTAGAGAGTGATGAAACGGGCCTGGATTTCAATGACTCCTCTTAGTAGAGAAGTGATCTGATCTTAGTTAAAATATTGGACATTGATCTGAATGTGATTCAGATAGACTGAGAAGATTAGATTTATGGTCCTGATTTAATCAAGCATCTATGAGACGTCCGCAAGATCTGGATTAGAGTTGTGATCTCAATATCCAAGTCATTATACATGGAAAAATACAATCGCCCTATCCTTATCTCCAAGTATCCGCGGAGAAAGCACATTATCCTTGAAATATTTCATGGATAATTTCATTGTTGATATATGTATTCGAGCATTGAGAAAATGGATAATGAAATGTGATTTAAGTATCATGAATAATATGAATTTGAATTATATTATAAAGAGAGTTATTTAGATAATTAAATGTGATTTAATTATCAAAGTTGTAAATAATGTGAATGTGCTTCATATTATTTAAGCACATGAGAATAGAGATCCAAGATAATTAAACGTGATTTAATTATCATGAATATGAGTAATGTAGATAGCACTATCCATATTAATCATATATGTTATACATGTGATTTATAATATATAAGAGAGTTATTTGTAAATATCATTTACAAATTAAATGTTGATGTGAATTGGATTCACATTGGACAAATAATTGAAAATGTAATTTACATTTTATTTTGGGTTGTGAATGTGATTAACAATTTTCCAATGGCAAGATTGAAATCTTCATAAAATATATATGAATTAATTTTTAGAATAATTTACAACAAGTGTTGTTGTAAATCTTGGAGATTTCCATGGAATAATGTAATCTCCTGAGATTACATGAGATCGCCCCATTCCTTACTGGGAGAGTGGAAGGCCATCAACTCCCATTAGGAAAGGGTGGTCGTCCACTCCTCTTAATGGAAGGAGGCAATCTCCATTCCATAATCTCCTATCTTGATTGATTTAATTTGGGATTAATTATTAATATATATATAATCTAAATGAAATTAATTGTTGATGTGTTTTTTATAACAAAATCTCGGCCATTGAACGAAGCACAAATCTATCTAATCTATTGATTTTGTGTAGTACATGGATTCTGATCCATGGACTCCCAAAATATTATACAAGAAGAGGCACCCCTTGCTCTTCAATGTTACAACAACAATAAGAGAACATAAATCTCTCTCCCTATTTCTCTTTATCTACGCGTCAAACCTCTCTCTCCCTCCCTCATTGTGTCCGACAACCATGGAGCCCTAGAGGGAGTCTCCATCGCCGCAACATCATTGTTATGTTGCACTATTGTTTGCTCGTATATATTCTCCTTCAGTGTGCCTCTCTCATGATGAAGACGTCGTATCTCATGTGAAGAGATCATGAGGATCGTCGCTTGGATCAATAACATGGACTTTGAGGAGCACGCATTTCGTCAACGCGCTCGAAAGCGTCTCCTCCATCGGATTGGACTTGAGATAGGAGGTCTCTTCATTTAGAGATGCGGTCGCAACCACGCTTCAATAGGTATACCTAATACTTATTTTTGGTTTAGATAAAGTGATCCGAGAAGTGTTTTCAGATCATGTGGTTTTATCGCATGAAAAAAATTTAAATTCCGTTGCCTTGAGAAACTGGTTTGACCAGTCGCTCGCGATCGCATGCGATGTGATCCTCACACTTTTGTGATGTGCTTAAGGATCCTTACCATATACTTCAAGTGGTATCAGAGCCTTAGGTCAGAGGTTTCAGATACGATCCATAAACCTGGATGACTTGGACTCACTAGGGTTTGCAAAATTTTTTTGCATTTCATTCACGAGACTTGTTTTGTGAATATTTTAGACATTGTTTAAATTGCTTAAACACAAAATTATGATTATGTTCCCCATTAAATAAGGAAACTGTGAGATTTTAGTTTAGGTTATTTGGAATCTGATTGCTAAAGTTATGATCATTTTAATGAATATGCATTCATTGTTTCAGGGATGGCGAATATTGACGTAATTAAGGAGTTAATTATGGATTTTAAAAACCTAGAAAATATGTGCTAATAACTTGAGTTCTGTTCTAAATCAAATTAGCAAACTTTGGAAACTTATTTTGCTTGATTTGGATTTAAATTGATGGAGATATTCTAATTTTAGTAAGTGAGGATCACTGTTGGAAATTACACTCCTAATCAAGAACCATATGATTGTCATTTAATCAATTACTGAAATTAAAGGTTAATTTCCTGTAATAATTATTTCTGAATATTTATTTAAATATCTGATAATGACTATTTCCTTAAATGATATTGCTTAACCAATAATTGATTAGATATGATCTAGATCACAATTGTTTACATGATCTTCTTTCCAACAAAGAAAGTTGCTTGAATAGGACTGGGGATTTGTTTAGAAAATCTCCTTATAATGCTAATCAAGATGATTTTGGTTATTATAATATGGTATAACTTCGATTTAAAGATCAATTATCATTTCAAGTACAAAGTGATCAATTTGGTATTATCCTAACTTTAGGCGGATATAGTGTCTAGTCGGGGAATGTTGGGGTAGCATCCTGCTCTTTGAGCGGTCTGTCCCACTCCCATTGGTACTGGCCATGATAGTGAGTAGGAAAGGGATAATGCTTGAGAGATCATGATGTATTTTTCTAATTATTAAAATTCAAAATAATATGTATTTTCAAATTATACCATCCTTCAAGTAACAATTAAAAATTATTTGTTGATTGGTTGATAGATTGAATTGATAATTGATTTAATATGATTAAATGAATTAGATCCAATGAATATTAAACACTCTATTTTGAATGGAGTTGTTATTTACCTTGGAAGAATTAATCGTAATGATATGATTCATAATGATTAATTAGAATTTGAACATGATATAGATTATCACATAAGGGACATCCATGGTCTCCTGTCAAGACAAAGGGTTCTGTCGCCATGGATTGTATGTAGGAGATGCCTATTCAAAATGACAGCTCATGCATATAAGCGCATCTGGATCGGGCTCTTTGCTTCTCGAAAGAGTAAGGATGTATGTGTAGTGACCCAATATGGAGTCCTCATATTATTGGGCCATATATAATTGAGAATAACAAGTTGTATTATTATTGATAGTTGGTTTAATTAATGATGGTTCAATATCGCCTTAGGGGTGGTGGGTTCGGGTGTTAAAGACCGAATTGAGAAATGCAAGACAGACTTGCAAGGTGGAATGTGTTCCCTCTTCTTTTTATCTTAGTTGCAAGTTCTCATATTATTGGGATGTGACAAAGATAAGAAAGGAGATCCCAGATCTTGCTTGTGATATAATGGTAAGTATATCTCTTACATTGAAAGTGATTAAGGGAATGAACTTTCACTGTTGACAAGGCAAGACTACTTTGATATAAAAATTCTTAAATCAAAATAAAATATATTTTTATATTTATTTATGTAAGTTTTTTATTTCAGAAAATCCTTCATTAAACTCACTCAATAATAACCAATAAAATATCATGGATTGGATCCATGATCAAGATATTGTACTTGCAGTCGGACACATATTGTATGTGGTTGCAATATGCATGTTTCCTCATAATACTGATGAATGACAATTAAATAGATAATATGACTACAACCCTAGGGTTTATATGTCTCTATAGCCTTGATATCTCATCGAGTTTGCTTTGGAAGTATCATGCCGATGATTATCATGATTGTCAAATAATCCTTATAAAATAAAAGAAGATGTTCTGGCATACATATGTGCTCTCGACATTTAACCATGAATGACATGGAATGGTGGCTCCATAAGAGATGATGTATTCAAAATGTTTGAGTACCTACCTGAACTTAAGTCTTTTAGAGTTAAGATGTATGTAGCCATGATGAGTGTCATCATTCTACTATCTATACTAAAGTAATTGAAGAAGATAGAAGAAGCTTCATAATAGTCATATTGTATGAATTGAATGAAGCATGTATAGATGTTGAAATACTCTTATATTGAAATCCCTTCAATTCAACATAAGAGATCCTTCGTCATAAGCAATGGTTTTTTTATAGATGAAGGGAGCGTAGTGTAAGTATGGGTCGGACTCAAGCAAGAAGGAAAGGCAAGGAGTTGATTGTACTTCTGTAACTTCCATATGACATCCAAAGAGTTGGATGAATGCCAATACTTCAATAAGCTGATGTACTGATAGTGTGACTATCTAGACTAACAAGGATCCTTAGAGAAGGACTCGGTAGTTCATCAAAATAATGTACATTTAATCGGTTAAATTGGATTTCTTATTTGATAAGATAAGAGTCTAGTACTTACATCTCATTCTTCCAATAACCCTTGCAATTATTTCCATATTTTTTTAGAAGATTAGAAATTTTGATCTTAAGGTTTAATAGTCATCTGTATGAGAGTTGATGCAATTGTTGCAACAGTCTCTATTGGATAGATAGACTTCATATTTTCACTGGGAGAGCCCTTAGTCTTGTAGAATACCTCTATGACCTATATATTAGAATATACTCTTTGTTTATTTCTAAATGTTGTAAATAAACATGAATTCTGAAATAAACTTATCATAAAGAGTTACGATGGATATATTTCTGATAGTAATCTAACATCTAGTGGACTCTACTAAATTAGATAATTAATGAATGGTTCATTAACATTTCTAATACCGGAAATTGTACCTTAAAAGATCAATAGGAAGATGAATATCATTTGACAATGATCTGGCATCAAACATTTGACATATATCAGTTAATGAGATCAATAGACAAGTAAGAGATGAAACATTAGAGTGTCCGAAATTTAAATATTACACACTTGTGAATATTGTATTCAAAGTAAAAATTTCCAACACACCCTTCTCAAAGAATGGTGCAAGATGCCAAGGTATTCAAGATCTCATACATATTGATGTATGTGGATCATCTGTATCATAATAGACATTTATGATATGTGATATCATTCAGTGATTATTTGTGACATGAGATTTCTTCCCTTCACCTTAAAAAGCTTTGAAATGTTCAGAGATTTCATAATTTTGGTTTAGAATCAAAGTTTGAAGGAAGATGAAATGAATTTGATATAACCTAGGTAGCAAGTACCTATTAGATGAATTCAAGGAATACCTTATGGAGAAAGTAATATCATTCTTATCTCAATCCTCCAAATGCACCTAAACTGAAAAAACGTTTTAGGGAGATACAATTGTATCATGTGTGACATGATTTGATCAATGATGAATATTAGCATAAATACATCTTAGTTTCCAAGGTATATATGTAGTAGAGACTACAATGCATCCTTAATAAGGTTTCATGCAAATTAGCTGGAATCTAGCACAAGAGAGTGCTACTTCATTAGGAAAATAAAGGATGGTATTGAATACCTACTTTATGACCTGGAGATTCTTAAAAGATTTCATATCTGATAATGTGATTCTTAGAGGTTTACTCTCTGGAGAATCAAGATGAAAATGAAGTAAAGGAACTCATTTAATCTTGAGAAGATAATGAGGCTCCTAAAATCATAAACTAAAAGGACGATTAAAGATGAAACACACATACCTCTTCAAATGAGTTTGAGGACAGATTCCAAGTTTCAGAGAAATCTCACAATGATCTAACTTCATGTGATGAAGCTTACGAAGATCATGACATGGAAAGATGGATGTTAGTAACAAAGTCTAAAGTAGACTTCATATACAAGTGTTGTATATGGACCCTCAAGGATCCACCTATAAGGGTAAGACACGTTAGATGTAAACGGATCTTCAATTGAAAGAGGGAACCTGATGATAAGGTAGAGACCTTAAAAGTATGGTTTGTATCCACAAGATACACATCGAAGGGAAGACATCGCTTGCGATGAGACATGCTCTTCAGTGTCTATGCTTGAATCCATTAGAATATTGCTAACTACAGCTACCCAACTTGACTTTGACATCTTTAAGATGGAAGTTGATCTTGCATTCCTCTATGAATAACTCTCTGAGGATATTCAAATGAAGTAGTGATGAGTCACGAAATGCCCTGTGTTAATTTGCGTGAATTATCGTGCGTTCAAAATGTATCATTGTAGGCGGGCAATCCGAATCAGTCAAGAAATAACCACAATAATTTAATCAATTTTCAATCGCGTGGTTTTTTGTTTATTTTACTTGCTCGAGTCCTATGGTCAAACTCATGAAGACAAAGGACCAACCTAGAAATTTGTCTATTAAAGTTTGAGTACGGTTTTCGAGGGTGTCTTTTTTTTGTATTTTAATGCAAGTGTGAGATGCAAAATGCAACTTTGGCCGATTTTAAGGACTAGAAAATGAATATCAATCAAACAATGTCCGACAAATATGAAACATGACCAAGATGACAATTATGATATAATGAATTTTTTTTTGGAATTTTTGGATGCGAGATAAATTATTTATGTATTTATCAATGCAAACGATGCAACATCCAATATTTAAGTGTAATACATATTAAATCTATTTATTTTCAAGATATAAAATTATCCAAGATCTATCATTAGGTGATAGATCTCAGAAAAATCCTAAACCTCAAAAATATGAGATTTAATACCGACTAAAAATTGAAGATCGAAATAGGAAAAACAATTTTTACAGGAAAATTATGGATGCAAATGCAATTCTTTTTGGGCCCGATGTAACATACAACTAATTCTACAATCCATGAATTTTGGGCAATTTTCTGAGCAATGGTTAATTTATTATGAATTTTCAAGCATAGAATGGGCAAAATATGCAATTTTCCACAAAACAATTAATTATTTAATCACAGATCACAAAAATGTCAAACATATGCCATAATGTAGAGAATTAATTAAAGAACATCACGTTATTTTTGAATAATCAAACTAATGTGCTATAGAAGTCTAAAATAAATAATGAACACAGGGGTACCACAGCATTATTACAATAAATAAATTAAAATAAAAGAGCTGTAGAGTTAGGGACTAAAGCGTAATTAACAAATTTCTTTGGTTGACTTATGCAAAAAAGCCAAGCGGTCACGTACCAGGTACGTGACCCTTGAGTGGTTGGAGCGATTGGCAATATTTGGATCCTCCAGGGGGCTCACACAAAGTTTACCAACCCCACAAGTGTAGATCATGTGTGAGGGGGTTCTTTAGGATTGCGGCGCACTCTGGTGATCTGGAAGCAAATGTCCCCAAGCGACACGAGATAAGATCGTGATCACCTGGGACTTTGGGTCCGACAGGGTGGGTAGCCGATGATTAAGGTGATTTTCGGCTGATCTTTTTGTGAGCCAGTGATGGGAGATTGGTATAACGAGACGGACATGAAGATATTTAGAGTAGGTTGCCCTGGGTGCGACCATGCATATGTCTCAGGATCATAGAAGAAAGATTTATCTATTTTGATATCTGCGGGAATTGAAATACTAGGAGTAGTCTCTGCATGTTCATTCTCAATTGATTTGACATTGGAGCATTCTTGTGTAAAGTTGATGTGATCCATGTAGTCAAAATAGGTTGACCCAGGGTGTGCCCATGCATAAGTCTCCGGATCATATGATTCATATACTCGATTCTCCATATTGAGTGCAAATGGCAATGGAGCAGGAGGGAGATCCTCTAAACCAATCGTCTCATCAACAACCGCTATCTCAGGTGTAGCAGTGGGCTAGGGCTCTTCTACCATTTCATGGTTGCGGTTGTCGGAGACTTCGTGGGTTGTCTCAGAAAATCGTGGTTCCTCAAAGACTGTGTTAGATCGAAGTGCTTCCAATGCTGTGAAATTGATTTCCCGAGTCTCACAATCAATAATTGCCTTAGCTAATGCCAAGAATGGCTTTCTGAGAATAATTGGAGACTGGGTGAATTCTCCTTGATGCTCAATATCAATGATCGTGAATTCTACATTAAGCGGAGCACCTTGGAATATTATGATGACAGAAATGATTCCTCTCGACCGTTTTATTGATCAATCAGCCAATTGAACAATCTCTCATATCTTCCTAATCTTTCCGAGTTTGAGTTCGTGAAATATAGAGGTCGGGAGGATATTGATCGGTGAATCGTCATCAATTCGAGCATGGGTGAAAATTGTATATTTGATTATACAGTCAAATCTGGGCAACCGCTTCACTATGCAGCTCTTGGTTTTTCTCCTCAACACCAAGGAGGAGGCCATTGACAAGATATGTCTTTCAACCTTTGTTCTAATCCTGCCCGAATTTTTCAACATTAATTTGTCCATTACAAATACATTAAGGTCGGGGAAGTGCTCAATGGCCTTTATGAAGGGAAGTTCAAACATCAATCTTTTCTCCAATTATTCCCGTAAATCAGGATCCAAATTCTTCAGATCTTCTTCAGATTCAATTTTTATGTATTTTTCAAGATTTTCGAATTTTTTGTGGTTTTTAAATATTCCAATTTTTTTGGTATTTTCTGTATCGTGTCGAGATGTGGTGTGTTCCTCAGATAAGCCGGGATTCTGATGTTCAGAGTAAGAGTCAGAGACATAGTCATTTCTAGGGAAATAATACGCAGAAGTGTCGATGTCAGAATCATCCCTAGGTCTTTGAATATCCTAAAAATTTCCAATCTTAGATCCAATCCTTTCCTCATTCATTTTTATATCTGAGCTCCCAGAGATTTAAATTAGTCGGTCGGTAAATTTTTGAAATCTATCCTCCATTAATTTGAATCTTTTATTTATCCTCGAAATATCATTTTCCAAAATCTATTCATGATCAATCATTGGAGAAGCCGATGTGTGTTTTTACAATTTATTATTTTCATCTTCCATTTTCCTTATGTGCTTGGAGAAGAGTTTCTTGGAATGTCCAATATATGATCATTTTTGTCTGAAAATTTCTCCTCTGCTCAGCGGAAGTATTTTACGGGAATGTGTAGGTCTCATACTCAACATGCCGTGACTCGAGCATTTAATCCTGGTTTGTGCAGAGTCTATTTCCACGGTCATGATTGATTGTATCCTCAAATAATGGGGTCATACATGGTACATATGTGTCGATCTCATCCATGTGGTCCTCTGTATGTATAGGCTGATGAAATGAGTGATATTCGGGTTGGTCAATAGGGATTTGATCGTTGCGTTCAATCCAACACTGACGATCATTAAGTGCGGGTCTTTCCATTTGGTTGGGTTTCTTGATCAGTCATGAGACTCAAAGGCATTTTGATCTTGAAATGGTTCATTAGCGAGAAACCGAGAATAAGACGGTTCAGTCCAAGATGGTAGCTGGTCATGTGTGGTCGGATGATTCGAGTAGGAATTCAATGACGGGGCCGAATTCTTCCGCGTGTGAAAGTTTCCCGCAAATGTTGGAGGATTATTGAAAGAAGAGGATTTAGTTGATTGGGCCTAACCGAGACAAATTCATTATCATAGTATAGCTCTGATGGATTTTTAGATAAATGTTTGACCATTTTTGAAAGAGCTAAAAGGAATGACGGATCCGGTTTGCAACGATTTTTTTGATCTGGATTATGACAGTTTTTGACAAGAGTTCCATGATGAGGTTTAAATCTAGAAAGAGAGAGATGATTGCACACGATAGTCAAAAGAAATTTTATCAAATGTGCGACTTTTGATCTTCGAAATCGGTTCACGCACACCAATGCAAATACAAATCAAACCTCGAGTTCACCAACTCACGCAATGAAGCTGTAAGAGTTCGTCTATTATCTTTTCAATTTTAATTGGTGACAAAACAATCATGGAAGATAATTAAGCGAGATGTTAGGTGCTGTAGATTTTTGTAATGTCTGGCTCGATTTCTTATGACTAGTTGCACCTACTTTCAACTAGTATGGGTGTAAGTACAGACCGTAAAACAGCTACCCGTGTTACTTGAGGACGGAGCCTTACGCAGTGTTCTCTAAACCACCCACTCTGCTAAGGAAATATGGACCGTTTACTGGCTATCCGTTAGATCCTCACTGAGAAGTAGCTAATCGTTTTTGGTAGAATCAGTAGTCAATATGAAAATCCATATTTGGGCTCTAACCTTAAGTGACGTCTCTCACTCACTTAGAAAAAAATCCAAGTTCGGGGTTGCTCTCCCGCAAAAATTCTCGATTTTATGGGTTATTTTAAGTCGGCTATAATTAGTAGTCCCAATTATAATTAGGTGATCACAGAAGAATTAAATGAGCACAAATACACGTCTACCATCCAGTCCCAATTTTCATTAAAATTATGTGATAAAATAAGAGGGAGAATTCGAGAAAAGCCGATGCACGCGAAAAACGATGATGTATGCTTAGTTAGAAGACCTACAGTGAATCCTCGCAACCTCCATGTG
Source organism: Ottelia alismoides (assembly GCA_037367405.1). NCBI lineage: Eukaryota > Viridiplantae > Streptophyta > Magnoliopsida > Alismatales > Hydrocharitaceae > Ottelia > Ottelia alismoides. Next base: position 199,129 of record JAZKJV010008492.1, on the reverse strand, counting down.
GGATGCAATACAGAATTGAAAGATTAATCTAGATGAATGCAAGCTAATGAAAAACTGCACCTAGTAGAAAGTTCTATTAGTGCGGAGGAATTGAGTTAAATTTTGGCTAAATCGAACGATCTAATGTGCGTCTCAATTAATAGTGCAGCGTGGCTTAATTCCTACGAGCACAATCAAAAATTTAAAATTGCTCTGATAGCAGTATATGCAGATCTATCCTAATCGCCACTCAAGTCGGGCCCCAACCTCACCGGAGAGTGAAACAGGCCACGACACACCACAGAAGAAAGTTCAGAGTCTTTTACAAACACGAGTGTCCAAACGGACACCGCTATAAATGTGAAATTAATTACAGAAATAAAATTGCAGAAATTACCTAGACTTCTACGCTCTCTCACGACTCGACTCTATCTTAATTTACTTGCGGCTTTTTCGGAAGTCGGTGAAGATGCTTCGGTTTCTTGAAAACCGCTCCACGTACGCTGGGTACCTCACAAGAAAAATATGAGAGAAAATGTAAGAGAGTGACTCAAAAAATAAAATAAGAGAAATACACGCTGAAAATAAAACAAAATAAATTGGAGAAAAAGAAAAAAATGGGAATTTACAATGAAAGATTCGGGGGTCAGACAACCCGAATACAGAAAACCGAACAAAAAGTTTCAAAATAAAAAACTAAGCCGTTTGCCTCCCGGCTACGGCGCCATCTGATAATTCAAAAATTGCGCTTGTTAAAAAGATGTAAATGTGATCGTGCATAAAAAATGATGATTTGTCGTTTCGTTGTAGGCGACAGTGGAATCAGTCAAGAAAATAACCACAAATAATTATTCAATTTTTAATCTCGTGATTTTATGTTTATTTTACTTGGGCAATCCCAAGGTCGACCACAAGGAGGCAAAGGAACAATCTAGAATTATGTCTATCAAAATTCGTGCACGGTTTTCGAGGCATTCTTTTTTTTGGAATTTTTAATGCAATAAAGGATGCAATATGCAATTTTGGCCTATTTTAGGGACAAAATTGTCAATTACGTTCAGAAGATGTCCAAAAAATATGAAACTTGGTCATGATGCAAAATATGATGAAATGAATGCACTGAAATGTTTTGGAAATTTTTTGATGCAATATGAATTTTTATGAATTTTTAAATGCAAACAGAACGAATTTCTATGTTTAATTATAATTAATTTTAAACCTACTTATTTTCAAGGAATAAAATTATCTAAGATATCATTAGGTAATTGATCTCAAAAAAATCCTAAACCTCGAAAATACTAGTTTCAATACCTATTAAAAATCAAACACTAAATATACAAGATGATTTTTACATGTCAAAATGTTCACGAAATTGCGATTTTTTTGGGCACAATGTCAAGCACAATTAATTCTACAATATGTCATTTTTCTGGAATTTTTTGAGCAATGGTTAATCAGATATAAATTTTAGAGTAAGAAATGGGCAAAATACGCAATTTTTCACAGAATAATTAATTAATATTTATCCAATGCTCACAAAAATATCCACAATATGTCAAGATGTAGAGAATTAAATGATGAACATCATGTTATTTTTTACTAATAAAATAATGTCATGTAGAGGTCTAAACTTAATGGGGAACACATGGGTATTTCTGCAAAAAAATAAAATAAATAACTAAATAAAAATGAATTGTGATGGACCTAGATGTAATAATCGACAACTAGAGGGCTGCCTTGAAAAATTACCACCAGGTCACGTGCCATATGGAGGAGGACTGGTGGCTCTTCTACAAATTACCCCGCGGTCACGTGCGGAGCACGTGACCCAGGGGCTTATGTCAGGTGACGTCGTCCCCCCATGCACGTGCATATCATGTGCAGAGAGTCTCGGGCTCTGTGCCTGGCCTGCGGTGGTGGACGAGGGGTGGTTGAGGCCACGATGCTGTTTTGGTTGCCGATGGAGGAGCACCAGGTCACCGGATCCGATGATAAAGCCGGTGAAGTTCTTGCGGAGTTCCAGCGACTGGCTTGGCCTAGGAGGCCGACCAAGGCGGAAGGGGAAAGCTGTAGCACCTGCGGTGAAGCTTCGACCATCCTTCGGACGACACACGGCCGAGAGGACGGTGGAATGGAAGCGATCATTAGTTGACGAAGGCGGAAGTCGCAAGGCGGCGTAGATTGGAGCAGTTGTCGTTGAAGAAGGTCGAAGTCGATCGTAAGTGATGAAGTCGGAGCGTTTAAGTTGATGATGGCATTATCAGTGGAGAACGTTGGTGTTGGTTCGACGAAGTTCCCAAAGCTTAGCAGCAAGGCAGCGATGGAGCTGGCCGTTGGCTGCAACGAGGGTCGGTAGACCCTCGGATCTCGCCGATGGAGACGACCTTGGGGCGCTGTCACCGCCGCGAGGACGGTCTGCTGTGCAATCGGCGGATGGAGATGGTTGGGGCGGCGGAGGTTCTTAAATAGGGAGATGGTGAGCATTGGAGAAGGAAATCGCGGAGGTCAAGGTTTGATTGGGGATTGATTAAAGACGAAGATCGGATTCGAGGCAGCGGGAGAAACGAGATTTGATGAGATTGAGGAGATCTGGGATTAGGAGATCGGTGTGAGGTCGGTCGGGATTTGATTGGCGGTGACAGATTTAGAGCGGGCGGCGGGATCTACGATGAAAGGGGAAAGCGATCTGGTGACGAAGGAGGGAAGACGACGAACGCGGGCCATCCGATCAGCTGAGATCGGACGGCCCAGGATGGGCCAGTGGCGCTCAAAGTGGAGAGAGAGGAGCGCGCGTGCTTGGCACGTGCCTCGGTGGCATGTGCCTCGCACGTGCAGGGGCATTTTTTTAAATTTTTTATAAAAAACGATAATTAAAAATGCCAAAAAAAACATTACACATGGCAGCTCCAGGAGCTACCACGTGTCGGCACCACAAAAATCACAAATTAAATACTTTGTAAAATACAAAATAAGTAGCAAACAACCTCGTATTGAAAAAGCTTCTTCACAAAAAATGCTCATCTCAATGAGATCTACAACTTTCATGAAGACATCAAAATCAAAATCGATCAATTGAAAAAAGTGATATTTTTGGGGTATCCCATGTACATAGAATACCTTGACTTTTGGGTTTTATATTTTTTTGTCATTTTTAAACCAGATAAAAATCCGGAAAAAAATATGATAAAATCAATGATAAATATTTACACACTAATATATTTTTTTGGATTTTTATAAATTAAGAGAAGAAGAAATAAAATAAAATAAGAAAAAGACAAATTTTGTACAATTGGTTAGTGAAGACTCAGACCCAATTTGTTTCTTTGATTTTAGGCTCAATTTGGATTTGGATTTTTACGCATTTTAATAAAACTTTTATCAAAGAAGACAAACGAAAAATAATTAAACTAAAATAGGTTAAATATGTACATAAAATAATAGGTAAAAAACCACTAAAATACAAAATGTACAAAAGAGGCCCAAAATCCAACTCTCACATATGAGCTCTGATTCACTTGAACTTTGTCTTGTTTTTAAGGTAATTGAATGTCTATTAGTACAAAAGTGAGTAGGATTAAAACAGACACTAGATGGGGAAGATATGAGGTTTTTAGTCTGGAAATCCTGAAACTTGGGTTTGGGTTTTTCTTCCACTTATTTGGGTTAGTTGTTTTTTGTATTTTTTATTTATTCTTGTTAGTGATATAAACACATTGGAGGTGTTTCGGGTCATTCAGAGTAAGCATGAATGAGTTAGAAATCTGGAAAGTTAGGCTATTTACAGGTCAATTTTGGCTCGGATTTTTGGCTTCTTATTTTGTCCATAAATAAGTGTTAAAATGTAAATTTTATGAAAACATGCATGAATTCTACTTATGCAGAATAGATGCAGAAATGTTGTTAATTTTGAGGGATTTGAGCTTAATTAATGGGATTTAGAGTGATGAGTCCGAGATTCATCACTGAGCAAGGTGGTGCAGGAGAGCAGGCGAAGGATCTTCAACCATCATTGGCGGAGCAGTGCAAGGAGGTTGTCAGGCGGTGGCGTGGCGAGCTACCTCGGCGGTGTAGTTGGGTGTTTCCCGATGAAGAGGAAGGCCGGCGTCGATGGAGATGCAGGAGATTGATGATGCTCGGCTGAGGTGCATTGTTGATGGCATTGGCTTTGAAGATGAAAGTAGTGAGACCTGGAGGTAGTCATACAGAGGAAGGGAGTGATACTTACGTGCGGCTGGAGTTGGGTCGCGGGCGAAGGTTGTCGATGAAGCTCTTGGAAGTCGCTGGTGAAGATTGAACATTGGTGGGTTGTTGGTGACGATGAAGCTAATGGTGGAGGTTAGAGTTGATGAAGGTGGAGGGGGTTATTAGTGAAGCAGTTGGCTCGACTGCAAGGATGCCGGAGCTAGGGCAACTGCGCGGCGGAGGCGTAGCATTGCAATGGATGTGGAGGGTCGGATCTCACCGAGAAATGAGAGAGGAGGATGTACTGTCACCATCGTTCCCCTCTATTTGGTGAAGAGCTAATCAGTGGATAATGGAGACGAGGGCGGAGGAGGTAGGAGATGTTGAAGCAGTTAACGGGAATTTCGATGGTAAGCTATGGAAGCAGCTGGTGTGGCAGAGAAGTGGAAGGTGACGTTGATGGAGAAGTCGTTGGCTCTACGACAGGCCGGAGCGAAGCAATAGAGACGGAGGGAGATCGTGCTGCAACAAAGCTGCTAGGATTTGGATCTAGCCGAGGATGGTGGAGGAGGCGGCTCTGTGATGAATCCATGATTCATTAACTTTTCTGTCGCATTTTGTCTTAAAACCCTTAACAAATACATGTAAATACTCACTAATTCTCATATTTTAACAAAACCCCATTCATTTGTAAATATTCACTTTTAACCACTAAATTCATGTAAATAAATAAAGAACCAGAAAAAGAAAGAAAAAGGAATATGGAATATATGTATATATATGTAATATTACTTAAACTATAAATATAACTTAAAGATATATTTATAGCTTAACCCCCGAGACCAAGTCAGCATGGATTGGTCGACAAACCAAAAAGTAGGGGGAGATAAGGAAAGAAAACAAAATAAAAATAATTTATCTCATGTATATACATTCTTCATTATTTATAAATAAATACAAAATTTCAAGGAATTTTAATTATTTCATCTTAACTTATTCTTCACCAAATCTTTCTCCTAATTATCCATAAAAATGTAAGTAAAAATATAAAAATAAGTTAAAAATATTACTCTGTAAATATGCCAAGAAATCCCGATTACAACTTGTCAAAATCTCAACTTCCGAACATCATAACTTCCTCATACGAACTCCAATTTCACTCTACTCACTTTAAAGTTCATAAAATAATAATATCTAATTAATAAAGGTGGTTTCATTGAATTCGGAGTCCGTTTGCAAAAAGTCGGTTTTGGGACCAAAAGACAAAGGGGTTTCTGGGCTATTTATTTTACGTAACACACCTTATTTATTATTTTCTTAATTTTATAATTTCTAAATTATTTCATGATCCTCTAGTTTCACCATAAATTATTTCATAATTTTTGGAGACTATTTATTATTTTTATAAAATCAAATACCCTAAAATATAGGTATATTTGACCTATAGTAACACTTCCTCTATTTATTAAAATATATAAATTAATTCATAAAAATCCATAAAAATTTGTATAAGTCTTATTTAATGCCCTAATAATTAAGAAAATATAAAATTAATTTTTACTTAATTATTTATTAAATTAAAAATTCAAAACCTATTTATAAATACATATTTATTAATATAATATTTATATTTTAAATAATATTTATTATTTATTAAAAATAATTATACCATAATTTAGGAAATTAATTTATCTAACTTTCTTGTATTTATACCTATTTAAAATAACGTAATTAGCTATTTTATATTTAATTTATAAACTATTTACCTATTTGGGCCAACCAGGTGCTGACACGTGTCAGCACCTGGAGCCTTCTTCCTCAAGAAGGTCTGCCGACCTTCTGTTCCAACTAACCACTTTCACCTAATTTTCCCGCCTAGCTCCTAACCTCTCCAGCCAATCTAAGCCTTCGATCCTATTCACCTAACTACCCCCTTCATCGTCGACCCTTCGATTCACCTTGGGGCCCAAGCAAACTTCCTATTTAAAGCCCCCAAGGTCGGCCATTAACAATAACTTCTTCCAACTGCCTGAAGCTCAAGCTCCAGACTACCGACCCCCTCACTTCCAAGCCCTGTTCCGGCGAATCCTCGGTGGTGACAGCACCAAGGCGTAGCCCGCGAGGGAGAGGGGACGTCGGAGAAGAGATCCAAGGCGGAGCTTCGCCTTGAATCGCCGCCTCGTGCTGCGTGCAGCTCCGGCAAGGTCGTCCGTCGAGCAACCATATTCCAGGTCATACACCCGGATCCCCATAGACCACTTCCTCCATTTCATGAATTTCTTTCTCGATAATAGAGCCACAATTAGCGTGGCTAATTACGCATTTAGTTAGATTAATGACCAAGCTTTAACGCAAGGATCACAAACCACTTCGATTCGATTTCATTTGATCCAAATCCATTCACGAATTTTCATCTTCTTCACGTTCTGGTTGTTGGCTGGAGTTTTTGTGCATTTTTCCTTAACTTGGAAGCTTTATATCTTCACATAATTGGCCGATTCAATATGAATCGAGCATACCCTTACATTTATCGCAGATTCAGGTAGCTCGTGAGACGTTTGCATCGGTTTTTGAGCTTACGATATCGCCCTTCTTCGTCCTCAAAGTTGGAGCTCCAGAGCAGTCCGCCAGCCTCTAGTGCTGATCAGCCATCTTCTTCAAGCTACCACCGCTGCCTGGAGCGCCGCTTCCGCCATCCCCACAGCGGGCGAGCTCGAGGGGTGGAGGAGCCACCCCTCTGGCCCCGCCGGAGTACCAGAAGCGTCGGAGGCTGGCCGCAATAAATAGGAGAAGGAGGCGCCACCACCAGGATCTCCAACTGCTCAAGAACAGCCAGAGCACAGGCTTGCGCCACGTGTCAGGCCCGCAGCCGTCAGATCGCGCCAGCACAATCTAATCGAGGCCGTTCAGAGCGAAAGGGTAGAGAAATTGCATATTAAACCCAGTGAAGTTTCCAGTTTTGCAACCCGCCTCTTAACTTTCTAATAATTACATTTAGGTCCCTCCGCAGGGACCTAAATGTAAGACTTCTTGTATTTTTGTTACAGAACAGTCCTTTTGGACCTTTTTGAAGACATTTTAATTAGAGTTTTATTACGCTTATGCCCCTGGGCTGTAGGGGCCATATCTTGTCCATTTGACCTCGGATTTCGACGGTTCTTGAGGGGTAGTTACACAACTACCCCAACTACCTAGTATAAAGTTTTCGCGGCTTTTCGACAAGTTTTCAACGTGTTTTGATTTTCTCAAAAATCGCATCGTTTTGTTTCGTTTTCTTGTGTAGTTCGAGTACGAGGCTCGAACATCGTTCACCTATATAATATTGTATCACCTATATTCTATCCACCTATTATATAATACATAAATCTTTTGCAAATTATTCCTTTTTGAAAATTAAATAAAAATTGAAAAGAATAAAATCAAATAAAAATTACAAAAATAAAAATCACTAAAAAAGGCCTTCTGACTTAGAGAAGAATTAAAATAAAATTACGAAGAAGAAAAATTAAGGAATATATTCTGCCTCCTTGAGTTCGACCCAGGAACACTTGCCTGGTTAAATATTAGTGAAACGGTTTTCCAATAGGAAACCGTTAAATTTGTTTGATAGGTTTAAGAACCGAATTTGTTTCGCGGCTTTCTGCTACAACCGACACTTCTTTAAAATAAAAAAAAAGTGAGAGCCGCGAAACCGCTTCTTAGCCCTTATCACTCTGTCACCGCCGTCTACTCATCTAAGGTTGGGCTATCGACGGATAATGGAGATGAGGGTGACGCTCAGAGTTAAATAGGAGAAGATGGGGGCCGGTGATGGAATTGAATCGATGATTGATAATTGGGGAAGGATTGGCGAAGATCGGAAATTGTGGGGCGGCGACGGATCGCGAGATTCGCGGGCGGAGGGCGGAAATCATGTGGCGGCGGTGAAATTTGGGGGAAGGTGGTGGAGTAGAGGAGTAAAGTTGGGGGAGGAAGATGATTGGTCTAGGGTTGTCCGATCGGCCGAAATCGGACGACCTAGATGGTGACACGTAGTGCCTTATTTATTTATTTTTTATTATTTATTTTTTTTATTTTTCTAAAAAAATTTTAATAATTTTTTAAAATATTTTCAAAAAATAAACGAAAAATAAAAGTTAAAAATGGGTGACACGTGGCGTCTCCAGGAGCTGCCATGTGTCAGCCCCACAAAAATCGAAAAGAAATACATTAATAAATATGTAAAACATAGTAAATGACATCGGATCGAATGTTTTTCTTCACGAAATTTTCTCGTCTGTTGAGATCTACAACTTTCATGATCACACCAAAATCACAATTGATAATTTGAACAAAGTGATATTTTTGGGGTATCCCATGTACAGAATACCTTGATTTTTAGGTTTTATAATTTTTTTGTCATTTTTAAACCAGATAAAATTCCATAAAAATATGATAAAATCAGGGATAAATGTTTACATATTAATCTAGTTTTTTTATTTTTATTAGTTAAAAAAAGAATAAATAAAAGAAAATATGAAAGAGAAAATTTTTATTCAGACAATTAGTGAAGACTCGGACTTAGTTAGTTTCTTTGATTTCAAGCTCAATTTGGATTTGGATTTTTCCTCATTTTAATAAAACTTTTATCGAATAATACAAGTGAAAAACAAATAAAATAAAATGAGTCAATTATGTACATGAAATTATAGGTCAAAAATCGTTAAAATACAAAATGTACAAAAGAAGCCAAAAACCCAGCTTTCACATATGAACTCCAATTCACTTGAACGTGGTCTTGTTTTGAAGGTATTTTAATGTACATTAGTTCAAAAGTGAGTAAGATCAAATTGAATACTGGATGAGGAAGATATCATGGTTTTAGTCCGGGAATCCTATAACTAGGGTTTGGGTTTTTGGTCCACTTATTTAGGTTAGTGATTTTTTTTATATTTATCTTTTATTCTTGTCAGTGATTTGTACACAATGGAGGTATTTCAGGTCAATTGGAGTTAGCATGAATTAGTTAAAAATTAGAGATGGTAGGCTTTTTTACAGGTCATTTTTGGATGGGATTTTTGGCTTCTTATTTTGTGCAATAATAAGTGATAAAATTCCATTCTTATGAAAACATGCATGAATGCTAATTATGAGGAATCAATGAAGAAATGACAATGATTTTTAGGGGTTAGAGCTTAATTAATGACTTTTAGAGTGATGAATCTGAGATTCATCATCCCCGTATACTTAAACAATGCTCGTCCCTAAGCATCAAAAGAAATGCCATGAGGTGAAATAAGATTGGGTTCTAAACCAAGACCATGAGCTGAAGGTGAAAATGGAACTAGACCTAACCTTTGGATTATTAGTGTGGCGGTACTTCTGTGATACTTAGAATTTCAAAATCAACAACCTTTAATTTCTACACATAATTGTCACAGTTTCGGCTCAGAAGTCATCTTAGATCGATCCTCCTCCCAAAGCATAATCCGTGAACATTGAACAATTGACTCATGTGTGTGAAAGGTTTTAGCTCTTCCCATCCAGAATGCCAGACTACCGTGCGAACCTCTTCTGTAGTAACTCGTCCTCGGGGAGTCAGGTATTTCCTTCTAAGGTATGTAGTGTTGTGTTCACAATCAAAATGGGGGATAAGTTAGAAGAAGGAGAAAAGAACTAGAGGGTGTCCAGTGTAGTCACCTCTCCTTGTGAAGCCGACGAGTTTAGCCAAGTCTCCACCAAGATCTGAAGGTTTTCTTGAAGCTTGGTCCCTTTTGGTCAGATTTTTATTTGGTAGTGGCTTCTTTGTACTTGGTTTTTTGGTGGTTATGCTTGTATCTTGTTGTGCCCCTACGGATATAGAATCTTTTTTCCGTACATGTTTTGGGATCTTAGAAAAAATTGTGCCTAGTCGTCCATACCTTTTCTGAAGCTTTATTTCAACCCGTACTCCTGTCTTTAGATGTCCACACTACCAAAAAAGAAACTCACATAGTCTTCCAACACCCTGTCTGAGTTGAGCTAAGTGCATAGTGTGAGAGTACAAATTAATTCCTTATTCCATATTCGTACCCAGAATGAAGAGACCATGTTAGACACTAAGAGTCAAACTCTGCACATTGTCATGTGGAACTCGAATAATTAAGTCAAAGACTTGAAGCTTCTAAAATCCTCTTTCTAAGTTAAGTTCCTCTAAAATTAGGTGGATTAAGGTCAAGTCCAGACCACTCTCGATTTCTGCTCATAACTCGGTTCAGAACCCACAGACATTTCACAAATACAAATAAATGTCACGTTGGATGAAGTGCAAGTATGTGAAATGTAGACACATTTTTTAGTTTTGTGATTTTTTTGAATTTTTATTTTTTTGAAAAGTTTTTTTGAGAAGTTAATGCAAAAAGAAGCCTTTTTTCAATTTTTTGGTTAGACACAATCAGTGTTAATAGCAAAACTTTTTTTTGTTTTTTGTGTTTTTTTTGTTAGATACCCACCCCGTAAATACATATAGACTTGTGCGAAAGTATGAGCTATGGTTAAAATTTATACATAGTATATACACCCCCATACTTAGCGAGTCATGTGTCCTCAGAGCACATGAAGCATAAAGAAGACATAGCTCGGGCTAAGCGCAAGAGAGTGAAAGAAAAGAACAAGATAGATCGATCTGCCTCCCTCTACTTAGTCCATGAACAGTCTAAGTATAGATGAAGAGCGAAAATGAGGCGGTCAGGATATGTGAATGAGGAGAGCATATATAGATGGGTATCGGTGCCCCCTATACTTAGGCTCTGGTCAGCCTAAGTACAAAAGAAGGGTGGAAATGAGGCGATAGTGAGAAGGAGTTTGATGAGGGGAATGGTATATACATATGGCATAGGTCCCCCCCCCATACTTAGGACTTGGCCTGAGTAGAGGAAGAAGATGTACAAGGAGGCTGATGTGGTTGGGAGCGAGGGTGGGTAACCGATGATTAAGGTGGTTTTCGGCCGATCTTTTTGTGAGCCTATGGTAGGAGGTCATAATGATAAGAAGGAGATGAATCATATGATTCCTAATCATTATCATTGGTATCTTCAGAGAAATCATGCTGGAGAGTAGATGAAGCGTATGAATAAGATAAAAGATAACCATCATCGAAGTTTTTCTCATAGGAATAGTATTTGAAAGTGGGAGCACTCCAGGTATTCTTATCTTTTAGTTTTTTCAGTTGTTTTCTCAAAATTCATTCCTTCTTGGGATCAAGCGATTTGTCCTCGGATGAATACTCTGAAGTACCAGTCTCAGTCAACACATAAGAAATTATTCTAGTAAATTTGATGAGATCAGAAGAATCGGCTTTGGATGAATAATAGTGAGGAATGAGAGTCGTCCAATGGGAATCAATGTTTGGATCCTTTCGAAGATATGGTTTAAGAACTGCCGAACATACCTCACTCATGTAGATTACCTTTTCCGGACCTGATGAGGGATCATCAGACGTTTCCTCTGCCGGAAGGTCAAAGGTGACTTTCTTTTTAGATGAAGGAGCAGTCAGTGTTGGTCCTAGAAGTGAGATGTTGACACTTGAATATCCTAATGAATAACCATTGAAATTTTTCTCCTTGGTCAGTGTTCTTCCCGCATGTTTGTTTTTAGTTGTCTTAATGTTGGTGCACTCCTGAGTTGAAATGATTTGTTCAAGGTAGTCAGAGAAGGTTGACTCAGGGTGAGCCCATGCTTATGTCTCAGGATCATATAAGAAACGCTTTTCTATGGTGAGAGCCACGGGAAATGGAACAGTGGAGAGAGTCTCTACATGTTTGTTCTCAATTGACATGATGTTGGAGAATTCCTGTATCGGGTTGATTTTTCAATGTGGTCAGAAGAGATTTTGGCCGACTTAGGGTGCACCCATGCATAAGTCTCAAGATCATATGAGCCATATATTCGATTTTCCATGGTGAGCGCAACTGGGAATCGAATAGGGGGGAGAGTCTCTAAACAAATATTCTCATCAACAATCGTTATCTCAGGTGTAGCAACAAGGAAGGACTCATCTACATCTTGATGGTTACGACTGTCAAGGATTTCGTGTGTTGCCTTAGGAAATTGTGGTCCCTCACGGACTTATTGACATCACAGTGATTCCAATGCTGTAAAATTGATTTCCCAAGTCTCAAACTCAATAATTGCCTTAGCCAATGCTAAGAATGACTTTCTGAGAATAATTGGAGACTGGGTGAATTCTCCTTGATACTCAATATCAATGATCATGTAGTCTACTTTAAACGGATCACCTTGGAATGTAATGATAACCGAAATGGTTCCTCTCGACTGCTTTATCGATCGATCAACCATTTTAACGATCTCTCGTATCTTCCTGATAGGTCCAAGTTTGTGCTCATTAAATATAGAGGTTGGCAGGATATTGATTGGTGAATCGTCATCAATTCGGACATGGATAAAAGTTGTGTCTTTAATTCCATAGTCAAATCTAGGCAACCTCTTCTCTATGCGGCTCTTGGTTTTTCTCGTCAAGACTAAGGAGGTAGCCATTGACAAGATATGTCTTTCAGTCTTTGTTCTTATCCTGCCCGACTTTTTCATCATTTATTTGTTCATTACAAATTCTTTAAGGCCTGGGAAGTGTTCAATGGCTTGTATAAAGGGAAATTCAAAAATTAGTCTTTTCTCTAGTGCTTCCCTTAGAGCAGGATCCAAATTTTTCATATCTTCTTCAGTTTCAATTTTTATGTATTTTTCTAGATTTTCAATTTTTTGGTTGTTTTTTAATATTTCAAAATTTTTGGTATTTTCTGTGTGGTGTGGTGATATGATGTTTTTTTGTAGATGAGCAGGGGCTTTGATCTGCTGAGTGAGAATCAAAGTCAGAGATATTCCTAGGGGAGTAATATGCAGAGGTGTCGCTGTCAGAGTCATCCCTAGGGTGGGCATAGTCCATGGGTTTCTGAATATCCTCCGGGTTCTCAATTATAGATCCAATTATTTCATCCTCCACATTCATATCCGAGCTTCCATAAAATAAACTGAGTCGATCAATAAAATTTCTGATTTTTTCCTCCATTAATTCATATCTCTTAGTGATCCTCGAAATATCATCCTCCAAAGAAATTTCAGGAGCAGCTTGTGAAGTTTCATGAGTATTCTTTTGTTTTCCAACTTGAGATCCAATCATTTCATCTACCATTTTCATGTATGAGCTGGGAGATGATCCTCTCAAGACATGTCTTGATTTTTTGTCCTCTGAAAATTTCTCCTCAAAAATCATGGAAGGAGTCTGCTTGATATGAGGCCTACTACCGGTCTCATACTCAACATGGTGTGATTTATGCATGTATTGTTGATTTGAGTAGAGTCCATTCATTTGATCATGATTGGTTGGACCCTTATACTGTGGAGTCAACATACAGGGTTTATGTGTGTCGATGTCATCAGTCTAGTCCTATGTATAAGTGTCATATATGAAGATGGGATTGTCATGGTCAATCCAAGATGATAGTTGCTCATTTGTGTTCAAGGGTGGGGTAGGTGGAACATGTGAAGAAGTATTAAAGTCGATTGGATTCATCATGTGGTTCGAATCTCCCATGAATGATGGATTGACATTTACATAATATGAAGGATGGATTGTATGATCAAAATATAAAGGATTGAAATATGAAGAAGTGGAGACCTCAGATGGTTGTTTGTTTGTATGATTCGAATACAAATGATTGTCACTCATGAAGTAGATCAGATTTGTAGAGAGGGTTTGATCTATTTGTGGGTGAGAGTCTCCTGTGGAAGTTGGATGATGTGTAGTTGGAAGAGGTTTTGAAGCTCTAGGTCTAACTGATACGAATTCATTTTTATAGTGAAGCTCTGATGAATACTCGGACAAATGTTCCGCTTTTGAAAGAGCTGACATGATGAACGACGATTTGGGTTTGACAGGGTTGAATTCATTTTCATGATAAGGATCTTGATGGTACATGGACAAAAGTTCCATAATTTTCGAAGGAGGTTTATTGGTTGACGTAATTGATATGGGTTAAGGATGTTCAAGTGTTTAGGATATTCAACAGAAGAAACCTTAACTGTTTCATATCAAGAAAGGAGAGTAATGGCACAAGTGTGCGGTTTTTGATATTTGAAATCGGTTCATGTGCACCAATACAAACACAAATTAAACCCCAGGTTCACAAACTAACAAAATGATGCCACCAGAGTTCGGCAATTTATCTTTTCAATTTTAAGCTGGTGAAAAATCAATCTTGGAAAGATTTTAATGAGTTGTTAGGTGCCGGTAATTTTCATAATGACTAGCCCGAATTATTAAGACTAGTTGCACCTACTTTCAGCCAGTATGGGTGTAAGTACGCACTGTAAAACAGCTACCCGTGTTACTTAAGGAAGGAATCTTACGCAATGTCCTTTAAACCACCCACTCTGCCATGGAAATCCGAACCATTTACTAGCTACCCGTAGATCCTCACTGAGAACTAGCTAATCGTTTTTAGTATCAGTAGTCTGAACGGAAATTTTGGAGCTGGGCTCTAACCTTATGTGTTGTCTCTCGCTCACTTATACAAATAAATGCATCCAAGGTCGGCGTTGCTCTCCCGCAAAAATTCTCTATTTTCCGGGTTAATTAAAGTCGGTTATATTTAGTAGTACCAATTTTAATTAGGCGATCACTGAAAATTTAAGTGAGCATAAATACACGTATACCGTCCAGTCCCAATTTCCTTTAAAATTATGTGACAAAATAGTCGGGAGAAATTCGGTAAAAGCTGATGCACATGAAAAAAGATGATGTATGCTCAATTAGAAGACTTATAGTTATTCCTCGCAATCTCCATGTGGGATGCAATACTAGAATTGAAAGATTATTCTAGATGAATGCAAACTGATGAAAACCGCACCTACCTGAAAGTTCTACTAGCTAGGAAGAATTGAGTTAAATTTGACTAAGTTGAACGATCTACTATGTGTCTCGATTAACGTGCAGTGTGGTCCTAGGTTCTACAAGCACAATTAAAAATTGAAAAGCTCTGATAGACGTATATGCAGGTCTATTCTAAGCGCCACTCAAGTCGGGCCCCACCCTCATCGAAGAGTGAAACAGGCCACGACACACCAAAAAAATAGTTTGAGGTCTTGTTGCATATGTGAGGGTCCAAGCAGACACCACTATAAATGAGCAATTAACTAAACAATTAAAGTTGTAGAAAATAAAATCCTAGACTCTACACTCTATCATGACTTGACTCAATCTTAATTTTTAATGTGGCTTTTCGAAAGTCAGTGAAGATGCGTCGGTTCTCAAAAATCATTCCACGTACGTCGAGTACCTCGCAAGAAAAATAAGAAAGAGAGAGAGAGTGCAAGAGAGTGGTAGAAGAAAATTAATAAAAAAAATAAGAATATAGATGCTGGAAATAAAAAATTTGCAGAAAAGAAAAAGAGAAAAAATGGAAAATATGTAGTGAAAATTTGGGGGTCGGACTACCTGAATAAAGAAAACTGAACAAAATGTTTTTACACAAAAACTAAGCAATTTGCCTCCTCGGCAACGACACCATCTGACGAGTCCGGAAACACCTTACGTTCGATTTGCGTGAATTATCGTACGTTTAAAATGTGTCATTGTAGGCGGGCAATCAGAATCGTTCAAGAAATATCCACAATAATTTAATCATTTTTCAATTGCGTGATTTTTTGTTTGTTTTACTTGGGCAAGTCCCAAGGTCAAACTCAAGGAGGCAAAGGAACAACCTAGAAATTTGTCTATCAGAGTTCGAATACGATTTTCGAGACGGTCATTTTGTTTGTATTTTTAATGCAAGTATGGGATGCAAAACACAACTTTGGCCGATTTTAAGTACTAGAAGATGAATATGAATCAAACGATGTCCAAAAAATATGAAACTTTGCCAAGATGGCAGTTATGATGAAATTAATACACTGTAATTATTTTGGAATTTTTGGATACGAGATAAATATTTTATGAATTTATGAATGCAAACGATGAGAATTTCAATATTTAATTATAAAAAATATTAAACCTATTTATTTTCAAGAGATAAAATTATGCAAGATCTCCCACTAGATTACGGATCTTAGAAAAATCCTAAACCTTGCATATATGAGATTAAATACCTATTAAACATTAAAGATCCAAATATGAAAAATGATTTTTATAGGGTAAGTTATGCATGCAAATGCAGTTCTTTTTGGGCCCAATGTAAATACAACTAATTCTACAATCCCGGAATTTTGGGCAATTTTCAAAGCAATGGTTAATTAACTAAAAATTTTCAAGCATAGAATGGGAAAAATACGCAATTTTCCATAAAATAATTAATTATATATTAATCACAGACCACAAAAATGTCAAACATATGCCATAAAGAGGAGAATTAATTGAAGAACATCATGATATTTTTGAATAATCAAAATTATGCGATGTAGAAGTCTGAAATAAATAATAAACACAAGGGTATAACTGCAATATTACAATAACTAAATTAAAATAAAAGTGTTGCAGAGTCAAAGACTAAAGCGTTATTACCAAAATTCCGAGGGGGACTTCTGCAAAAATGAAAAGCGTTCACATGCTAGGCATGTGGCCCTTGAGCGGCTGGGGCGGTTGGCAATATTTGGATCCTCCAGTGGGCTCGCGCAAAGTTTACAACCCCCCCCCCCCCCGTGCTTACCACATGCAAGGGGGTTCTTCAGGATTGTGGCACACTCCGGGGATCTGTCAGCATATGTCCCCAGGCGACACATGATATGCTTGTGATCGCCTGGGACTTTAGGTCTGGTTGAGCGAGGCAGCGCAGGCGAGCAAGTGGAGGATCTTCAATCATCGTTGGAGAAGCGACGCAAGGAGGTTGTAAAGTGATGGCATGGCGAGCTGCCTCAACGGTGTAGTTGGCCATTTCTCGATGAAGAGAAAGGCTGGCGTCGATGGAGATGCAGGATCTTGATGTTGCTCGATCGAGATGTGTTGTTGAAGGCGTTGGCTTTGTAGGTGAAAGTAGCGAGGCATGGAGGTAGTCACACGGAGGAAGGGAGCGATACTTGACGCGAGGCTGGAGTTGGGTCACAGACGAAGGTTGTCGATGAAGCTCCTGGAAGTCGCTGGCAAAAATTGAACGTTGGTGGGTTATTGGTGACGATGAAGCCGATGGCAGAGGTTGGAGTTGATGAATGTGGAGGGGGTTATTAGTGAAGTTGTTGGCTCGACGACAAGGATTCCAGAGATAGGGCAACTGCACGGAGGAGGCGCAGCATTGTAACAGCCGTGGAGGGCCGGATCTCACCGAGAAAGGAGGGAGGAGGAGGTACTGTCACCATCGTCCCCCTTTATTTGGTGAAGAGCTAATCGATTGATAATGGAAACGAGGGCGGAAGATGTAGGCAGTGTTGAAGCGGTTAATGGGAATGTCGATGGTGAGTTCTGGAAGCAGCTGGCGTGGCGGAGAAGCGGAAGGCGGTGTAGATGGAGAAGTCATTGTCTCTACGGAAGGCCGAAGAGAATCAGTAGCGATGGAGGGAGACAGTGCTGCAACAAAGCCACTAGGCTTTGGATCTCGTCGAGGATGGAGGAGGAGGCGTCTCTATCATCGTCGTCTCCTTATCGAAGATTGGGCTATCAGCGGATAGTTGAGACGAGGATGGCACTCGCAGTTAAATAGGAGAAGACGGGGGCTGGTGATGGAAGGGAATCGAAGATTGATGATTGGGGAAGGATAGACGAAGATCGAAGTTCGCGGGGTAGCGGCGGATCACGAGATTCACGGGCGGAGGGCATAAATCACGGGGCGGCGGTGAAATTTGGGGGAATATGGTGGAGCAGAAGAGGAAAGTTGGGGGAGGAAGACTATGGCTATGGGGTCGTCTGATCAGCCGAGATCAGACAGCCCAGATCGTTTCATGTGGTACCTTTTTTTAATATTTTTTATAAATTTTTTTATAAAATAAATGAAAAATACCTGTTAAAAATTGGTGACATGTTGCGGCTACAGGAGCTGCCACGTGTCAGCCACACTAAAATAAAAAAATAAATACATTAATAAATACGTAAAAAATAGTAAATAGACTCGGGTTGAAAATTTTTCTTCATGAAAGTTTCTCGTCTCGATGAGATATACAACTTTCATGAAGACACCAAAATCTAAATCGATCATTTGAACAAAGTGATATTTTTAGCGTATCCCATGTACAAAATACCTTGATTTTTAGGTTTTATATTTTTTTGTCATTTTTAAACAAGGAAAAAATACGACAAAAATATTATAAAATCAAAGATAAATTATTACACATTAATCTATTTTTTTGGATTTTTATTAATTAAGAAAAAGAAGAAATAAAATAAAATATGAAAAAGATAATTTTTGTTCAAACAGTTAGTGAATACTCGAACTCAGTTAGTTTCTTTGATTTCAAGCTTAGATTTTATTTGGATTTTTATGCATTTTAATAAAACTTTTATCAAATAAGACAAATAAAAAAGAAATAAAATAAAATGAGTCAATTATGTACATACAATTAAAGGTCAAAAACTGTTAAAATACAAGATATACAAAAGAGGTCAAAAACCCATCTTTCACATATGAATTCTGATTCACTTGAACTTGGTCTTGTTTTGAAGGTATTTGATTGTACATTAGTTCAAAAGTGAGTAGTATAAAATTGTACACTTGATGATGAAGATGTCATGGTTTTAGTCCGGGAATCCTAGAACTACGGTTTGAGTTTTTGATCCACTTATTTAGGTAAGTGATTTTCTTGTATTTTTCTTTTATTCTTGTCAGTGATATGTACACAATGAAGGTGGTTTCAGGTCAATTGGAGTTATCATGAATTAGTTAAAAATCAGAGAAGTTAGGCTATTTTACATTCATTTTTTGGTGGGATTTTTGGCTTCTTATTTTGTGCAATAATAAGCGATAAAATGCCATTCTTATCAAAACATGCATGAATGCTAATTATATAGAATAAATGAATAAATGTCAATGATTTATAGGGAATTAGAGCGCAATTAATGACTTCTAGAGTGATGAATATGAGATTCATCAAGTAGCCCTAGGGCTTCATGGTTGAGGAAAGCAAGGTGTGGAAACTGAAGAACTCCATCTATGGACTGAAATAAGGCTTCTTGTAGTTGGAACATAAGATTTGATGAAATTATAAAGGTTATGATTTCAGATTGAATCTTGATGAACCATGTAAAGCTTAGTGGGAGTGCCATTGTGTTCATCGTGTTAAATGTAGATAACATGCTAACCATTTGGAATAATATAAGGATAATAATAAGTATTTTATTGACTGGCTATTCCCTACCTTGAGATATGATCTCAAGGATACCACATAGAACTTAGCTCTGAAGTTGTTCAGAAGCAAAGAGAAGAGGATTTTTGAACCATCAAATTTGTATTACACCTTGGACATATTCCATTTTCCGAAAAAATCCAAGAAAGGCTTCTTTTCCTTAAGATATTGTACTGACAAATCTAAGGGGATAGCACCTCAAAGAGTTGAGGATGTGCATGCTAAAACTGCTTGCCCTTGTGCATAAGTTACGAGAAGCCGAGTGTATGTTAGATGTGAACAAAAGATAGATGTCTGCTATGTAATGGGAGTAGTAAACTGTTACTAATCCTACTATGGAGATAAAACACTTGATTGCAGTAATAAAAATATCTTCAAAGATGACAAGACTATAAATATAGTAATCTCTAAGTCTTGTCATCAAGAGATTAAGACTTTATAGATAGAGTTCTAAAAGGTTTTAACTGCGGATACCTTAGGAGATAGAGATCTATGGGAATTACATACTGGTTATAATAACTATTGAGCTATAGTGTCAAGGACACTAAGACTGACATGATTGAGTATTGGTTGCATAAGATGCAACAATCACAATGGATCCGAACGTTGTTACTAGGAGATATGCAAGTGTCGTAAAAGTACTTGGCATAGTCTCTTGGGAACATAGTGACTGATCTGCTTACCTAGCTATTTGTCCAAATAGCCTATGATTGTCACATGAATGTGGGTTTAAAGAATAACCCATTAATGGCTCTTTGGGCTAGTGGGAGATTATTGGACATGCGAGCCCACAGCGAGCCATTATGCAATAAATGTTATTGCAAATATCATTCCCTGATCTAAAATGAAAAATGATTAGTTTGCATAATAGGTCCCTTAGAACAATCAGGGTAATGTACCATGGCCATCTTAATGATAATACAATTGTTGATTCAATTGTTGAATCATAAAGGCTTGTGCTTGGATGAATATCTATAGAGTTAAATTTAGGTCTCATCAAACACCGTCAAATGATTATTAACAGAGGATCTCCAACCAGAGAAGGAGATGGCAATCCTTTCTCTAAGGATTGATATCTAACTCACCTCTTGATGTAGGCCCTCTACATAGGAATAGAGATTCGGAGGTGTTAGACAAGTTAGGTCAAAGAGCTGACATAACGAGATCAAGATAACCAAAGTCCTATGTCGTATACTGTCAGGATATAGGCACACATCTTTTGACCGGAGACAGATGTGTTAGTATTTGTCTGAGTATGTACATTTCGCAGACCAATAGTTAGATGACCTAACTAAGGTCTATACACCGACGTGTTGGTGTGTATGCAAGGGCATATTAGTAATACAATAACTCAAATTGATTATACAGGTTCATTAGTGATCATGAAAATACGAGCTCACTCGTGAGAAATTGGGAAGAATACAATTTCGTGCATGGTCATCTCGCATTGGAAGCTTGACTGAATTTATAGGTTTTATATATGTTTTTGGAAAGTATATGATCAACACTTGTGTATGATATATGCTTTTGGAAAGCATATGATCGATAATGACTTCCAATAATCAAACGAGAAACTTAATGATAAATCCCTATATTAGATAGTGAAAAAAAATTGATCTAATACTTCTGGTTTATTTTGGGTCTTCCAGTATGCAGGATGTACATGTATTAGGAATACCTAAGGGTGATGTATTCATAAATGATTGTATAACCATGACGCTTCCATTCCTAGGGAATGATGAAATGGGTATGGATTTTAGTGACTCCTCTTAGTAGAGAAGTGATCTTATCTTGGTCCAAATATTGGACATCGATCAAATATGTGATTAAGATACAATGGGAAGATTATATTTGCGGTCTTGATTTAATCAAACATCTATGAGAGGTCCATAAGATCTGGAATTGAGATGTGATCTCAAGATTGAAATCAGTATACGTGGAACAATACAATCGTCATGTCCTTATCTGCAAGTATCCGCAGAGAACGAGCATTATCCTTGAAAGAGTTCATGGACAATTACATTTTTGATATATGTTTTCGAGCATTGAGAAAATGGATAAGTAAATGTGATTTTAGTATCTTGAATAATATGAATTTGATTCGTATTATAAGGGGAGTTATCTAAGATAATTAAATGTGATTTAATTATCAAAGTTGCAAATAATGTGAATGTGATTCATATTATTTGGGCACACGAGAATATAGATCCAAAATGATAAAATGTGATTTAATTATCATGGAAATGAATAACGTGTATAGCACTATTCATATTAATCATATATGTTATAAATGCGATTGATTATATATGAGAGAGCTATTTGTTAATAAAATGTATGAGAGAGCTATTTGTTAATAACATTTACAAATTAAATGTTGATGTGAATTGGATTCACATTGGACAATTAATTGAAATGTAATTTACATTTTATTTTGGGCAGTGAACGTAATTCATAATTTTCTAATGGCAATACTGTAATATTCACAAAATAATCATGAATTATTTTTTAGAATAATTTACAACAAGTGTTGTTGTAAATCTTGGAGATTTCCATGGAGTAATATAATCTCATGAGATTACATGAGATTGCCCCATTCCTAATTGGGAGGGTGGAAGGCCACCAACTCCCATTAGGAAAGAGTGGCCGTCCACACTCCTCTTAATAGAAGGAGGCCATCTCCATTCCATAATCTCCATGCATGTTTGATTTAATTTGGGATTAATTATTGATATATATTTAATCTAAATGAAATTAATTGTTGTTGTTTTTTTACAACAAAATCTTGGCCATTGAAAGAAGCACAAATCATTCTCATCCATTGATTTTGTGTAGTCCATGGATTGTGATCCACGGACTCCCAAAATACAATATAACAAGAGGCACACCATGCTTTTCAAAGTTACAACAACAAGAGATCGTAAAGCTCTCTCCCTCTCGCTCCCTCTCTCATTGTGGTCGTCCACTATGAAGCACTAGAGAGAGTCGCCATCGTGCGAAGAGCACACATTTCATCAATCCATATGCAAGCGTCTCCTCCGTCGGATCGGACTTTAGACAAGAGGTCTCTTTGTTTATAGAGTCGATCGCAACCCCGCTTCAAGAGGTACTCCTAATTTTTGTTTGTGGTTTAGATGAAATGATTTGAGAAGTGTTCGTGGATTATGTGGTTCATCACATGAAAATATTTAAATTCCATTGCATCAAACAACTGGTGCGACTAGTCGCTCACGATCGCATGTCACACTTCTGTGATGCGCTTAAGGATCCTTACCAAGTCCATCTGAGTCATCATTGACAAAATCATGTCATACAAGATTCAATTGTATCTTCCTACAACTTTATTGAGGTGAGGTGTATTAGAAGGAGTGAGATAGAAATGATTCTCCTTTATCTATAAGGTATTCCTTGAATTCATCCAATAGGTACGTGATACCTATGTTATATCAAATTCTTTCATTTTCCTTCTAACTTTGGTTCTCAACCAAAAATGTGAAATCTTTGAATATTTCAAAGGTTTCTAATGTGAAAGGATGAAATCTCATACCACAAATAATCATCAATGTATATCTCATATCATTTGTGTTAATTATGGTATAGATGGTCCACATACATCAATATGTATGAGGTATTGAATACCTCTGCATCTTACACCCTTCTCATAGAAGAGTGCATGGGATGTTTTACTTTGAATATAATATTCACAAGTATGTAAGCTTTTGAACTTTCAGACAATCTAAAGTTCAATTTATTACTAGTCTATTGATCTTATCAATAGACATATATCCATGGCTTGATGCTCGATCATTGTCAAACAATCTTTATCCTCCTTTTGATCGTTTAAGGTTTATTCAATGTTAGAATTGTTGATGAACTATTCATTAATATTCTAATTTAGTAGAATCCTCTAGATGTTATATTACTATCTAAAATATATCCATCATACCACTTTATAATAGGTCTATTGCAGAATGTATGTCAACTTCTAACAAGTTGAGAAATATACAACAAATACATTCTAATATCTAGGTTATAGAGGCAGTATCAAAGATTAAGGGCTCTCCCACTGAAAATATGTAGTTTATCTATATAATGAAGATTGTTGCAATAATTGCATCAACTTCCAAGTGGATGACTATTAAATGCTAAGATCAAAATTTCTAATCTTACAAAAGATATGCAACCAATTGCAAGTTTTATTTGAAAAATAAGATATAATTATCAAAATTTAAGTTTATCTAATAATTAAGTCGATTTCAATGATGATATATTGATGTAGAATATGACGATCTATTGTCTAATTCCTTCTCTAAGGATGCTAGATAGTCCTGATAGTCATACTATTGGTCTAACATCTTTTAAAATTCATCTGACTCATTGTATGTCATATGTATGGAAGTTATAGAAGTACAATCAACTCTTTGACTTTCCTCCTTACTTTCTTCCGACCCATGCTTCAAATGATCTTCCTAAATCTACAGGCAACATTTGCTTAAGATAAAAGATCTCTAAATTGAGCATGTCCTCAAGAGACTTCAATATAAGAGCATTTCGGCATTTATAAATGCTTCATCCTATTTTAATAATATGAATTTTATGAAGCTTCATGAAAGACTTGAGTATATACAGTAGAATGATGGCACTCATCATATCTACATCCATCTTAACCCTTAAAAACTTTGGTTCAGGTAGGCACTCAAACATTTTGAGTACATCATCTCCTAAGCTACCATCTTGCATAATGTAGTGAACCATGTCATTCATGATTAAATATTGAGAAAACATATGTTTACCTAAATATCTTCTTTATTTTTATAATGATTTTAACAATTACGATCATCATCAACATGGTACTTCCAAAGCACATTTGATGAGAGATCAAGACTGTAGAGACATACAAACCATAGGTAGTTGTCCTATTGTCTATTTAACTATCATATCTATATATAATGAGGAAACTTGTACATTATAACCACATAAATTATGTTTCCAAAATCAACTACTACATCTTGATCATGTATCAAATCCATGATAACTGGTTATGATTGAGTATGGTTTTGAGTTGGTTCATTGAAGGTTACCTAAAATAAGATAATATGCAAAAATATATTTTACTTTAAATAAGGATTTTATATCAAAGTTTTCTTGCCTTTTAAACTCTAAAAGTTCATTCCCTTATTCACTTTCAAAGAAAGAGAATACTTACTGTAATATATCTAACAAGATATGGGATCTCCTTTCTACCTTTGTTACTTCCCAATAATATGAGAACTCACAACTCGAGTAAAAAGAAGAGGAAAATTGTTCCACCATGTAAGTCCAACTTTTATTTTCTAATTCGATCTTCAACACCCACTCCCACCACTCCTATGGTGATGTTGCATGTTGTTAATTGAATAGATCAACAATAGTAATAGCATCCGCTGTGCACAATCCAATACTGTCCCAATTTTATAAGGATCAATATTGGGGTCAGTACACATACGACCCTACTCTTGCGAGAAGCAAAGAGCCCAATCCATGTGTGCTTGTATAAAAGAGTTGTCACTTTGGACATCAATCTTCAACATACAATCCATGGTGACCGAACCCTTCGCCTTGATGAGAGACCATGTATGTCATTTATATGATACTTCATATCCCATTAAAATTTTATCTAATTATTATGAATCATAATCACATAATAAATTCTTATAAGGGAATTGCATCTCTATTCATAATAGAGTATTTATTTTAGTTAGATCTAATTAATTTAACCATATTAAATCAAGGGATTTTTATGTGGGTAGACACTATAAACTAGTTAAATGACCTCTATGACATTTAAAACATCATAATTCCCTCCTCGACACCGTAAACTCGCAAACTCTTACCATATAGACCTTGCGGTTAACTCCCATTCATTTGGCTACAAATACCGACTGGATTCCATGAATTTCTTTTCCATAATACCTATTTTGTTTCTCACAATTACAAAATGCCATCCTTTCTCCTCCTCCCCTCCCTTCCTCATTCCCTCCTCAATTGCCACCTCCTCTCCGCCTCGCATGAGCATTTTGCAGGAGGTGGCACCTCCATTTCGATTTCCAACAGAGCGCGGCATTCGTGGGCGTCAAGGTCCAGTGGTTGTGTGCTCGTGGGCTCGATCATGCCATCGAGAATGAGAAGCAATGCCTCCCCCTCCTCTCCTTCAAGGACTTCATCCTCTCCTACGACACATGCTCCTCCTGCGGTGTCCCCTTCTCCTCCACCTCCGAGCACTGCCACCTCCTCTCCCTAACCTTCCGCCCCATCTTCTTCTCCGTCGCTACCCCTCTGTCTTCGCCGAGGACCCCTACCCCTCTGTCATCCCCATCATCTACCACACCCCTTCCCCAGCCTGCCTCCACCATGAGGAGGTCTCCCTCCATGACTCCTCCTGTGACGTCAATGCCTAGTTCCTCTGTAACATCCCTAACCATGTCCTCGACCACCTCTGTTGGGATCTTGGCCTCCTGCTTCAATCAACATCCTCAACTAGAAGTTTGTATCATCATCATCACCTTGGAGGTTAGGGGCATCCTAGAACCAAGGCATCAGGAATTCCTCAGATCATATGCTCTCTTTTGTATCCGACATTATAAAATTAGACGTAGTCTGATCCGTGATGAAGAAACACTCCATGCTCGGTTACGACGAGAGATCTTTGGAGAACGAAAGCTCTCCTCATAGTAAGGGTTCTGCATCCCTTATCACAGTTATAGGTGGGGACACATTTCTCGATTATGGTGATGAAGCTCTACTGTTGGATGAGAGATGCTTCTTCAGGTGGGTGTGCCATACGTTCTTGATCCCGATGATGAAGCTATACTGCCCCCAACCTCCAGTTCCTCAGCCTCTCCATCAACCACCATCGCAACATTGTCCCAGTTTTCATTGATCGCCAGCTCCAACACCTTTGGATAGACTAGAATCCTCTCCAAGGGATTCTCTTGATCATCCTCGTGACGATCAGCGTGATTGCAATGCTCCAATGGCTGTCTCGTGCGCAAAACAAGGGTGTCGGTCTTCGCGTACTTGGAGAAGATGGTGGAGAGAATGACCTTTGTAAAGAAAATGGAGGTGGATTATCCATCATTGGATTTCCATTGGTTTAATTAAATCAAGACTAACCAGAGCAATTTACTCATATAAAGGTAAAACTTACGGCAGGGTTTGAGGGGCAAGACGGAGAAAGTTTGTGGGGTTGAGGGGGGGATTAGGTTGTTTCAAAGGTCGTTACAGTAATTAGCAAAGTTTATAGCATCTGTTAGGTAAAAATACCTTAAATCAATTATTAATCCAATCAATCAATAAACAAACAATTAGGGTTTCCTTAATAATACCTTATAGTATTATACTCACAGAAGTATATATTATTCTCGAGTTTTAGTAATTATAGTACAATTTGATTTTCTCAGATTACCCTATCATCATGATCGATTAAGCCAGGTCAAATAGACAATGCTAATAGGGAGCACATCCGCTCTAATTGCTGTGAGGGGTGCCAATTATGTAACCCATTAGCATGTCCATGGCCTAGACATCGTCACCATAACGACTCAAGAACAATAATTGTCAGACTAATATACTTACCATTTTATCGATCATTCCTTTGATGACCTACATTATACTATAGAAATCTCTCAAAAATTTTAGTCATCTTAAAATAACTTTGAGATCCTAAATTTCTTATCATAACAAGCAAACACATTGGTTTTTGCATGTAAACGTTGTCCTGCAATGATTGTAGGATAAACTCGGGTTTTTATCATTAAACATTCATTCAATGGTGATTGATGCTTAATAAAATATTTCCTAAAAAAAAATTGTAATACAATTAATCATGGCAAATTTAAAATTTCCTTGATTGACATTGAATGGTAAACATATTAAGCAATTAATATTGATGATCCAATCATCATCCAACCCATCTCCACTAATTATAGATTGCAAATAGACATGGAATCATGCAAAATAAAGTCATAAGAGTTGCTAGTTTTATTCTATACATAATTAAAGTGTTTATTTCATGTTTCATGATGGGAAACGATAATAAAAAATTAGTTAGTTATAGATCCAAGAATACATGTAAAAATAATGGGATATGCACCATTGGTGCCAAAAATGGGCTATTATTTTGAAGACATATTTAGACTTCCTAAATGCATTTTAATTTCCAAAAAAATTATCCAAACAATGCATAAACATGAGGTTTCATTTTAGTGAAAAGCAATTTGAAACATGCATCTAATGCATACACAACAAGTCTATGTGCAAGTTATATATAACACCACGTTCATCTAGTGTTTTGGATCACATCCAAGACTTTGACGAAGGCTTTGATAACATTTGAAATCTAGGATTTGGACTATTGCGCATCACAGAAGCGTGTAGATCACATTAAATACGATTTAGGGTAACTAGTCATACCAATTGCAACGGGCATCAGAATTTAAAACTTTAAATAGATCAGACCACATGATTCAAGAACACTTCTCAAAATATTTCATCAAGATCACAAACAAGTAAATAGGATTACATCTTGAAGTATTATTGTGATCGCTAATATCTTAAGTAAGGGATTCTTTTGTCTCATGTCCAATCTGACGTAGAAGAACATTCAGCAACATAGATGATGCACAGAGCTCCCACAATCTGAGCTGATGATCCGAAGTTGGAATATCCATATTTCATCACACGAAATAAAGAAGCACTGAAGAAGACAAAGATCAATGAGTGGTTGATAGGACAACACAACGACATTACGACAACAGTGACACTCTCAACAATACTCAAGTGGACAACCACTAGGGTTTGAGAGAGGGAGTCTATGGACGTGTTTGAGAGAGAGAGAGAGAGTTTATTGCTCTTGCAATTGTATATGTGTTGTGTTTGTGTTGTCTAAAAAAAAGGCTAGGTCTACCCTATCTTTTATACTAAATTGGATGGTTGAGATGCACTCCTAATTCAAATCAGTAATTGAGATTTTGTTGAAAAAATTTGCAACAACAATTATTTTAGCTTAAAAGAAAATAAAGATGTTATAAATAGTCCTAACATATTTAGTTTCAATTAAACCAAGATTCTCATTAAATGGAATAGGACTATGCCTCCACCTTCGATTAAAAGGGAAAGCAGAAAGCCTCCTTCCCTTTTAATCATGGTGGACAACCACCCTTGATTGGAGAGAGAAATTTCTCTCCAATCATAAAGTAATCTTATTACATTAAATATTAATTCATGGATTTGTCATCCAAATATCACCAAATAATTATTTCAAATTATTTGAGATAATTGCAAATAAAACCATTGATAATTATGAATCAAATTCAACCACCCAATAAAATATAAATTACATTTACAATTAATTGTACAATGTGAATCCAATTCACATCAACATTTAATTCATAGATACTATTAGCAATTAAATCTATCCAACATATTATAAATCACATTTAATATTTATGATTATTACGGACACTAGTATCCACACTAATCACATCTCGGATAACTAGATCATATTTAATTATCTTAAATGTCAATTCTCATGTGTCCAAAATAATATGAATCATATTTACATTATTCATGATAATTAAACCACATTTAGTTATGCATTTCCCATTGCTTAGATACATTACCAACAATTGATTTATTCTCGAACTCTTTTAAGAATAATATGCTTTCTTCACGGATACTTGGAGATAAGGACATGGCGATTGTACATTCCATATAAAACTACTTGGATTGATATCATATCTTGAATCCAGATCTCAGAAACCTCTCAAAGATGCTTGATTAAATCAAAGATGTAACTCTAATCTTCTCATTGCATCCAAATCATATTTAGATCAATGTCCAACAATTCGATTGAGATCTGACTACTTCTCCATTGAGAACGGTCACTATCCAAACATGTTACATAGCTCCCTCGCAATTGAAGTATCATGGTTATACAATCATTTACAATCACATCATACTCGAGTATTCCTAATACATGTACATCCTTCTTACTGGAAGAAGTAGATTAAACCCAACGTATTAGATCATATTTGAACTATCTTCTTCAAGGTTTTATCATTGTCTTTCTCATCAGAACAATGGGAGTTGGTATTGATCATATACTTTGCAAAAACATATATCATACATATAAATTCTATCAGGCTTCCAAAGAAAGACAATCATGCTTGGAATTTGATCGCAATTTCTTATGATTGAGCTCGTATCTTTCGATTTGGTAATAAACATGTATGATCCCTTTGAGATTGTATCATTCTTAAGCCTTTGTATGCACACCTGCTCGTGTGTGTGTGTATCGAACTTGAATAGGCTATCAACCTATAGGTTTGCCAAATGTATACATTCAAACATATAGTAACACATTTGTCTTCGATCAGAGGATTCGTGCATGTATCGTGATAGAATAAGACGTAGGGCTTGGTTATCTCGATCTCGTTAAGTCAACTCTTTGTCCTAACTTATCTAAAACATCTGAATATGTATTCCTATGTCGAGTACCTGCATCAAGAGGTCAATTAGATATCATCCTTTAGAGAAAGATTTCCATCTCATTCTCACGCTTGAGATCCTTTCTTAACAATAATTTGGCGGTGCTTGATGAGTCCTCAATCTAAATATTTAGATATCATCCAAGCACCAGCTTCTATGATTCAACATTTGAATCAATAGCTATATGATCATTAAGATGACCATGTTACATAACCCTAATTGCACTGTGGGACCAATTACGTAAACTAGTTATTCTTTATTTCAGATTTGGGAATGATTTGCAATAACATTTTTTGAATAATGGCTCACCAAGGGCTCACATGTCCAGTAGTAATAGCCTGGTAAGCTAATGACTTACCCTATTTCTAGAGATTGTACCATGTCCTTTTATAGACTTGCATATCACTTGAAACAATGATTGCATCTAATGTAAATGTTACATATTATGCAACCAATACTCAATCTTGTCAATGGCGTCACATTGCCTTGTTAGTTTTTGATTTTGGCATTGCAACTTCGCAAATTATCATAAGTAGTTTGTAATTTCTATTATCCTCATTAAAATACCTTTATACTTGGAGATCTCTATCTCATTATACTAAGATAAAGTCTTAAGTCTATTAAAGTATTTGAAGACTTAGATATCACTATCTTTATAGTCTTAAGACGTTGAAGATGTTTTATTATTGTAATTAAGTGTTTATCACCACGGCAGTATTGGCAAAAATTTATCGCTCCCACTGAATTGCAGATATCTGATTTTCGTACATAGCATGGCATACACAAGATTTCCTCTAACTGATGCATAAACCCATGAAGCTATAGAATTTACACCCTCAACACTTTAATGTGCAATACCTTTAAATAAGTCAATACTATATCTAAAGGAAATGATGCCTACCTTGGAATTTCCCGTATGGGATTTGTCCAAGTCGTAACCTTGATGTGATGGTCCCAATGCCTTCTTTACTTTACTTCTAAACAATTTTAGAACTAAGACCTAAGAGGCATCCTTGAGATCTTTGATCTCAGAGGTAAGGGACAATCAGATTTTAAGCACTTTCATCATCCTTATATCAACCCAAAAGATTAGGATTTCATCTACATTAAGCACGATGAACACCATGGAACACCTACTGAGCTTCACATAGTTCACCAAGATTCTGTCTAAAATCGCAACCTCTATGATTTCATCAAATCTGATGTTCCAACTACCATAAGCTTGTTTGAGCTCATAGATGGAGTCTTTAACATGTATACTTTACGTTCATTAATTATGAAGCCTTGGTGCAACTTCACGTTGAAATCGTCAATGAGGTATCCATTAAGGAATGATATCTTAACTTCCATGTACTAGATATCATAGTTAAGATGAGCAACTATAGTTAGCAATGTATTAATGGGCATGGTCACATGATAGCTTGTCTCTTCGTAAATGATGTCTTCTATCTGTGTGTAGCCCTAGGCCATGAGTCATGCTTTGAAGGTCTCTACCTTCCCATCGGGTTCCCTCTTTATCTTGAAGAGACATTTGCAGCCAATGAGTGTTACCTCTTAGATGGTCCTCGAGGGTCCATACACAATTGTTGTGCATAAAATCTACCTCATACTTTATTACTAATTTCCATCTATCCATGTCATGATCTTCAGAAGCTTCATCATTGATGAATATCCCATTTATCATCACTATACTCCTTATTTATCCTCTGAGATTGATCAAATCAGTAAAAACCACCAATAATTTGCTCTAAATAGCAATTCATCCTTTTTCTTTAAATATCCCTAGTTATTGTATAAAAAATTAACACCTTTTATTTCCTTTATTTTTCTTATTTTATTTCCAATCAAAATCTCCAAGAATTTATATTATATATTGTAGATATATTTTAAAACTTTAAAAGGAATTAAAAAGACAAAATTACAAAACTAATGAAATAATTTTTTTTAATACATTAAAAATATTCTCAAATTTTTTTTGATCTCTTTTGGCTTTTTATCCACATGAAACTAATATATCTTCTCGAGATCTACAATTTTCATGTTTTGGCTTATTCTTAATTTTACATCCTTCTATTTCTTTTTGAATTTCTCTTTATTTCTCTTTTTCCTTGATTTTCATTGGGCTATGTGGGGCTACCTAGAGCTACCACGTGGCCTGACCCTTTGTTTCCACCTACATGCCTTCTCAACTGTTCAATCAACATCTCCAGATCTGATCTGGATCACTCATTCCTACTCACATCACATCTGTTAGATCATACCCTTTGATCTAATCGGGAGCATCTGCCCGTGCTGCAACATCATCTGTTGGATCACATGATCCAACGGTAGAGACTTCATCTCTTACCTCTAATAACGCCTCCCCTTTCCCTGCATACCTCTCTGCTCACCACACTTCTCCCATTTCCCCCACTCACCCCATGATTGTTCTCATATCCTTCACCTTCATTAAGTCGCACATTACTCCCTCTCTCTCGTGTAAGCCTCACCACTTCAATTCTGACCTTCTAGGGATTCCGTTCAACCATTACATCCACGAGCACCACCAAGCACGTAACCAACACCTTCACCCATAAATACTATACATGTGTCATCATTTCACTAGGTCCATCATTCTAGGTCTGAACCCTAGCCATCATCCTCCTACTGTGATAGAGGAGGATGGAGTTCATGAGCGATTATGGCCCTCCAAGACAGTGTTGACCCAAGGCCCTAGTGGTCATCTTATAATCACCCTAAGCATTCCATTGAGCCCCTTAGAGTGGCCTCCCATGTAGAGCAATGATCGGAGGACCGCCTAAGTTGTCAACCTAGGCCACAACCTCCATCTTCTTCTTCATCGATATTCCAGGTAAGAAAATCTTGGTTTGTCCTAGTTTTTCTTCCTTTTAATTTCAAGCACACAAACCCTCCCATGCTCAATTGAATTTCTCCCCACCTTCATTGGACCTCACTCATCTACGTGCACCTGCTCGCTCACTATCTACTTCTATTAGACCCTCCTTCACTCCACCACCTTTCCTCCGCTACTCTGCACAAGAACCCATCATGTCCCCACCTTCTCCATTCATTTGGACCTTCACTCACCGGGCACACACATTTTGTTTGCTTCGTTCATACTCTCGCTATCTTCAGTAGGTTGAACCCTTCATTGGATGGAGGTATGAATGAGCCTCCATTCTAGAGAAGCAACTCTAGTGACTCGCCATTGCTTGCTGCTTTGAGTAGCAAAGCAGATCCATGGACCTTCTAGTATCTTCGTTGACCCTCGGTGGAGTTTACTTAACATCCCTCACAACTGATCGACTAATGAGGAGGGAAGGAGGTTTCATTGGAGCACAACCTAGAGTGGCCCTTGGAGGCGGATCTAGGGAGGAAATGGGATTACATGTACCGTCTGATTGGTTCAATCGGACGACTCAGTGGACATCCAAGCCTCGTCTCTAGAGACACACGCTTGGTGGGACCAAGACTTGTATGAAGCTACTCAGGCCACCCACGTAGCCCGAGCCACCTACGTTGATTGAACAATATCTTGAACCTAGCCCATGTGCATGCAAAACGTGTGTGGACTGGACATTTTGCATCCATGCCGCCCTTTGTGTCAATAATTGCGAAGAGGTCGTTCTAGGCACGCGTGCCGCACATGAATGCTTGGAAAAATTATGAAGAGACCAATCGGTTTTTATAATTACATTTATGCCCTTTGTAGGACCTATATGCATATTTTATGCATTTTATCTTCATATTTTTATTACGAACTTGCACTTTCACTCGTTTAGTTGTAACTTGAGCATAAGAAATCCAAATCTAATGATGTTAATTTCTTTGTTTTTCTGATTTTGGGCTCTTCGTGATGGCAGTGATACTTCCTAGTTTGATGCTTTTATATGTTAAATTTTATATGAATCATGTGTCATTTATTCCTCATTTAAATGCCATTAATTAATGACGTGCTTCAATTAATAATGGAATTGAATCACTTTTACTTGCTCAATAGTTGAACAAATTTTACAGCATATTTTTTCTTAAAAGATCATACAACATTGCATATTGTCTTGCATAACTTTTTATTGCTAAAAATCAAAATAAAAATGGCTTATATCTCATCATCCAAAGCCCTGCATTTCATCGAACCTTTCATCTAATTTATTTTGCATACATTTTAAAATAAAAAATCATGTTATGTGTTCATCAGGCATTGCATTGTCTGCTTAAAAAATTTAGTTTCTTTTTATGCATCTTACTCATGGTATCTTTGTCTTGTATACCCGTCTTTGCATGAATATTGTGTGCATCATTGTTTGCATTGTTTTGTAATGTACATCAAGTATGCATAAGAAGATGTAGATCATATATTTTAATCACTCATTTTTAATCGTTAATCTCCTTCTAATTGATTTGGAGGCTCGTGTTCCTATTTTCCACCTTGGCATGATTGCCAAGTAAAGAATCATCGCCGCATATTCAAGCAAGTGGTCAATTATGGGTAGATACAAAATAGCCTCCTGTGCTACGATAAAAATGAATTATTAAGTAGGAGATGTTGTCGTGCATCAAATGGAAATGTTTCCTGGGATATGGCTCATTCTTATCTATTTATTGGATTTTATCGAATTACTTTGAGTCTATTATTTTGAAAAATTTAGGTCTCCTTGTTATGTTTGTTTCCGCATAATTTTTGTTGATTAAATTACTTAACGTATTTATAACATTTTTCTTTTGTGGTAGGACCTGTGGAGATGGAGGATGCTCAATCAACATGAAGGCATGGAGTTGGGAACCCCCGTTGCAACGAGTCATAGAGGAAACTCAAGAGAAATCGAGGAGCTTAATGAGCACTGCATTTCATTTCATGTAGTGTGTGGAGCATGTTTCACTCCAATCCGAGTGGGTCTTCACTTGAGTGTTCGAACCTGTGGCTAGGAACGTGGCTCTCCGAGCTCCCCTTTCAAATATTTTGTACTTGATTCATAGGTTCGGACACACAAATAAGGATCGAGTAGAACTCATGTCTTCTTCTTGATTCATTGAGACACACAAACCTCTATCAGTTTAACCTAAATTAACTCAAATTCTTCCCACTAATAGTATCATGTTTATGGTGCAGTTTCCTTGACCTGCATGCATATAGTATTAAAGTTTCGATACAGTCTTGCACATGCATAGAGAATGTGCGATGCAGTGTAAATTTCACTCTAAAGCATGCATCATGGTTTTCACAAATGCATCGATTTTTCTCGATCTTCCTCTTGATTTATTACCTAAGACATTATAAGAAATTGGGGAGGGTTGTTAGACGATGAATGCTTGATATGTTCTTGCCTTAATACAATGTTAACCTAAAGCAAAAAAATGGGACTGTGAATGCATGTCGACAAAAATAAAATGGAATAAAATGAACATTGGATTATGGGAGAGAAATACCCACATTGTACGAAGCTTGTGATTGAATGTCGGGAGGTGGGGAGGTATCCCTAGGATAGTGCCCAAAATCTATCTTTAAACATTCATAATGTACTCGACATTTGGATAATCACTAACAAAAACAAACAAGAAAAATTTGATCGAACCCTTACAGCCTTACAGTGTTGAGTTGGTGAAAACATGGGTATCATCGCTTGCTTTGTTGAGCCTGAATGTGTTTTTCACCCAACCGTCCCATAACCCAAGTTGCTACACCCCATCTTCGCAGACTCAAAACATCTTTGTAAATCCACTTCCCCTCCACCACTACCAATTCCCCGACTCCCCAACCTTAATTCTTCTTCCAAATACTCAGGCTACTCCTCAGCCTAAGTACAAGGGGAACCTTGTACATATTCTGAGTATTCTCCCGGAGTCCCTCCATCCTCATTGCATATATCTCTACTTAGGCTCTTATCAGACTTAGTATAGGGGGGACCAGAGCCCCTTGTCACCTTATGTACTCATTTGATCTCGAGTCAGTTCCCGTATACTCTTCTTTATTTTGGCATGAGCTATGGCTTCATATCACATTGTGCTATGAGGACATAGCAAAAGCTAGGTATGGGTGTGTGTAGCATATATATTTCATATATACTTTAGACATGGCTCACATTTTGAGATTTTTGATGAATTTTAGAAAATTATTGATGATAGGGTATATTATTTTGTGAACTCATTTTCGTAAAAATGTTTGTAAAATCTTTGAAACTTTTTCTATGTTTTATGGCATTATTTTGAAAAATATTTGAGAATGTTTTGGAATATGGGGTTTGATTCATTTTGAAAATCATTTGATAAATATTTTGAAAATATATATATTATGTGACATGGTTTGGAAAATGTTTTCAAAATTTGTTCTAAAATAAGGAATTAAATGAGACTAATCTATGTTCTTCTAACCTTGAAATTACATAAAATTGTAAAAAATTAAAACTTTTTCTTTTGCAGCGATTCTGATTACTAAGCTTAAAAATCAATAGCTACTTCTCAATGATGGAAATACAACCTCCCTTATCATAGTGGGTGGTTAAAAGACAATGCGAATGGCACCGTCTTGAAGTAATAAAGGTAGTCATCTAAAGGTATGTACTTACACTCATACTGGATGGAAGTGGATGCGACTATTTCTATGAGTTTGGGTCATTCATTATTTTTCTTAATATTAGAAAAAACCATAAAAATTACAAATTCAAAAATCACAAAAAAACCACTAACTTTGGAGTTGTGTATTCCTGACACTTCCACTATCACTCAAGGTTTAAAGATTTGAGGACACTTGATTTTTTAGGTCTTGAGAGTCCGAGTTAACCAACCTTTGTCATTTGGGTTTGAGACTTAATAATCCACACTTCCATAGTTTGAAGGATAAGAGCGCTATATTGCACTCTCAATCTCTACCTTTTAAGAATATGATCAACAAAACACTTTCACAACTAAAGGAAGGATGATATGAATTTAGATTTTACTTAAGGAAATGGGATTGAAGCTTTGAGTATGAACCCAATCTAATGATGCTTGAGGATGGGATAAAGTCAATAAAAGGCTTCAAAAAACATGAGTGTCAGCAAACTCTAGCCAGTATGTGAACAAGTTCTCAAACTATATTTTTATACTAACTTTTGTGCTTGTGATGAAACTAAATAATTGTTGATCACTGTGCACCAAATTGGTTAAAGCAATGGAGCTAGCCTACCAAAAAGAAAAGAAATGTCAATAAAAAGATCTCTCAAATACAAAGTCATTCTCAAGGAGCTTCAATCAATGGTTAGCACTCCCAACCATTTCAAAGTGTCCCCTTGGATAGAAGCTACTGGGACTAAGGAGTTTTCTAGCACCTAGAAAGGGCCCAACATCGTATAGTGATACAAGTCTGGGTATTGAAGGTATCTTAGATACTTGATGAATCTGTAATTCTTCACTCTTAAAGTTAAAAATAGAGCTTTGTTCCCGAGTAAATAGCTGCATATTTCCCCTTATCTTGCATAATTAGCATTCATGCATGCATAAATAATATCTACATTTTAGCATTCATATTTGCATTACATAAGAAGCCAAATTCACTTGTTAATATTCACCTGTATATTAGATAGAATACCTTATTTGTATATATTTTATACTAATTCCGAATCCAATAAAACCAACTCCATAGTGTATATATTACTAACACTTATTAAAGAAAAATATCAAAAAAATACTAACTTGTAAAATTACCCAATAAAACCCCAAACCTAGTTGAAGACCTTAGACCTTAAAATGCACATATCTCTCTCATACAACCTCTGAATTAGGTCTACTCACTTTTAAAGTAATATACATTTAAAGACATTCGAAACGAGACCAATTTCATTAAAATCAGAGCTCGTATGCAAAACTTGGGTTTTGGGTCCCTTTTGTATATTGTACATATTGACCATTTTACCCCTATACTTTATCCTTTTATTTTTTTGTTAAAAATCCAAAAAATTAAATTAAGTTGGAAATATTCTTCTCATATTTTCTCTATTTTTATTTTTTCCTTATTGAAAAATGACAAAAAATTTTACAAAAGGAAAAATGCAGTATTTTATATCTATAAGGTACCACCCAAAAATACATTTTATACAGATCACTTCCTTTCATTTTCGACCCTTCACAAAAGTTGTAGATCTCATCAAGACGAGTAACTTTTGTGTTGACCACTTTTTGATTTAATCCCTTTTGTTATTTCTTTTTTATTTTCTTTACATTTAATTTTTTAAATTTCTAGGAGCGACATGTGGCGCTCCTGGAGCCGCCACATGTCACCCCATTTTTTTTATTTTCGGATTGTATTATTACTATTTTCGGATTTTATTATTTTATTATTATTATTTTTATTATTGTTATTTTTAGTAGCCTACTTATTTTACTTATATTATATTATTATTATATTATTATTATTTATTCCCCTTTTACGTCTTCTTTTCTTACTCCCCACTCCAAGTCACCAATCCCTCCACCATCCCTCCATCTTCTCCACTCCTTCTCCAACTTCCCTTTCCTCCTCTTTATATTCACCTCCCCTCCTCCATTGTTGATCATCTGCCATAACCGAGAGAGAAAGGGAACCACCAGCTCAGCATGCTCGACGGTGACAATGACCGAGTAAGTCTTCGATGCGACAACGGTTTCCATTGTATTTGGCGAGATCCAAGGTGGAGAGATCGACCTCGTCGTAGCCACATCCAAGATGCATAGCTTCTCTGAATTTTTGTCGAGTCGGATAGAGGCCACGACGGAAGCCGCACACCGTGGCTCCGCTTTCAACGAACCACACAGGTAAGTATTTTCTATCATTCCCTTGTCATTTCATCTTTTATCTAACATTTGTTTATCTTGTTTTTCATCACGATCATCACACCAAACAACACCACCATTTATCATTCACCACCATCATTCATCATCTTCATTTTGTTCCATCAACAAATCATCACACAAAAATACACCACCGTCACAAACATTATTCTTCATCATCTTCTCCTCTTCACATATCCATTCTGTAATAAAAAAATATATAAAAAAATATACAAAAAAAAATCAAAAAAAAATGCAGGTCTGCTACTAGGCGGCCCTCCAATACGTGCTTCTCCCCCGCTGTCTTGCTCGCCTCTACGCCACCGCCAGCAGTCGCGCCTCCCCATGAGCCTTCAGCCTCCGCCCGCGCGCACTCCCCTAGCCGTCGTTGCGCGGCCCTCGCACGCACCTCCTCTCGTAGACGCTAGGTGTGGCCTTCCACCCGCAGCCCAGTCGCACGTCGATCGCCCCAGCCGCCAGCGGCTGCAGCGTTGCCAGTACCTCCTTCCTCTCGCTCACGCCACTGCGCGACGGTCCGTGCGCCGATGCCTGCCTCCTCCGAACTCAGCCTCCCTCCAGCTTCACCGCTTGTCGCACCCCTGCGGTGCACCTACGCGCGCAGCGCCACCAGCCACGCATCAGCACCGCACACCAAACGCCCCCGACCGCAAAGTAGCAACCGCTCACCCCTTCGCCTTCGGCTGCGAGCAGCCTCGTCTCGCCTCAGTGCCGTCCAGCCACCTTGGCCACACCGCTCCTCGGAGCCCTCGCACCGCCCGGATGCATACGCCAGCAGCTCCCGGACATGGGTGCCGCCCTCTCCCTTCGCCACGACGCAGCACCCCTCCGCCGCACGACGCACACCGCCCGCAGCAGCCCAGCGCCCCTCGGCCGCCGCCCGTCCACACCGCCCTCTAAGGCCCTCCGCCCACGCCCCTGCGTGCCCTAACTTGGGTTCCAAGTTAGGAACCCAACGAAGGTCCTTTTTCTTATTTTATTATATTTGTAAAAATTACATTTTCAGTCCATCATGTTTGTTCATTTCTAAAAGTGCCCTTAGGCACATTTCAGTTTGTTTATTTCATTTTCTAAATTACAAAAACACCCTTGCCTTTGTGCATTAATTTGGACAGTATTTTTTCATCATTTTTAATCAAAAAAATAACATGTTTTAGAGCAACTCATTATTTATCGTGTGGCTATTTATTTGCATTTTTGTGAGCATTTGACATTTTATTAAAAATCATAGATTGAAATTGAGTCATAGTTTACCCATTTATGCTCTAAAATTCGTACAGACCAATTTCTTGCTCCAAAAACTATGAAAAAATTGTAGGTGATACCTTTAAGTGTGGTTTAATTAGTGACCAAGTTTCGTCCAATTCAGAGTTGTCTTTTGTATAGAATAAATTTTAGAGAAATTTATGTAATTTATTTTTAGTTAAATCCACGAAGATTATTTTTGAGAAATTTTAACTCTCCTGGATTCCTTATTGAAATATCTATCTGAGATAATTCATTTCATGGATATTTGACTTTGTTGATTTATTAAGAATTAAATACCCACAATCACTCTGTTTTCAGTAAATTTATAAAAAAATCATAAAGTGTCAAAAAATTCTGAAAAAAATAGTGTAGCTCTCTTTCATCATGTTTATCGTCCAGTTACTTTTTCATAGATTTTGCATATTATTTTCACGAAAAATTGCATTAAAACCCTAAAAAAGTTTATATTTTTCATTTGTGCATTTTTAACCCAAAAATTACAAAAAAAAATACATTTTGCATTCATTATTGGATTAGGTTATTAGGAAAAATATCACTCGGCTAATTTGGATTATATTCACATTAAAATTACTAAGTCGGTTCTTTTCGTATTAACTTAATCCAATTCGTATTCTGCATTTGTCATTTTTATTGCATAAAAAAATCAGAAAAAATCCCACTAGGAAAACCACAATCTAATACCTCTAATTTGATCTCGAGTTATTCTTTTGCCTCACTGAGTCGACCGTGGGGCTTGCCCAGGCTAAATAAAAATAAAGCCGCGCGTTAATTCATTCGACAATTATTCGATTTGTGCGGTTATTTTTGATCGATCCAGATTTATTGGACTATAATAAAATAGTCAATCTGACACCACATTAAAAGGGTAGATCCCCGGTTCATCAAATGGCGCCATTGCCGGGGAGGCAAATGGCTTAGGATCATTTTAGAAATATAGATTTACGTTTTCCACTCTCTCGGGTAGCCTGATCCCCAAACCACCTTGTAATTTTTCCATTTTTTTCAATTATTTTCTATTTATTTTCCTATCCCTGATATTTTTGTATCTTTTTGTGCGAGGACCCGGTGGACTTGGAGTGGCTTTCTTGAAGTCGGCGCATCTTGAAGTGCATAGGAGGCCGGCGATTCGTGGATCAAGTCGGCTATTGAGACGCCAGAAAGATTTTCATTATTTTTTAATTTGTAAAAAAAAAGTGTTTGCATTTCCAGCGGTTCCACTTTGGGTTCTCGCGTGTGTAAATATAGTGGAACCGTGTCCCTGTGTGATCTGTGGATTTAATTTTAGACTTGGCTTGCACTAGCGGCTCCTCGAGCCACTCTAAGATTTGTTTCTGCTCATAAATATTTAGGACCACACAATATACTTAAAAGACACACTTAGACCGCAGATCTAGTCAAATCAACCTGTGCTTCACTCGCTAAAAGAAATTCCTGTCTAGGAGCGGCTTTTCTCGATTGCATTCCATTTAGTGTAAAAATTTCAATTCAGTGTTGCATCCTGCATTGTAGAGAGCTGGAGGCACTGTAATTCTTCTTACTCAAGCATTCATCATCGTTTTCTCGATTGCATCGGCTTTTTCTGATTCTCTCTCTCTCTCTCTCGGATTTCTAACCTAGGATAAAGGAATTGGGATGGATGGTAGACGTGATTGCTTGTGTGGATTAATATCAGTGACAACTAATCCCTAAAATTGGGACTGCTAATTGAATTAGACCAAAAAATTTGACTAAAATTAACCCTTGTTTGCGGGAAATTAACCCTGACCTTGTTTTCAGGCTGAGTGAGAGTACTTGAGTGTGTGTGAACACCTTAAGGAAGAACCGAAATCCCCGCCTTCCATATCACTCTCCAACTGATCCTAGCAAATATCACAAGTTGAATTATTCAGGTTCATTGACTAGTACCAAGTAGCCTCTGCCCGTCTCAGGTAGATAAGGGCGAAATTGCGGTACTTCGCGACAAGTTTCCAGTAACCCCCGGGTTGAAGTTCCGTCCTTGTCAGCCTCCGCTTGCTTGCAAGTAGATAGGGGCAGGTCTTTGAATCCATCAACTTGGGATAGGAGCGAAGAAAAGAAGGACCGTAGGTATCTTAGGCGATAGGTTAAACAGGGAAGACGCATCCGGCTCTGAGCCGACTTCCCTCTAGGTCACATAACCTTTGCTATCTTGTCTGATAAACTCACACTTAAAATCAACCAGATCAATCGGACTCAATTTTGGGTCCTTCACCGTGTTGAGTGTGAACTCAGGGTTTGCTCTTGCGTTTGTCTTTGTGTCTGTCTGTGTGTGTTATCCTATGTAATTGCACATTTTCTACCTCAATCTGCTTACATCCATCATTTCCTCTTCAAGATGTCGGGATATTGGTCCCCACACCCTGAGACCTCTGGTCAATCCTCCTCGACCATATACCGTTCATCTTCGCCTTCTCATTCTTCCATGTATCCTCTGCCTCCCACGGGAGACCCTTACCCGTGGTCGGCTCCACCTCAACCTGATTATGAAGTCAGAACTTCGACTGACTTCTCCACTTCTTCTCATTTCTCACCTACTCTATATTCTAACACTCCGGATCCACGTCCATCTTGGGTTGACTGTCCTTATTCTCGAGAGATTGCAGGAATCAAAGAATCGAATGAAGAGCAAGCCACTGTTGAGACAATTGATTGGAAAAATTATATGGCCCCACATATTTCACCTCAAGTAGAGACCATACAACAATTTACATATACACATACTAACTTGAACTAGGGCATAACGTGGTCGACCGAACAACCTGAATGGAGAGGCCTCTATATAATGATTTCCCAGACTTGATTGACTTTAGTGATCAAGCTTCCATTAACCAGCCTTCATGCCACACATTCAGAGAGCCTATACATTTACAGGAGTGGACTCATGAGCTAGACCTACCAGTCCCCCCTGTTCATTGACTCCATCAGATGAGGCTCCGAGAAATATCTGCCATTTGGATGATCCATACTCGACTCGGGATTACATGCCAGTGTATAGGTATGTTGAGTATGAGACGTCAATATCTTAGTAGTATCCTCCAATTGAGCATAACTCTCCCATGATTTGTCATGAGATCTTTGTGGAGGATGACATCTCTAGACTTATGAAGAAAAATGAATCATTGGGTAACGAGTTGAGAGATGTCATGAACATATTGCACTCAATTTCTGCCAGCCTGAGTATGAAAG
This sequence comes from Ottelia alismoides, assembly GCA_037367405.1. Lineage (NCBI taxonomy): Eukaryota > Viridiplantae > Streptophyta > Magnoliopsida > Alismatales > Hydrocharitaceae > Ottelia > Ottelia alismoides. The sequence goes on along the minus strand of JAZKJV010008492.1, from coordinate 155,875 downwards.
TGGAAAAGGAAGTAAGTATATTTGATGTTGAAAACCGAACGAGCATCAAGGAACCCACACCGTTTGTACAGCTGGAGTCCATTCTATATCCCTCTTCTACTAACCATCTACCCTCCAATCCAGAGTCTGATCATATATCCACCAAAAATACCAAAAAATTTGAAAAACCAAAAATTAACATAAAAATTGAAAATGAAAAAGACCTAAAAAATTGGATCCTGTCCTAAGGGAAGAACTCGATGAGGAACTGATCTTTAAACTTCCCTTAATAAAGGCCATAGATCACTTCCCGAACCTCAAGAGATTTGTAAAGAGTAAATTGATGCCCAAGAGGTTGGGTCTAAGAGAATAAGGACTGATAGACACATAGTGTCTATGGCCACCTCCATGGTGATGGGGAGAAAGACCAAGAGCTGCAGAGTGAAGCGGTAGCCCCGAGTTGAATGTGAAATCAAAGACACTATCTTTACCCATGCAAGAATCGATGATGACTCACCAATAAATATCCTCCCGACCTCTGTGTTTGACAAGCTCAAACTCAAGCCACTTAGGAAGTCTAGAGAGATCATTCAACTGGCTGATCGATCTGTCAAACGGTCGAGAGGAAACATTTCAATCATCGTCACTTTCCAAGGTGCTCTACTTCAGGTGGACTTCACGATCATTGACATTGAGCACCGAGGAGAGTTTACCCAGTCTCCGATTATTGTCGAGAAGCCGTTCTTAGCCTTGGCTAAGGCGACTATAGATTGTGAGACTCGGGAGATCGATTTTTCAGCATTGGGAGCGCTTCGACCTCACCCACTCTTTGATAAACTTTACTCCAAGGTGACCCGCACATCTGCTGACAGTCATGACCATCGAGAGGAAGATGAGTCCCACCGCTCTGCTACACCTAAGAGACCGACTATCCGGACGACTGTTGGATCAGAGACTCCCCACATCTCTACTTCATGAACTTCTTGCACCACCACCGTGACATCTTCTAAGGAGGACTCATGAACAGAAGCTATCATTGAGTCGGACACGATCTTTGTGGATTGCTTTGATCATTCCGATGATCTGACACGAAAGCTCAGTACTGCCAAGCCAACTGAGATCACTAGCACTTTCTCGACAGGCGTTCTAACCCTTCAGGAATATTCTAGTCTATATGGTGACTCGTCTGATGAGGAACCCATGGTCAGCACCGCACCACATCCCGGACCTTCAAAGGAAACAACCAAGACTAAATTGACTCCACATAAAAACACGGTTGCTCCCTCTTCTAGTCGGCTATCTAGTGAGAGGAAGTCGAGAATTGATTCCTTGAGGTGTTCCCCCGAACCTCTCAAGGCACGTCGCTCTCATCTCCGTCTCAATGATCCAGGTTCTAGAAAACCGACCAAGAAAATTTCCTTCAACATTCCGGAGAAGGAAGTTTCAGAGGAATCCTCATTGGTTCCGAACAAGGTGATTTATATGAGTGAGCTCAGTTCGGATGTTCTTAAGCCGTATCTAAGCAAGCAGCTGCGTGTCGACCCGTGTTGGACGATCCCTTCACCACACTACTACTCATCTGAGGACGATTCTGACAACGACACACTTGTATATTACCCACCTCCTCGCGCCCGCAAGAAGGTTCGTCACAAACCTTCTTGATCCATGCATATTCTCAATCCTCCTTGTATATATTTCCCATCCCTCCCCAGTGATTTGAATCACTCACCCTGGCTCCATATCATTTCATTTTATGACTATACTTAGAATGATTAGATCCTAAGTATAGGGGGGACAGTGACTGAGTCTCTTCACCATTCGTTGTATATTCTCTAGATCTCATCGGTTCTCACACTCACTCTTGTCCTATACTTCGGCTGACCAGAGCCTAAGTATGGGGGGGCGATGCTCTCCATGTATATACTCCTACATTTCCCCTCTTAACCTCGCCCGCCCCATTTTTGATCCTCTTCTACACTTGGGCTGCCAGAGACTAAGTATAGGGGGGCAGAGCGACTTCTTTACTTTTTGTTATTTTAGCTTTCCTACGCTTAGAACGAGCTATGTCTTTTTCCTCGCTTTTCGTGCTCTGAGGACATAGCACACGCTATAGGGGGCGTATATATATTGCATATATACTTTATCCATAGCTCGTACTTTCACGTAATATTATGCAATAATTACGGGGTGGGTAAAAATTGAAGAAAAAATTCTTGTTAAACTTACTTTTGTAAAATTTGTTGTAAAATAGGATGTATCCCAAAAAAACTTGTATACTATGTATATTATTACAAAATACAAATTGTTGATTATTGTGTACTACAAAATAAAACAAAAATGTTGAAAATAAAGGCTTCTTATTTACTCTTGCATATTATCCTTACATTTCAAAATAAAAAGAGTCTTGCATTAAAGAGTCTTGCATTTCATTCATAGCATGTCATTTGCACCTCAACTGCATATCTTGCATATGCAAGGTGAAAAGCTAGTGGGTTCTGAACCAAGTTATGAGTAGATATTGAGGATGGACTTGATTTGATCTTAATCCACCTAATTTCAGAGGAACCTTATAGGAACTGTTAAGATTTCTCAGGTCAAGTGACTTAATTCTTTGAGTCCGCAAGTCTATGTTCACATGGCATCTTGATTAGTCTAAGTAGAATATCTCGTGCACACGCATGATTCTTTTAGATAATGACCTAACTTGGATAAGCACAATGCACGGAACTCTTCATTGATGAGGTGGTGAGGAGGTAGAATCCTTTAGCTTGGAGTAGCACACGGGTGGAAACATCCGTCCTCCTCTAGGGATGGTAGTGCATCTCAACCTAGTCTGGTAGTGTTGACATCTAAGGACGGGATGCTGTGGGTTGCAATAATTCTTCAAAAGAGTGATAGTCTACTGGCTCAAGAGGAAAAACTCATGATGTACATGCTGCACCTTGTATATAGTTCAAAAAATAGAAGAAAAGAAAAAAATGCAAGAACTCCAAAAAAAACAGGCCAGATAGAAAAAAAATAATACCTGTTGGAGTATGTATATTAGCAAGAAGTCTATAGCTGGATGACTTGGCTACACTGGTCAGGCATCCCAGGATAGGTAGCTACATTGGCTACCGTCCATTCTTTTCTCCACCCCTCCTCTTGAGCTGGTCGTACTTGAACTTAGAAGAGAATACCGTGCTCCTCGAGGAAAGAGTTACTGGACCGGGTAACTAGAGTTACCTTGTTAGAGGAGGCTTTTTCTGAGCCATTTCTGATGTGGAGAGCTATTTTACACTTACACAGTACAAGTAAGAATCATACTCATTAGAAATTTACATTTGAGGATTTGTTATGACCTAATTATTGAGGAGTCTTGAATAGAAGACTTGTGGAACTTGAAGTCTGTTAGGTCTTAAATTCAGATCCCAATAAGGTTCCGTCACATAATAATCCAAAGGTCGAGTTAAGCTCCACTTTTCAACTATTGTTCATGACTGTGTTATGGAACCCAAAATCATTTCACTCTAGCATTTCATTTTAGTTGCTCGGGGACGAGCAAGGTTTAAGTATAGGGGGTTGATGAATCCGTAATTCATCACTCTTAAAGTTGAAAATAGAGCTTTGTTACCGAGTAAATAGCTGCATATTTCCCCTTATCTTGCATAATTAGCATTCATGCATGCATAAATAATATCCGCATTTTAGCATTCATATTTGCATTAAATAAGAAGCCAAATTAACTTGTAAATATTAACCTGTATATTAGATAGAATACCTTATTTGTATATATTTTATACTAACTCCGAATCCAATAAAACCAACTCCATAGTGTATATATTACTTACACTTATTAAAGAAAAATATCAAAAAAATACTAACTTGTAAAATTACCCAATAAAACCCCTAACCCAGTTGAAGACCTTAGACCTTAAATTGCACATATCTCTCTCATACAACCTCCGAATTAGGTCTACTCACTTCTAATGTAATATACATTCAAAGACCTTCGAAACAAGACCAATTTCTTTAAAATCGAAGCTCGTAAGCAAAACCTGGGTTTTGGGCCCCTTTTGTATATTGTACATATTGACCATTTTACCCCTGTTTTATCCTTTTATTTTCTTCATTATTAAAATCCAAAAAAATAGATTAAGTTGTAAATATTCTTCTCATATTTTCTCTAATTTTATTTTTCTCTTGTTGAAAAATGACAAAAAAATTACAAAAGAAAAAAATGTGGTATTTTATATCTATCAGGTACCACCCAAAAATACATCTTTGTACATATCACTTCCTTTGATTTCCGACCCTTCACAAAAGTTGTAGATCTCGTCAAGACGAGTAACTTTCTTGTTGACCACTTTTTGAGTTAATCCCTTTTGTTATTTCTTTTTGATTTTCTTTACATTTAATTTTTGAATTTTCTAGGAGCGACATGTGGCAGCTCCTGGAGCCGCCACATGTCACCCCAATTTTTTTATTTTTCGGATTTATTTTTTATTATTATTTTCGGATTTTATTATTTTATTACTATTATTTTAATTATTGCTAATTTTAGTAGCCTACTTATTTTACTTAAATTATATTATTATATTATTATTATTTATTCCCCTTTTACCTCTTCTTTTCTTACTCCCCACTCCAAGTCACCACTCCCTCCACCATCCCTCCATCTTCTCCACTCCTTCTCCAACTTCTCTTTCCTTCTCTTTATATTCACCTCCCCTCCTCCGTTGTTGAGCATCCGCTATAACCGAGAGAGAAAGGGAACCACCAGCTCATTATGCTCGATGGTGACAGCGACCGAGTAAGTCTTCGATGCGACAACGGTTTCCATCGTATTTGGCGAGATCCGAGGTGGAGAGATCGACCTTGTCCGAATTTTTGCCGAGTCGGATCGAGGCCACGACGGAAGCTGCACACCGCGGCTCCACTTTCGGCGAACCACACAGGTAAGTATTTTCTATCATTCCCTTGTCATTTCATTTTTTATCTAACATTTGTTTATCTTGTTTTTCATCACGATCATCACACCAAACAACACCACAATTTATCATTCACCACCATCATTCATCATCGTCATTTTGTTCCATCCACAAATCATCAGACAAAAATACATCACCATCACAAACATTATTCTTCATCATCTTCTCCTCTTCACATATCCATTCCCTGTTAAAAAAATATAAAAAAATATAAAACAAAAAAAAATAATAATTTGCAGGTCTGCTACTGGGCGGCCCTCCAAGCCGTGCTTCTCCCCCGCCACCTTGCTCGTCTCCACGCCACCGCCAGCAGCCGCACCTCCCAAGGAGCCTTCAGCCTCCGCCCGCGTGTGCGCCCCCTAGTCGCCGTCGTGCGACCCCCGCGCGCACCTCCTCCCGTCGATGCCAGGTGCGACCTTCCACCCGCAGCCCAGTCGCACGTCGATCTCCCCAGCCGCCAGCGGCTGCAGCACCGCCAGTCGCTCCTTCCACCCGCTCACTCCACCGCGTGGCGGTCCATGCGTCGCCGCCCGCCTCCTCCGACGCCAGCCTCCCTTTAGCTTCACCGCGCGGCGCCACCGGCCACGCGTCAGCGCCGCACGTCGAATGCCCCTGACCGACAAGCAGCAGCCGCTCGCCCCTCCGCCCGCGGCTGCGAGCCGCCCCGTCGCCCCTCAGCGCCGCCCAGCCGCCTTGGCCGCGCCGCTCCTCGGAGCCCTCGCACTGCCCGGACGCATACGCCAGCAGCTCCCGCGCGTGGGTGTCGCCCTCTCGCTTCGCCACGACGCACCACCCCTCCGCTGCGCACGACGCGCGCCGCTCGCAGCAGCCTAGTGCCCCTCGATCGCCGCCCATCCACACCGCCCTCCAAGGCCCGCCGCTCACGTCCCTGCGTGCCCTAACTTGGGTTCCAAGTTAGGAACCCAACGAAGGTCCTTTTTCTTATTTTATTATATTTGTAAAAATTACATTTTCAGTCCATCATGTTTATTCATTTTTAAAAGTGCCCTTAGGCACATTTCAGTTTGTTTAATTAATTTTCTAAATTGTAGAAACACCCTTGCCTTTTGGCATTAATTTGGACAGTATTTTTTCATCATTTTTAATCAAAAAAATAGCATGTTGTAGAGCAACTAATTATTTATCTTGTGGCTATTTATTTGCATTTTTGTGAGGATTTGACATTTTAATTAAAATCATAGATTGAAATTGAGTCATATTTTACCCATTTATGCTCTAAAATTCGTACAGACCTATTTCTTGCTCCAAAAATTATGAAAAAAATGTAAATGATGCCTTTAAGTGTGCTCTAATTACTACCCATGTTTTGTCCAATTCAGAGTTGTCTTGTGCATAGAATAAGTTTTAGAGTGATTTATGCAATTTATTTTTAATTAAATCCACGAAGATTATTTTTGAGAAATTTTAACTCTCCTGGATTCCTTGTTGAAATATCTATCTGAGATATTTCATTCTATGGATAATTTGACTTCGTTGATTTATTAGGAATTAAATACCCATAATCACTCTATTTTCAGTAAAATATTCATAAAAAAATCATAAAGTATCAAAAAATTCTAAAAAAATAGTGTAGCTCTCTTTCATCATGTTTATCTTCCAATGAATTTTTCATAATTTTTGCCAATTATTTTCATGAAAAATTGCATAAAAACCCTAAAAAAGTTTGCATTTTTCATTTACGTGTTTTTAACCAAAAAATTACAAAAAAATACATTTTACATTCGTTGTTGGATTTGGTTCTTAGGAAAAATATCACTTGTCTAATTTGGATTAAGTTCACATCAAGATTAAATTTGGCTAAGTCAGTTCTTTTCGCATTAGCTTAATCCAATTCGTATTCTGCATTTGTCATTTTTATTGCATAAAAAAATAACAAAATCCCACTAGGAAAACCACAATCTAATACCTCTAACTTGATCTCGAGTTGTTCCTTTGCCTCCTTGAGTCGACCCTGGGGCTTGCCCATGCTAAATAAATATAAAACCGCGCATTAATTAATTCTATGATTATTCGATTTGTGCGGTTATTTTTTATCGATCCGGATTTATCCGACTGCAACGAAATAGTCAATCCGACAACATTAAAAAGGTATATTTCGGTTCATCAATACTCAAAAGAGATATACCCCAGTGTACTCCCAAGTTAACAAGTGCAGACGACTCCGATCTCTCGTGATGGACACGCTGGTCAACAACCAAAAATACATGTGTTGAGTAATAAGGCACTCCGTGGGATCCTTGTTACAATGTAAGGGAGAGAAGAAAATACACAAACATATGCCCTTGATTAGCTGGCCTTCCATCTACATTTTAAAGTCTGACAAATAAATGAGACGGTGGATTGAACACTAGAAATGACTTATTCCTTATTATTGAGGATTAGGTTTTGAGGAGAGTCTCCTAGATTGAGACCTTGGGTTACACTTCGACTTGACTCTTGTGATTGTAGTACACCAATAGTCATGTCCTTCTATTATATGTACAAACAAGAGAGTCTGATAACTAGAGAAGTTGGACTCTTTTTTAGTACACCATGGTTGAGCCTAGAATTTCAGGATCACTTAAATTAAGGGTGTTTGATGAATTGATCCTTGAAAATTCACATGCACTGTCAAGAATTAATTCGACCCCTTCATTCTTTAGATGGTCGAGGACGAGCATAGTTTAAGCATAGGGGGTGATAAATCTCCAATTTATCACCACTATACTCTTTTTATCCTCTAAGCATGATCAAATCAATAAAAATCACCAATAATTTGCTCTAATTAGCAAGTGGCCATTTTCCTATAAATATCCCTAATTATTGCAAAAATTAACATCTTTTATTTGCTTTACTTTCTTGTTTTATTTCTACTAAAATCTACAAAAAATATATTATATATTGTTAGATATTTATCATGGGCTTTAAAAATAAATTCAAAAAACCAAAAATTACAAACCATTAAAATGAAGTGTTTCTATTCATTAAAAATACTCTAAGTTTTTTATGTTGTCTCTCTTGGTTTTTTGTCCAACAGGAAACTTGTAGATATCTAGAGATCTACAACTTCTATGTTTTGACTTTTTTCTAATTTTATCTTCTTTTATTTGAATTTCTCTTTATTTTTAATTTTCCTTAAATATCTTTGGGCCACATGGCGCACCCTAGAGCTACCATGCAGCCAGACCCTTTGTTGCCATCCGTGCACCTTCTTAGCTATCCCATCAGCACCTCCAGATCTGATCTGGATGACTCATTCTCGCTCACATCACATTAACTAGATCAGACCCTCTGATCTAATCAGAGCATCTTCCCGTGCATCAACATTGTTGGGTTGCATGATGCAATGGTGGAGACTTCGTCTCCAACCTCTAGTATTGCCTCCCCTTTCCCCATGCACATGTCTGCTCACCTCACTTCTCGCATTTTCCCCACTCACCCCACGACCATTCTCCACTAGACATCACCTCCATTAAATCACCCATTAATCCCTCTCTCTCTCTCGTGTAACCCTACCCCCTTTAATTTTGACCTTTTAGGGCTTCTGTTTGACCATTAAGTCCACAGCCACCACCTCACCTTTAACGGCCACCTTCACCAATAAATACTCCACCTCCACCATCATTTCACTAAGTCAACCATTATAGGTTTGAACCTTAGCCATCCTCCTCCTCATGTGACATAGGAAGATGAAGTTGATGAGCGATTATGGCCCTCCAAGCTGGTGTTGACCCATGTCCCAAGTGGCCATGTTACAATCACCCTAGGCATGTCGTTGAGCCCCCTAGAGCAGCTGCCCAGGTAGAGCGTCAATCGGAGGACCACCCAGGTCCTAAGCCCAGGCCACAACCTCCATCTTCTTCTTCCTCGATCTTCTAGGTTAGCCATTCTTAGTTTTTCCTTGTTTTTCTTCCTTTTAATCTCATGCACACAAACCCTCCCATGCTTAATTGACCGACTCTACACCTTCGTCAAACCTCAATCACTCATGTGCACCTACTCGCTCACTATATCCTTCTGTCATACCCTCCTTCGCTCAACCCCCTCTCCTCTACTACTCGACGGAGGAACCCATAAGGTACCTGCCTTCACCATCTATACGAACCTTCACTCATTACATGTACACATCTTGCTTGCTGTGGTTGTACTTTGGATAACTCCTGCAGATTGAACCTTTCATTGGTCGTAGCTCTGGATGAGCCACTGTTCTAGTGGAACAACTCTAGTGACTCTCCATTAACTTGTCGCTTCGAGCACCGCAATAGAACAACGTACCATACAAGACATTCATCAACCCTCGGTGCAGTTTACTGAATCTTCCATGCAACCGATCAACTAAGGAAGAGGGAAGGAGGCATCACCTGAGTACAACCTACCCTGTCACTTAGTGGCGGAGCTAGGGAGGAAATGGGTGTATAGGTAACGTCTGATTGGTTCAATAGGATGACTCAGAGGAGATCGTGTCCTCTGCTCCAGAGCAACACTCTGTGGGACCGAGCCTCATTCAAAGCTATTTAGGCCACCCATATGGCATGAGACACCTACAGCGACCAAACCAAATCCAGAAATTGCTCGTGTGGCTATAGAGCGCGTACGGGATGGATATTTTGCATCATGCCCAACCTTGTGTCAATAATTGTAAAGATATCTACAAAGGTATTCATGCCTCATGTGCATGCTTTGAAAACCTATGAAGGGCCCTGATCGAGTTTTATTATTTGCATTTATTGAAGGATATGGGAAGATCCTTAAGCGCATCATGAAAGCGTTAGGATCACATTGTATGCGATCAGGAGCGACTAGTCCCACTAGTTGCTCGAGGTAGCGGAATTTAAAAGATTTAATTAGATGAAACCACATGATCCAAGAACACTTCTCGGATTGTTTCATATAAACCACAAACAAGTAGTAGGTTTATCTTTTAAATCCTGGTTGCGATTGAGTCTCTAAATCGAGAGACCTCCTGTCTCAAGTCCAATCCAACAGAGGTGACGCTTGCAAGCGTGTTGATGAGTTGTATTCTCCTCGCAACTCATGTTTTTGATCCATGCGACGAATCTCCTGATCGTGTCACATGAGATCCGTCGTCTTCATCACAAGCGAGGTGATCTGAAGGAGACAGAGATCCATAAGTAGACGATATGACAACATAACGACAACGATGCAACGATGGAGACTCTCTCTAGGGCTCCATGGTGGATGGCCCTAATGAGACAGAGGGAGAGAGAGACTTGGTGTGTAGAGAGAGAGGGAGGGAGGGAGCAATAATTTGATGTCACTTGAAAAACAAGGGGTGCCTCTTTTTATATAGTATTTTTGGGTCCATGGATCTCAATCCATGGACAAAACAAAACCAATGAATGAGATTGATTTGTGTTTCTTTCAATGACCATGATGTTTTTTAAAGAGACAACAATAATTAATTTAATATAAATTAATATATATATATATCGATATATCAATATAATTAATTTGAAATCAAATTAATTAATTAGTCTTGGAGATAATGAGAAGATTGAACTTATCCCCTAAAAGGGGGGGGGGGGGGGGCAATCTATCTCCTCAATATCTCATCAGATCTCATAATCTCATGAGATCTCACTATCTCATGATATCTCCAAGATTTACAACAACACTTGTTGTAAATTATTTCACAAAAATAATGCATAACTTTCTTGTGAATATTGCAATTATATCATTGGAAAAATGTGAATCACGTTCTCATTACAAAATAAATTGTAAATTATACTTTCAATTAATTATTCAATGTGAATCCAATTCACGTCAATTATTAATCAACAAATATAAATCACAATAGGCTCTCTCTAATACATTATAAATCAAATTTAAAATATATATGATTAATATTCTTATTTGCTATCCACATTATTCACATCCATGATAATTAAATCACATTTACTTATCTTTGATCTCTATTCTCTTATGCCCAAATAATAATAATCACATTCACATTATTCACAGATTTTACCATTAAATCACATGTAATTATCTTAGATAACTCTCCTTATAATATGGATCAAATTCACATTATTGATGATAATTAAATAACATTTAATTATTAATTTTCTAAATTCTCGTATGCATATATCAACAATGAAATTATCCTGAACTCTTTCAAGGATAATGCACTTTCTCTGCTGATACTTGGAGATAAGGACATGGCGATTGTATTGTTTTGCGTATAATGACTTGGATATTGAGATCACATCTCAAATCTAGATCTTGCAGACCTTTTCATAGATGCTTGATTAAATCATAACCACAAATCTAATCTTCTCATTACATCTGAATCACATTCAGATCAATGTCCAACATTTGGACTAAGATTATATTACTTTTCTGTGTGAGGGATCACTAAAATCTAGACTTGTTCTCATGTGCCTAAATAATATGAATCACATTCACATTATTTACATCATTGATCATTAAATCATATTTAATTATATTAGATAACTCTCCATTTAATATGAATCAAAAATATATTATTCAAGATAAATAAATCACTTTTAATTATCCATTTTCTCAATGATTGGATACGTATATCAACAATGAAATTTTCCATGAACTCTTTCAAGGATAATGCTCTTTCTCCGCGAATACTTGGAGATAATGACAGTATGAATGTATTGTTCCACGTATAGTAACTTGGATATTGAGATCACATCTCAAATCTAAATCCTATGAACCTCTCCTAGATGCTTGATTAAATCAAGACCGCAAATCTAATCTTCTCATTGCATTTGAATCACATTCAAATCAATGTCAAACATTTGGATCAAGATCAAATCACTTCTAAACTAAGAGGATACACTAAAATTCAGACTTGTTTCATCACTCCCTAAGAATGGAAGCATCATGGTTATACAACAGTTTATGATCACCTCTCCCTCAGGTATTACTAATACATGTACATCATGCATACTTGGAAGACCCCTTATAAACCCAAAGTATTAGATCAATTTTACAATGTCTACTTTAGGAATTTATCTTTAAGTTTCTCATTTGATTATTTGGAGTTGATATCAATCATATACTTTCCAAAAGAATATATCGTACCTAGGTGTTGATCATATACTTTCCAAAAGCATATATCAAACCTGCAAATTGACTAAAGCTTCCAAAGCAAGACAACCATGTAGTGAATTTGAATCCCAATATCTCATGAGTGAGCTCATGTCTTCCGGTTCAACAATGAACATGTATCATCCCTTTGAGAGATCGTATTACTCATATGCCCTTGCATGCACACCAGAAGCTGATGTATAGACCTTCGTTAGGTCATCAACCTATTGGTCTGCCAAATGTACATACTCAGACATATAGCAACACATCTGTCTCCGGTCAGAGGATGCGTACCTATATCGTGACAGTATACAACATTGCTCTTTGGTTATCTTGATCTCATTAAGTCAACTCTTTGACCTAACTTATCTAACACCTGCGAATCTCTATTCATATGTAGAGGACTAGCATCAAGAGGTCGGTTAGATATCAATGTTTAAATAAAGGTTTTCCATCACCTTCTCAGGATGGAGATCCTCTCTTAATAATCATTTGACGGTGGTTGACGAGTCCTCAATCTATCTCTTTAGATATTCATCTAAGCACCATCCTTTATTATTCAATAATTGAATCAACAACTGTATTATCATTAAGATGGCCATTATTCATAACCCTAATTGTATAAGGGACCTATTATGAAAATTATTTATTCTTTATTTCAGATCAGAGAATGATATTTGCAATAATATTTATTTCATTAAGACTCATTGTGGGCTCGCATGTCCAACAATCTCCCACTCTCCCAAAGAGCTATTAATGGGCTAATCTTTAATCCCTCACTCATGTGACAATCATAGGCTATTTAGGAAATTAGCTAGGTAAGATGAGCATTCACTCTGTTTCCAAGAGACTACGTTAATTCCTTTTACGACACTTGCATATCTCCTAGTAACAATGCTCACATCCAATGCGAATGTTGCATCTTATGGATCCGGTACTCAATCTTGTTAGTTATAGTGTCTTTCACACTACAACTCAAAAATTATTGTAACCAGTATGTATTTTCCATCATCCTTATAAGAATACCCTTATTACCAGAGATCTCCATCTCCTGAGGTATCGCAGTTAAGACCTTTTAGATCTCTATCAATAAAGTCTAAAGATCTTGAATATAATACTTAGAGATAATTTTCTCCAAAGTCTTGTCATTTTTGTAGATATTGTTATTACTGCAACTAAGTTCTTTATCTTCATAGTAGGATTAGCAACTGTTTTCTGGCTTTTGTACACATATAGCATACACTAAGCTTCCCAAAACTGATGCACTAGGGCATATAGATTTGGTATTCGGATCCTCAACTCTTTGAGGTGATATCCCTTTAGACAGGTGAATAACATATCTTAAGGGAAGGAAGCTTTTCTTGGGAATTTATCAAGCATGGAACATGTCCAAGGTGTATCACTTAATATGACAGTCCCAATACCCTCTTATCTTTGCTTTTGAGTAACTTCAGAACTATGATATAATAGGTATCCTTGAAATCATATCTCAAGGTAGGGAATAACAAGTCCATAGAACACTTATTATTATCCTTATATCATTCCAAATGATTAGGATATCATCTACATTTAGCATGATGAACACAATGACACTTCCACTAAACTTCACAGAGTTCATTAAGATTCTATCTGAAATCATAACTTTTATAATTTCATCAAATCTAATGTTCAATCTACAAGAAGCTTTTTTGAGTCCATAGATGGAGTTTCTTAGCTTGCTCACCTTGCTTTCCTCAACCATGAATCCCTGGGGCTACTTCATATGAATATCCTTAGAGAGGTATTCATAAGGGAATGCAATATTGACTTCCATCTTGAAAATGTCAAAGTTAAGTTGTGTAACTATAGTTAGCAATATTCTGATGGATTCAAGCATGGTCACTAAAGAGCAAGTCGCATCGCAAGCTATGTCCTCTTCGGTGTGTATCTTGTGGATACGAACCGTGCTTTGAAGGTCTCCACCTTCTAATCAGATTCCCTCTTTCTCTTGAAGATCCACTTACACCCAACATGTTTTACCCTTATAGGTGGATCCTCGAAAGGTCTATATACAACACTTGTATATGAACTCTACTTTAGACTTTATTGCCAACATCCATCTTCAATGATATAATATCCAGAAGCTTCATCACATGAAGTTCGATCATTGTTAGATTTCTCTAAAACATGGAATCCATCCTCAAACTAATTTGAAGAGGTATTAGTATTTCATATTTAGTTGTCCTTTTAGTTTCTGATTTCAAGAGCCCCAATATCTTCTCATGATTCAATGAGTTCCTTTACTTCATTTTCATCTTGATTCTCAAGAGTCTCAACCTCTCAGAGTCTCAACCTCTCACGAGTCTCAAGGTCATAAAGTAAGTATACAATACCATCCTTTATTTTTCTAATGAAGTAGCACTCTCTTGTGCTAAATTCTAGATTACTTGCATGGGATCTCATTAAGGATATATATTGTAGCCTCTACTACATATATACCTTGGAAACTAAGAGGTAATTATGCTAATATTCTTCACTGATCAAATCGTGTCACACTTAATCCAATAGTATCTCCCTACAACTCTATTTATTTTAGGTGTATCAGGAAGAGTGAGATAGGAATGATATTCATAACTCCATAAGGTGTTCCTTGATTACATCTAATAGGTACTCGCTATTTAAGTTAGATCAAAGTCATTTCATCTTTCTTCAAAGTTTAGTTCTAAACTAAAATTGTGAAATCTTTGAACATTTCAAAGCTTTCTAAGGTGATGGGAAGAAATCTCATATAACAAATAATCATCGAATGATATCACATATCATCAATGTTTATTATGATACAGACGATACACGTACATAAATATGTATGAGATCTTGAATACCTTGGCATCTAATAACATTCCCAGAGAAGGGTGCATTGGGCATTATAACTACAATATTCAAAAGTATGTAAGACTTGAAATTTCAGACATTCTAAAGCGTCATCTCTTACTAGTCTATTGATCTCATCAACAGACATATGTCCAAGTCTTGATGCCAGATCATTATCAAATGACCTTCATCCTTCTAATGATTTTATATGCTTTAATTTTCAGTATTAGAAATGTTAATGAACAATTCATTAATTTTCTAATTTAGTAGAATCCTCCAGATGTCATATTACTATCTGAAATATATCCATCATAACTCCATAATTCATGTTTATTTCCAACATTTAGAAATAAACTATGAGTGTATTCAAATATCAAGGACATGGAGACATTCTCTAAGACTAAGGGCTCTCCCACTGAAAATATGAAGTCTATCTATACAATAGAGATTGTTGCAACAATTGCATCAATATCTATATCAATGACTATTAAACCTTAAGACCAAAATTTCTAATCTCTAAAACATATGCAACCAATTGCAAGTGTTATTAAAAGAATGAAATACAATTATTAGACTTAGATCTAATCAAATAGTTGAATTAATTTCATTGATTAAATGTAGATATAGATTATCCTGATGCACTATCTAGGTCCTTCTAAGGATCCTTGATAGACTTGATAGTCATATTATCAATACTTCGTCTTGTCGAGTATTGGCATTAATCCAACTCTTTAGATGTCATATGGAAGTTACAGAAGTACAGTCAACTCCTTGAGTTCCCTTCTTCCTAGGGCCAGATCCTTACTTCCACTGCACTTCCTTCATCTATAAACAACCATTGCATAAGACGAAGGGTCTCTTGTGTTGAATTTGAAGCATTTCAATATAAGAGTACTTCAACATATATACATTATTCAGTCAATTCATACAATATGAATATTATAATGCTTCATGAATGACATGAGTATAGATAGTAGAATGATGACACTCATTGTATCTACAACCACCTTAACTCTTAAAGATTTTGGTTCAGGTAGGTAATCAAATATTTTTTGAATACATCATCTCCTATAGAGACACCATTCTGTATAATGCAGAGAACCATGTCATTCATGATTAAATGACAAGAGCGCTTATGTTTGGCAAAACATCTTCATAGATTTTATAAGGACTATTTGACAATTACAATCATTATCAACATGTCACTTCCAAAGTACATTCAATGAGAACTCAAGTCTAAAGAGACATACAATCCCTAGGGTTGTTGTCATATTGTCTATTTAATTGTCATTCCTCATTATTATGAGGAAACATACACATTGCAACCACATACGTTATGTGTCCAACTGCAAGTACAATATCCTGATCGTGGATCCAATCCATGATATTTTACGGTTATTACCGAGTATAGTATTGAGTGGGTTCAATGAAGGATAATCTTAAATAAGAAATTTGCATAAATATATATATATATACACACATTTTACTTTGATTTAGGAATTTTTATATCAAAGTTGTCTTGTCTTGTCAAACACTGAAAGTTCATTCCCTTAATCACTTTCAATGTAATAGATATACTTACCATCATATATCAAACAAGATATTAGATCTCCTTTCTTATCTTTGCCACATTCCAATAATATGAGAACTTGCAACTCGGATAAAATGAAGTGGGAACACACTCTGCCTTGCAAGTCCATCTTTCATTTCCCAATTCGATCTTTAACATCCGGGCGCACCACCTTAAGGTGATATTGACCCGTCATTAATTGAACCAACCATAAACATGAATACAACTTGCCATGCGCAATCCAATATGGCCCCAATAATATCAGGACTCCATACTGGGGTCGCTACGCATGCGTCCTTACTCTTTCAAGAAGCAAAGAGCCCAATCCAAATGCGCTTGTATGCAGGAGTTGTCACTTCGGACATACGTCTCCTACACATAATCCCTGGCAATGGAACCTTCGCCTTGACAAGATACAATGGATATCACTTATGTGACATCCATATCGTATTCAAATTTTAATTAATCACTATGGATCATATTCATTAAGATTAATTCTTCCAAGGGAATTACAACTCCATTCATGATAGCGTGTATAACTTTAGTTGGATCTAATTCATTTAATCATATTAAATCAATTATCAATCTAATCAATTAACCAACAAATTATTTTAATTATTACTTGAAGGATAGTATAATCTAAAAAATATGTATTATTTCAAATTTTAATAATTAGAAAAATACATCATGATTGCTAAAGAATTATTCATTCCATACCTGCTGTCATGGTCAGTACTGACAGGAATGGGACAAACCGCTCACGGAGCAACCTACAACCCCAACGCTCCCTGACTAGACACCATATCCGCCTCGGTCAGGATAATGCCAATTGATCACTTTGTACTTGAGATGATAATCAGTCTTTCAACCAAAGTTATACCATATAATAATAATCAAAACCATTTTGGTTTATATTGTAAGGAAATTTGCTAAACAACTTCCCAATCGTATTCAAGCAACATTCTTTGTTAGAAAGAAGATCATGTAAGCAATTGTGATATAGATCATATCTAATCAATTATTTGTCAAGACAATGTCATTTAAGGAAATAATCATTATCAAATATTTCACAAATTATTCATCAATAATTTTTCCAGGAAATTAACCGTTAATTTCACTAATTGATTAAATGATAATCACATGGTTCTTTATTAGGAGTGTAATATCTAGCAGTGACCTTCACTTACTAAAATGAGCATATCTCAATCAATTTAAATCCAAATCATGCAAAATAAGTTTCAAAACTTTTCTAATATGATTTACAATAGAACCCAAGTGATTTACATGTATTTCCAGGTATTTCAAATCCATAATTAACTCTTTAATTACATCAAGATCACCATCTCTGAAACAGTGGATACCAGTTTATTAAAATGATCATAACTTGAGCAATTCCAAATCACGCAAACTCAAATCCCACAGTTTTCTCTTTTTATTTTAGAACCTAATATAAGTGATAATTTCGTGTTTAAACAATTTCAACAGAATGGAAAAATCAGACAAAACTGGACTGCGTGAACAAAATCTGATAAAATTTCGCAAACCCAAACAAGCCCAAAGTGTCCTAGGTTTATGGATCGTATACGAAACCTCCAACCTGACACTGATACCATTTTAAGGATACTGAAGAATCCTTATGAGCATCACAGAAGCGTGAGGATCTATCATATATGATCAAGAATGACTATTCGTACTTGTTGTTCGATGCAACGGAATTTAAATTTTTCATGCGATGAAACCACATGATCCAAGAACACTTGTTGCATCGTTTCATCTAAATCAGAAACAAGTATTAAGGTTACCTCTTGAAGAGTGGTTGCGATCGAGTCTCTAAACGAAGAGACCTTATGTCTCATGTTCGATCCGATGGAAAAGGCACTTGCGAGCGTGTTGATGAAATACGTGCTCCACGAAATCAATGTTGATGGTACAAGGGGAGAATCTCCTGATTTCATCACACGAGATCCGACATCTTCTTCACAAGCGAGGCGCACCAAAGGAGATTAAGTTCACGAGCAAACAATCTGACTACATAACATCAACGCTGCGATGACGACTCTCTCTAGGGCTCCATGGTGGATTGCCCCAATGAGAGAGAGAGATGACGTGTAGATAATGAGAGAGAGAGAGAGATAGAGCATATGTTGTTTTTGTTGTTTGTTGTAACTTTGAAGAGCATGGGGTGCCTCTTCATATATAGGATTTTCAGAGTCCATGGATCACAATCCATGGACTCCACAAAATCAATGGATCAGATTGATTTGTGCTTCTTTCAATGGCCAAGATTTTGTTGTAAGAACACAACAACAATTAATTTAGTTTAGATTAAATATGTATTGATAAATCAATATAAATTAATCCAAAATTAAATCAATCAAACTTAGAGATACATGCAAGCAAGATTGCCTCGTTTCATTTGAGGGGGGGGGGGGACGACCACCCTTTACCATTGGTATTTGGTGGTTGTTCACCCTCCCTAGTAGGAAGGTGCAATCTCCATGTAATCTCATGAAATTACATTATTCCAAGGCAATATCTAAGACTTACAACAACAATTGTTATAAATTATTCTACGAAAATAATTCAATTTTTTGTGAATATTGCAATCTTGCCATTTGAAAATTGTGAATCACATTCACAACCCAAAATAAAATGTAAATTACATTTTCAATTAACTGTCCATTGTGAATCCAATTCATATCTACATTTAATTTGTAAATGTTATTAACAAATACCTCTCTCTTATTTATTATAGATCACATCTACAATATATATGAATAATTAGGATAGTGCTATCCACATTATTCATATCCATGATAACTAATTACATTTAATCATGTCGGATCTCTATTCTCATGTGCCCATATAATATGAATCACATTCACATTATTACATGTTTGATAATTAAATCACATTTAATTATCTTGGATAACTCTCCTTATAATATGAATCAAATCCATAATATTCATGATAATTAAATCACATTTAATATCTATTTTCTCAATGCTCGGATACATATATCAACAATGAAATTATCCATGAACTCTTTTAAGGATAATGCACTTTCTCCGCGAATACTTGGAGATAAGGACATGGTAATTGTAGTTCATGTATAGTGTCTTGGATATTGAGATCACATCTCAAATCCAGATCCTATGAACCTCTCATAGATTCTTGATTAAATCAATACCTCGAATCTAATCTTCTCATTGCATCTGAATCACATTCAGATCTATGTCTAACATTTGGATCAAGATCAGATCACTTCTCTACTGGGAGGAATCAATAAAATCTAGACTCATTTCATCACTCTCGAGGAATGGAAGCGTCATGGTTATACAACCATTTATGATCACATCGCCCTCAGGTACTCCAAATACATGTACATCATGCACACTTGAAGACTCTGAATAAACCCAAAGTATTAGATCAATTTTACACTATCTACTTGAGGATTTTCTCATTAAGTTTCTCATTTGATCATTGGGAGTTTGTATAGATCATATACTTTCCAAAACCATATATCGTACCTAGGTGTTGATCATATACTTTCCAAAATTATATATATCAAACTTACAAATTCAGTCAAGCTTCAAAAGAAAGACAATCGCGCATGTAATTTGAATCCCAATATCTCATGAGTGAGCTTATGTCTTCTGGTTCAACAATGAATCTATATGATCCCTTTGAGAGATCGTATTACTCATATGCCTTTGCACACACGCCAACGTGCCGGTGTATAGACCTTGATTAGGTCATCAACCTATTGGTCTGCAAACGTACATACTCAGACATATAGTAACACATATGTCTCCGGTCAGAGGATGCGCACCTATATCATGACAGCATACGACATAGCTCTTTGGTTATCTCGATCTCATTAAATCAGTTGTTGACCTAACTTATCTAACACCTTCGAATCTATATTCCCATGTAGAGGACGTGCATCAAGAGGTCGGTTAGATATCAGCCTTTAAGGATTTCCATCTCCTTCTCAAGCTGGAGATCCTCTATTAATAATCATTTATCGGTGCCTGATGAGTCCTCAATCTAACTCTTTAGATATTCGTCCAAGCACCATCCTTTATTATTCAATAACTGAATCAACAACTGTATGATCATTAAGATGGCCATGGTACATAACCCTAATTGTACCGAGGGACCTATTTTGAAAATTAGTTATTCTTTATTTTAGATCAGGGAATGATATTTGCAATAACATTTATTGCATAAAGGCTCATCATGGGCTTGCTTGTCCAACATATTCATCCACGTACCAGCCTCTATGATTCAATAATCGAATCAACAACTGTATGATCATTAAGATGGCCATGGAACATAACCCTAACTGTACTATGGGACCTAATATGCAAAATAGTTATTCATCATTTCATATCAGGGAATGATATTTGCAATAACATTTTTTGCATAATGGCTTGGCATGGGCTCGTGTGTCCAACAATCTCCCACTAGCCAAAAGATCCATTAATGGGATAATCTTTAAACCCACACTTATGTGACAATCATAGGCTATTTAGAAAAATATATAGGTAAGATGATCAACCACTTTGTTCCCGAGAGATTATGCCATGTCCTTTTACAGCACTTGCATATCTCCTATAAACAGTGCTCGTGTCTATTTTTTATGTTGAATCTTACTTTACTAATACCCAATCATGTCAGTCATAGTGTCCTTGATACTACAGCTCAGTAATTATTATAATCAGTATTTCCATTATCCTTATCAGAATGCCCTTATTCATGGAGATTTCTATCTCCTAAGGTATCTGCAGTTAAAACCTGTTAGATCTCCATCTATAAAGTCTTAATTTCTTTAAGATAAGTCTTAGAGATCACTATGTCTAAAGTCTTGTTATCTTTAAATATATTGTTATTATTGCAATCAAGTGATTTATATTCATAGTAGGATTAGTAACAATTTACTACTCCTACTGCATGGCAGACATATGGCTTTTGTACACATTTAGAATACACTCGGATTCTCGTAATTGATGCACAAGGGAAAGCAATTCTAGCATTCACTTCCTCAACTCTTTGAGGCGTTATCCCTTCAATTCTAGCATTCTTAAGGTAAGGAAGCCTTCCTTGCGGTTTTCCAAGAATGGAATATGTCCAAGGTGCACCACTAATGTGACAGTCCTAATACCCTCTTCTCTTTTCTTTTGAACAACTTCAGAACTATGATCTAAGAGGTATCCTTAAGATCATATCTTAAGGTATGGAATAGTTATATTACAAAACACTTATTATCATCCACATATCATTTCAAATGATTAGGATATTATCAACATTAACACGATGAACAAAATGGCACTCCCAATGAGCTTCACAAGGTTCATCAAGATTCTATCTGAAATCATAACATTTATAATTTCATCAAACCCAATGACCCAACTATAAGAAGCTTATTTTAGTCCATAGATGGGGTTATTCAACTTGCATACCTTACTTTCCTCTACTATGAAGCCCTGGGGCTACTTCATATGAATAAACCTTGGAGAGGTATTCATAGAAGAATGTAATATTGACTCACATCTTGTACATGTCAAAGTCAAGTTGTGTAGCTATAGTTAGCAATATTCGGATGGGTTAATCATGGCCACTGAAGAGCAAGTCTCATCACAAGCAATGTCTTCTCTTCGTGTGTATATTGTGGATAAGAACCATGCTTTGAAGGTCCCTACCTTAACATCACGTCCCCTCTTTTTCTTGAAGATCCACTTATACCATAGCATGTCTTACCCATATATGTGGATCCTCGAGGTTCCATATACAACATTTATATACGAAATGTACTTTAAACTTTATTGCTAACATCCATCTTTCCACGATATGATCTTCAGAAGTAAGTCATTGTCAAACTTAACTGACACATGGAATCCATCTTCAAAATCATTTGACAAGGTATGAGTGTTTTATCTTTAATTGACCTTTTGGTTTCCAATTTCAGGAGCCTCATTATCTTCTCAAGATTCAATGAGTTCCTTAACTTAATTTTCATCTTTATTCTCAAGAGAGTCATCCTCTAAGAATCACATCCTTAGAGATGAGATCTTTTGAGAATCTCAAGGTCATAAAGTAGGTATCCAATACCATCTTTTATTTTCTTAATGATGTAGCACTCTCCGGTGCATGATTCCAGCCTACTAACATGGAATCTTATTAGGGATATATATTGTAGTCTCTACTACATACATATTTGGAAACTAAGAGGTAATTATGGTAGGATTCATCATTGATCAAATCATGTCACACATGATCCAATTCTATCTCCTTAGAACTTTATTGAGTTTAGGCATATTAAGAGGAGTGAGATAGGAATGATATTCTGTCTCCATAAGGTATTCCTTGAATTCATCTGATATATACTTGCTACCTGGATTAGATAAAATTCATTTCATATTCCTTCAAACTTTGGTTCTAAACCAAAACTGTGAAATCTTTGAACATTTCAAAGGTTTCTAAGGTGAAGGGAAGAAATCTCATATCACAAATAATCATCGAATGATATCACATACCATCAATGTTTATCATGATATAGTTGATCCACATACATCAATATGTATGATATCTTGAGTACGTTGACATCATACACCATTCTTAGATAAGGGTGTATTAAACATTTATACTTTGAATACAATATTCACGAGTATGTAACATTTGAAATTTCAGACAATCTAAAGTTTCATCTCGTACTAGTCTATAGATCTAATAAATAGACAAATGTCCAAGGCTTGATGCCAGATCATTGTCAAATGATCTTCACCCTTCTATTGATCTTTAAAGGTTTAATTTTTCTGTATTAGAAATGTTAATGAACCATCCATTAATTTTTAGTAGGGTATTCCAGATGTTAGAATACTATCTGAAATATATCCATCATAACTCTTTATGACAGGTGTACTCTATAATTCATGTTTACTTCGAACATTTAAAATAAACTATGAGTGTATTATTATATCTAGATCTTAAAGACATTCTCTGAGACTAAGGGAACTCCCACTGAAAATAGGAAGTCTATTTATCCAATAGAGGTTGTTGCAACAATTGCATAAACATCCATGTCGATGACTATTAAACAGTAAGATTAAATTTTCTAGTCTTCTAAAACATATGCAACAAATTGCAAGTGTCATTAGAAGAATGATATACAATTATTGGACTTTGATCTTATCAAATAAGAAAGTCATTTTTAATGATTAAATGTAGATTATTCCCATGCACTATCTGAAGGATATGGTAAGATCCTTAAGAGCATCACAGAAGCATGAAGATCGCATCGTATGCGATAGGGAGCGACTAGTCGCACTAGTTTCTTGAGGCAGCGGAATTTAAAAAAAATCATGTGATGAAGTCACATGATCCAAGAACACTTCTCGGATCGTTTCATCTAAACCACAAACAAGTATTAGGGTTACCTTTTGAAGCGTGGTTGCAATCGAGTTTCTAAACGAAGACACCTCCTATCTCATTTCCAATCCGACGGAGGAGACGCTTGCGAGCGTGTTAATGAAACACGTGCTCCTCGCAATCCATGTTGATGATCAAACTGGCAAATTTCCCGATCTCATCACACGAGATCCAATGTCTTCTTCACGAGCGAGGCACATAGAAAGAGGCAGAGATACACGAACAAATAATCCGGCAGCATAACGACGACACTGCGGTGATGGAGACTCTCTATAGGGCTCCATGGTGGATGGTCACCATAAGAGAGAGAGAGAGAGGAAGTGTAGAGAATGAGAGTGAGAGAGCATATGTTGTTGTTGTAACTTTGAAGAGCAAGGGGTGCCCTTCTATTTATAATATTTTGAGATATATATATATATATATATATCGCAATCCATGGACAACACAAATCCAATGGCTTACATTGATTTGTGTTTCTTTTAATGACCACGATCATGTTGCTAGAAATACAATAATAATTAATTTAGTTAAATCAAATATATATTGAATATAATTTGATTTATAGTAAATCAATCTCTATTGGAGTAATAGGAAGGAGGCAAGCCTTCTTCCATATGGAAGGGGGATGGCCACCAATTCCCATAAAGGGATGATGGACGTCCACCCTCTCCATAAGGAAAGGTGGCTCCACTTTCCCATTACATGAGAATTAATATCTCATGTGTATCTCCAATATTTGCAACAGCTATTGTTGCAAATTATTTTACAAAAATAAATCCATTTTTTGTGATCATTGCAATCATGTCATTGGAAATTTATGAATCACATTAACAACCCAAAATAAAATGTAAATTACATTTTCAATTTATTGTCCAAGGTGAATCCGATTCACATCAACATTTAATTAACAAATGTAAATTACAAATAGCTATCTCTTATATATCATAAATCACATTTATAATATATATGATCAATATGGATAGTGCTATCCACATTATTCATATCCATGTCTATTCTCATGTGCCCAAATAATATGAATCACATTCACATTATTCGCATCTTTGATAATTAAATCACATTTAATTATCTAAGATAACTCTCCTTATAAAATGAATCAAATTCATATTATTTATGATAATTAAATCACATTTAATTATCCATTTTCTCAATGCTTGGATACATATACAAACAATTAAATTATCCATGAACTCTTTCGTGGATAAGGCGCTTTCTCTGCAGATACTTGGAGATAATGATAGTGCGATTTTATTGTTCCACGTATAGTGAGATCAAATCTTAAATCCATATCTTGCGGACCTCCCATAGATGCTTGATTAAGTCAAGACCGCAAATATGATCTTCTCATTGCATCTGAATCACATTCAGATCAATGTCCAACATTTGGACCAAGATCATATTACTTCTCTACTGAGAGGAGTCACTAAAATCCAGACATGTTTCATCACTCCCTAGGAATGGAAGCGTCATGGTTTTATAATCGTTTATGATCACATCACCCTCAGGTGTTCTTAATACTTGTACATCCTGCTTATTGGAAGACCCAGAATAAACCGAAAGTATAAGATCAATTTTACACTGTCTACTTCACAATTCTATCACTAAGTTTCTCATTCGACTATTGGGAGTTGGTATCAATCATATACTTTTCAAAAGCATATATCATACCCAGGTGTTGATCATATACTTTCGAAAAGCATATATCAAACCTACAAATTCAATCAAGCTTCCAAGGCAAGATGACCGTGCACAGAATTCGATCTTCCCAATATCTCATGAGTGAGCTCATGTCTTCCGGTTCAGTAATGAAGTTGTATGATCCCTTTGAGAGATCGTATTTCTCATATGCCCTTGCATACACACCAGCACGCCGGTGAATAGACCTTGGTTAGGTCATCAACCCATTGGTCTACCAAATGTACATACTCAGATATATAGTAACACATCTATCTTCGGTCAGAGGATGCGTGCCTATATCACGACGACATACAACATAGGACATGTGTTACCTGGACTCGTTAAGTCAATTCTTTTGACCTAACTTATCTAACACTTCTGAATCTCAATTCCAGTGCAGAGGACTTGCATCAAGATTTCGGATAAATATCGGCCTTTAAATAAAGGATTGACATCTCCTTCTAAGGCTAGAGATCATTTCGTAGTAATCATTTGACGGTGCTCGATGAGTCCTCAATATAACTCTTTAGATATTCATCATAGCGCCGACCTCTATGATTCAATAATTGAATCAACAGTTCTACTATCATCAAGATGGAAATGGTACATAACCCTAATTGTACTTAGGGACCTATTTTGCAAATGAGTTATTCTTTATTTCAGATCAAAGAATGATATTCGCAATAACATTTATTGCACAATGGCTCGCTGTGGGATCGCATGTCCAACAATCTCCCACTAGTCCAAAGAGCCATTAATGGGCTAATCTTTAAACCCACACTCATGTAAAAATCATAGATTGTTTAGAAAAATATCTAGGTAAGCTTATCAGTCACTCTGTTCCAAAGAGACTATGCCAAGTCCTTTTACGACATTTGCATATCTCCTAGTAACAGTGCTCGCATCCAATGCGAATGTTGCATCTTATGCAACAAATACTAAATATTGTCTGTTATAATATCCTTGAAACTACAACTTGATTATTATAACTAGTATGTCCATTATCCTTATCAAAATACCCTTATTTCTGAAGATATCTATCTCCTAAGGTATCCACAGTTAAGACCTTTTTGATTAGTATCTATAAAGTCTTACGCTTTTGAATATAAGACTTAGAAATGACTATCTCTAAAGTCTTGTCCTCTTTGAAGATATTATTATTACTGCAATCAAGTGTTTTATTTCCATAGTAGGATTAGTAATAGTTTACTACTCCCACTTCATGGTAGACATCTGGCTTTTGTACTATATATAGCATTTAGCCGGCTTCTTGTAACTGATGCGCATGGGCAAGTAGTTTTAGCATTCACTACTCAACTCCTTGAGGCGCTATCCGTTTAGATAGGTCAGTACCATATCTTGAGGGAAAGAAGCCTTTCTTGGAATTTTCCATAAAATGGAACATGTCCAAGGTGTACTATTAATGTGATGGTCCCAACACCTTCTTCTCTTTTCTTATGAACATCTTCAGATCTAAGATTAAAGAGGTATTCTTAAGATTCTCAAGGTATGGAATAACCGGTGTATAAAACACTTATTATCATCATTATATCATCCCAAATGATTAGGAAATCATCTACATTTAGCACGATGAAGATAATGGCACTCAAACTAAGCTTCACACGGTTCATCAAGATTCTATCTGAAATCATAAAAGTTATAATTTCATCAAATCTGATGTTCCAACTACAAAAAGCTTATTAGAGTCCATAGATTGAGTTCCTAAGCTTGTAGACCTTGCTTTCCTAAACCATGAAGCCCTAGGGCTACTTCATGTGAATATCCTCAAAGAGGTATCCATGGAGGAATGCAATATTGACTTTCATATTGAAGATGTCAAAATCAAGTTGTGTAGCTATAGTTAGCAATATTTGGATGGGTTTAAGCATGTTCACTAAAGAGCAAGTCTCATCACAAGCGATGTCTTCTCTTCGGTGTGTATCTTCAGGATATGAGCTGTGTTTGAAGGTCTCTACCTTCTCATCAAGTTTCCTCTTTCTCTTGAAGATCCATCTACACCTTAATGGGTCTTACCCATATTGGTGGATCATCGAGGGTCCATAAAGGACATTTGTATATTAAGTCAGCTTTAGACGTTATTGCTAACATCCATCTTTCCATGCTATGATCTTCAGAAGCTTCATCATATGAAGTTAGATAATGTCAGATTTAACTAACACATGGAATCCATCCTCAATCTCATTTGAAAATGTATAAGTGTTTCATCTTTAATTGTCCTTTTAGTTTTCGATTTCAGGATCCTCATTATCTTCTCAAGATTAAATGAATTCCTTCACTTCATGTTCATCTTGATTCTCAAAAGTCTCATCCTCTAAGAATCACATTCTCAGAGATGATATCTTTTAAGATTCTCAAGGTCATAAAGTAGGTATTCAATACCATCCTCTATTTTCCTGGTATAGTAGCACTTTCAGGTGCTAAATTCTATCTTACTTGCTTGGAACCTTATTGAGGATATATATTGTAGTCAGTACTACATATATACCTTGGAAACTAAGAGGTAATTATGTTAAGATTCATCATTGATCAAATCATGTCACACATGATACAATTGTATCTCCTACAACTCTCTTGAGTTTAGGTGCATTAGGAGGATTGAGATAGGAGTGACATTCATATCTCCATAAGGTATTCCTTTTAATTCATCTAATAGGTACAAGCTACCTAGGTTAGATCTAATTCATTTCATCTTCCTTCAAACTTTGGTTTTAAATACAAATTGTGAAATCTTTGAACATTTCAAAGCTTTCTAAGGTGAAGGGAAGAAATATCATATCAAAACATAATCATCGAATCATATCACATATCATCAATGTTTATAATGATACAAATTATCCACAAACATTAATATGTATGAGATCTTGAATACCTCGGCATCTAACATCATTCCGAGATAAGGGTACATTGGACATTTTGTACTTTTGAATACAATGTTCACAAGTATGTAAGATTTGAAATTTTAGACACTCTAAAGTTTCATTTCTGACTTATCTATTTATCTCATCAATAGACTTATGTCCAAGACTCGATGCTAGATCATTATCAAATGATCTTCATCCTCCTATTGATATTATAAGGTTTAATTTTCAGTATTAGAAATGTTATTGAACCATTCATTAATTTTCTAATTTAATAGAGTCCTCTAAATGGTAGATTACCGTCGGAAATATACCCATCATAACTCTTTATGACAAGTCTGTCCAGAATTCATCTTTATTTCCAACATTTAGAAAATAAAAATGAGTGTATTCTAATATCTAGGTCATAGAGACATTCTTTAAGACTAAGGGCTCTCCCACTGAAAATATGAAGTTTATCAATCCAATAGACATTGTTGCAACAATTGCATTAATATCCATGTGGACGACTACTAAACCATAAGATGAAATTTTATAGTCTTCTAGTACATATACAACCATTTGCATGTGTTATTTGAAGAATGTGATACAATTATTAGACTTTGATCTTATAAAATACGAAACTCAATTTCAATGATTATATATAGATGTAGATTATTCTGATGCACCATCTGGATCCTTCTCTAAGGATTCTAGATAAACTGGATAGTCGCACTATCAGTACATTGGCTTATTGCAGTATTGACATTCATCCAACTATTTTGATGTTATATGGAAGTCACAGAAGTATGTCAACTCTTTGACTTTCCTTCCCGCTTGGGTCCTACCCAAGCTTCCACTGCGATCTCTTCATCTATAAATAAATATTGCTTAAGACAAAGGATCTCTTGTGTTGAATTGATAAGAATTCAATGTATGAGTATTTCAACATTTATATATACTTCACTCAATTCATACAATATGAATATTATGGAGCTTCATGAAAGACTAGAGTATAAATAGTAGAATGATGACACTCATCATACTTACATACATCTCATCTCTTAAAGACTTAAGTTCAGTTAGGTACTCAAATATTTTGAATACATCATATCTTATAGAGCCACCATTCTGCATGATGCAGTGAACCATGCCATTCATGATTAAATGTCAAGGTAATATGTTTGCCAAAACATGTTCTTAGATTTTTATTAGGATTATTTGACAATTACGATCATCATTGACATGTCACTTCCAAAGTACATTCAATGAGGGATCAATATTACAGAGACATACAAACCATATGGTTGTAGTCCTATTGTCTATTTAATTATCATTCCTCATCATTATGAGGAAACTTGCACATTACAACCACACACATTATGTGTCCAACTGTAAGTACAATATCTTGATCTTGGATCAAATCCATGATGCATTATTGGTTATTAAGAGTATAGTATTGAGTGGGTATAATAAAGGATTATCTAAAATAAGAAATTTGCATAAGTATATATATATATATAAATATATTTTACTTTGATTTAGGAATTATTATATTAAAATTGTCTTGCATTGTCAACATTGAAAGTTTATTCGCTTAATCAATTTCAATGTAAGAGATATACCTACCATTATATATCAAGCAAGAATTGGGATCTCCTTTCTTATCTTTGTCACATCCAAATAATATGAGAAAATGTAACTCAGATAAAAAGAAACGAGAGCACGTTCCAATTCGGTCTTTAACACCCGGGCCCACCACTCCTAAGGTGATGTTGACCCATCATTAATTGAACGAACCGTCAATAGGAATACAACTCGCTATGCGCAATCCAATATCGCCCCAATAATATGAGTATCTAATATCGAGGTCACTATGCATACTATCTCTGGCGACAAAACCCTTTGCCTCGACGGGGGACCATGGATGTCACTTATGTAATCGTCCATATCATGTTCAAATTCTAATTAATTGTTATGAATCATATTCATTACAATTAATTCTTCTAAGTGAAATAACTACTCTATTCGTAATAGGGTATTTTAATTTTAATTTGATTCAGATTAGTGTAATCATATTAAATTAATGATCCAATTAATATCAAACAAACATTCTTTATTATTACTTGAATATGGTATTATCTCAAATACGTATTATTTTGAATTTTAATAATTAAAAAATACATCATGATCTCTCCAGCATTATCCCTTCCCTATCCGTTGTCATGGCCAGTACCGCCACGAGTGGGACAGATTGCACATGGTGCAACCTGCTACCCCAACGCTAACTGACTAGACACCATATCTGCCTCGGGTTGAGATAATGCCAAATTGATCATAATGTACTTGAGATGATAATCGCTTTTTCAATCAAAATTATACCATATAGTAATAATCAAAATCATTTTGATTATAAGGAAATTTACTAAACAAATTCCCAATCCTATTCAAGCAACTTTGTTTGTTGGAATGTAGATTGAGTAACTAATTGTGATCTCAGTCATATCTAATCAATTATTGATTAAGGCAATGCCATTTAAGGAAATAATCATTATCAAATATTTCAAAAATATTAACCCATACTTATTTCAGGAAACTAAATTATTTTATTTCACTAATTGATTAAATGACAATAACAAGGTTCTTGATTAGGAAAGTAACCCTCACTTACTAAAATTAGCATATCTCAATCAATTTAAATCCAAATTATGCAAAATAAGTTTCCAAAGTTTTATAATTTGATTTAAAATGAATCTAAGTGATTTTAATGCATTTCAATGCGTTCAAAATAGTAATTAATTCTTTTATTACGTCATGATTCGCAGTACCCATTACAGTGGATACAAGTTCACTAAAATGATCATAACGTGAGCAATCAGATTCCAAATCGCGCAAACTCAAATCCCACAATTTCCTTATTTGATGGGTAACAAAATCAAGAGATCATTTCGTGTTTAAACAGTTTAAATAGAGCCGAAAATATCCACAAAATAGGTCTGCGTAAATGAAATGCGATTAAATTTCGCAAACCCTAACGAGCCCAAGTCGTCCTAGGTTTATGGAAAGTATCTGAAACATCCAACCTATGAGTCTGATACCACTTGAAGGATATGGTAATATCCTTATGCTCATCACGGAATTGTGAAGATCGTATCATATGCGATCGGGAGCAACTAGTCGCACTAGTTGCTCGAGGCAGTGGAATTTAAAAAGATTACATGTGATGAAACAACATGATCTAAGGACACTTCTCGGATCGTTTCATCTAAACCACAAACGATTATTAGGGTTACCTCTTGAAGAGTGGTTGCAATCGAGTCTCTAAATGAAGAGACCTCCTGTCTCAAGCCTGATCCCATGGAGGAGACGCTTGCGAGCGTGTTGATGAAACACGTGCTACTCGCAATCCATGTTGATGATCCAAGCGGTGAATTTCCCAATCTTGTCACATGAGATCTGATGTCTTCTTCACGAGCAAGGTGCACCGAAAGATATGGAGATTGTTGGACTTGCGAGCCCACGGCAAGCCATTATGCAATAAATGTTATTGCAATTCACTCCTTAATCTGAAATAAAGAGTACATAGTTTGCATAATAGGTCCCTTAGTACAATTAGGGTTATGCACCGTGGCCATCTTAATGATCATACAGCTTTTGATTCAATTATTGAATCATAGAGGCTGGTGCTTAGATGAATATCTAATGAATTAGATTGAGGACTCATCAAGCACCGTCAAATGATTATTATTAAGAGATGATCTCCAGCCTGAGTAGGAGATGGCAATCCTTTCTCAGTTAGGCTGATATCTGACCGACTTCTTGATGCAGGTCCTCTGCATAGGAATAGAGATTCGGAGGTGTCAGATTACTTAGGTCAAAGAGTTGACTTAACGAGATCGAGATAACCAAAGTCCTATATCATATGCTGTCATGATATAGGCACACATCCTCTGACCGGAGACAGATGTGTTACTATATGTCTGAGTATGTACATTTGGCAGACCAATAGGTTGATGACCTAATCAAGGTCTATACACCAGCACGTTGGTGTACATATAAGGGCATATGAGTAATACGATCTCTCAAAGGGATCATACAGGTTCACTACCGAACCGGAAGACATGCGCTCACTCATGAGATATTGGGAAGAATCAAATTCCGTGCGCATGGTCATCTCGCTTTGGAAGCTTGACTGAATTTGTTGGTTTGATATATACTTTTGGAAAATATATGATCAAGACCTAGGTATGATATATGCTTTTGGAAAGTATATGATCAATACCGACTCCCAATGATCGAATGAGAAACTTACTGATAAAACCATGAAGTAGACAGTATAAAGTTGATCCAATACTTCGGGTTTAATCTGGGTCTTCCACTATGCAGGATGTACAGGTATTGGGAATGCCCGAGGGTGATGTGATCATAAACGGTTGTATAACCATGACGCTTCCATTCCTAGGGAGTGATGAAACGGGTCTGGATTTTAGTGACTCCTCTCAGTAGAGAAGTAATCTGATCTTAGTCCAAATGTTGGACATTAAACTGAATGTGATTCAGATTCAATGAGAAGATTAGATTTGCGGTCTTGATTTAATCAAGCATCTATGGGAGTCCCGCGATCTGTATTTGAGATATGATCTCAATATCCATGCCACTATACGTGGAACAATACAATCGCCCTGTCCTTATCTCCAAGTATTCGCGGAGAAAGCGCATTATCCTTGAAAGAGTTCATGGATAATTCTATTGTTGATATATGTATCCGAGCATTGAGAAAATGGGTAATTAAATGTGATTTAATTATCAAGATTAATATGAATTTGATTCATATTATAAAGAGAGTTATCTTAGATAATTAAATGTGACTTGATTATTAAAGATGTGAATAATGTGAATGTGATTCATATTATTTAAACACATGAGATAAAGAGATCCAAGATGATTAAATATGATTTAATTATCAAGGATAAGAATAATGTGGATAGTAATATCCAATTATCCATAATATAATATAAATGTGATTTATAATGTATTAGAGAGAGTTAAATATAATTTATATTAGTAGATTAATTATTAATGTGTATTGGATACACATTGTCTAATTAATTGAAAATGTAAATTACATTTGGTTTTGGGTTGTGAATATGATTCACAATATTCCAATGACAAGATTGCAATATTCCCAAAATTAATTGAGAATTATTTTGGTGAATTAAAATACCAACAAATTGTTGTTGGAAAATAAGTAGAGAGAAATTCAAGGAGATATGCAATCTCATGGATTACCATGAGATTGCCCTCCCTTTTGGAAAGAGGGGGGCGGCACCAATTTCCTTGTGAAATTGGTGGCCGTCCCCCCCTTCCAAAGAGGAAGGTTGATCTCTCTTTATTCTTCTCTCCTTATTTGATTGATTTAATATGGTATTAATATTTATTTGATTTATCAAATATATTTTTATCAAATTAAATCACAAGTTGTTGGTTTTTACCGACAACAATCTTGACCATTGGATTGACATAAATCAATCTCATCCATTGATTTTACATGTCACATGGATTGAGATACATGGATCCCAAAACCCTATAAATAGAGAGGCATACCATGCTCTCTATTTTACACACACACAATGCTTGAGAAGCATCTCTCTCTTTCTCTTTCTCTCTAGAGGTCAGCCCTCTCTCTCCCTCTCATGGCCGTCCACCATGGATGCCATGGAGAGGTTCTCCATCACCGCGGCATCGTCGTTATGCTGCCCGTTCGTCTGCTCGTGGATCTCCGTCTCCTTCGGTACGCCTCGCTCGTGAAGAAGACGTCGGATCTCGTGTGTCGAGATCAGGAGATCCGCCGCTTGGATCATCAACATGGATTGCGAGAAGCATGCGGTTCATCCCCGCGCTCTCAAGCGTCTCCTCCGTCGGATCGGACTTGAGACAGGAGGTCTCTTCGTTTAGAGACTTGATCGCAACCACGCTTCAAGAGGTAATCCTTTTACTTGTTTGTGGTTTAGACGAGACGATCCGAGAAGTGTTCTTGGATGATGTGGTTTCGTCGTAATAAAAATTTTTAAATTCCGCTGCATCGAGCAACTAGTGCGACTAGTCTCTCCTTGTCGTATTCGATATGACGCTCACGCTTCCGTGATGCGCTTGAGGACCTAACCATATCCTTCAGAGATCCACCAGCATAACGACGGCGTTGCGACGATGGAGACTCTCTCTAGGGATCCATGGTGGACGACCACAATAAGAGAGAGACGGAGGACGTGTAGAGAAAGTGAGAGAGAGATAGATAGAGAGAATATGTTGTTGTCGTAACTTTGAAGAGCAAGGGGTGCCATTCTATTTATAATATGTTGGGATCCATGGATCTCAATCCATGGACAACAAAAATCCAATGGCTCACAATGAATTGTGTTTCTTTTAATGGCCATGATCTTGTTTCTAAAAACACAACAATAATTAATTTATAAAAGTCAAATATATATTGAATATAATTTGATTTATATTAAATCAATCTCTATTGGAGAAATAGGAAGGAGGCAAGCCTCCTTCCATATGGAAGGGGAAGGCCACCAATTCACATAAAGGGATGGTGGACGTCCACCCTCTCCATAAGGAAAGGTGGCTCCACTTTCCCATTACATGAGAATAAATATCTCATACATATCTCCAATATTTGCAACAACTATTGTTGCAAATTATTTTACAAAAATAAATACAATTTATTTGGTGATCATTGCAATCATGGCATTGGAAATATATGAATCACATTCACAACCCAAAATGAAATGTAAATTACATTTTCAATTTATTGTCCAATGTGAATCCAATTCACCTCAACATTTAATTAACAAATGTAAATTACAAATAGCTCTCTGTTATATGTCATAAATAACATTTATAATATATATGATTAATATGGATAGTGATTTCCATATTATTCATGTCCATGATTATTAAATCACATCTAATCATCTTGGATCTCCATTTTCTTGTGTCCAAATAGAGATATGGGTGCATTATTTATTGTCCATGCCTCGCTATCCAAAGGTGCATTATGTATTATCCAATGTGAATCCATCTTAGATGAGCTCTAGCGAGGCATGGATCTTCTCCGTTGTCCCTACTCCTTACTATGGATCGAAGGGGAATGTCTCCCTATCACAATGTGTCAAGACAAGCTCGATTCCAAGGGCTAAGAGGTACTCAAGAGGGATCAAATTCTAAATGGGTCGGAGGAGGAGACTAAATATAATAGAGGTTTGACTAAGGTGATTCAGTTGATTCAGTAATACTTCGATCGAGGAAAGATGCACTCGTGAAAAGCTGTGGATAAAGGAATGACCATTGGCAAACTTTCATGAAGGATTCAAAGCTCCTTGGGTAGTGCACCATGTTGGAAAAATCAGGGAAAGGGCATGGTCAGCATCTGACAAAGCTTCTGAGCTTGACAAAGACAGTTGATTGAAGGTTAACTATTGGCGAGCCCTGATTGGTACAACTCAACTATATACAGACAAAACAAAAATAAAAAGAATGAATATTGAGCAAAAACTAGTAAATGAATTATTTATTTTTTTAAACATAAAAAATAATTATTCTTTAAGTAGTATTTTATTATATTTTTTATTTTTCAAGTTATTTTAGTTGGTATTAGTTTTTACATGTATAATTATTGTATAAATACATGTATATTATATATTTTATTTTATTTAAAATCTTATATTTTATTATTTAATATACATAATTTCTATATTTATAATTTATTTAATTACATATTTACATATTATTAATTTATTTTCCTGAATTATTTATTTAAATAATTATGTACACGCATCTACAGGTATATTAAATGTTTGTTTACCTATATATTTTATAAATCTATTTATTTTAATGCATTTTCCTCGGTTCTAGTATTGTTTTACTGATGACATGCATTTTTAATAATATATACAAAGAAATAAAAATATAAGACAAATAAAAAATATAAAGAGTAAATGTGTTGAATATTATATACAATTATATTACGCAACGATGGCCCAAAAGCCAACTTTTGCATCTTAACTCCAAATTGAATGAAACTATCTTCATTAATTATATAACTTAATTTTATGAACAATAAAGCTGAGATTGGTGAATTTTGAATTAGTATGGAGAAGATAACATCTTTAATGTTTTCTTTGCTGCTTTTTATTTTGTGTATCTCGAGCATATTGTGCATTGTTATTGAATGACATAAAGTTTATATTTTTCTTCGTATTTTTATATACAATATTCATGTTGAGGGTTTATTTATTTGAGGTTTAAAAACATGAAAATAAAATAGGTCCCAAAAGGTATATTATTTTCAAATCAAATTAAGATTTTTGAGCTACTTTATGTGCAATTTATCTACCTTATCTCCCCTACTTTATTCCTTGACGACCAAATCATCATGATGACTAGGACTCAGAGTCTTGGGTCACTCAGTATATGCGACACTTCATCTTTTTCTTTCTTTATTCCTTAGTTTTTGAATAAAATGTAGTGTTACATATAGCATTTTATTAGTTATTTTATGTGAATAATTGAGTGTTATTTTTCACACGTTAATGTTATATACAAGCATTTAGATACAAATTTATGGTCAAAATTAAAGAACAAAGGTGATGAAATGGAGATTCGTAAGTCGCCTTCTGGGAAATGCTTAGGGATAATAGACTAAGAAAATAGAGGAGGAGAGGAAGAACACATGGAAAATGGACACCATGCGGGAAAAGAGGAGAGAAGAGAGGTGCCGAAGTTGACTCTGAAAGTAGCTTACAACCTGGAGAAGGTCAAGTTACACAGTGGATCTAGATATTGTTTATCCACAGATACTTAACCAAAAGCTACAATTAATCTCTCTCTCACTCTTGTCAAAATTCAGTGGAATTATAAATGATGAATCATACATTCACCTACTGCAATTCAACCACATCTGCAGAATCATGCACTACCCCAACATCCCGTTTGAGGTAGTTAAGATAACCAGCTTCCCATTTAGCCTTCGGTATAAGGCTCTTTGTTGGATCAGTCATTTGGGGAATGTGGTGACAACACAAGAAGAGCTTAAACCAGCTTTCCTTCACAAGTATTATCCCCTAGGTCATCTCAATGAGATGAGTGATTTGATTTCGAACATCTCACAATTATGCCACGTGCCAATTCACGAGGCATGAGAACACTTCAAAGATTTACAAGAAAAGTGCCCTCATCATGATATCCTAAAGACCAATCTGGTCAAGAATTTCTTTGGAGGTTTGAATCAAGATAGCCAAAGGCTGGTAGATGCCATCTTTAGAGGATCTCATTTTAACAAGTATGAAGATGTTGTATGGGAACTTTCTAAAGATATGGCTAAGGGATCGGTTGCATTGTCTTCGCCTCGTGCATTCCAAAAGAACTCGCAGATCATCCACAAATCTATCAACATGGAGACATCTCATTAAGATGATAGGAACGAGATTTCTAACGTGAGCATCATGAGGAACCACATGCCCAAGATGGATATTATTGAGAAGAGATCACAAGACCTTGAGAAATTTAATGTGATCGAACAAAGAACTAAAAACCTAGACAAGCTTGACAGCATCAATATGCAACTGGAGCTTTTGGTGAGAAAAATAAACTCATGTTAATCTATGAGTATACAAGTTCAGACCTCTACCGTCAAGCCAAAAGATCAACTGCAACAGTAGAGTCAAAGTCAACCTCAGTTAGTACAGCACGTAACTATGTGCAGGTTGTCGACCAAGAGCCACCATCACAACCATAGTAGATGTTGATGGTTGTGTACCATTCGGAGGCCTCGACATCACGCTGAGTTGTTCTTTCAACCTCCTTCTCATCAGCCTTCTAAACTACTCTCTCCTACAAGCCTCCAAATAAGGGGTTGGTCTCCAATGTACTTGGCTGCCTTGACCTACTAGAAAACCATCCTCGTGTAGCAGGCCCTCCTAGAAAATTCAACAAAGAAAGATGATTAGAATAGATTAATTTTTGAATAAAAAGGAATAAAACACAAGAAATATACAGAGATAATATGTAAAAAATCCTATCCAACCTTGCTCCCCAATAATAATGCCATTTGATGAACGCTTACAAACGAGGTGTCTAATGTCTGGTCTTTGAGTTCCTATGGTGTTCGAGAAATCAGATCGGGCAATCATAGTATAGACCGCTCTCACAATACTCAACACTCAAGCAAAGCATGTTAATCAACAATTAATATGCAACAATGATTCAGAAAATAAATAAAAGTGAGAGAAAAATTATTATACCCTACAAATAAATATGTATAACAAGAAAGTGTAGGGGTCAAACCACAGAAAGCAACTACAATAGGTTCAAAAATTTACAATTTAAACAACTACCAACAATTTTTTTATGTATTTTTATAGGGATTTTGTATTTTTTGTCGGTTTTTACATATATTAAATTTTTATGGATTTTAATGTTTTAGATTTTTTATTTTTGAATTTTATAATTTTTATTTCCTTTTTTTATATATTTCTGATTTTTAGTTTCATTTTCTTTTTAAGATATAATAAGCATATATGTTATAACATGTAATATAAAAACTATATAAGACATATAAATTATAGATAAAAATTCAGAAAATACATTTAAGTACGATCCTTTTTAATTTTTAAAGGATTGAAAATAAGTTTAAGGTATTTATAATTAAGAATAAAAACAAAAATTAATATAAAGTGGTAATATTTATATAAGTTATATATAAGGTTTTTAATTTATAAATATATATATATACACACACACTCGAAAATTACAAGATAAAATGTTTTAGTGTTTTGATAATTTTTCTTTGTCCTTCTGAATTTTATTGTATTTTTTTGTGAATTTTTAATTTTTATTGATTATAAATGTCAAAATAGGGACTTATAATAATAGGCTGGACTATTTTAGCTTTTAAAAATATACAATAAGACCAAAAATTCCCAAACAATTTTTAATATATAATATATGTTATAGAGAAAAATCGGGAACATAAAACACGATTATTGAGTTTTTAAATAAGTTTTGAAAATTTTTATAAGTTTTAAGTAGTTTTAATTTTTTTAAATGTTTTTGATAATATTTTTCAAAAATAAAAGGTAAGAAAATAAAATATGCATAAATAAACACACATGAAATTTTTAGAATTTTTCAAAACATTTTTATATATTTTATGGATTTTAAAATGAAAAATAGGAGATAATATAATGTTTTTCTTTTATAAAAACATTCATTTTAATTGTCTTAAGAAAAAATATAGTGCTATGCTATGGTTCCAAGAGATTAAGATAATTTTCATAAAATTTTTAGATGTAAAATGTTATTTTGAATAATTAAAATAAAACTACAAAACCAAATATGCAGTGTAGGACCTAAATTTAATTATCCTAAAGTTTCCAAGCATTTAATAACATATTAAATATGTCCAGGGGCATACATGAAAATTTCCCACAATTTAAAACATTGTCCGCATTGCTAGTGGTATAAATGCAAATATCCCAAATTTCATGACCTAATCCACAAATTAACCTTACCATATTATACTAATATTCAACATTTTGGGATTAAAAAGAAATACGAGAACCTGCAATGGTATAGGTGCAAAATACCAACCCCCCTCAAACGCACAAGCATGCGAGGTGATGTGGATGCGAGACGATGATCAATGGTAGAGGTACAGATGCCAGAGCGTAGTGCTCAGACAGACCTTTTTTGGGTATCTTCCACAATTTTAAACAAAATGGGAAGAAAT
Organism: Ottelia alismoides; assembly: GCA_037367405.1. NCBI lineage: Eukaryota > Viridiplantae > Streptophyta > Magnoliopsida > Alismatales > Hydrocharitaceae > Ottelia > Ottelia alismoides. Next base: position 115,648 of record JAZKJV010008492.1, on the reverse strand, counting down.
AAATTTCAAATCTACTCTACTGTCAAATCTAAGAATAAAATTTGCAAGATAAAAAAGCTCACCTGTCGTAGAATTTCTTGGGGCAAGAATCGCACGGAGGAGCTCTAGCGAGGTATGGATCTTTTCCATTATGCCTCCTCCTCGTTGGGGATCGAAGGCAGATGTCTCCTTGTCACCTAGTGTCAAGACAAGACTCAATTACAGGGGGAGGAATTCAAGAGGGATCAAATTCTAAGTGGGATGGAGGAGGAGACAAAATACAAGAGAGGTTTGACTGAGGTGATTTGCTCGATTCAACAATCCTTCAATCGAGGAAAGATAAACATGTGAAAGTGTGTGGATCGAGGAATGATTGATGGTGATAATTCATGAAGTAGTCAAAGCTCCTTGTGTAGTGCATCATGCTGGAAAAATAGGGGAAAGTGCATGGTCGGCGTCTAACATAGCTCCATGGCTAGGCAAGGACAATTGATCAAAGGTCAACTATTATCAAGCCTTGTTTGGTACAACTCAGCCATATATTGACAAAATAGAAATAAAAAAAATAAATAACGATAAATAAAATAGTTAATGAATTAATTACTTTTTTGTTAAAACATAAAAATATAAATTTTTATGCAGTATTTTATTATAATTTATATTTTTCATGTTAATTTAGTAGGTATTAGTTCTTACATGTATAACTTTTGCTATAAATACATATATACTATATTTTTTTTACTTTATTTAGGATTTTATATTTTATTAATTTATATACAAAGTTTCTATTTTATAATTTATCTAACTACATATTTACATATTTTTAATTTATTTTTATGAATTTGTTTATTTACATAAATAATTACGTACATAAATTCTATAAGTATTTTATATGTATGTTTACCTATATATTTTATAGATCTATTTATTTTATGCAGTTTTCATGGACTTATTATTATTTTATTATTGACATGCCTTTTGAATAATATTTAAAAATATATAAAAATATAAGAAAACTAAAAATATAACAAATAAATATATTGAATATCATGTGCAATTATGTTGCACAAAGATGGCCACAAAGCCAACTTTTTGCATCTTAACTTCAAATTAAATGAAACCACCTTCATTAAATAGATAAATTAATTTTATGAACAATAAAGGTGAGTTTCTTGAATTTTGAATTATTATAGGGAAGATATGGTCTGTAAGGTTTTCATTACTGCTTTTTATTCAGTGTATCTACAACACATTATGCATTGTTTTTTTAGTGAAATGGATTTGGTACTTTCTTTGTATTTTTATGTACGATATTCATGTTGAGGATTTATTTATTTGAGGTTTATAATTGGAAAATAAAATATGTCCCAAAAGGTGTATTGTTGTTAAATCAAATTAAGATTTTTGTTCTACTTTCTGTACATTTTATCTTCTCCCTACATAATTTTTTGTTGACAAATTCATTATGATGACTAGGACTCTCGGTCTAGGGTCACTAAGTTTCTTTGACACTTCATTTTTTTATTTTCTTTTTTTATTCTTTTGTTTTGGAAAAATGCAGTATTACATAAAACATTTTATATAATATATTATGTGAATTATTGAGTGACATTATTCACACATTAATGTTATATACATGCCTTTAGCTAGGGATTTGAGGCCAAAATGAAATAACAGAGGTGATGAAATGAAGATTCATCAACCGCCTTTCGAAAAATGCTTATGGATATGAGAAGAGACCAAGAAAATATAGGAGGAGAAGAAGAAAACCTGGAAAATGGACACCATGGAGGAGAAGAGGAGAGAAGAGATGTGTTGAACCTGACTCTGAAAGAAACATACAACCTAGAGTAGGGCAAGTTATATAGTTGATCTAGATATTGTATATCCACTAACACTTCAAGCAGAAGCTGCAATTACTCTCTCTCTCTCTCTATCTTGTCAACATTCCATGGAAATATAACGAGGAACCCTACATTCACCTACAACAATTCAACAACTTCTGTATAATCATGCACTACCCCAACATACAATTAGAGGTAGTTGAAAAATGATGAGATGGGAGTCGCTAAGTAATGGCCAAACAATTCAGGCTAACGGTCGCTGAGGCGACTACTCAAATCCTCTCGTTGTTCAACAATTAACCCACACAAGTAATTAAGCAATTAAAAGCAAGAGTTAAATGTAGTATTCCCTACTAAGTAGGAATAGTGGGAAATAAGTAGGGAGTATGGGTCGAATACAAGAAGCAATGGAATATATCAAGCTTGATAGAATTCAAAGCACCAATTACCTCTACAAATATTTATCCAAGTTGTAACTTTTTGTGGGTTTTTATTTTTAATTTTATAATTTTATAATTTGATTTTAATTTTCTAAATTTGTATTTTCTTTTTATATTTTGTATTTTATCTTTTCTTTTAATATAAATATAGTATATATAGGATATATATATAATGTAAGCTTAGGTTAATTTAAAAATAAATAAAAAGGAGAAAAAGTAAGAAAAAAATATTTTTGGGTTCTTAATGTTTTTTACTATTTTTGTGATTTTTAGAAAAATTTGCTAATTGTTATATATTCTTAAACTGAAAAATACCCACTATAGGGTTTAAAATAATTACATGAAATTAAATTGGAGATTAAAAATATAAAATAGAGTCAAAATTGTTCCAAAATAATTTAAAAATAACGATAAAAAATTAAGAAAATTTAGAGAACAAAACACATTTTTTGATTTTTTAAGGTTTTTATAAATTTTTATAAAGATTTTTGGTGTTATTCTATTTTTTTGAAATTTCTTTTATATTTTAAATAATTTTTGGTCAGAAGGTTAGAGATACAAGATGACAGAAAATATATGTTTTTGGTAATTGTTCAAAACGTTTTTATATTTTTTTATTTATTTTCTAGTACAAAAAGGGACAAAAATACATGTTTTTAATTTTTTATAAATATTCAAAAGGCTCAAAATGCAAATTAAAAATATTTGCGTGAAAGAGCAATGCTCCAGGAAACTAGGCCTATTTTTTGGGATTTTTTCGATCTTTATAGATGCATCAAATAAGTAAAAGAAAACAAAGGGAAAATACACTCCTAGTAGCGGTATTTTTATAAATATCCACATGGCAACACAGGGGATGATGATGCTTCGTTGATGAGCGGTCCGGATTAGATGGCCTCGGAGGATCGGACGGTGGCGTGCGGGGATAATCAAACGGCTGATGTACTTCACGACGAACAGGAGACGATCAGATGACGATGAAGGTCACCAGATGAACTGGGAATAACCAACATTGAGTGAGTTTCAATCGGTCGTATGTGCATGTACAGATCTCTTTCCTCATCGCTAATGGTCAAAAAATGTTCCCGGAAGTTTTGTCTAGCCACTGGAGATTCAAACTAGGGCCGAAGCCCACTGGAGCTCGCTAGCGAAGGCCGTTGAGAACAGATGTTCCAGGAACCTATGGTTGCTCCAAATAGTCTCCAGCAGGGTCCTCGGAGTCCCAACCTACACAAAAGAAACACAAGGCCAAGGGTAAAGTGCATCGACCGGTAAGCGGGGAATGAAGGCAGTAGGGGCGCGATGCGGAGGTGCTCCGGCGAGATTGGGGCAGTTGGAGCACCAAATATCCGATATGACGAGGATCGATTGATCTGGAAAGGGTGAGTCGTAGCAGAAGCGGAGGAGAAAGCTGATGAGAATGTTTTGGTGTGGCGAAGACAACAGAGTACACGAGAGAGGCGTTGGCTGGAGACTAGCTCCGGGGAGCGTCGGAGGTGGCGATTAACTCCTAAGCGCGTGATCAAGGCTCAAAATACACACTAGACTTACCCCTAAGGACTACGCTATGCTAAGATATGCAATAAAAAGGTACCTAGACCAGCCAGGAAGAAGACCTCAACGGCTGAGCTCTGCCGGGAGGTGATGGAACGCACCGCTGACCTTGCAAGATACGCTCAAATTGGAAGGAGGAGAAGTTGTCACCTTCTCCGGTCTAGGGAACAAGAAAAAGGGAGCCAAGCTAGGTGAAATGGGGGATCAGAATTGAATGGGAAAAATGGGGGAGGTTTTGTACAGCTCGACCGAAGGGGCTCCAAGATCGAGGGAAATCAGGCCATGCAGCGATGCGATCCACGAGTTAATCATATGGCGTGTAAGATCAGTCTACGAGGATCAAAAGTTGTGATCACATCGACATGTGATGTTGAACGATAAGCCTCGAAAAATCCACGAAATCGGACAAAAACAAGGTTCTGACACAGGTGCAGGGCAATTCTAAGAGTTGACCTGCGGTCAACTCTCCGCCCCCCTAGGTTGGTCTACGTGGACCGACCAGGAAAAACCTGTAGAAATAGATTTGTAAAGTGTATTAAAAATAATAAACGATATTATTAATTATAGGTTATAAAATAAAAAATATTTATTATTTTTTGAAGTATTTTATGACAATTTTTGTTTATTTTTTAAAGCTTTATAATTACAAGTTACCTTTTGAGTGCCATATACTTGTATATTCATCTATGTTTTTATTTATTTTATTTTATTTTGTATTCTTAATTTTATTAATTTTGTTTTTTATTTTTTATATATATAACTTATTTCTATAAACTTAAATATATTTTTATTTTATTTTTCTGATGTATTTTATACAATTAAATAAATAGTAGTATTAATTTATATAGGTATAAATATAGGCAATTCATCTATGTATTTTCTACAAATATGTTATTTTTAAGTCTTCTTGATGTTTTTATTCCACTTTTAATATACACACATATTATAAATAATATATAAAAAATTAAAAAACCATAAAATTATAAAAATATTGAATAATAAATAAAATGAATATTTTAATTAGTATAAGTATACAATAGGGGTCCAAAACCAAACTTTCAAACGTTAACTCCAAAAAATATGAAACGACCTGCATTAAATAACATGTTAGAAGTTATATACAATTATAGTGATTTTGGTACATTTCATGTTTTTATTTGAGAGATATGGGTCTGGGAAGTTCGGATTTTGGAATCTTGTTTAGACTGTAGTTTGTACACTGTATATTATTTTGTATGAAATTAATTTTGTATTTTTCTATGTTTTATTATCTACAACTTTTATTTACAAGTTTCTTTATTTGAAGTATAAATATGGAACAAAAAAAGGTCCCAGAAATGAAGGAAAATGAATTAAATAAAAGGGAATTTTATTGGTATTTTGGCCCTTATCTCCCCCTACTTTATTCCTTTAGATCTCGGGGTTTCAGGTCATAAAATATTTACAATACTTTATTCTCTTTCTTTTCTTTTCTTTATTCTATAGTTTTGGCTTTAAAAACCGTATTTTATACACATTAGGCACACCAATGCATGAAAGCTAAAATGCATGAATTAATGGTATTTACACGCATTTACTAGTGTTTTTAAGGCCAAAATGATAGAATAAAGATGATGAAACATAGATTCGTCAGTAGTTAAGATAACAACCTTCCATTTAGCCTTTGGGTAAGGCTCTCTATTGGATTAGTCATTTGGGGAAGGTGGTGACGATCCTAGAAGAGCTTAAATCAGCTTCCCCGCATAAATTTATCCCTTGGGTCATCATAATCACATGCATGCTTTGATTTCTAACTTCTTGCAATTATACCACGATCCATTCATGAGGCGTGGAAACGCTTCAAAGATTTACAGGATAAGTGCCCCCATCATGATATTCGGAAAAACAGTCTAGTCAATAATTTATTGGTAGGTTTGAATCAAGATAGATGAAGTCTAGCAGATGCCATCTATATAGGATGTCATTTTAATAAGGATAAAGATGTCGTATAGAAATTTCTGAGGATATGGCAGAAGGATCGGTTACATTGTCTTCATCTCGTGCATTCCAAAAGAACTTGTCGATCATCAACAAGTCTGTCAACATGGCGACATTTCCTGGAAGATGATAGAAACATGAGTTCCAACCTCAGCATCATGGGGAACCACCTATCCAAGGTCGATATTATTGAGAATCGATCACTATACCTTGAGAAATTTAATGTGATCGAACATAGAACCAACAATCTGGACAAGCTTGACCAGTTCACAATGTAGCTGGAGCTTCTTGTGATCACAATAAGCTTACGTTAGTCTGTGAGTATACATGTTCAGACCTCTACCGTCGACCTCTATCGTCGATCAAAAACACCAACTGCAATAGCAGAGTCCGAGGCAACCTCAGTCAGTACAACACTTATACTACGTGCAGGCTTTCAACCAGGACCTGCCATCACAACAATAAAAGACGCAGATGGTTGAGTACCATCCAAATGTTGGAAGTACAACTCGGTGTATGTCGAGGCCTTCGGATGGTGCACAACCATCTGTTAAATGCCTCATCTAAGAGGTAAAAGGCATTTGGGGCAATGAACTACAGCTGAATCATCCAGGAGGAAAACACCAGGGCCAATCTTTAGTCATCCAGCCATTCCACCAACATCAAAATGGAAGAACAATCCATCACTAGCCTTCTCAACACCAGTCTCCGCATAATATTGAGACATGGAGATAGAACCATGAGCAGGCAGTATATCACCAACTACATGCATCACTTTCAGATGGTTGCTCAGTATCTGAATCAATATCCTCCTCCTCCACAATTTGAGTAGTTTCCCCCTCATTCATTTTTTTAGAGTTAAATGTTGCAACCTCCATACTCATATCAGTCTCAGTGTACTCAACACACTAAACAAATTAAGGCAACACCAATGAATCCCATACTTGACTCATGAGCTCATCTTATAAAGAACAAGATGTATAGGAGCCAGTAGTTGGATGATTAAACCACTGTAAAGATCTTCATCCCCATGGAAGTTGAGGCCAATCGAAATAACTTATTTCAAAGGAGCAGGTAGATTGTAATGAATCCTTCCACTATCCCCACCCCTTGAGTCAGGTATAAATACTTCATCTATGATATCCCATGTTGTGACTCTCAAGAGTCGTAAGACATTACAGCCGTCTACCCCCATGAAAGCGATGAATAAAGCTTCGGAGAGCTAGTCGTCATCTTCTGCAACCATCGAGCATGCATCAAGACGGGAAGAAGAAGAAGAGAGAGTAGCCACACTAGATTAGAAAACCAAAAACGAAGAAAATCAAATGACCAAAAATACAATAATAGATGAGTCCAATCCATGCAAGCCGATGAGATTCCAGCAACAACAGCTTATCTCGTGCCTGCCGACGAAGCTGATGTTTCAATTTTTTTGTTCTCCCCATATAAGAGATGATTGTAACTTATCTAATAATCAGTTTGTAGAAATTGATTCCCATGAACATTTATATTTTGGTAATGTAAATATTCTATTTCTTGAAGGAATAAAAATATAAAAATTTAAAAATTAAAAATAACTTTATTGACCCTATAGTCATTGAGATATTATAGCATATATTTTTGAAAATGACATTATTGAAAGCCTAGTGTGAGGAATGGTCTAAAAGAGGCATGTACATCAATGTGTCAACACCCGAGAACATATGCAACAGAGAAGAAAAGCACATCCTGACCATGGCCAGCCTGTATGCGATCAGCAGTCTCCCAACAAAAAAGAAAGACATGGGATCACCTTTTTATTAGATGTGAGATCTTTGACCAAATATTTGAGTAAAACCTACTCTATTATCACTATTCAATAAACCTCATGCCTAATTGTCTCAAGGAATTTAAGTTGGATCCGTGATGAACAAGTGCAAGTAGAGGTATCCTAGCATCTAGTCCAAGAGGGTCTATGGTGCCCGATAAGCCGGGTCTGACAATCGTTGTGTCGACTACTACATAATTAGGTGAATCAACAATTAACCAATAATGCTCAAACAATAAGTACATTAAGTTAAAGTTTATTATATCCTACAAAATGATTTGTATAGTACGCAGGTGTAGGGGTCAAACCACTAAGGAGAAACAAGGACAACCACAAACATTGACAAAAGAAGTCAACAAATGTTTTTGTGTTTCATAGGGATTTTTTATTTTTGTGGTTTTTTAATATTTTATATTTCTTTTTTTGGACTTTTAATTTATATTTATATTTTTTATTTTATAATTTTTATTTTCTTTCTCTATTTTCTATTTTATTATTCTTTGTAATATATATACTACTTATGTATACAAGAATATATAGATATATATATATATATAATGTAATATTTATGGGCTATATATATAATATAAAAAATCATAAAAATAACCTAAGATTAGTCTTTTTAATTTAATAAGGGTTTTTAAAATATTTTGATATTTTTAAAAATATAATTAATAACAAAAATATAAGCATATATAGCTATATATAATATGGGATTTTATATTTATTTATATATAGATACAAACTTTATAAAATAGATAAGATAAAATGTATTTGTTTTTCTATGTTTCTTCTCTATTTTTGATATTTTTTTGACAGTTTTTGGTAATTTTTCTATTTTTTAATTAAGAGAAATGGTAAAACAGTGAACAATAATATAATCTCATATTGGTTTGGAATTTAAAATAGATAGACATATAAAAATTTTCAAAAAAAATCTTTAATATAAAATAAATAAGATAGGTACAAAAGCATAAATGTCTAGTTTTGTATTTTTTAATAATTATTGATAATATTTATAATGTTTTTAGGGGGTTTTCAATTTTTAGTGTTTTCCTATTGAAATTTGCAATGATTTTTTGTTTGCTGTTATAAAATACAATAATAAAGTTAGCATGCCTATGCAAAAATCCCAAAGATATTCTATAAAACACGCCTAACATGGTTATTTTTGTAATATCCAAGAAATTACATGGCCTAGTTGCAAATTAACAAAAATGTTTAACACTACAATACAAACTTTAAGGACTAATTAATAACAAAAACATGTGAGGGGGCCCCTACAAATTGTCTGGACTCACATGTATGTGCATGTGCGGTAACATGGTGGGGGACCATTGTGCAAATAACAAAAAGCTAGTGTTCAAGATATAAATTATACAATAGTTGTATACTATAGATAAATGTTTTTGTACGGAAAAAATACAAAAGTTGGGGGGGTATATGTTGTAAAAATACCCCCTAAGGCGCGCGAGTCGAGGGCTCTGATCGTTTCACTTGTACACGCGTAAGTTCTTCAATGACCAATACTACTTCATAGATGGACAGTAGAGATTGGATCTCCGCTAGGGATCTAACGTGGTGGTGCGACTTGATCCAACAACAGAGCTTCAAACAAGGCGGAAGGAAGATCAGATGATTGATGCTCTTCCTAAAGAACACCTCTAGGTGTGAGTTTTGATTGTTGTTTCTTCTTCCCTTCGACCATCTCTGGCGTCACTCCGATGATACAATCAATCCCTTGGTGGTCAGCAGTTACTGAAGGTGTCAAAAAGCTCTAAGAATCTTAGATGAGTTCCTAGGACATTGGAGTACCTCAGGCTACTAGGGAACCTAAACTTGACAAAATTCATCTCCATAGAGGTCTTTGACCTCAAGATCTTACAAGGTAAGTTCAAGCATATAAAAAGGGGGTACAAGGGTTTTTATAAGATGGAAATAAAGCAAGGTGGAGTCGAGGCGGTGCTCTCTGATGAGCAGCGGAGGAGGAGAATTGATTTCTCAATTTTTAGTTAATCTAGGGGAACAAAGGTGCTTCAGGAGTAGAGGAAGTAATGGTGAAGAAGATGGAGGTGATATGTGAGATAGAGCACAGTCGGGTCATTATAAAATGGTGGTCGGAGCAGGACCTACAGTGAACTACGATTCGCAAAATGGTGAAAGAAAATGTGAAATTAACGGAAACTAAGAGCTACAATACACTAATATTAGTGCTAGAAATTAAAATAAGCATGAACCTAGGGCTCTACTTTTAGTATGAGGGATCCACGGAGGAGCTCCGGTGAAGATGCATAACAAGCTCGGATCACCAGGTCCAACACCTCTTCCTCTGTGCAAAAAGCTTAGGCACGATTGCTGCTATCACCAGCAACTCTAGGAGCCCAGAAACTTGGTGATTTCGAGGGTGAAATGGGATCGAGTTCAAATGAGGTATGGCAGAGGGTTTTTGTACAAGGTGACCTTTGACCAAGGATAGAGGTCGAGCAGAGCTCCATCGATCGAAGAGAGATGTCTGCGTTAAAGAGCGATGATCGAGGGATGAGAACTGGAAGGAATCTAGCTGGTTTGGAGTAAGGTTCGTTGGGGAAAATCCAAGAAATAGGGGTAGTCAACAAGGTCTGATAGGCCTAGGGGAGCAGCGGGCCAGTTGACCGAGGGTCAACCAAGGATGTGCTCCCATGGGGCTACGTTAGACACTGTGAGAAAAAACAAAAATAAAATGTAAAAATAAATAGTGAAGAAATTATAGATGATTTTATTGATTTTTTGATAAAACATAAAAATTATTTATTATTTTATGAAGTATTTTATGGTTATTTTTATTTATTTATTCGTGTTAATTTAGTGTTTGTTACTTTTTACACGTAATAATATATGTATATTTACCTATATAATGGATATTTTATTTTTATTTTTATTTTCTATTTTATTATTTTATATACATAATTTATATATTTATAACTTATTTATATACACATATATATTGTTATTACATTTTCAGAAGTTATTTTTTTTACTTTAATAAATATGGAGGTAGATTTTTTGTATATTCATATATGTTATTACAATACAATATTTAATTAATGTGATCTAAATTGTTTTATTATAATATTGTTGTTAAGTATTTTAAATTATATTTACAAAATTATAAAAATAAAGAGAGTAAAAATATAAAGAGTAAATATATTGATTGATTTATATAGGTATATTTCACAATGAGGGCCCAAAACCTTACTTTTGCATCTTAACTAAAAATTTAATGAAACCACCATCATTAAATAGATAATTTAATTTTGAGAACAATGAAAGGTGAGTTTGGTGAATTCTGAGTTAATACGGAGAAGATACTTGTATGGAAAAATTTCTTTACCACTTTTTATTCTAAGTGTCTAGTGCACATTGTGCATTATTTTAAATGAAATAAATTTTGTATTTCCTTTGTATTTTATCTACAAGTTTCATGCTCATAGTTTATTAATTTGAGGTATAAATAATTGAGAATAAAATGGGTCCCAAAATGAATGTATTTATCTATAAAAATTATGGTCTCTTTGTATTTATTGGCCCTTATCTCCCTCTAATTTATTCATTATTGACCTAGTCATCATGATGCCTAGGTCTAGGGTTTTGGGTCATTAAATACCTATGGTATTTCTTTCTTTTTCATTTCTTTCATTTATTCTTTTATTTTAGATTTAAATACAGTATATTACTTTTGGTTCCTATGCCGATAGGGAGATCTATTAAGAAGAAATGATTGAATTATTTAAGAAAAATTCATCCTAGATCGAACAAGAGGAAACAATCGCTGATATGTTCGGTATTTTACCATCTGAGCCAAGAGTGACATAGGTGGAAAGAAACATATTGGCAAACCATGCACCAACCACCAGTCCCATCTTAGAGGTTAGTAAAAGGCCAACTCATACTTCACCACAATTAAAGTCGCATTCTCCAAATTTGAAGTATGAATTACTTGTGGGTAAGAATGAACAATATCTGATCATAGTCAATTCGTGATTGACCATTTATAAAGAATTCACTTGCTAGAGGTTGTAGAGAAAAACCTCAAGACTTTGGGTTTGAATGTTTCGGATGTCTGAGGGATAAATCAAGCCTAGTGTTCACACCATATTTGAAGGATAATAACAAGCAACCCCACGAGTTTCAACGTAGGCTGAACCCTGATTTGTGGGAAGTTGATATGAAAGAGATAACAAAATGCTGTGAGGTTGGCTTTATTCATACCATCTTCGATTCTAAATGGGTTATCCCATTGCAAGTCGTCTCGATGAAATCTGAAATCATGGTGGTAACAAATGACCAAGGAGAAGAGATGCCAACCCGAGTACATATGTCATAGCATGTCTTTGTAGATTACTGACACATGAAATCAGCAACCAAGAAATATCACTTTCCTTAGCCCTTTATTTATCAAGTTCCCAAAATATTGGCTGGGAAAGAGTTCTTTCGTTTCTTTGATGTATACTCTATGTACAATAAAGTGGCAATCTTTCCTTTAGATTAAGAGAAGACTACATACACATGTCCATTTGGTACATATGCCTTAAAAATAATGTCCTTTGGATTGTGTATCGCACCCTCTACATTTTAAATCTATATGTTGGTTGTGTTTCCTTGACACTGTGGGTAGTTTTCTCAATATATGGTGAAAATTTTTATGCTTGTCTTTCAGATCTAGATCGAGTACTAAAGAGATGTTGTGAAGTGAGTTTAGTGCTATCATGGGAGAAGATACACTTTATGGTTGATTTGTCCATTGAATCTCCCTTTTAATAGTATCGTATCATTTTTGTTGTAGTCGTCAATCAAGATCGATCAAAAATTAACCACACGAATCAATGAATCAAATAAATTAATGTGCGGTTTTATGTATTCCTTACCTGGGCAAGCCCCAGGGTTGCTTCAAGGAGGCAATGTTATAACTTCGGATCATCTTAAACGAATTAGCTCACGATTTTTCAACCGTAATTTTTTTGAATTTTTTTATTTAATCTCTCTCAATACCCGAACTATAGACTTCCTCAAGAGCTTCACACGGTGGTTAGGATAGGGACCGATGGTGATCCCAATGGCCAGCATACCTCTCCTATCTCAGCCACGACTTTCCTTTTCCGAATTGGCCTGTTGGATTTCCTTTGAGTCTCATCAATTGCGTTAGGGTCTCCATAAGCGGTGGTTGCCTATCCCATTGGAAGATTATTAGCCTATGGATGACTAGTATCCAAACAGGAACCACTGATTTACAAATCTTATTAACCACAGAATTTAGTGAGCGGCGCCAAATCTTTCTATGGATTGCTTTTTTCGCCTGCCTTTTTCCTCCACTCAGAAAGCTAGGTGGCTTCTTTCTACTATCTACTAGAAGCGCCTTTCCTCGGAATGCTTAGTTAGCAAGAGACCTTAGGGCTAGTCTCAAAAGGCCTTCGAAGCCAGAACAAGTCCTCTGATTTCTCACTTCTAGGACCATCTCGTACAACCTCTGACTTGCTTGCCCTATTAACCTGCAGTCACCTCCTGCGTGCGGTCTCCAAGATCACATCTTTGGAATAAAATCAAGTTAGAAAAGGAGATCCAATTAGGGCTTTCTCTCTCGCTTTTCCTCTCGCTCGCGCGTCAATCAGGCCTCCCCAAGACTGATGAGACAGAGCGCGATTCTCCACACCAGGTCCTACCTGCCCCGCACCTTGAACCTCTCTGGCGGGTGAGAGTCAGATGAGGGAAGTTCCATTTCTCTGCGGATGCTAAGACCCTAGGTCCAGCCCGACCCGAAGCGAAAGGCCCCCCTGCGGCTTCCGTCTTACGGACGGATGTCTGGAGTTACCAACCACAACTACGAGGGTCACTCACTGATTGACAAAGCCTGGTAGACACTGAGGTCCGGCCTCAGAAGTAGGGTTCAAAAGGAGATGAGCGGACATTCTACTTTCCCACCGCCTTCTCACAGCTCTCTAAGCAGCCGGCCAACTCACATCTCAAACTGCCCAGCCTTATGAAATGGCGAGGTGAAAATGAGGAAAGGCTGAGGGTGGATACCTAGGCACCCAGAGAGGAGGAAGGGCGGAAGGCCAAGAAATGAAGAAGAAAAGAAAGACCTCCAGGGAACTGACTCTTTCTTACCAAGTCATGTTCTTCCCCCCGCCCCCCCTGATGAGACCCCCCCGACAGATGAAAGCATGGCGAAAGGGACGAATTACCCAGTGAGGAATAGGCAAATTACCTTCTACGATCTCTCTTCCGCATTCATCAAACCTCCCCCTCTTCTTTTATATATTTGCAGATTCTAACTTGATTTTGATATCGCGTCCCAAAGTTCTCCGGCAATCCGAAGCGTAGGCATTTTTATGCCCCCCGGTGACCGGCCTAAGAAGGCACTATTGGGCGGGAGACAACCTAGCTAACTGATTGCCGTATAGAATCGCTTTTTTTAACAAAATCAGAGGTCCACCAATAGCCTGAGATCTGATGATCCTATACACGTCAACATACAGAACGAAGGAAGTCAAGAGACAGTGTATAACCTCACATGGGCACACACACCGTCGAGGTCACCCGTTCTTATTTCCTTGCTTTTCTTTTCTTTCTTTCTTTCGTGAGTCCTGCTCTTTTACTCGCCCTCTGCGGTCGCGTTTGTATTCGCCTCTTCCTTCTTTCGGACTTATGACATTGATCGCACTGCTGTCGAACTCACTACTATATATCTCGGACTCTCCTTCTTTCTTTCGGACTTATGACACCACCTCCTAGAGAAGGCCACACGCATCCCTCTCACTCGTCCCCCGGAGGGCTCCAATGTTGAGAAAATCCCCCTACCCTCGGAAGAGGATAGCAACAACTATCATATATGCCGACTACCTTCTGCGAAATCTTCTAGACTACCTTCTCAGGTCTTCGCCCCTCCGCTGCATCTGCCGTGGGCTAGTGCAGGTGAGTGAATGATTGGTCTGTTTCCCTGTTATATATCGCGACGCCGTCTTCCCTCAGTCAGAGGCCTAGGATCTTCCCTGCTAACCTCCTCAGTGGGGTCTAGCTCTCTCTAAGGAGTCCTCTTCCTTGCTGTATCTCTAAGAAAATTCACCCGTCAGTATCTGATTCAACGGGTGCGGGACTGGAAGGAGCTTATACCTTCCCTTTTATGTGAAATAAATTCAAATGCAAAAAAGCGATTGAACTAGGTTATAAAAAATCAAGAAAATTAGCCAATTTAATTTAGATATTAAATTGATCAATTTTAGCCAAGTTATACTTTTCATGAAAACCTAATTCAATGTTGAACACAAAATGTATTTTTCGGAACTTTTAGGGGTTAAGATAAAGTAATGAAAAAGGTAAACTTTTAGGGGTTTTAACGCAATTTTTCATGCAAACAGGATGCAAAATTATGAAAAGTTTATTGGAACTTAAACAAGATGAAATGAATCTACAGTAATTTTTTTGGAAATTTTTGACACTATATGAATTTTTGAATGAAAACAGAGTGACTGCGAGTATTTGATTCTTAATAAATCCACAAAATAAATTTATCCAAAAGCAAAATTATCTCCAATAGATACTTTAATGAGCAATCTAGAAGACTTGAAATTTTGCAAAAATAATATTTGTATATTCAAATAAAAATCAATTACAGAAATCACTCAACTATTTATTTTAGGCACAAGACATCTCCATATTTGATGAAATTTGGAAAGTAATTAAATCACATTCATACGCATCATCTCTAATTTGTTCAGATTTCTCGAAGCAAGTATTAATTACATATGAATTTCATATCATGAACTAGGTAAAATCTGCAGGTTGTAGCCGCGCGGTGGAAGGCGGTGATGGAGGCACGAGTTGTTGAACCAATGCAGAGCTGACCGCTGTCGAGGAAAAGGAGCACGACATGTGCCCTGAGGTGGTGCAGTCGATTGTTTTGAAGGAGAAGAAATTTAAGAAGACGTAATAGGGAAGAAGAGTATCAGAATCTGGGGAAGGAGATGGGGACCAAATAAGGAAGAAATGTATACATAGGGGTAGATCAGTTGGGTGGCGACAGATCAGAAGATCTGGGCTGGTTCTCGCTCGATGCAGCGGCTATGCGGAGCTCAAGTAGCTTGAGCGGGAGGTTTGACAATGGGCTAAGGAGCCCCTAGTAACTTGCCAGGAAAGAAATAGTCGTAGATCAACCTGAGTCGAGCCTCTGCTGTCACCAGGAAGGGTGGAGGAAGCTCTCGTCCTCTCACAATAAATGGCAGATCATCTAGACATTTGGTGATGAAGCCCTTTTAAGGGAGGTTGGAGAGCAAGGCCGAGATGGCCAGGGTTGTGGTTCATGATGGGGAGGATGCAGAAATTTGGGAGGTGGTTAGGCGAGAGGGAGATGCGATCGTGGGTGTCGGGTGGTTGCGCACGTGAAGGGCGGAGGAGCGATCGAGGTTGTGACCGCACAGGATGAGGGCGATGTGGGAGAAGTTAGGAGGTAGAGAGAGGAGCAGTAGAGGGCCCGGTAATGCGAGGCTATGGTATGGAGAGAGGAGGAGTGCATGAGATGGGGAGGAAGAGGTGGTAGTTGTGCGTGTCGCGCGATGAGGGAACTTTGCCGCAAGAGGCAGGGATCGGGTGCATGACTTAGAAGAGAGAGTTAGATGGTCACGTTCTAGGCACGTGACAAGGCAGAGAGGAGAGGGATGGAGGGAGCACGATGTCGCGCGCAGGGAGGCGACCACGTGGTGGGCTGAAAGTATTTTTTTAAAGAAATAATATAAAATAATAATATGTAGTAAATAATTAAATTAATTAAAATAAAAGTAATTAAAATAAAAGTAATTACAATAGCTAATTAAAATAAATAATTAAATTCACAAATATAAAATAGATGATAAAATAAATAATTAAAATAAATAAAATAAAATAATAAATAAATTAAAATATAGGGGTTGACAAGTGGGGGCTCTAGAAGCTGCCACGTGTCGCTCCCAGAAAAATTGAGAATTTAAATGTAAAGAAAAAAATAAATAACAAAATGGGTCAAATCAAAAATCATTCAACGCGAAACTTGCTCGTCTCAACGAGATCTATAACTTTCATGAAGGATCTAAAACCAAAATAAATAATATGTACAAAGTGTATTTTTGGATGGTATCTTATATGTATAAATTACTGATTTTTTATCTTTTGTAATTTGTTATCATTTTTAAATAAGTAAAAAAATTGAGAAAATATGAAAGAAATATTTACAACTTAATATATTTTTTTGTATTTTTAATAATTAATAAAATAAAAAGGTAAAAATGGAGGGTATTATGGTTATTATGTACAATATACAATAGGGGACCAAAACCCAAGTTTCACATATAATCTCCATTTTTATGAAATTAGTCTTCTTTTTAAGGTCTTTGAATGTATATTACCTTTAAAGTGAGTAGACCTAAATCAGACAATGTTTGCGAGAGATTTTCACATTTTAAAGATCTTAATCTCAAACTAGGGTTTGAGTTTTTTGGTCGATTTACAAGTTAGTATTATTTTTATATTTTTCCTTTATTACAGCTAGTAATATATACATTATAATGTTTATTTTATTAGATTTGGAGTTAGCATAAAATAGATACAAAAATGGTATTTACAGGTGATTTTTATGAGGAATTTCACGCTTCATATTTATGCAATTATGAATGTTAAAATGCACATATTTTTTACACATGCGTGAATGCTAATTATGCAGACTAAATGGAGAGTTGCAGCTAATTACTCCGGAACGAAGCTCTATTTTCGACTTTTAGAGTGATGAATCACAGATTCATCAACCCCCAATACATAAACCTTGCTCGTCCCTGAGAAAAAAAAAAGAAAAGCAAAAGTAAAATGAAATTGGGTTCCATACCAATGTCATGAACAAAAGGTGAAATGGAGCTTGACTCGACCTTTGGAGTAATTGTGTGGCTAAACCTTATTGGGATCTGAATTTAAGACTAACAACCTTTTAGTTCCACAAGTCTTCTATTCAAGTCGCCTCAATAGTCAGGTCTAAACAGATCCTCGTATGTAAATTATAATGAATAACGAGCGTCTTACTACCCTTATTAATTTAATCAAATTTATGGTCAATTTATGTTTCATCGTTCGATGTAGTTAGGTAATAAGAGCAGATCAAAAATCACTTTTAATTAAGGATGAGTTAATCGCGAGCGGCAAATTTTTACTTGGGCAAGCCCAAGGTCGAACTCAGGGAGGAAGCTATCTCCTTAGGTAGATTTTAAGCAAATTTCCAAGGTCAGATTTTCAGGTGATATTTTTTTGGTCTTTTTAAATATATTTTATGCAAGAAAGAAAAGACTCAGGCAAAATCAGGCCAGTTTACAAGTTAATTTTGAAAGATGGTCAATTTGATTCCAAAAATTCTGAAACATGGCCAGATGGTGAAGTATGATGAAATTAAGCTACCTTAATTTGTTAATATTTTTCTTACACTAGATGAATTTACTGTGAATTAAAAATGAATGCAAGGTTATTTTGACAAAATTATTTTAATAAATACCAAATCACAATATTTTCAGATATAAAAATTATCCTAGATAGGTCTAAGTGTGAAGATTTCAGAAAATTAATAAACCTAAATTTCTATGTGAAATGGACCTATTAAAAAATAATTAAGGAAATCACAAAATTATTTATTCAGGCCTCGAGGTGCGTGCAAATGAGATGATTTTTGGATACATGTAAACTTAATTATCCTAGGTCTAATGTGAATTTTTGGTGAGTTTTGTAGTAATAGAGAAATTACTACAAATTAAAAGGAATAAATGGGCAAAATATGACAAAATTCCACCAATTAATTAATAATAAAATCCACTGATGTCATAAAAATGTGCCTAGTGTCACATATGAGAGAGGACAAATTCAACTACACAATGCAATTTTCAAACTTGAAAAATGATGTCAAATGAATGCCTAAAGATGCGTGAAAAGACATGGACCTAACTGCAATTACAGGAAATAAAATTGATAAAAATTAAACATGCTGACAGGGACTAATGTGCAATTACATATAATGAGGGGGGTATGTATGCAAAATACCCACAGAACACATGCACCTCACGTGGGGTTCCTCGTAGGGACTGTAATGCAATTTCCAAAACCTTCAGGTGCCTCACTGCAAAATACCTAGGCCACACGTGAAAACCACGTGGGGTCCCAAGGTCGGTGACTTCGGAGGCTCGGGCAGAGGCTCGGGGGCTCTAGAGGTTCGTACTCGGCTCAACTAGCTTCGGGAGCTCCGAGCCTAGTGATCGGGGAAGAGGCTCGGAGGAGGAAAGGTGGCGCGCTGTGGACCACTGGATCAAGTGAAGATCCAACGGCCGCTGGTGGCTGGCGCGTGGCGTGCGGCGACCCGTTGGATCAAGGTCAATCCAACGGTCACTGGGGATCAATGCAGATGACATCGTGGACAATCAAGAGCCATTTGATCATGATGATTCCAACGGCATCTAGAGCGCTGAGCAGGTGGCGACGTGGTGTGCTCTGGTGCGTAGGATCCTCCTGATCCTACGGTTGTGGAATCAGGCAACGTGGCATCCTCCAGACCGTCCGATCAAGGAGATCAGAAGGTTGCTGGCCGTCGTGCTCAAAGGGTCTGCCGCCTCCTGCGGCGGAGATGGCTGGGCTCCTGTGAAGGAGCTCTAGCTCTGCCTCCTCTTCTGGTTGTCAATGAAGGTCACCGGTTGCTCCCAAATAGCTGGGAAGAATCGTGGAAGCGTCGGGGGTCCACTGGATGTCTCAGGAATGGCTGGACTGCTATGGAGGGTGGAGGCGAAGAAGCTCAAAGGAGCTCCGATGAAGTTCCGGCCAGTCGATGTTGGAGTACCTGCAGGGGGTTAGTGGAATAGCCGAGGCATGCTACGTGAGCGTGGAGTGATCATGAGTGTGGGGAGAGGCTTGAGAGGTGCTGAAGTGGTCTGGTGATCGAGCTCCGCCAAGGTGGTGGAGCTTGATTCAACGTAGGGTGGAGTGCGTCGTCGGAGAAGGTAAAGGCTTGTGCGAAGATGCCAACTTCGAGGCGAAGCCTGGAGTATGGTCAGTGGAGCGGGAAGTGGTGTGTGGACGGTGAATAAAATAGGAGAAAAAAACAAGAAAAAGAAGAAGAAGATCAGGAGGGAGATGGAGGTGTCTACCTAGGGATTGGAGCTCGAAGATGTGCTCCTGGTCGTCACTCGAAGGTTGGTAGAAGGTCCTAAGCTCGTGCTGCTCACGGAGGAGGCTGCGACACCACGTGGCGGGCGCAGGAAGAGGCGCTAGCATGCAGCGGAGATGAAGTCCTGGGGTTTTATCGAACGGTTGCGATCCAATGCGAGGTGAATGGCCAGGATTGGGTGCTTCTGGAGAAGATCGGAGGGCGTAGGCGTCGCCATGTGGCACAAGGAGAATGCGGCGTTGGCTAACGGTCCAAATGAAATTGAGGGCCTGATCGAATGGGTGGGAAGCTTTGCGGCTTGGATGGCTTAGATCCAGAGAGAGGAAGGGAGATCGGACGGTGGAGATGGAAGGTGTGTGGTGCCCAAGGGAGGGGCCGCGTGGCACAATCAGAGGGCGCCACATGGCCTGCTCTGATTGGCTGAGAAAGAGAATGAAATTAGAGAGAGAAGGAGGCCGAATTTGGAAACACTCAAAACATGAAAGTTGTAGATCTCGATGATATCTATAGGTTTCATGTTGACTAAAAATGGTGATCAGGTCAAATATGATACGTAAATACAAGAGTACAAATATACATACATATAGTATACAAAGGGGCCCAAAAACCCAAGTTTTGCATATGAGCTCCGAATTGAATGAAATTGGTCTCATTAAGGTCTCTGGATGTGTATTGATCTGAAGGTGAGTAGACCTAATTTGGAGGTTGTATGAGAGGGATATGTGCATTCTAAGGTCTAGGTTCTCCCACTGGGTTTGGGGCTTTATTTGGGCAATTCATAGGATAGGGATTTTTGGCCTTCTTCCTAGTAATATACACAGTATAAGGA
Organism: Ottelia alismoides; assembly: GCA_037367405.1. NCBI lineage: Eukaryota > Viridiplantae > Streptophyta > Magnoliopsida > Alismatales > Hydrocharitaceae > Ottelia > Ottelia alismoides. Next base: position 95,028 of record JAZKJV010008492.1, on the reverse strand, counting down.
AGGTGTTATTTGATTTTAGAGGGGATATAAAATACAAATAATTAGGTGAATTATTGGTTGATATTTTACAAGTGAATTTTACAAATGAATTGGCTTCTAATTTAATGCAAGAATGCTAAAATGCATGTATTGTAAATTTATGCATGAATGCTATTTACGCAAGATAAAGGGAAATATGCTGCTAAATACTCGGGAACAAGGGTCTATTTTCAACTTTAAGAGTGATGAATCACAGATTCATCAACCCCCTATACTTAAACCTTGCTTGTCCCTGAGCAACTAAATGAAAATTAAGAGTGAAATGAGATTAGGTTCCATACCAAGGTCATGAACAAAAGTTGAAAATGAAACCTGACCTGAACTTTGGATTAATTGTGTGGTGGAACCGCATTGGGATCTGAACTTAAGACCTAACAGACTTAAAGTTCCACAAGTCTTCTATTCAAGAGTCCTTAATAGTCAGGTCAGACAAATCCTCAGACGCAAATTTCTGTTGACTATGATTCTTACTTGTACGGTGTAACTGAAATGTAACTCTCCACATAATAAATGGCTCAGAAACAACCTCCTCTAACAAGGTAACTCTAATTACCTGGTCCAGTAATTCTTTCCTCGAGGAGCGAGGTATTCCCTTCAAAGTTCAAGTGCGACCAGCTCAAGAGTAGGGGGTAGAGAGAAGAATAGACGGTAACAAGTGTAGCTACCTATCCCGAGATGCCTGATCAGTGTAGCCAAGTCATCCAGCTGCATTTCTCTACTAATATACATACTCTGATAGGTATTTTATTTTCACTTGGACATGTCTGATTTTTTTGGAGTTTTTGCATTTTTTTTCAAAACTGTATACAAGGTGGAGCATGTACATCAGGAGTTTTTCCTCTTGAGCCAGTAGACTATCCCTCTTTTGAAGCTTTATTGCAACCCACACCATCCCATCCTTAGATGTCAACACCACCAAACTAGGTTGAGATGCACTACCCCCCCTAGAGGAGGAGGGATATTTCCACCCGTGTGCTAGTCCAAGCTAAAGGATTCTACCTCCTCACCACCTCATCAATAAAGAGCTATGTGCATTTTTCTTGTCCAAGTTAGGTCATTATCTAAAAGAATAATGCGTGTGCACGAGATATTGTACTTAGACTAATAAAGATGACATGTGAACATAGACTTGCGGACTCACAGAATTAAGTCACTTGACCTGAGAAATCTCAACTCTAGTTCCTATAAGGTTCCTCTGAAATTAGGTGGATTAAGGTCAAATCAAGTCAGTCCTCAATATCTACTCATAACTTGGTTTCAAACCAACTAGCTTTTCACCTTACATATGCAAGATATGTAGGTGAGATGTAGATGACATGCTATGTAGATGAATGAAAATGCAAGACTCTTTTTCTTTCTTTTCTTTTCAGATGCAGAGATGATATGCAAGAGTAAAATAAGAAGCCTTTGATTTTTTTTATTTTTATTTTTTTTTCAAGAATTTGGTATACCTCAAGGGTTTTATGAGTATATATAGATTATACAAGTGTATTTTACAAAAACGTTTCTACGATTTTTACCCATCCCATAATTATTGCATAATATATACAAAAATACGTGAAAGTACGAGCTATGGGTAAAGTATATATGTAATATATACATTCTCCCCTATACTTAGCGTGTGCTATATCCTCAGAGCACGAAAAACGAGGAAAAAGACATAGCTCGTGGTAAGTGTAAGAGAGACAAAGAAGTAAAAATGTAGAGAAATTGTCTTGCCCCCTATACTTAGGCCCTGGCAGCCTAAGTGTAGAAGAGGATAAAAAATGGGGCGGACGAGGTCAAGAGGAGAAGTGGATGAATATACACAAGATGGGCATTGGTCCTCCCCATACTTAGGCTCAGGTCAGCCTAAATATAGGACTGGAGTGAGTATGAGGACCAATGTGATCTGGAGGATGTACAGTGAATAGACCCAGGTGACTCATCCTTCCTATACTTACGATCTGATCATCCTAAGTATAGTCATAGATGGAGGTAGATGAAGTTAGGGTGAGTGATTAGAGTCGCGTGAGGGAGGGGGAAGAATGTACAAGAATAATGGATATGTACAAGGATCGTGAACTGAATCTTTCAAGATGCTGCTGATGGCTAGAGCTCACTGCTGCAAGGTCCCATGCGCAGCTCGATGTGTGTCTGCTGAATCTGTCTCGTGCATGAATACAATCTCCTCAACATGAACTAACTGCTCATTGGATTCGACGAAGTGCTTCAACAATTGTCCATTCACCAGGAATGTCGGTGCGTTGCCTGCGAGATCTGAGATCTCGACACATCCACTATCATGCATCGCACGGACAATGAATGGGCCCGTCCACTTGGACTTCAACTTGCCTTGGAAGATCTTCAGCCTTGCATTAAACAACCATACCTTCTGTCCAGGAATAAAGGTCTTTCGTCTGATATATCTATCGTGCCAACGCTTCACCTTGTCCTTGTACACCAAATTGTTGTCGTATGCGCGGTTTCTGACTTCCACAAGCTCATTCAGATCCACTTCTCTCTGCTTCTGCCCAAGGTGTGTGTTCTAGTTGACCTTCTTGATTGCACATTCTGATTTATGCACTAACTCTGTGCGCAAATGGCTTTCCGAATACCATTCGAAATGGGGAGGTTCCTAACGGTGTCTTGTAAGCTGTCCTATAAGCCCATAGGACTTGATCCAAGATCTGAGACCAATCCTTCCTGTTTGGGTGGACAAGCTTCTGCAATATAGTTTTCACCTCCCTATTCGACACCTCAACCATACCATTAGTCTGTGGGTGGTAAGGACTAGAGACACGGTGTTTGATGCCATAGTCCTTCATGAGTTTCTTCACATATCGGTTTACAAAGTGGCTACCCCCATCTGATATCATCATTTTGGGAGTCCCGAACCTACAGATAATATGCTCTATGATGAATTTACAAATAGTCCTGCTGTCTGCGGCTTAGGATGGGATAGCCTCCACCCACCTGGATAGGTAGTCTACCGCAAGAAGGATGTACTCAAATACGTGTCTAACAGGGAATGGGCCCATGAAGTCGATGCCCCAGGCATCAAAGACAGGCTGCATCAGCATCTCATCCTTGGAACCAACAGTTCCTCCCATTCTCTAGCATACTGGGCACGACTTCACAAAAAGTGATAGCATCGCGAAACAGAGTTGGCCAGTAAAAGCCACACTGAAGTACCTTTCATGCGGTCCTCTTCCCGGAGTGGTGTCGTCCTGCCTCCAAACTGTGGCATAAATAAAGAACACACTGGTATTCCTCCTGAGGAATACACCGTCTCCAGACACAACCCGATCCTTCAAAGAAAAAGATCGGATCGTTCTAATGGTAGTGTCTAGCATCCGAATTCAGTCGGTCAATGTGGCTCTTGGGCCAATCTTTGGGAACCTTCTTGGATACAAGATAGTTCACGATATTGGCATACAATGGGAGTGAGTTGACAACAAAATTCGAGTCGTCAGGGAAGGAGTCTCAAATTGGTGAATCCTTGGAAGTATTGAGATCTTTGAGACGGGTGGGATGATCAGCTACTATGTTCTTCTTTCTAGGTATATCACGAATATCCAACTCCTAGTTAAGTAGAATCCATCTAAGAAGACGTGCCATCACATCCATCTTTTCCGTCAAGTATCATAGTGCTGTGTGGTCGGTGAACACGATTACCTCGGATCCGATTAAATGAGATCTGAACTTTTCCAAGGCAAATACTACTGCAAGCATCTCCTTTTCCGTAATTGTATAGTTACGCGGAGCGATATCAAGAAATTTGCTTGCGTAGTGGATTGCAAACGGGACGCCATCCCTCCTCTGTCCTGACACAGCCCTGACAGCACAATCTGATGCGTCCGTCATGATCTCAAAAGGGAGAGACCAATCTGGGGCTTGTAGGATCGGGGCGTCCATGATCATTCCTTGCAATAGCTTAAAGGCCTCAAGACATTTGTGATCAACAATAAACTCCATGTCCTTGCCTAAAAGCTCAGTTAGCGGCCGTGCAATTTTAGAAAAATCCTTGATGAATCTCCGATAGAATCCGACATGCCCGAGGAACGACCGCAACTGCTTAACATTAGTTGATGGATGGAGTCGTCTGATCACCTCCACCTTGGCAAGGTCAACCTCTATCCCTCTCTTGGAGATGACGTGCCCCAACACAATGCCCTCCATCACCATGAAGTGACTTTTCTTCCATGAGAGCACCAAATTAACCTCACAACAGCGTTTGAGGACTCGGTCCAGATTCCTAAGATAGGAATCGAAGGTATCGTCGTGGACTGAGAAGTCATCCATGAAGACTTCTAGGAATTCGCCGACCAATTCGGCGAATACAACAATCATGCACCTTTGAAAAGTCCGGGAACATTGCATAACCCAAAGGGCATGCACCTGAAAGCATAGGTACCAAAGGGGCATGTGAAAGTGGTCTTTTCCTGGTCCTCCGGAGCTATGGCTACTTGATTGTATCTCGAGAAACCATCGAAAAAGAAGAAGAATTCTTTCCCCGCTAGTCTCTCTAGGATCTGATCAATGAACGGTAGGGGGAAATGATCCTTCTTTGTCGCAGCATGCAGGCGTTTGTAATCCACACAGACGTGCCACGACGTGGGCACTCGCGTCACGATCTCCTCTCTGTCCTAGTTGGTGGTCGTCTGAATTCCTGACTTTTTCGGGACAGCATGGATCGGAGCCACCCATTTTGAGTCGGAGATGGGATAAATGAAACCCGCGTTGCACCATTTCTCTATCTCCTTCTTCACTACCTCTTGTAAATTTGGATTCAAGCGACGTTGGAATTCATGAGAGGGTTTAGCTTCATTCTCCAAGTAGATATGGTGCGAACATAGAGCGGGATTTATCCCTTGGACATCGGAAATGCTCCAGCCTATCGCCTTGTGGTTTTTCTCCAGGATCTCTAGCAAGCGAGATTCCTGCTCCTCGATCAATCGTGAACTGATGATGACCAGACATTTCTTCTACTGACCCGCAAGGAAGGCATACTTGAGTGTTGTGGGTAAAGATTTGAGCTCAGGTAATGTGTGATTGTTTGGGAAGTCTGGCTTAATTGAATATGGTTTAGTGTTGAAAGTGGCTGGATCTGTCTCTGCAATTACTGCCACCAATTCATTCGGCTCTGGAGTCGAATTGTCAAAGGTTTCCATGCAATCAGCAAAAGCCACGTCCGACTCGTCATCCTCATCTTCTGATTGTCCTAAAGAAGGAAGGATTGACAGGCCCAACTGGGCCTCTAAGTCATTGAAGATGTAGGGGATGAAGGTTCTGAGTTGTACTCGTTTCTAAGGACCTCGCAAACTAACTCATGCACAAGATCATCTCCGGAGGGGATGGACTCATCGGTGCTGGCTGGGTTCTGTCTCCATGGCCCAACTGTGTCTACATGGTCGCAGTCTGCTTCTAATGAAGAGTACTCGGTGCTGGATTCAGAATTAGGTCTCTGCCATCTGGTTTGCTTCATCTCAAGTTCCTCATCTCTGCCTAGAGTTTGGAACTGGATTTTCCCAATCTTATAATCAAACAAGGCCCCTGCTGTTTTGAGGAAGGGCATGCCTAGGATGATCTGGGAATCTCTCCTATTACGAGGGGTTTCCATATCTAGGACAGTAAAGTCCACCATGTATTCCTGTCCCTCGATTTGGATGATAACATTCCTCAATTCTCCTTGGAACCTCTTGGTTGATTTATCAGCGAACTGAAGGAGGGCTCTAGATTTCCTAAGAGGTCCGAGGTTAAGCCGCTCATAGAGGGTTGTAGGCATTAAGTTGATTGAGGAGCCATTGTCTAGGAGAGTGCATGCAAACGCAGTGTCATAAATATGACTCATACATAATGTGCACCCATGTCTCTTCGTTTCCTTGGAAACGAGTTCTTTAAAATCCGAGCTCGTATGCAAAACTTGGGTTTTGGGCCCCTTTTGTGTATTGTACATATTGATCGTTTTGCCCTTCATTTTGATCCTTTTATTTTCTTAATTATTAAAAAACCAAAAAAATAGATTAAGTTTTAAATATTCTTTTTATATTTTCTCTACTTTATTTTGATTTTTCTCTCTTTTAAAAATGACAAAAAATTACAAAAGATAAAATGCGGTATTTTATATCTATAAGGTACCACCCAAAAATACATTTCGTACATATGATTTCATTTGATTTTTGACCCTTAACAAAAGTTGTAGATCTCGTTGAGACGAGAAACTTTTGCGTTGACCACTTTTTGATTTAATCTCTTTTGTTATTTATTTTGTTATTTTTCTTTACATTTAATTTTTGAAATTTTTAAGAGCGACGTGGCAGCTCTCGAAGACGCCACATGTCACCCCATTTATTTTCATTATTTTCGGATTTATTTTATTATTTTCAGATTTATTATTATTATTATCTTATTATTACTATTTTAATTATTTTAAGTAGCCTACTATATTATTTTATTAATTATTTATTTTAGTCTCCCTTTTACCTCTTCTCTACTTGCCTTCCACTCTATGCCACATCTTCTCCACTTCCTCCACAATTTTCTCCACTCTCTCCATCTCTTTTCCAACTCCATCCTCCTTTTGTTATTCACCACCACATCCATCATTTTCCATCATCCACCAATCTTGAGAGAGAGAGGCCCAACCCTCGTATCATTCCTGGTGACAGCACGGACGAGATGATCTGAGCGACGACGAGCTCGGCCATCTTGGGCTGTGGTGAGATCCAAGGAGCCTCACAACTCCTTGTTGCAGCTTCCACACAAGCTGCTCAAGCTTCGGAGCACCCGCCATCTCCTCGAGGCGATGACAGAAGCCGTACACCGTGTCTCCACTCTCCAGGCGATTACACAGGTAAATTTTCTTTTTCTATCTTCTCAATTTCTTTTATCTAATGTTATCTTTTGTTTGCTTGATCATCCTCACTTATTTTTACACAACAGCTAAAGCACACATCATCTATTATCACCATTACCACTTTTCACTGATGCATTTTATTTCTGTTTACAAAATAAAAAAACAAAAAAAAATGCAAAAGAAAAAACAACACAAAAAAATTTGCACTCCAGGAAAACGTCACCGGCCGCCAGTGCATCCCCGGCAACAGCGCTATTTTGACGAGCGTCTTACTAACCTTATTAATTTAGTCAAATTAATGGTCAAATTAATGTTTCATTCTTCGTTGTAGTCAGATAATAAGAGCAGATCAAAAACCACTTTTAATTAAGGATGAGTTAATCGCGAGCGGTAAATTTATTTTTTACTTGGGCAAGCTCAAGGTCAAACTCAGGGAGGCAGTTGTCTCCTTATGTAGATTTTAAGCAAATTTCCAAGGTCGGATTTTCAGGTGATATTTTTTTGGTCTTTTTCAATATATTTTATGCAAGAAAGAAAAGACTCATGCAAAATCGAGCTAGTTTACAAGTTAATTGAGAAAGATGGTCAAATTGATTCCAAAAATTATGAAACTTGCCTAGATGGTGAAATATGATGAAATTAAGCTACCCTAATATTTTTAGATTTTTTTGAAACTAGATTAATTTACTATGAATTAAAAATAAATGCAAGGCGATTTTAACTAAATTAATTTTAATAAATAACAAATCATAATATTTTCAGATATAAAAATTATCCCAGATAGGTCTAAGTATGAAGAATCCAGGAAAATTAATAAACCTAAATTTCTATGTGAAATGGACCAATTTAAAATTAATTAAGGAAATAACAAAATGATTTATTCAGGCCTCGAGGTACATGCAAATGAGATGGTTTTTGGAAACAATTTAAACTTAATTATCTTAGGTCCAATGTGAATTTTTGGTGATTTTTGGAGTCACAGAGAAATTGCTACAAATTAAAAGGAGTAAATGGGAAAAATATGACAAAATCCTACCAATTAATTAATAATGAAATCCACTATTATGACAAAATTGTGCCAAGTGTGACATATGAAAGAGGACAAATTCAGCTACACAATGAAATTTTCAAACTTGAAAAATGATGTCAAATGAATGCCTAAAGATGCGTGCAAAGACAGGGACCTAACTGCAATTACAAGAAATAAAATTTATAAAAATTAAACATGATGACAGGGACTAATGCGCAATTATCTATAATGAGGGAGGTATGTATGCAAAATACCCACAGAACACGTGCGCCTCACGTGGGGGCTCCTAGCAGGGACTGGAATGCAATTTCCAAAACCTTCAGGGGCCTCGCTGCAAAATACCCAGACCACACGTGAGCATGGGGTCCTAGGGTCAGGTGACTTCAGAGGCTCAGGAAGAGGCTCGGGGGCTCTGGAGGTTCGGACTCGGTTCGGATAGAGGCTCGGCTAGCTTCGGGAGCTTTGAGCATGGTGATCGGGGAAGAGGCTTGGAGGAGGAAACATGGCGCGCTGTGGACCACTGGATCAAGTGAAGATCCAATGGTCGCTGGTGGCTCGCACGTGTCATGCGACGACTCGTTGGATCAAGGTCAATCCAACGGTCACTGGGGTTCGATGTAGATGACGTTGTGGACGATCAAGAGCCGTTTGATCAAGATGAATCCAACGGTGTCTGGAGCGCTGAGCAGGTGGCGACGTGGTGTGCTCTGGTGCGTAGGATCCTCCTGATCCTACGGTTGTGGAATGAAGGCGGCATGGCATCCTCCATACCGTCCGGTCAAGGAGATCAGACGGCTGCTGGCTGTCGTGCTCAAAGGGTCCGTCGCCTCCTACGACGGAGATAGCTGGGCTCCGGCGAAGGAGCTCTAGCTCCGCCTCCTCTTCTGGTTGTCGATGAAGGTCACTGGTGGCTCCCAAATAGCGGGGAAGAATTGTGGAATAGTCAGGGGTCCATCGTAGGTCTTAGGAATGACTGTACTGCTCTGGAGAGTTGAGGCGAAGAAGCTCGAAGGAGCTCCGATGAACTTCCGGCCAGTCGAAGTTGGAGTACCTGCAGGGGGTTAGTGGAATAGCCGAGGCGTGCTACATGAGCATGGAGTGATCGTGAGTGTGGGGAGAGGCCTGAGGGGTGCTGAAGTGGTCCGGTGATCTAGCTCCGCTAAGGTGGCGGAGCTTGCGTCGGCGTGGGGTTGAGTGCGTCGTTGGAGAAGATGAAGGCGTGCGCGAAGATGCCAGCTTTGAGGTGAAGCTCGGAGGATGGTCAGTGGAGCGGGAAGTGGCGTGTGGACGGTGAATAAAATAGGAGAAAAAACAAGAAAAAGAAGAAGAAGATCAGGAAGGAGATGGAGGTGTCTACCTGGGGATTGGAGCTCGAAGATGTGCTCCTGGTCGTCGCTTGAAGGCCGGTTGAAGGTCCTGAGCTCGTGCAGCTCACAGAGGAGGTGTGGCATGGCGGGGGATGGTCTTGGTTCTCGCCGGAGGTGGATCTCGATCGTCGCTCAACGTCTCCTCAAATCGTTGTCACCAAGATGAAGGTTGGAGCTCGGGGATTCTCTTCGTTATGGCGGATGATGCTGACAGTCGACGGTGGAGGCGTATTTATAGAGCGAAGGTGACGGCATAGGTGGCGAAGTGGTGGAGTTTGTGGGGGTCGTGTAGCGAGGTGGAGGGAGTTCATGGTTTTCGAGGGGGTTGGCGAGGATGAGGGAAGAGTGGGGTATGTCTTGGATGTGACAGGAGGTAGAGATGGTGGACGGAGTGGCTCCCAAAATAGAAAGGGGGTGGCCCTCGCGTAAGGTGAGCGACGTGGGGCGCAGGCCAATCGGGAGGTAGAAGATGACTTCTTGACCATTGGATCGAGCGATCCAATGGTCAGGAGAAGGGCGGAAGCGGAAGGTGAGGATTAGATCAGCGGAGCGAAATCGAAGGCACAGGGCGCACCACGTGGCGGGCATGGGTAGAGGCGCTAGCGTGCGGCGGAGATGAAGTCCTAGGGTTTGATCGAACGGCTGTGATCCAAAGCAAGGTAAATGGCCAGGATTGGGTGCTTATGGCGAAGATCGGAGGGCGTAGGCGTCACCACGTGGCGCAAGGAGAACGGGTGTTGGCTAACGGTCTAGATGAAATCAAGGGCCTGATCGAATGACTGGGAAGCGTTCCGGCTTGGATGGCTCAGATCCAGAGAGAGGAAGGGCGATCGGACGGTGGAGATGGAAGGTGCATGGTGCCCAAGGGAGCGGGCCACGTGGCGCAATCAGAGCGCCACGTGGCTTGCTCTGATTGGCTGAGAAAGAGAATGAAATTAAAGAGAGAAGGAGGCCGAATTTGGAAAAACTCAAAACATGAAAGTTGTAGATCTCAATGAGAATACAAGTTTCGTATTGACCAAAAACGGTGATGAGGTCAAATATGATACATAAATACAAGAGTACAAATATACATACATATAGTATACAAAGGGGCACAAAAACCCAAGTTTTACGTATGAGCTCCGAATTGGATGTGTATTGATCTAAAGGTGAGTAGACCTAATTCGGAGGTTATATGAGAGGGATATGAGCATTCTAAGGTCTAGGTTCTCCCACTAAGTTTGGGGCTTTATTTGGGAAATTTACAGGATAGGGATTTTTGGCCTTCTTCCTAGTAATATACACAGTATAAGGAAGGTGTTATTTGAATTTAGAGGGGATATAAAATACAGATAATTAGGTGAATTATTGGTGGATATTTTACAAGTGAATTTTACAAATGAATTGGCTTCTTATTTAATGCAACAATGCTAAAATGCATGTATTGGGGATTTATGCATGAATGCTATTTATGCAAGATAAAGGGAAATATGCTGCTAAATACTCAGGAACAAGGCTCTATTTTCAACTTTAAGAGTGATGAATCACAGATTCATCAATGACTATGGATCTTACTTGTACTGTGTGAGTGAAATATAGCTCTCAACATAAGAAATGGCAAAGAAACAACCTCCTCTAATAAGGTAACTCTAATTCCCTGATCTAGAAACTCTTTCCTCGAGGAGTGGGCTATTCCCTTCTAAATTCAAGTGCAACCAACTCAAGAAGAGGGGATGGAGAAAAGAATGGATGGTAGCCAGTGTAGCTACCTATCCTACGATGCTTGACCAGATAGCCAAGTCATCCAGCTGCAAGCTTACAAAAACTTTGAAGCTCTTCTTATTTTTCTATTCTTGTATATGCACTCTTATAGACATTTTACTTTTCAACCAAGCCTATCCACATTTTGAGATTCTGCATTTATTTTCTTTTCTTTTTTTTCTTTTTTTTTATATATACAAAGGTGCAACATGTACATCGGGAATTTTCTTCTTGAACCAGTAGACTATCCCTCTTTTGAACCATTATTGCAAGCCACAACATCCTGTCGTTAGACGTCAATGCCCCTAGACTAGGTTGCGATGCACTACCATATCGAGAGGAGGACGGATATTTCCACCCGTGTGCTACTCCAAGCCAAATGATTCTACCTCCTCACCACCTCATCAATGAAGAGCTACATGCATGGTGGTTGTCCAAGTTAGGTCACTGTCTAAAAGAATCGTGCTTGTGTATGTAATATTCTACTTAGACCAATTAATATGACATGTGAACATAGACTTTCAGACTCAAAAAATTAAATCACTCGACCTGAAAAATCTTAAATTCATTTCCTATAAGGTTCCTTTGAAATTAGGTAGATTAAGGTCGAATCAAATCCATCCTCGACATCTATTCATAACTAGGTTCAGAATCCACTAGGTTTTCACTTTGCATATGCTAGATATGCAGATGACATGCAATATGGATGAATGAAGTTCAAGACACATTTTTTTGAATGCAAGGATGATATGCAAGATTACATAAGAAACCTTTTTTTGGTAACGTCCTATTTTACAACATTTAGAAAAGTATTATTTACAAAGCTTATATACAAATTCTAAAAGTGTTATACAATATACATATTATACAATTATACATGTATGTTTCAAAAAGTTTTTTTCAATTTTTACACACCATGTAATTATTGCAAAATTTATACAAAATACACAAAAGTACGAGCTATGAGTAAGTATATATGTAATATGTACACGCCCCATACACTTATCGTGTGCTATGTCCTCATAGCACGAGAAGCGAGGAAGAAGACATAGCTCATACTAAGCATAGAAGAGATAAAATAACAAAACATATAGAAGTCGTCACGCCACCCTATACTTAGGCTCTGGCAGCCTAAATGTAGAAGAAGATGAAAATGGGGTGGACGAGGTCAAGAGGATAAATGGATGAGTAACTATACAGAGTGGGCATTGGTCCAACCTATACTTAATCTCTGGTCTGCCTAATGTGAGTGTGAGAACTGTTGTGATCTAGAAAATATACAAGGAATGGTGAAGAGACTTGGGTCACCCTCCCTCCTATACTTAGGATCTGGTCATCCTAAGTATAGCCATAAAATGAAACCATATGGAGCCAGGGTGAGTGATTAGAATCACTACGAAGCGAGTGATATGAAAGAAAGAAAATATATACAAGGAGGACTGAAAATAGACAAGGATCAAGAAGATTTTTGACTAACCTTCTTATGGGACCGAATAGGTGAGTAATATACATATGTGTCGCTGTCGGAATCATCCTCAGATGAATAATAGTTAGGTGTAGGGATCGTCCAACGAGGGTCGACACACGGCTGCTTGCTCGAATATGGTTTAAGAACAACCGAACTGAGCTCACTCATATAAACCACCTCAGCCGGACCCGAAGAGGTTCCTCCAAAAATTTCTTCTCCAGAATGTTGAAGGGAAATTTCTTAGTGGGTTTTCTAGAACATGAATCATTGAGAGGGAGTGGAGAGCGACGCGCCTTGAGGGGTTCAAGGGAACACCTCGAGGAATCAATTCTTGACATCCTCTCAATAGATAACTGACTAGAGGAGGGAGCAATCGTATTTTTGGGTGGGGTCAATTCAGTTCTAGTTGTATGCTTTGAAGGCCCGAGATGTGGTGTGATGCTGACCTTGGGTTACTCATCAGACAAGTCATCATATAGATTGTAATATTCCTAAAGGGCCAGGCACGTCTCGGGAAGGTACTAGTGATCTCAGTTGGCTTAGCATTTAACTCATGGATGTCAGATCATCGAAATGGTCAAGGCAATCAGCAAAAAATGTATCTGACTCAATGACAACATCGGGTTGTGAGTCTTTTATTGAAGCTGACATAGTGGTGGTGATGCAAGTAGTGGGAATTAAGGATGTGTGGGGAGTCTCTAAACCGACGGTCGGCTCGATAGTCAGTATCTGAGGTGTAGCATAGAAGTGGGACTCATCTACCTCTCGATGGTAACGACGGTCAATAGCTTTGTGGGTCACCTCAGAGTAGAGTGTGTCAAAGAATGGGTGAGGTGGAAGTGGTCCCAATGTGTAAAATCAATTTCCCGAGTCTCACAATCTATAGTCGCCTTAGCTAAGGCTATGAATGGTTTCCCGCGAATAATGGGATATTGGATAAACTCTCCTCGGTGCTAAATGTCAATGACCGTGAAGTCTACATGATGTAGAGCACCTTGGAAAGTAATGATGACTGAAATGGTTCCTTTCGACCTTTTGACAGATAGATCATCCAGCTGAACGATCTCTCTCAACTTTCTGATTGGCCTGAGTTTGAGCTTGTCAAACACAAAGGTCAGGAGGATATTTATCGATGAGTCATCATCGATTCTTACATGGGTAAACGTATTTTCTTTGTTTTCACACTCAACCCTAGGAAACCTCTTCACTCTGCAGCTCCTAGTCTTTCTCTCCATCACCAGGGGGGTGGCCATAGACACTATGTGTCTCTCAGTACTTTTCCTCTTATTGCCAGACCTGTTATGCATCAACTTACTTCTCACAAATCGTTTGAGGTCGGGGAAGTGCTCTATGACCTTTATTAAGGGAAGATTAGAAATCAATTTTCCATCGAGTGCCTCCCTTAGGGCAAGATCCTATTTTTTAGGTCTTTTTCATTTTCTATTTTTATGACATTTTATGTTTTTTCAAAATTTTTGGTATTTTTAAGATTTTCAAATTTTTTGATGTTTTAATGGGCAAATGGTCAGACTCTGCATTGGAGGGGAAGTAGTTAGTAGAAGAGTAAGGTAGTATAGACTCCAGTTGTACAGAGTGTGTGGATTCTCTAATGTCCGCTCGATTTTCAGCATCAAATCCACTTATTTCATTCTCCACATCCTTTCCCAAGCTGGAATGAATTGAAATGATTTAGTCGCTGATATTTCTAAGTTTATCCTCAATTAATTCATATCTCTTCACAACCCTAGAAATGTTATCCTCCAAAGAGTCCTAGTAACAAATCTTCGAAGCAGTCTGTCTACTCGGAGTATACTGATGAGATTTTGAAGTCTCATGCTCAAAATACCTAGACTCTAGCATGTAATATAGGGTCGAGTATGTATCACTCGAATGGCAGATATTGGTCGGAACCTCAACTAATGGAGACAATGAATGGGAGGCTGGTAGTCTAGCTCATGAGTCCAAGCCCATGCATGTGTAGGCTCTCCGAATGTGCGATATGATGACTGGTCAATGTGGTCTTGAGAAATAGGTTCAATCAAGTCAACACGATCATATGATGCAAGCCTCTCCATTTGATCTATTCGATAAACAATGTTGTATCCTAAGGTCAAGTCAGGATGTGTATATATGGATTGTTGTCTGGTCCCAGCACGAGGTGAGAATGAGGTTTGTGGGGGCATATAATTCTGCCAATAATTTGTCTCAGCAATGGCTTACTATTCCTTGATTCCAGTAAGAGATCGATAATAAGGTAAGGTAGCCTAGGTTGGGAGTAGGTCAAGGGGGTAAGATGGTGGGGTAGGTGATATGTACGAAGAAGTGGGGAAATCAGTCGAAGTTCTGACTTCGCGGTAAGAAGGTAAAGATGATCAGATTATGATCGAAGAAGAGTGACCTAGATATGATGATTAATATCCCAACATCTTGAATAATAATGGATGATTATTAGCTGATCGAGGTAGAAAAGGTGCAAATACACTAGATAACGCACACGAATAAACACAAAACAAATGCAAGAGCAAACACTACATTCACCAACTCTACGCATGAGGGAAGTAAAGGTTCGGTCGAATTATCTTGTCAGTTTAAGTTGGTGACAAAGTTGTGAAAGATTAATGAGCTATTTGGTGCCTGTACATCCCTACAGACTGTCCAAATTCTCACGAAGACCCACTTTCAGCCAGTATAGGAGTAAGTGCGGACCGTATAAATACAACTACCTGTTTCTTGAGGACAAAGCCTTATGAGCATCCTCTAAACCTCGCACTCTACTAAGAAAATCCGGACTGTTTACCGGCTACCCGTAGATCCTCACTGAAAAGTGGCTAATCGTTTCGAACAAGTAGTCTATATGAAAACCCTTGCTTTGTCTCTATCCTAGTGTCGTCTTTCTCTCACTTGCAAGTTAATTCAGACGATAATGTGTTTGCTCTCTTTCAAACAAGGGTTAGTTTTAGTTATTTTTTTGGTCCAATTCAATTAGCAGTCTCAATTTTAGAGATTAGTTATCATTGTAGTTAATCTAAACAAGAAGTAATATCTACCGTCCAGTTCCAATTCCTTTATCCTAAGTTAGAAAAACTGAGAGAGGGAATCAGAAAGAGATGATGTGATCGAGAAAACGATGATGAATGCTTGAGTAAGAAGACTTACAGTCCCTCCTGCTCTCTAGAATGCAAGAAGCACAACTGAATTGAAATTTTTATACTTGATGGAATGCAAGTGAGAATATTGTTCCTAGACAAGCAGTTCTATCGGTTAGTAATGAACAATCTAATTTTGACTAATAGCTCTACGGTGTAAGTACATCTTGTTAAGTGGGATGTGCGGTCCTATAGTCTACGAGCACGAGTAAACAAATTTGCACTAAGAGCCATGAGTGCAGGTCGTATTCTACGTCAAGCAAACCACATGAGCATAAAGGGTCCAATGTCCTGCCTTTGTATACACACAAGAGATTCAACCCGGAATCCAGTGTCAATATGCAATTGTTACAAGTTATCTTTTTCAAAAATGTAAATCTCTCTTCTCTAGTAATTTCTTCTTGATGCCTCAACAGCCGGCTCGCCCCACGAATCGCCGACCTCTGATACTCCTCTAGTTGCGTCGACTTCAATAAAGCCGCTCCAAGTCCACTAGGCCCTCGCACAAAAAGAGAAAAATTATGTCAGAGAGAGATACAAACAAAAATTAAATAGAAAAATAATTGAGAAAATGAAATAATTAGAGGGTGGTTTGGGGCCCAGACTACCCGATTGAATGAAAAACCTTAATATAATTTTTCTAAATTGATCCTAAACCACATGCTTCGCTGAAAATGGTGCCATTTGATTTGTCCGTGAATCACCCATTTAATAGTATCGTGTCCTTTTTTTGTAGTTGAGCAATCAGGATCGATCAAAAATTAACCACATGTATCGATTAATCAATTTAATTAATGTGTGATTTTATGTATTTTTAACTTGGGCAAGCCCTAGGGTCAACTCAAGGAGGAAAAGGAACAACTTAAATGAATTAGCTCAAGATTTTCCAAGCGGATATTTTTTTGTAATTTGTTTATGCGAAATAAATGCAAATGCCCAAATGCGATTGAACTAGGTTAAAAAAAATTAAACAACTTAGCCAAATAAATTTAGATATGAAATTGATCCATTTTATCCAAGTTATACTTTTTTTTAAAACCTAATTCAATGGTGAATACAAAATGTATTTTTTTAAGATTTTTTTGGGGTTAAGATGCAATAATCAAAATGCAAACCTTTTAGGGGTTTTTATGCAATTTTTCATGCAAATATGATGAAACAATTATGAAAATTTTTATGGAACTTAAACATGATGAAATGAATCTAATAGTAAATTATTTGGAATTTCCTGACACTATATGAATAATTTACGAGTTTTTTAATGAAATCAGAGTGATTGTGAGTATTTAATTCTTAATAAATCCATGAAATAAATTTATTCAGAAGCAAAATTATCCTAGTTAGATATTTTAATAAGCAATCCAGAAGACTTGAAATTTCATGAAAATATTATTTATGTATTTAATTAAAATTCAATTACAGAAATCACTCAACTGTTTATTTTATGCACAAGACACCTCCATTTTTTACGAAATTTGGATAGTAATTAAAGCACATTCATATGCATCATCTATATTTTTTGCATTTTTTGGAGCAAGTATAAATTAAATACAAATTCATATCATGAACTGGGTAAAATATGGCACTTTTCAAAAAATCAATTTTAACTTATTATCCATTTCTAACAAAATTCAAATTAAATAATAAAAAGATAAAGAATTAATTTATCAACAAAATGTTATTTTTGTATTAAAAATTTGATACGATAATGATGTCCAAATTAAGCACAAATATAGGGGTATCTTTGCAATACAGTAAGTAAAAGTCAACAATGAAATTGTGCCTAAGGGCACTTTTGGAATTAAATTAACATCATGGGTATAGATTACAATTTTCACAAATAAAGTAAAAAAATGAAGAGGACTAGGAAACGTGGGTTCCCTGCCCACGATTAGGGCACACACGCGCATGGAGGTCGTGGGCGCGGGCGACGAGTGGCGCGGCGCGAGCGCGAGCAAGAGGTGCTGGGGCAGACAGGCACAAGGCGGCGTGGTGAAGCGCGAGCCAGATGTAGCGACTGTGGGAGGAGAGCATGTCTACAATAGCGGGGCTGGAAGGAACGATTGAGGAGGCATGACCAGGAGGCAGAGGCCGCACCACGGCTGTCGCGCATGGCGTAGTGGCTATAGTCGTGCGATGGAAGGAGGTGAGGGGAGGCACGGGTTGGCGAACCATGCGGATTTGACCGTTGTCGAGGTAGAGGAGCACGACGTGTGCCCCGAGGTGGTTCACTTGATTGATTTGAAGGAGAAGAAATTGAATAAGATGGAATCAAGAAGAAGAGGGATAGAAACAGGGGAAGGCGAAGGGGACCGAATAAGGAAGAGATGTATAACTTGGGGTAGATCACTAGGGTGGTTGCAAATCAGAAGATCTAGGCCAGTTCTCTCTTAGCGCAGCGTCTATGCAGAGCTCAAGCAGATCAAGTGGGAGTTGTGACAAGGGGTAGGGAGCGCCTTGGATCTCTTCGGGAAAGAAACGATCATAGCTCAACTTGAGTCAGACCTCCACAGTCACTGGGAATGGCTGATGGAGCTCTCGTCCTCTCACGATAAATGGCGGACCATCTGGATGTTCGACAATGAAGCCCTTTTAAGGGCGGTTGAAGAGCAAGGCAGAGATGGCCGAGGTCATGGTTCATGATGGGAAGGATACAAAAATTAGGGAGGTAATTAGACGAGAGAGAGAGAGAGATGGGATCGTGGGTGATCGGGTGGTTGCTTGCGTGAAGGGTAGAGGAGCGATCGAGGGCGTGGACGTGTAGGTCGAGGTTGATGTGGGAGCAGTTGGGAGGTAGAGAAGGGTATGGGTCCATGAGATTGCAGGCTCGTCGCGAAGCGTGAAGCAGCGGAGGGCTAATTGCATTGTGGTGAGGAGAGAGGTGGAGTGTGAGAGATGGGGAGGGAGATGTGATAGTTGTGGGCCGCGCGATGAGGGGGCGCCGCCGCAAGAGGCAGGGAGAGGGCGTAGGACCTGGATGTGAGAGAGAGATGGTCACGTGGTAGGCATGTGATCGGGCGGAGAGAAGGAGAGGGATGGAGGGAGCGATACGTGGCATGTAGGAAGGCGGCCACGTGGTGGGTTGAAAGTAATTTTTTTAACAAATAATATAAAATAATAATATATAGTAAATAATTAAAGTAATTAAAGTAAAGGTAATTAAAATAAGTAATTAGAATAAGTAATTAAATTAAATAATTAAATTAATAAATATAAAATAGATAATAAAATAAATAATTAAAATAAAAATAATAATTAATTAATTGAAATAAAGAGGGTGACACATGGTGGCTCCAGGCGGTGCGTTGTGTTGGTCCCAGAAAAATTGAAAATTAAATGTAAAGAAAAATAAAAAAGAAATAACAAAAGTGGGGAATAAAAAAGTGGTCAACATAAAAGTTGCTCATCTCAACGAGATCTACAACTTTCACGAAGGATCGAAAACCAAAATAAATCATATGTACAAAGCGTTTTTTTGGGTGGTATCTTATTTGTATAAAATACCGATTTTTTTTCTTTTGCAATTTTTTTATCATTTTTAAATAAGAGAAAAATCAAAATAAAGTTTGAGAAAATATGAAAGAAATATTTACAACTTAATCTATTTTTTTGGATTTTTTATAATTAAGAAAATAAAAAGATAAAAATGGAGGGTATTATGGTGGATCTGTACAATATACAATAGGGGCCTAAAACCCATGTTTCACATACGATCTCTGATTTTTATGAAATTAGTCTTGTTGGAAGGTCTTTGAATGTATATTACTTTAAAAGTGAGTATACCTAAATCGGACACTGTTTGAGAGAGATATTCACAATTTAATGCTCTTAATCTCGAACTAGGGCTCGAGTTTTATTGGACAATTTTATAAGTTAGTATTTTTTATATTTTTCCTTTATTACTCTTAGTAATATATAGACTATAAAGTTGCTTTTATTGGATTTGGAGTTACTATAAAATATATAAAATATGGTATTTACAGGTGATTTGTACAAGGAATTTCAGTCATCTTATTTATGAAAATAAGAATGTTAAAATGCACATATTATTTACACATGCATGAATGCTAATTATGCAAAATAAATTGCGAAATGCAGCTAATTACTCAGGAACGAAGCTCTATTTTCAACTTTTAGAGTGATGAATCACATATTCATCAATGGTCACTAAAAGGATTGTGTTAGGCCATGTAGTCTATAATAGATGTATGGAGGTCAACCCAGTTATGGTGGATGTCATTGCTAAACTTGAGCTACCTAAAACGCTAAAGCATGCATTATCTTTTCTGTTGCATATCAGATTCTGGATTTAATCAAGACTTCAGCAGGATTGCCCGTCCTCTCACAAAGCTTCTGGGCAAGGAGTCTGACTTCATCATGGATCACAAGGTCCTCCAAGTCTTTGAAAAATAAAAGATCTAGTTACTCAGGCGATCATAATCAAAGGAACGATCTACTAGGCCTAACAAGCTAGCTAGTAATTGTTATGGTGACTCACCCTCCATTTGATCAACACTCAACCCACAATCATATATAAGCAATCGAAGTAAAACGGGCGTCAGAAATTTATTATAACTCTACATAAAATGTGTTTAGGGTAAAGTATAATAGAGTGTCGAACTAAATGAGTGAACTATATAGATTGAGAAATTAATACTTAATTTTTTCTAAATAATATTATTTTCTTGTTTATTTTCTTTTTGTATTTTTATTTTAAATTCCTTTTGTTGGTTTTTAATTATATTTAATTTTTATGGATTTTTATTTTTATTTTTATTTTCATTTTAAATTTGCAAATTTTTAATTTCTTTTCAATTTTCAAAATATAATATATATTTATAGATATGAATACCAATACTATAGAAATTTAGGTTCTTATATTTTTAAATATATCAAAATATACTCAAATTCCAGAAAATAAATTTGTGATTTTTGGATTGACTTTATTTTTGTATTTTTTTATAGAATATGTAATATTTTTTAGATAGTTTTGACGTAATAAATATAGTAAAACATTGAATAGATTATTATCTGATATTATTTTTGGTTTAATAAATATGAATAATTTCTAAAGTAACCAAAAACTATTTCTAGTACATAGTATATATAATATAAAACAAATATAAATATATATATATATTTGTTGATTTTTTCTAAATTTTACTAAAATTTTTAAGGTTTTTCGAATTTTATTATTTTTTAAGTTATCTTTTGTATTTTTAGGTGTTTTTGGATATGTATAGATAATATGCTTTTTGGGATCTTTTAGAGAGGTTTTTTTCTAATTTTTATCGTTTTTAACATTTAGACAAATAATAAAAGCATCTTTTTGTATTTTTGATAAATAGAAAATTAAATAAAATGCCAAGTAAAAATTATGCAAGTTCAAGCATAATATCATGCATCTACGGTAATATTTCTAACAGTTGTAGATCAATAAAAGCATTTAATATGACAAATCTACACAAAAATAAAAGCCAGAGATTGAGTAACCTAATTCCAATTTAAACAAAAATTTAATGTATTTAATAATAGATCCCATAAACTTAAGTGCTTACATGCAATTTGTACACAACCTCACGTGTCGCAACATGTGAGATGGAAGAACTAACATTCTATTTTACAAAGGTTCAGTGTCCTATTTGTAGTTTAACCTAATATATTACATTGAAAATGATCTTTTCATTATTAAAAATTAAATATAAAAAGACTAAGGGGGATTGGTGAAATTTACCCCTAACCACATGCAAATACCAAGGCATTGATCCCTTCACTTATGCGGTTGGATGACCATGATCACCAGATACCGCTTCGACGATGAATGGCGTAGATTGGATCTTGTGCTCAATTGAACGGCTAATGGATGGCTTTATCCATGGCAGAGAATAGAACAAGGACACCTTCTTGATCCGACGGTTTATGTTCTTCTACAAGAACAGGGAAGAACAACAGGAGGTCTGAGCTTTCATTCGTCGATTCTCGAGACTCCAGCCTCTACTCGTTCTGTTGAGATACTTGATGGAGTGTTGATGGCGATCCGTAGCTATTGATGCTCTCTAATGGGTGCAGACCTCATTGATGTAGGCAATGGATTTCGAAGAAAATATCGTGTACCCAGAGCTCCTATATAAAGCTAAATACATCTAATATGGGGGTATTGAAGGCACGCATCTAGATGAGAAGAAAGGGGAGGCGAGGGCGAAGGTTCAAACCATCTTATTGGGGGAAATGGATTCAAAATAAGAGGGCACTGATGTCTTCGGTGATGGGAGATATAGTGGAGACTGGTGGACCCAATCCTTGTAGGAATAAGGTGGAGGAGATGACTAGAAGGTGGAGAAAGTATAGGAGAATAAGATGAGGTTGGAGCAAGGTCAGGATAGGGGAATTTCGTATTGAACATTGGTCGGAGCTCTATAGATCAAGGATACTATAGCATAGAAATTAAAGCTAAAAATACAAAAAATGCAAACTAGAAAGCTATTAAAACAGCTCAAACTTGACCTGGAAGGCCAAGGAGAAGAAGTTGTCAAAGCAAGCTCCGACGAGGGTGGACTCACCTCCCGGAGTTTTATCCATGTCACACATCTGATGGCACCTTCATGTCACCAAGGCACATACACTTGTGGGGGTTTGGGTTACATATTGCAAAAGAGGATCAAAAGGCAAAAAATCGATGGGGAGGTTATATATAAGTAGGCAAAAGTTGTTGACTTTGAGACTATGATGCATGTGTGCAAGAGGGAGATGGTGGTAGCGGACTGGGGAAGTCTTGAGGAAAATGAATGAATGGAGAAGGGGCGGTATTTTGGAGAAGAATGGGTGTGTTTGAATCCTGAAAAAGTCTGAAGCAAGGATGGACAGTTGACCTCATGTTAACTCATAGAGGGTTTTGATTAGTTCAGTTAGGCCTCTAAAGGGTGAAAAAGAAATTAAAAATGAAAGTTAATTAAAAAAGAATTACAAACCAATATTATTTACAACAAGTCAAAACACGAAGAGTGTTCCTTATTTTTCAAACCGATTTATTGGGTGCTAGGTTCTACAAGTAAAAATATTGGTGTATTTACCTTGGTTTGGTGTAATTTATTTTATTTGGTATTTTTAATATTTATTATCATATTTAAATATTTCATATATTTACAATGTAATTAATTACATATTTAGTTAGTTTTGTTTCATTTTTCCAATTTATATATATATATATATTAACAAATGTATATACATTTGTTATGGGTATAATATACCTACATCTTTTAGGGTATAATTTATTTTAAGTATAGTCTAATGGTTTTATTTCGTGTTTATGATTTTAATATATTTCAAATAATATATACAATTATTTAAAGATATAAGAAGAGTAAAAATATAAAGAATAAAACATATGAATACTATATGCAGGTACATAGTATAATGGTACCCTGGGAAGTTGGCTTCTATATCTCAGCTCCATTCTTAATGAAACCCCGTCATCAAGTGGATAATTTAATTTAGAAAACAATGGAGGTGTTTTTGGTGAATTTTGAATTCATATGGAGAAGACATTGATCTGTGAAATTTAGTTTGTAGTTATTCCATCCATGTGTCCCTGTTATAGTGAGCACTATTTTTATTGGAAATTATTTTTATAATTTTCTATGTATTTTTATATACAAGTTTCATGTTGAACATTTTATAATTTGGAGTGTGTAAAATATAGAATAATGTGGAGTAAAATTGATATTATTAGTGAATGAAATTAGGGTTTCAAGTACAATGAATCTGGTCATTATCTCCCCTGCATTATTCCTTGTAGACCTGGTCAATATTAGGGCTGCTAATTGAACCGAATCATTCGAATTCGATTAGGATTCGTTCGATAAAAATTCGAAAAAAGTTCGATTCGAAATCAAATGAACTGAATTTGAATTTAACTTATAGATTCGATTCCCAAATGAATCGAATCTGAATTCACTTGGATTCGTTCGATAACAATTCGATTCGATTCGATACAAATACTTACACACATATATGATACGGTATAAAGCATTATATATGTAAATAAATGTAGTATATATTTTGCAAAATCCCCACACATGATACAAAACTTAATATAATAATCAATATTTTTCATCATCTTATTCTAAAGATCCTAATTTTGGGATGCCCATTGCATACGTCATACCCCCTCTTTACTCCTCCAAATTCTCTCTCTCTCTCTCTATCCTCGTCACTCATGAGAAAAAAACCAACATTTGCTTCTGTTCTCCAACGCCGCCAGCTCCAACCTCCTGCTCCTACTCGCTCTCGTAAACATTGCTGGCTCCAGCCTCTCGCTCCTGCTCGCTCTCTCCAACGTCGCCAGCTCCAGCCTCTCGCTCATGCTTGCTCTCTCGAACACCGTCAGTTCCAGCCTCCCGCTCATGCTCACTCCCACAGCCGACAACACTACCCTCCGAGTCGCCAACCCCACCATCAGCTCCTGCTTTCCCCAACCATCGACATCGACATTGGTTCTAAACTCACCAACATCGCCAGCATCTATCCATTACCCTCGCAACAACAGGTATTGCCACAAACACACCCCTTTTACCCTAACATCTTCAAATTTAGGTTCTAAACAAATAATTGTTGTGATTCTAAAATACATCATCTGCAAACAAACACATACTAAATTTTTAAAAACTATCCTGAGGTCACATATTTCATATTTCTAACACTTTTTTCCTTAATTACACTCTTAATCTTTACATGATGATTTTCATGGCCATCACTTTCTCTCAATGTTATTATCCAAAACATTGGTAGTACTTTCTTTTCATGGCCATCACATCCGATTTTTTCATTTTCATGAAAAGAAGATTCCTCCTTTGATTCATGTATAGGAGTTAATGACTTCGAATTCGAGTTCGAAAGAAAACCATCAGTCATGAATGGCATAGTAAAAAATTGATGGATCAAGAAATTATATATAAAGGACAAGAAACCTCCCAAATTTTCAATCCCTATCTTTTAAGATGACAAAACTTGGAATTTTTAGCTGGCATACGTACATAAAGTTTATAAAACAATTCTTCCATCCATCATAATGTTCAGATCTTATAATAAGAATAATCAAGCATATGAATACAAATAATATCTTAGAGACGATTTAGGTCTGAATAGATTTCATGGATTTTGAGCTTTTGCCTAAATAGCTAAATGTTAAAAGATCATAGCTGCAACTATATTCCATGAGAGGGTCATTGGGCATGATGATGATATCAATGAAAAAGTGGAAAAAGAGGGTGAAGAAATAGAAAAATCGATTCTTGAAATAATTAATAAGATTGATATAAAAAAGATCGATGGTTTATCAATCATTTACCAAAGAGAATGAGGAAGTTGGCGGAGTGTCAGTTGAAAGGTGGAAATGCATTGATTGAATTTTCATCATAGGTACAAAAGAAAAGATCAATGGTTTATCAAGATGTCAATATTTATTTTTCTTTATATATTCAATTCATCATAGGTACAAGAAGAGCAAATGAGGATTGTAAGAGACATACATGAACAACAAAAGTTAGGTACTTTAATGCAATTTATACCATCTATTGAATTTTACCGTTTATGATAAAAGTTTTTTACTTATCTCAATTATTTTTTACAAATTAGTATCACAAAATCTATTCAATTCTTTGAAACTTAAAATATTATTATTTATATAAAATTTTTTATTATTAGTTAAAGTATTAAATAAAATTCTAATTCGATATAAAATGAATCGAATTCGAATATTCGAAACTCCAAACGAATTGAATTTGAATTTAGATTAGAAATTCGTTTAAAATTCGATTCGAATTCGGATTCGAAAATTTTATAATGAATTAAATCTGAATCTAGGTGGATTCGAATGTATTCGATTCGATTAACACCCCTAGTCAATATTGACTACGTCTCGGAGTTTCGGGTTATTCGGTATCTTTGATACTTCATTTATTTTTCTTTATTTTTCTTTTATTTTGGATTTAGTTACAGGAAACTATATAGTAATTAAATACTTATTACAAAAGAATAATGAATGAAAATCTATATAAGTTAATTGTATTTGCATGATTTTTGATTGGTACTAATAACAAAATGGAAAAATAAAGGTAGATGAATGGCAATTCATCACCCCCCTATATCTAACTTTGATAATCCCTAAAAATCATTTGTTAGAAGAATAAGTAATGAAGAAGAGAAAATAAAGAAATAGGAAACTCTGTACAAGTTTACTGCATTTACATTAGTTTTGATTGGTAATAATAACAATATGGAAAAATAAAGGTAGACAAATGGCAATTCATCGCCCCCCTATACTGAACATTGCTAGTCCCTAACAAACATTTGTAAGAAGAATAAGTAATGAAGAAGAGAAAATAAAGAAAGTAGAATGCATATAATTTTTAAACTTGTCTTTACAAAAATAAAAATTGGAGTTTAGTTAAGACCTTTAAATTGTTAGTTTGTTAAGAACCTTATTGGGAACAAGATCTTTACTTAACAACCCTCAAGTTCCACAAGTCTCCGTTTAGGTTACCTCAATAGCCATGTCAGAATAAATCTATTCATAGCAAATCCTTACGACTATGAGTGTTACTTGTAAAGTGTATGTGAATGTAGCTTTTCTCGTAAGAAATAGAAAGGAATAGTCTCCCTTAACAACATGAAACCCTAATTCCCCAATATAGCTACTGTTTCCTCAAGGAACGGGGTATTACCTTCTATGTTCAAGTATAGCTAGCTCAATAAGAGGGGGTAGAGACAAGAATGGCTTGTAACCAGTGTATGCACATATCCTATAGAGCTTGAACATTGTAGCAGAGTTTCATGTTGAAGGGAACCTTGAGATAATTGACTTTGAAGCAAAATGCCTTTCTTATTTCATATATACTCTGAGAGGATTTGATTTTTTTCATTGACTTTTCTCGGTATATTCTTTTTGGAGTTTTTTTTGCGTTTTCGTAATATGTATAGCAGCATTTACATAACAAATATTTCCTCTTGAGCCAGTAGACTATCTCTCTTTTGAAGCTTTATTACAACCCCCAACATCTTGTCTTTTGACGTCCATGCCACTAGATCAGGTTGGGGGACACTGGCCACACATTAGGGCGACATATGTTTCCACACATGTGCATCCTCAAGCTAAAGAATCCTACCCTCACCACCACCTCAGAGTTGAGCTAAGGGTAGAGTGTGATGTCCAAGTTAGGTCATTATCAGCAAGAGTCGTGCGCGCCCTTTGAAATATTCTACTTAGGCTCGTCAAGATGACATGTGAACATAGTCTTGTGTACTCAAAGAATTAAGTCTCATTGACTTGAAAAGTCTCATTCAAGTTCCTATAAGATTCCTGTGAAATTAAGTCGATTTAGTTCTAAACCAGGCTCTAATCATCATATTTTATATAGACTTGTTCAATTATCAAAATTATTCAAAAAAATGCGAATGTGAGAAATTATTTTTATGGAAACATTTTCTAGTTTTGAACAATTTATGGAAGTTCAACATTTATGAAGTTTTGGAACTAATTTCCAAAATTTTAGGATTTTTGGAATTTTACATTTTTTATAGATTTTTTTAAAAAAATAGAAAGAGTTGGTGAATTCACAAGGGTTTTACACATACTAACAAAGAAATTATACCGGGTATATACATATCTTTATACCAATTTATACAAGATTTTATATAGTATGTACATGTTTTATTTGAAAAAAAATGCAAGCATATTATATATAGGGTTTTAAAAAAATTGAAAATATTTTTACAAACAATTATCAATCATTTTGAGAACTTAGTTTACAAATAATTTTAAAAAATCATTTTTACAAATAATTTTTACGAACTTTTTACAAACATTTACAAAGAGCTTACTTTTCAAATGGTTTGAAAACATTTGACAAAGATTTTTGAGAGATTTTGAAAAGTTTTTTCAAGGAATTTTATAATCATTTTCCAAATCATTTTACCAAATAGTTTTAAACAAATTTTTGCAAATATTTTTATTTAAAAAAATTTATACATATTTACAAGAGTTTATTCTTTATAGTTGATTTATTCATATACCCTTACCCAATGTAGTATATTAGCCACATTTATTAAAAAAGAAAAATATGAGTTATGGCTAATGTATATATACATATATACGACCCCCTATACTTAGATCGAACTATGTCGTCATAGTAATCAAAGAGCAAAAAGGAAGACATGACTCTTGCCAGGTGTAGAAAACTCTATAATACAATGATTGAATGAAATAATGAGAAGTCAATGGCCCCCCCTGTAATTAGGATCAAATAATCCTAAGTATAGCAGACTATATACAAAGTAGGGATTATAAAAGATTAGAATTCACATAAATTAATGACTTGGCTTGTGTCATCCTATGCTAAGGGTAAAATATTCCAAAATATCGAATAGATTATTAACAAGTTAGACGACAAGGAAGAGAATAGTGAACACTCAAATAACTCATCCCCTTTGTACTTAGGATATATCATCCTAAGTAAATCACTGGTGAATGAAATAATCAGAAGAATAAAAGCATTAAAAAGTAATGAAAAGAGAAACAACAATTTTAAAAATACTTTTTGAGACATCGTCTGAATCTTCTGATGATCCGGCTTGGAGATATTCATTGAATATCACAATGATCGATTCGACAACGGACACAAATATATCTTTCTCTAGATACAGCTTATGCAACTAGTCTTTGACTACAAATGGTTGTGAATTAGATGACAATTCTTATATGAGAATGCTTCGATTGTCACATATAATTATGATTATAAAGGGCCATGTCTATTTGCTCCATAATTTACTGGGGAATATCATCAACTTCACATCAAATAACCACACCTTCTATCCATTCTCGAAAGTTTTTCGTCAGATATGCTTATCATGCCAACATTTGACTTTCTTCTTGTATATAAGATTATTATCGTATACAGAGTCTCGGAAATTTAGGAGACTGTTAAGATCTATAGTTTGATTCTGACAACTAGTTTGTGAGTCCAGATTGTAGATATCCACTACCTATAAAGATTTGTTAATTAATTTAATTAGTAGGTATCATGCCTTTCCATAAACAAGACGATAGGGAGACATAACGAGTGGAGACTTGTAAGTAGTTTGATAAGCCCATAAAACAGAGTCAAGCAATTCCCACTAATTCTTCCTTTCCGACCTAACATGTTTCTACAATATTGTCTTCATCTCTAATGAGGCAGATCAAATGAGGTACCCAGCATTCGATCTTGGAGTGCACGAGGTGTCCACCAAGTCAGATCCGACAATAACTATATCAATGCCTAACTCGTCTCTCAGTACTTAAACAACCAGTGTCAATCAACAACTAACCCACAATAATGATTAAGCAACAAAAGTAGTGAGCTAAAACTTATTATAACCTACAGAAATGTGTATAGTAACAATCAGGGAGGATCAAACCACAAAGGAGCACACGAGCGAATGCAACTAAAATGAATAAATAACTTAGGGAATTCTTTGTATTTTAATTTTCTCAGTTTTTTGGGTTTTATTTTATATGTATTTTTTTAAATTTTGCTAATATTTAATTTTAAATTAAAGAGAAAATATAAGATAGAATATATATCAAATATATAGAAAAGGAATAGAAAGAAATATTTTTATATTTTTAAAATAGAACAAATAAAATTAAAAATTTAGAATTAAAATATTTTTGAGTTTTATAACTTCTTTAAATTTGGAAATTTTTAGATAATATTTTATATTCTTATGGATATTTAAATAAGGAAATACATAAAATAAATAAAACAATAAATACAAGAACATAAAACGGGCTTAATAAATATCTATAAAATCATATTAGGCCCAATTTCAATTTTCCGATACACTAGATAGTGCAAAGGAAATTCATATTATTAAAACATATTTTTTCGATTTTTTTATGATTTTTTAGATTTTTTTATGTTTTTTTAGTTTTGGTATTTTTAGGTGTTTTCTTTAATATTTTGCCAAAAAAATATTTGGTCAGAAAATAAAAGATGCTAAAATAGATGTACACATTTTTTGTAATTTTTAAAAATATTTTATAATTTCAAGGGATTTTTAAATGTTAAACAGAAGAGAATGCAATGTTTTTGAATTTTTTTAAATTGACAAAAAAATAATCGACTTCTGAAAAATAAATGTGTTATAATATGATTCCATGCACTTAAGATAATTTTACTATAAATTTTGGATGTAAATGCTAATTTCAAAAATAAAAATACATCTACAAAATTAAATCTATACACATTCCTAGTTTTAATTTACACAAAGTACCAAAACATTTAATCATACTTTAAGGAAGCTAGTGGCATACATGAAATATTTCCACATTTAAATACAATATACATACTGGCATGCCTATAAATGCAAATATTCAATACAATGGAACTAAGCATGCAAATTTACTTTAAATATTTCAACTAATATTCATAGTTTCTAGACCAAAATGAAATACACCAAACCCAAAGGGGATCCACACAAAATTCCCTCTACACATGCATGTGAGGTGACGTGGAATATTTAAAGTTCAAATACCAAAAATTCGGATGTCCTTTGGTGCAAATATTATAGAAATATTACAACTACATATGAAAGTTTAAATACTAAAATGAAATGAAAAAAATGTGGATGGTTAAAAGAGCAAAATACCCTCTACGTGCGCGATACAACAATGCTAATGAAGCGACTTATCTATGTGGCAATCCATAGCAGAATGATGTCATTTTGATAATAGATGACTAAGATTCGATCTTAATGTCTATTCGGGTGGCTACGAAGCTTTGCATCATACTGTAGCCACATGATATGGAGGAGGCTCTTTATCGAATGGCTATGGAAGGGCGTCAAAGAATTATGATGAACTATGACTGAGAGCTCCTTCGATCCGCGATTTCTCTTGGTATCGACCATTAGGAAATCTCCTGAGGGTCGAAAATGGAGTAGGGCCTCCTTTGCATCTATCGGTGCCTTCAATAAGGTCAGGGACCTAATGATGGGGTCTTGTAGGCTCGTGCTCTCCTGAACACCTGGAGCTACTGTTATTTAGTTGATTTGCCCCCAAATGGAGCACTTATATCTTTCTTCATATAATAAAAATAGGGGGGTCCAAGGGTGACATACTCCACCACCCATGGAGTTGTTGTCCACACTGGAGAGAAGGGGGGCGACAAGCTCACGTGATAGGTGGTAGAGGAGCTTGGATAAGGCCTGATCCTTACAGGATAGGGATGCAAGATGGGTCAGAATGGGGAGGAAGCGATAGGGAATGAAAGTGGATGGTTCAAATGGTTCGAAATAGATAGTGGTAATGGGAACAAAGCTAGATCTTGAAGCTCCAACTTACTTTGATCTTTGGAAATCTCGATTACTTAAGTTAAATCAACAATGACTAAGGATATCTATGATAACAACTAAAATATTGAAAGGAAATGACCCAAAATAATTGCTCTCTTGTCCTGTAGGTCAGGGAACATAAGCCTGCACAAAGGAGCTCCAACGGTGAATGAATGACCTCTGATTCACCTTCTCCTCATTGTGGATCGACAAAAACCACTTTTAGTCACAAAGGGTTGCACCAGGGCACAATTCAAGGGGTCAAAAGCTATTCAAGAGGGATTAAACCTCAAATCAAAGTCTTGGGCTTGCTTTTATAGTAGTGATGACCACGTTGAAAAGACCTAGATTTTCCACCTAAATAGATGCATATTTGACTGAGGATTTAGTCTTTCTTGGAAAAGCAAGGATTTTTCATGAAATGATATGAATCCACGATTTATTAACTTTTCTTGAGCATTTTGTCTTAGAAAACTTAACAAATACATATAAATATGCATTAGATATCATTTCTTATTAAAACACCATCCATGAATAAAAATGCAATTTTATACATAAAAAACTTGTAAATAAATAAAAGAATAAAAAGAAAGAAATTAAAAAGAGAGGCAGACTATAAATATGTATATATGTACAATATTACTAAATTAAATATAAATATATCTGAAACATATATTTATATAACCTATCCCTTGAGACCAAGTCAACATGGATTGGTCTACAAGCAATAAATTGGGGGGGGGGAGAAAACAACAAAAAGAATCAATTGTGCACATCACAAATTACACTTTATTTATCTATTATTTATCAAAACTTCAATGATTTTTATTTAATGTATTTGTATAAAATTTTCACCAAACTCTTCTCTAGTATATTCCTGAAAATATATTTAAAAATATAAATAGCATAAAAAAATCCCAACCTATAAGTATGCCAAGAAATCCAACTTTCAAATTGTCAATTTCTCAACTTCTGAACCTCATAACTTCTTCATACGAACTCCAATTTCACTCTACTCACCTTTAAAGTTCATAAAATAATATTCTCTAATTAATGAAGGTTCATTAAAACGGGAGTTTGTTTGCAAAAAGTCAATTTTGGGACCTAATGACAATGGGTTTCTGGGAAATTATTTTATTCCTAACATATTATTTATAGTGTCGATAATATTATAATTTTAATTAATTTCTTGATATTGTAAATAGTCTATAAACTTATTTAGAGTTTAAAATTAGAGTTTAATTTTTAAATAATTCAAATACCCTAAATTATAGATGAAAATGAATTGTGTATCATATACTTATATTTATTCATATATTTATAAGCATATTAAAATCCCAAAAAAAACATACTACTCCTATTTATTACTATATTAATTAATAGAGTGTAAAAATTATATACTATTTATTGAATTATTGAATTAAAATACAAAACCAATTTATTCAATATATTGTATATCTATTTATTAATAATATATTTTTTTATAAAATACGTATTATTTAAAAAATAAAGTTATACTATAATTTATCTAAATGAATTATTCGAATTTTTTATTTCTATACTGAATTAAAATTAGGATATTTCTTATTTATTTGTTAATTTCTGATGAATTTCATTTTATTTGTCAGTGTGGTGCTAACACATGTTAGTACCACACTTCACTTTCTCCCTCAAGAATATGTTGGGCATCTTTATCCAATAGATCACTTTACCAATTTCTCCCCATCGATCCTTACACCTAAACCCTAATCTAAATATTCCACTTTACTATCTAACTACCCTCCTACTTGCCAATCATTAATTCTATCATTACTTCCATTCGATTCGTCTATGTAATAATCCAAATTTCTCCTTCCAGAACTAACTCTCCCTAACTAGCACACAACTGGCCATCGACTCATATTCTCCACCTCGCCCTGCCTCACTCTGACCATGACATGGCCTAAGGATAGCTCCATGTGGAAGGTGGAACGATAGACGAGACGTTACAAGGTGCCATTGTCGCCCTGCATTGCCGCTTTGAGCTGCATTCAGCTCCGATTATCGAGTGATGAATTTCCAGTTCATCATCTTTATTCTTTCATTTTGGCCTTTAAACCCTAGCAAAATGCATGTATATATCATTATTTAGCATAAATTAATATTAATTATTTATTATATAATATTATATAAAACACATTGTTTAAAGCCAAAATAATAGAATAGAGAAAAGAAAAGAAAAAGAAAAAATCCAAAAGGTATTTTATGACCCTAAACCTCGAGATCTAGGCATCTTGATAAATGGATCTATAAGGAATAAGTTAGGGGAGATAAGGGTCAAAAACTCATCTTTTGCCAAATAATCTAGTTTGGGACCTATTTTATTCTATGTTATTTATATCTTAAATATATAAACTTTGAACATGAAAGTTGTAGATAAAAAACATAGAAAAATATAAAATTGATTTCAAGCAAAAATATTACACATTGTACTTTTTACACTCAGAATAAATTCCAAAACCCAAATTTCCCAGACCCATATCTTCTCCATATGAACTCAAAATGCACCAAAATAACCTTAAATGTATGTAACTTTTTATTCTCTATTTAGTGAAGGTGCTTTCATTCAATTTGTATTAAGATACAAAAGTTAGGTTTTGGACCCCTTGTGTATAATATTTCTGAAAGAATATTCATTTTCTTTATTCCATATAAATTTTATAATTTTATTTTTTATAATTTTGTAAACATTATTTATATTATTTTTATATATTTAGAATAAAATAAAATCATAAATAAAACAATAAAATTTTAAATAGTATACAAAAATACAAAGAAGAATATTTATACATGTATAATATATACCTCTATTTATTTAAGTGTACATATTTTATAAGAAAAATATAATAAAAATATTTTGTGTGCATTTAAATAAGTTATAAATATATAATTTAATAATAAAATCAAACAATAACATAAAAATAAAGTACACCAAAGTTAGGTCAATATAGATAGAAATACACTTGTAAGAAGTAAATTGTAATCAATTAATCCCTAAAAATAAATAAAATCTGATTAAAATACTAATAAATAATAAACATTTTTCATGTTTTAACCAAAAGTTAAATAATTAATTTACAAATTTATTTTTAATTATTTTTTAATTTCAAAATTCATTTGTCAATTTACTGATGACGTGGCCTAATCAGGGTACACCCCCCTTTGAGTTGAGTCAACTTCTCTGACCCTAGTCGTAGGTCTGTCATACCTCATTTGGACCCCTTCTTCGCTCTTTTTCTCCCATCAATGCAAGTATCGATTGGGAATGATTCCTCTATGACTTTTCTCCATTGATCGATGCTCTCTCATTATGGATCGTTACATCGATCCGAGGGCATCTGAATCGAGCGAGCCACCTCGATCTTTGCCTCCATTCATCACTTGGTCATAACTACACCTTCCTCCTTCCTTGATTCCTGGAATCCACTCTTCCCAATTCATCGACCCATTTTGGTACTCCAGGGCTCGAGCGAGGTGACAACATGCTCCCCAGCTCTTTGGCGCATTGAGGAGTGAAATAGAGGAAGGTTCCACCATCTCCGGCGTTCTGCTGTCGTGAGGTATATCTTATGCCCACAACCGCTCGAGGTCGATTTTTCTTGCTTTCTAGGTATACACTTATTACAATTCATTTTCGCGTTTTTCTTTAGTATTTTAATTGCTCCTTTTAGTGTGAAATTCCATCTTTGTAGTTCATCAGAGCTCTGCTCTAACGAACAACTTCAATGTGCTTCCACCTATTTCCGACTCGCCTTCTACCACCATCTCACTCCTCATCGCCTTCTTTACGTCAAATTCACACCCATTCAACTCATCCTTCCTAGATCACGATCATAACACTCCACCTCTACGATTCGCGAAGTGGCCATCTATACACCCTCGCCCTCTATCATTCCACCATCTGATAGGTCGAGGCAGTTTGCCCTCGAACTAGCAGTCTTTGTGTGCAGGTCTCAGAAGCTGAAGAGCCCTATTCGAGGGATGATTTTCTCAAGGAGACCTTCCAGATCTTCATCAAGATGAAGGATATGGAAATATCCTTAAGAGCATCACAGAAGCATGAGGATCGCATCGTATGCAATCGGGAGCAACTAGTCCAACTTGTTGCTCAAGGTAGCAAATTTAAAAAAATTTTAATATCATGAAACCACATGATCCAAGAACACTTCTCGGATCGTTTCATCTAAACCACAAACAAGTATTAGGTTTACCTCCTAAAGCGTGGATGCGATCGAGTCTCTAATTGAAGAGACCTCCTGTCTCAAGTCCGATCCAACGGAGGAGACGCTTGCGAGCGCGTATATGAGACACGTGCTCCTCGCAATCCATGTTGATGATACACGCAGTGAATCTCCTAATCTCGATACATGAGATCCAACATCTTCTTCACGAGCAAGGTGCATCGAAGGAGACAGATATCCATGAGCAAATGTTCTGGCATCATAACGATGATGCGGCGATGACGATGATATCTCTCTAGGGCATCAAGGTGGGCAGCCACAAGAGAGAGGGAGTGTCTTGGCATGTAGAGAGAGGGAGAGAGGGAGAGAGAGCATTCATTGTTGTACTTGAAGAGCAATGGGTGCCTCTTCTTATATAA
Source organism: Ottelia alismoides (assembly GCA_037367405.1). Classification (NCBI taxonomy): domain Eukaryota; kingdom Viridiplantae; phylum Streptophyta; class Magnoliopsida; order Alismatales; family Hydrocharitaceae; genus Ottelia; species Ottelia alismoides. Next base: position 59,389 of record JAZKJV010008492.1, on the reverse strand, counting down.
TGGTTTGGGATCCATGGATCTCAATCCATGGACAACACAAAATCAATGGTTGAGATTGATTTGTGTTTCTTTCAATGGCCACTATCTTGTTGTAAAAACACTACAACAATTAATTTAATTCAAACTAATATATTGATAAATCAGTATAATTTAATTTCAAATCAAATCAATTGACTAGTCATCGAGATAATGAGAAGATTGACCGCATCCCCTATAAAGTGGGGAACAACCACCCTTTTGAGATGGAATGGGTCTATCTCCTCAATATCTCATGAGATCTCATTATCTCATGATATCTCCAATATTTACAACACACTTTTTGTAAATTATTTCACAAAAACAATTCATAATTATCTTGTGAATATTGCAATAATGTCATGGAAAAATGTGAATCACATTCACATCGCAAAACAAAATTTATATTTATTTCCAGTTAATTATCCAATGTGAATCCAATTCACATCAACAATTAATCAACAAATATAAATAATAATAGGATCTCTCAAATATGTTATAAATCACATTTATAATATATATGATTAATATGGATAGTGCTACCCACATTATTCATATACATGATAATTAAATCACATTTAATCATCTTGTATCTTTATTCTCAAGTGCCCAAATAATATGAATCACATTCACATTATTCACATCTTTGATAATTAAATTACATTTAATTATCTCAAATAACTCACCTTATAATACGAGTCTCATATTATTCATGATAATGAAATCACATTTAATTATCTATTTTCTCAATGCTCGGATTGTCAACAATGAAATTATTCTTGAACTCTTCCAAGAATTATGCGCTTTCTCTACAGATACTTGGATATAAGGACAGGACGATTGTATTGTTCCATGTACAGTGACTTGGATATTGAGATCACCTCTCAAATCCATATCTTGCAGTCCTCCCATAGATGTTCGATCAAGTCAAAGCCGTAGATCTAATCTTCTCATTGCATCTGAATCACATTCAGATCAATGTCCAATATTTTGGACCAATATCTGATCACTACTCTACAGAGAGGAGTCGCTAAAATCTAGACCTATTTCATCACTCCCTCGGAATGGAAGCGTCATGGTTATACAACCGTTTATTATCACATCACCCTCAGGTATTCCAAATACATATATCTCCTGCATACTGGAAGACCACGAACAAACCAGAAGTTTAAAATCTCTTTTAGATTGTCTCCTTCAGGGTTTTATCATTAAGTTTCTCATTTCACTATTGGGAGTTGGTATCTATCATATATTTTTTATAAGCATATATCATACCCAGGTGTATATCATATTCTTTCCAAAAGCATATATCAAACCTTACAAATTGAGTCAAGGTTCCAAAGCGAGACGATTGTGCATGAAATTGATTCTTCCCTAATATCTCATGAGTGGGCTCATGTATTCCGAATGAAACTATATGATCCCTTTGAGAGATCGTATTACTCATATGCCCTTGCATGCACACCAGTGCATCAGTGTATAGATCTCGGTAAGGTCATCAACCTATTGGTCTGCTAAATGTACATACTCAGACATATAGTAACACATCTGTCTCCAGTCAGAAGATGTGTGCCTATATCGTGACAGCATATGACATAGATTTTTGGTTATCTCAATCTCTTGAAGTCAACTTTTTGACCTAACTTATCTAACACCTCTGAATCTCTATTCCTATGGAGAGGACCTGCAATAAGAGGTCAATTACATATCAACCTTTAGAGAAAGGATTGCGATTTTTTTCTCAGGCTGGAGATCCTCTCTTAACAATCATTTGATGGTGCTTGATGAGTCATCAATCAAACTCTTTAGATATTCACCCAAGCACCAACTCTATGATTTAACAATTGAATCAACAACTATATGATCATTAATATGGAAATGGTACATAACCCTAGTTGTACTAAGGGACCTATTATGAAAATTGATTATTCTTCATTTCAGATCAGGGAATGATAATTGCAATAACATGTATTGCAAAATGGCTCGTCGTGGGCTTGCATCCAACACGAAATGCCATCGACATCCAAGGGCCTATCAGTGGCCCTCAGACCATTTGAAGATCCTGTAGACTCGTCAGAGCTACAAGAATGATTAAAGACTGACAACAGTGTTGCAGATGGCTGGAGCAACTCTCAACAACGGATAAAAGCTCGCTAGAGGTGAGTTCTTCAGCAGTTCTTCCACCTGCCTAATCAAGCAATCATCATCCGACTTGTGAGCCATGACCATCGGATCCTCTTAAAGTGTCAGACCCCAATTCCGGGCTGTCAGATCCTCCCATATACAGATCTGGTTACTCAGCAATATTTATTTAGCAATCACAACTAACATTCAGAAATAGACTGCAAATAAAAAATACTCAAAAGGAAGTATTTCAACACTTTTCCATTCACAAAATAATGTTCAGATGATACATTTCCCATTATAACCATTACATGTACATCAACTAGAAGGAAATACATAGAAAGATTACTAACTACCTTACAAAGAAAAACTACTATGGTTGGATGGATGTCTACTATGTAAGCTAGCTACATTAGAAAAGTCCTTGCGATGGCTCATTGATACCTATTTGATTTTCCATAAATCATAGGATAAAAATTAGAAATGCTAAGTAACGAAGAAGAGAAAAGCAAACAAATTATGTAATTTTTTATAAAGTGGTTAACACAAAAAGTTTCATTTATTATCATTAGTTTAAGTCTTATTCCTTCTATTCCAAAATAGAGATTAGTCCAGGGGAACCCCATCATTATTGGACTCCGAAGTTGTGGACACTTCGTAATTACAGATTATGTTGATTTGGTGAGCTTATGATGTGGCACGTCGCCTTAACAAATCCTCCAATACTACCCTGATAATTTTCCTTTTCTGTTATTAATCAGGGTCTCAAGCCCTCAACCTTGAAAAATAAAAAAAGCACATTGTTCTCGAGGACTTGGTTGCTTAAAACCTCAGGCTAACCATTAATCACATAACCTAGCGGCTTTAAATACATGTTGTCGTGACCCAGCCGCTATTGAACCACTCGTGCCTCCACATGGCACAACCACATATTCCGTCATTCAACCCGAATATATTGGCTCCTATTACCATGCATTGCAAATCATTCATTTCGTGCACACTTATCATAACAGGGCAACCGTGTACCACCTAGGTAGGGAAACTCCAATACGGGTTCCTTCCGACAAACATACAGGTTGCATGCCCGACTTGTAGTTCTACTCCCAGTCATCCTTAACGTGACACACGACCCTTTTCAGGATCCAACTCAAAACACATCTATTCCCATGATGTAATTCCTCCATTAAGCCTTAGATTAGCGTAACCATAAATACTGTGTATAGGCTTACACATATATTAATTCATATATTTATATACTCAATTTATGCTCATTTTAACTTCCAAACCCTAACTATTCACACCACAACATCCATTCGATGCTTAAACCCTTATTTTAGTAGGAATCACAAAGAAACTTTTCATACTTTCTCACAAATAACCAATAACGGTACTTCATAACGAAAAACATAAAATCTAGAATTTCAATAAACTTCTATGAAATCCCAACAACAAAAGGAAGGATTTTGTTACCTAATCGAGCTCTCTCTCGCGTATGCAGTGCTTTATCGTGATTCTTTTTCAATAGGATGATATATAGCTCCGGAAACGATCGAATTTCATTTTCATATCAAAATGCTAAGAACGTGCCAAGAACGTGAAGAACGAACGAAGAACATGAAGAACGTAAAGAAAGCATAAAGAACACGAAGAACGTGAAGAACATAATCTCTTTTGAAATTTCAGCTGAGATTCCCCTTATACGGGATGATATTTCTAGGAAAAATTCGGTAGAGTTTCCCCTTATATGGGGTGATATTTCTACGAAAATTTCAGCAGAGTTTCCCCTTTATGGGGTGATATTTCCAGGTAAATTTTGTTAGAGTTTCCCCTTATAAAATCACTGAATGGAAAGCACAAAGGGAATTGAACATGAATCGAAAACGTAACTCACAAAGAAAATTAAGAGAGGATCATACCTTCCTCCTCCTCGTTCTCCCGGCATCGCTTCGCTAATGCTCCTTCCTCGTCTCCTACTCCTCCTCCCGACCTTTCATCCCTAGCCTTTGGGGTGGTGGTGGTATATTGGAAATAGTAGAGAATGAATGGGTAGAGGGGATATTTATAGGCTTCATAAAACCTCTAACCTTGGTTAGAATTCCATGGTTTAGACCTTAACCGCGGTTAACGGCCCATTGTTTTGGCCCATGGTTTTGGCCAAAACTTATCTGAAACTTAGGGCGTAAGTTATAACATTCCAAAGGATTCTAGATTCGCTAATGACGCTTAATTAACACTAAACATGATTAACTTTCACTAATCACGATTTAATTTTCATGGCTTAGGCTTATTTTTTGCTAACAATTGATTAGTGTTCACTAATGATCATTAGTGATTTTCAATTTGTCATTAGTTTCTTTAATCACGATTAATCATTCTTAATGACGATCATTAAGGTTTAATGACATCTTAAGCCTCCTTACATCTCTTTCTTCCAAAAATCATAACAAATCGAAATGAAGTTCGATTCACACGGAACAAATTCAGTTGGTTTCCTCTTGAATAGTCGGATCTCATTATATAGGATCCGAGAGATGCCAAGCTTAAGGCTTTACAATTTTAACAATCTTAAAGGAAGTCTCGTCCTCGAGACTATAAATTTAGGCATAACAACCTTAAAGAGGACTGAAACCATAACAACCTTAATGAGAATGAACATTATTTCATTATAATGAACATATACAGAATACATAGTATTATCATTCAAACAAGTACTGGTACTTTTCTTTCATTTCCACCTCAGGTTCCCATGTAGCTTCTTCAAACTCTTGGTTCTGCCACAATACTTTAACTACATGCGCCTCTTATTCCTCAATTTCTTGATATCTCTATGTAGTATTTCTACATGTATTTCTTGGTATGTCAAGTCTGGCTCAACATGTAAATCATCATAACTTATCTTATGCTCTGGATCCCTAATTACTTCTCAGATTTGATACATGAAAAACATCACATATTGTCGAAAGATGTCGAGGAAGCGCAAGTCTATATGCAACTTTTCCAATCCGCTGAATGATTTCAAAGGGATCCACGAACCTGGGTGCCAATTTTCCATGCAAGCCAAACCTCTGAACTCCCTTCATATGCAATAAGTTAAGGAATACAAAGTCGCCAACTTCAAACTCGAGGTCTCTTCGCCTGGTATCAATATAGCTTTTCTGGCGACTATGGGCAGTCAATAGTCGTTTTCGAGCAAGCTCTATAGATTCCTGTGTCTCGTGGAGTCTACCTGAATCATAAAGGTTCTTTATCCCTACCACTTGCAAACACAAAGGACTAGTACACCTTCGGCCATATAGTGCTTCAAATAGTATCATGCCAATGCTTGCATGGTAACTATTGTTGTAGGTGAATTCTGCAAGAGGCAAATGTTTCACCCGTGTTCCTTTCCATTCTAAGGCACATGCTCGTAACATATCCTCTAAAGTCTAAATTGTACGTTCTGATTGACCATCTATTTGTGGATGATACACTGTGCTCAAGCATAGTTGTGTGACTAAGGCTTTCAAGAAGTTTTCCCAATACTGTGAGGTGAATCGTGAATCTCAATTGGAAACTACTTCCTTGGGTTACCATGGAGGCGGATTACATGTGTAATATATAACTCAGCCTGCTGATCCGGAGTGGAAGATAAACTTATTGGAATAAAGTGTGCTACCTTGGTCAGATGATCTATTATAACCTAGATACTATCTTTACCACCAGTCATCTGAAGTAAGCTAGTAATGAAGTCCACGGAAATGCTTTTCCATTTCCACTCAGGTATAGGGAGGGGTTGTAACAATCCTAGTTGCTTTTGGTGTGAAGCTTTTACCTGTTGGCAAGTGGAACATGAAATCACAAACTCAGCAACATCTTTCTTCATTCCAGGCCATGAAAGTATGAATGAAGATCCTTATACATCTTCGTAATTCCTGGATGAATAGATAATCTAGAACAATGCACATCACGTAAGATGTCTTTCCTCAGTTCAGGTGTGTTTGGTACAAAACTCTGTGATGGTTATATAGTAACCCATCTTGTATCTAAAATCCCTCTATCTCATTCTTCTCAAGTTGATGTCTCAAAATTTTAAGGAATGGATCATCCTTCTATCCTTTCTTTATTCTATCCCAGATCTCTGGTTTGTATCGGTGAGGAATAGTTATATATCAACACTACTATCAAATGGTTTCTATTCAGTTAACGTTGATAGTAAACCCCAAAAGTGTATAGCACTCACCAACCCAAGTGAATAAGTTCTTCTGCTAAGTGTATCCACTACGACATTTCCCTTACAAGGATTGTAGGAGATAGTGTAATCATAGACTTTCAACAACTCTAGCCACTGTCTCTATCTCATATTGAGCTCCTCTTGATCAAAAGATATTTCGAGCTTTTATGATCAGTGAATATTTCAAAAGTAATACCATAGAGGTAGTGTCTCCATATCATTTAAGCGAAAACTACAACATCTACTTCAAGATCATGTGTTGGATAGTTCTTCTCATGTGTCCTGAGCTGTCGCGATGCATACACAACTACCTTACCATGTTGCATAAGAACTGCCCCCAAGTACTTCTTTAGACGCATCAATGTACATTTTAAATCCTTCAGTTCCAGAGGGTAGAGTAAGGATAGGTGCAGATGTTGGGCATTCTATTAGTGTCTAAAAAGTAGTTTCACATGTATAGGACCATATGAATGGGACTTCCTTCTGAGTCAGCTTAGTCACTGGCAATGTTATTCATGAAAAATCTACTTATACCCGTATTTATTAATATATCTAAACTAATTTATTAAAATCCACAAAAAATCACAAAGACCTTGTTTATTATTCTAATAATTATGAAAATATAAAATTTATATGTAATTATTTATTTATTAAATAAAAAATCCAAAACATATTTATTAAGTATTATTTATACCTATTTATTAATATAATATTTATATTTCGTACAATATTTATTATTTATAAAATGTAATTTTACCATAATTTAGATAATTTTAGTTTCTATATTTTTTGTTTTATACCTAGTTAAAATAATGTCATTTATTATTTATTACTTAATTTATATTGCTTTGATCCATCTGGCCAACAGGTGCTGACACGTGTCAGCACCTAGTGCTTCTTCTTCAAGATTCAGGTCGTTGGAGTTCTATTCCAACGCCTTCTCTTTATCAAATTTCCCCGCGTCACTCCTACCCTATTCCTTTTATCCTAACCCTCCATCTTCTACTCCGAACTACCATAATTAAGGCACACTCTTAGATTCATCCTAACAACATGTATACTCATCTATAAATAGCCTTCAAGTTGGCGCGAGCCAACTAACTCAGTCCTAACTACCCTTCATTTCTAGATACCTGGCCAATACCCCACCTTCCTAGCCACGTTCCGGCCACCACGGTGATGACAGCACCTGGGAGCCGCCCTGCGTGGAAGGATGACCATCGGAGGAGAGTTCCAAGGTGACCAATCGCCTTGCATCGCCTCGTCGTGCGCTTGGAGCTCCGGCAAAGATCGACCGTCGAGCGACAACAAGAGGTAATACACCTAAATTTCCGAGATCATTCCTCCATATTTTCATATTTTCTTTCTCGATTCTTGTGTCATGATTAGCCATCGTAATTACGTAATTAGGATCTATATTCAACATCCTTAGACGCCTACAAAGTTCAACCTTCAAGTCCAATTTGATTCGTTCCAATTCCACTTCTAATTGCTCGCATTTCCTTTGTTATACATGCTTCTAAAAAATACATTAAATATGTGCAATTCTTTAATTTGTGGCCAATTCACTTGTCAATCGAGCAAGAACCTAACAATTTGCAGGTCCATCACAAACGCTCGAGCAACATTCCACCATATGGAGTTCTCAACATCAAAGGAAGATCAGATCAAGATATTTCCTTCCAGCTGTTAGACTTGGTCGAGCCTTCATCTTTTTTGAAGCACCACCGTCGCCTTACAACTCCTTTGGAGCAGTTTACCCGCAGGCGAGCTCGAGGGGTGAAGGAGTCACCCCTCAGGCCCTACCGGAAGCCCATGCTCAACACCAGTTACCGAGAAGAAAGCAGAGAAGTCAGCCTAGTTGCTAGCCACACGGAGGAGCTGAAGAACATCAAGAACAACCAGGCCTACAGTTTCACACCACATGTCCGTAACGGACACCTCAGATCGTGTGATCTCTTCTAATATCTACCGTTCAGACGAAGCGGTCGAAATTTTGCATATTAAACCCAGACTAGTTCCAGATTCTTAAAGCGCTCCAGAGATTTTCCAAAATTGCATTTAGGTCCTCGTATAGGGACCTAAATGTAAGACTTTTATTTTCTTTGCATTTCAGTCCCTACCATGGACCTTTTTGTAACAGAACAAAGAAATTTATTTTGTAGTTATACCTAGCTTATAGAGGTTGTTTGGACCTCATTTTTGTTGTATTTGTCCACGATTTCTTTAGGGTAGATTCATAACTACTCAAGATATTTTCCTTGTATTTTTGATGATTTTTCATCGCTTTGTCATGTCACTTTGATTTTCGCAACCGTGAGTTCGTTTTGAGTCAATTTCTGAATCTTTCTGCAAAATCAAGAATAAAGAGAATATTTTTGAGATTTCTTCCTTGTATCAAAAGCCGAGGTTTTAATATTCTACCTCCTTGAGTTTGACCAGGGCATACTTACCTCATAAATAAATAGTGTAGATGGAAATAGGAGAGCAAAGCCTATTCACTTCACTCTCTTTCTCTCCAATTTTCGTTGATTTTTTTAACACGGATCCCTCTTTGCGATTTTTCTACACCGACTTCATTATTAACAGTAGGTTGGACCTACGTTATCAAAATGGTGTCGTTTCCAAGGATCGAGTAGAGACCTAGAATTTCCTAGCAGAGGATGGGTCCGAGACTACAGTTGGCAGTTCTTCTGATTGTACATTATATTTTAGCATGGATGATGATGAGCAGATGGAGCAGATACCTAATGATTTTATTGCAGGCATTTCAGATTAAGAAAGTTTACACGATTCCTCCATTTCAAATGATTTAGAGACTAATTTTCATTTAGTTGAGTTATTTTTCTTCTAGTCATTCTGAGGATGAGCATAGTAGCAAGTCGGATGATGTTTTAAACATCTTCTGTAGTCCGACTCTAGGGCATATTGAGATGGTGGATAACCATATTGCAGACACATCTACTACTAGCACAGATTCCATTACACATACAAATGAGGTAAATTCTACTTTTCTAGAGCTGAAGATATTGCCACCAAACATGAAATATGCTTTCCATGTGGGTCCACATCGATAGTTACCGGTCATTATCAGCTTATCTTTGACCGAAGAGCAAGAATCTCGTCTGATGGAGATTCTTGAAAGAAACCGTAAGGCTATTGGGTGGACTGTATCTGATCTCCATGGGATAAATCCCGCTTTGTGTTCTCATCATATATATCTCGATCATGACAGCAAACTTTCTAGAGAGTTTTAGCGCAGGCTGAATCCGATTTTACAAGATGTTGTCAAGAAAGAGCTTACGAAATGGTGTGACGTAGGGTTTATTTATCCCATCTCCAAATCTGAATGGGTTAGCCCATTACATGTTGTCTCAAAGATGTCAAGAATTCAAATGATTAAGAATGAGAGTGGAGAGGAGATTCCAAAGGGAGTAACCACGTCGTGGTGGGTGTGCGTTGATTACAGGAAGTTGAATGCTGTGACGATAAAGGACCACTTCCTTTGTCGTTTATAGACCAGGTCATAGAAAGGTTAGCAGGGAAGGAGTACTTCTATTTCTTTGACGGTTATTCTGGATACATGATGAATCCATGATTCATTAACTTTTCTGTCGCATTTTGTCTTAAAACCCTTAACAAATACATGTAAATACCAATTAATTCTCATATTTTAACAAAACATCATTCATGTGTAAATATTCACTTTTAACCACTAAAATCATGTAAATAAATAAAGAAGTAGAAAAATAAAGAAAAAGGGCAGATTGAATATATGTATATATATACAATATGACTTAAAATATAAATATAGCTGTAAGATATATTTATAGCCCAACCCCTGAGACCAAGTCAGCATGGATTGGTCGACAAACCAATAAGTAGGGGGAGATAAGGAAAGAAAACCAAAGAAAATTAATTTAACACATACAAATATACCTGTCACTATTTATAAAATAAATACAAAACTTCAAAGAATTTTAATTATATCAAATGAAAATATTTTTCACCAAACTCTTCTCCTAATTATTCCTAAAAATGTATATAAAAATATAAAAATAAGTTAAAAATATTACCCTATATATATGCCAAGAAACCCAGCCTACAAATTGTCAAAATCTCAACTTCCGAACATCATAACTTCCTCATACGAACTCCATTTTCACTCTACACACCTTTAAATTTCATAAAATAATATTCTATAATTAATAAAGGTGATTTCATCGAATTCGGAGTCCGTTTGCAAAAAGTCGGTTTTGGGACCAAAAGACAAAGGGGTTTCTGGGCTATTTATTTTATGTAACACATATTATTTATCATTTTCTTAATTTTATATTTTCTAAATTATTTCATGATCTTGTAGTTTCTACATAAATTATTTCATAATTTTTAGATACTATTTATTATTTTAATAAAATCAAAAACTACAAAATACAGGTATAAAAGACCTATTTAGCTACTAACCCTATTTATTAAAATATGTAAATTAATTCATAATAATCTATAAGAATTTGTATAAATATTAATTAATACCCTAATAATTAAGAAAATATAAAATTAATTTTTTTACTTATGTATTTATTAAATTAAAAATCTAAAACCTATTTATAAATACATATTTATTAATATAATATTTATATTTTAAATAATACTTATTATTTATTAAAAGTAATTATGCCATAAATTAGAAAATTAATTTATCTACACTTCTTGTATTTACACTTATAATGTAAGTTACTATTTTATACCTAATTTATAAGTAATTAAAGCTCTTGGACCAACCAGGTGCTGACACTTGTCAGCACCTGGAGTCATCTTCTTCAAGAATCTGGTACGCCGGACCTGCTCAACCGGCCATCTTCAAGCCTTTTTCCCGTCGCCATTCAGAAGCTTCTGACTCATCTAGACCCTCCAACTTCTTCCCCCAACTACCCTCTCCATCGCCACCCTCCATCTCGACTTGGAGCCCACGCCAATTCTCCTATAAATAGGCTCCAAGGTCACCATAGCCAACCAACTCTCCTAACAACCCAAGAGCCCAGCTCCAGGTTTACCGACCCCCTATTTCCTAGCCCTATTCCGGCCAACCTACGGCGGTGACAACGCCAAGGAGGAGTTCGCGATGAAGAAGGGATGTCGGAGGATCGTTCCAAGGCGTAGATTCGCCTTGCATCGCCGCCAAGCGTCGCGTAGAGCTCCGATTTAAGCCGCCGTCGAGCATCTCGTCCAGGTCATACACCTTGACTTTCCATAGGCTTTTTCCTTCATTTTTTCGATTTTGATTCTCGACAGACGTGCCACGATTAGCATGGCTAATCCGTGATTTAGGTAGCTTAATCACCTATCTTCGACGCACATTCAAATTTCCCTTTTGATTCGTTTTAAATTCATCTCAAATCGATTTCAAATCATCATCTTCTTCACGCAACTGGATATTTGGCTGGAAACTTAATTTTTTTACCAACTTTGGAGCTTGAGATCCTTAATCCTCGGCCGATTCGACACGAATTGAGCCTACACTCTTCTTGTTTGCAGATCCATCTTCATCGCTAAGCATTTCTTCGCCATAGGAATCATAAATCGCCACCAGAAATTCAATTCCAAAGATGGACCTCAGAACTGCATCAGCTCCAGGTGGACGAGACCACCCACTGTGACACGCTGCCACCGCTGCTCGGAGTGTCGCTGGCCACCTTTCTACCGCGGGCGATCTCGAGGGGTGGAGGAGCCACCCCTCTGGCCCCGCCGGAGTACCAGAGCCTTCGAAGGCCGGCCGGAGTAATTCGAAGAAGAACGCCCGTCCGCCAGCTGCCGCAACTGCTCAAGAACACCTGGCGCGCAGGTGTGCAACACGTGGCAGCGTCTGAAGCATCCGATCACGCGCGGGACTTCTAATCTCAAGCGTCCAAATCGAAACGGTGGAAATATTGCAACTTAGACCCAGCCAACTTCCAGAATTTCACCCTGCCTCCACAGTTTTCTATATTTGCATTTAGGTCCCTCTGTGGGGACCTAAATGTAAAGATTTGTTTAGTTTTTCTTCAGAACAACCCCTGAGGACCTAGTTGCAAACATATTAATTAGTTTTTCTTGCGCTTATGCCCCTGGGCTGTAGGGGTTGTTTCTTCTCCGTGTGACCTCGGATTGGGATGATTTCTTGAGGGTAGTTATACAACTATCCCAGCTACCTAGTATTAAATTTTCGTAGCTTTTTGACGTGTTTTCTTCGTGTTTTTATTTTATCGAACTGCACTTCGTTTTGGTTTTGTTTTCTTGTGTAGTTCGAGCTCGCGGCTCGAACCCCGATCACCCTACTATATAGTATCACCTAGCTATTATTCACCTATTATATAATAAGTAAATCTTTTAAAAAAATATCCCTTTTTGAAAATAAAATAAAAATAAGAAAAATAAAAATCAATAAAAAAAGGTGTTTTGAATAGATCACTTAGAGAAGAAATAAAAATAATATTACGAAGCGAGAAATCTAGGGAATTTATTCTGCCTCCTTGAGTTCGACCCATAAACACTTGCCTTGTTAAATATTAGTGAACGGTTTTCCGACAGAAAACCGTAATTGTTTGATAGGTTTAAAGAACCAAATCTCTTTTTGTTTCGCGGCTTTCTGCTACAACCGACAACTTTCTTCCTCCAAAAGAAAAGCTGTGAAACTCGATTCTTTTGCACCTTATCAAAATGGTGCCGTTGCCGGGGAGGCGTTAGATTCTTTTGATTTTTCATTTTTTCGTGATTTTATTTTTTCTCTTCTCTTTGTTTCGTTTTTCGTACGGTTCTTCGTACGGCTTTTTCTTCGAGTTTTTCTTTTGTTTTCTTACGGCTTTCTCGACTTCGCGGTTTTCGCGGCTTTCTCGTTCGATCTTTTGCTAACTATTTTTACAGGGCCTGCAGGATCAACCGGCTTCTTCGGAAGCCGAATCAGTTGAACGAGCAAAGGCCGGCTCCTTCTTCACGAGTCGGCTGCAGAGGGCAGAGTAGTTAGGGTATTATTGTAAAAGAGAGAGAAAGGGAGAGAGTTATAATAGTCAATAAACAAACCCCCCCCCCCATTTTTTCTTCGGGGCCTGATTCGCTGGGTACCGCGTATCCGACGATCAGGGTATCCACCGCGGCTTTTCATCGCTATCGGCTTTCCACGGTTTTCTAGATGTTTGTTTAGGATTTTTTTTACTCTATCTGCTTGTGCCACGTAGCTAGTTTTAGGACTTGCAACCTAGGTGCTTGCTTTAGGGTTTTTAAATAAAAAAATATATATATAGACGTTAATTGAAAAAACCATAAAAATTGCAAAACTAAAATTGGGACTGTTAAAAATATCTGACCAAAAACCGTAAATCAATTCAAGTGATATGGGAGAGTAACCCCCGCACATTTCTCAGAGTGCGCGAACTTGAGAGCCGACACTTAAGGATAGAGACAAAACCCCGTATTTCTCGCGAGATACTACTGGGTCCATACACCTGATCACTGTTCCTCAGTGGGTAAGCTCAGGTAGCCGGAAATGGTCCGGGTTTACTTAGCAGAGTGGGAGGTTTAGAGGACACTGCGCAAGGCTCCGTTCTCAAGTAACACGGGTAGTCGAAAACGGTCCGTACTTACTCCCATACTGGCTGAGTGCGAGTGGTCTCGCGTAAGGATTCGAGCCAGTGTTTCGAAGAAACTATCGGGCACCTATTGGCTTGCTCAGCCCGCGTAATCGAAACGTTTGCTAATCACAACCCAAAAATTGAAAAGATAAAAAGACCGAACTCTTACGGTCTTCATCAGGGTTGAGTTGGTGAAAACGGGGTTTACTTTGTGTTTGCTTGCGGGGCGTGAGTTTCCGCGGCTTTCGCATTTCTCCTTCATTTGAATCGTACACGTGCTCTCCCGACTTCCTCTTGACATCGAAGATGACGTCTTGACGGCTTTTCGGCTCAGACTCTGTGAGCTTTCGACCGTCCACCGTCGAGCGTATGTCTTCACAGGCTCGGGATGACCCTATTCCCGAGCCGGTCCCAACCGATCTCGAGGCGAGTCAGACCCAGACTCCCTCGCCTCTTGGCCAGATCATTGAGGCAGACCCTCGCCTCAATACATCATCTAGATCTCCTGAGTATTTCTCGCTGAGTTCTTACGAGAGTTTCTACTTTACAGATGATCAGATGGCTCGTGGGAAAGCATCAGCAGCAGACGAGAGGCCACCAGCTAGGGACAACCAGGAAGGAAGAGCAGAGCTGAACGGAGATGTCACGACAGGTATTCTCGATACACTTCAGCAAATGAATCTACAGATTCGAGAACAGTATAGAGTTCAGACCGAACTGCAGGCTGAAATAGCCGCATTGAGAGCAGGGGCCGGGAACCATTAAACGCCTGTGCTTCTCGCTACTTTACGGGACGAGTATGACCCGGGAGCTCGAACGCTCCATCACTGGATTCGGCTACCGCCGAATCAAGGGCCATACGAACTCCGACCGTCCTTCATTTCCTTGCTTCCCAAGTACTATGGGAATGCCGCAGACGAGCCATTCACGTTCTTACAGCAGTTTGAGATGATCTGCGGAACGACTTGTTATCCAGGAGTGACGCAGGAGGCCGTATGCCTCAAGGCTTTTCCCTTTGCCTTAGCCGATAAAGCCCTTTATTGGCTGAGCCATCTTGGGAGAGAAATCTCCACCTGGGACGACCTGAAGTCCACTTTCCTGCGCAAGTATTTTCCTCTAGGAAGGACAAATATGATGAGGAGCCAGATCTCCAATTTTACGCAACTACCGAACGAATCATTCCATGAGGCATGGGATCGATTCAAGGACCTGACGGAGAGATGCCCAAATCATGAGATCCCAATGAAGGTGCTAGTACAGAACTATTTCGGAGGACTCCAGCCGGAAATACAGGGGCTAGTCAGTGCCGCATGTGGCGGCAGTTATTTGAACAAGGACGCCGAGTCAGTCTGGGCCATCTTCGAAGGGATGGCCGAGAACTCGAGAGTTGTAGACTCTACTCGGGCATTTCAGAAATCCCCACAACCACCACATCACCGAGAACATCACAAGGTAGCGAACATTTCGGACTCTGAATCCAACACCAACATGGGCTTCATTAGCGAGAAATTGATGTTGGTCGATGTGATTCACAAGCAGGTCCAAGACATACAGCCGCTGCGAGAGTTGGAGAAACTCTCATCTCTACCTCAGCAGCTGAGTGATCTATCGAAGAAGGTCGCTGATCTTCAGATCCAATACCAGCAGAACGAGACCTCTTCGAACACGCAAACAGCATGGAGGATCGCACCCGCTCCACCCACCCGTCAGATACACTATGTCCAGAGCGAGCCCGAGATTCCGCAGATTGATTGGCATGAGGATCAGTCTCATACCAATTCCGGCCAGATCATTAGCACTGCAGAGATGGAGGTGGAGCAGCAAGCCACTCTCGAGATCAACAGGATTTGGTATACTCGGGTGCAACAGCCGAGTATACTGAATCATCAGCAGCAGCAGCCGTACGGTCATCCACAACATGGACGTCCGCAATTTCAGCACCGCCAGAGCTTCACGCCGCAGCAGTCTCATCCGAATGTCTACCATCAGAGACCACAACATTCATATCAGCACCCTGCCTAGTTTTTACCAAATTATTCTTTTCAGCAGCCGCAACAGTCTTCCTCTACACCTCACCGCTACTCCCAGCCTTCCACCTCTCAGCATTTCATGCCAAGGCAGGAGAGAGGAGCAAGCCAGGGCCCTCACACCGAACCGGAGATGTCTTCACAGGCCCAGGCACTCAACCAAATCATGGATATGCTCAGTACGCTCCAGATCGCGCACAAGACTGAGATGGAGCAGGTTAACCGTCGTCTGGACGAGTTAACCATGCCGAAGACCACTCTCCCAGCCCATCCTCAGATGAATCCGAACAACAAGAGGAGGCATCCAGAGCAGGTAGATACTATAGGTAAGATCTCATTCCCTGAATTTTTGTCTAACTTCATTCGTCTCAGGAGCGGTAGATCACCGCAAACACCTGCTGGAGAAGAGGAGAGGGCACCAGAGGAGCACGAGCAGTATCCTGAAGCCGAGGAGGAAAAACCGTAAGAGGATGAGGACGCAGAATCAAGAGACGGGAGTAATTCCAGCTCATCAGATATGGATATTGGTGACTCAGACGATGATATCACGCCAGATCAGGCAGAGAGCCCGGACAAAATCATTTCTTCTCATGTTTTAAAGAGTTTTGTAAATAATTCTGAGACTCTCGATGTAAATGCTGATTCTGAGTTGAATAAAACTTCTGATTTTCTGACTCCTGACTTTATTCCTTTTCCCGATGCCTTGTTTGGAAAAGGAAAGAAAAAGACCAAAAATAATCTCGAATCTCCACAGATCGAAAAGTTACTCAAAGATCACATCTTTTTGATGATCCCTCTCCATGATGCCTTAGATCATTTTCCTACGCTCAAGAATCAATTTAAAAACAGATGCACCACGCGTAGGAAAAAGAGATCCCGAACAGAAAAGCATGTCTTGACTAAGGCTACATCCTGTGCGATAAAGAATAAGCTTCCAAAGAAGAAGAAAGACTCAGGTGCACATTATGTCAGATGCGAGATCGCAAAAGCTGAGTTCGATCGCACTCTATTAGATAACGGTTCTTCGATCAATCTGATACCCGCTTCCTTACTCGAGAAGCTCGAGTTAGGTCCTCTTTACAAATCCCGCGCGATCCTTCAGTTTGCTGATAGATCTGTAAAGAGACCTAAGGGTATACTTAGGAACGTTATCGTAACCGTGCAGGGTTTGCAATTTCCAGTGGACTTTACGGTCTTAGATATGAATTGCCCTGCACTGTTACACCTTACCCTGATCATTCTCGGGAGGCCTTTTCTAGATACCGCAAAGGCCCTCTTCGATTATGATATAGGGAAGGTATCTTTTCGCGCCGAGGGCGAAAAGGTACATATAGAGATGGCGAGAGAAGCGAACACTTTCAGTGATGCATCGTCAGTTTTTCTGAGCTCTTTAGCCTCCTGCGATTACATGGATGAGGTTCGTCTTGACGACCTCGAAAGATATCAGGTAGAGACCCAAGCATGTTTTACAGAGGATGGGTCCGAGACCTCAGGGGGTAATTCTTCCGACGGGACCTTATATTTTAGTCCGGTTGATGAGAATCAAAGGGATCAGACTTCTGATGAAATTAATGCAGATCTTTCAGATTCAGAAACTTTACACAATTCCTCCGTCTCAGATGAATCAGAATTCTATCTTGCTGACTTATTCTCTTCTAATCATTCTGAGGAGTCGGATGATGTCTTGAACATCTTCTGTAGTCCGACTCTAGAGCACATAGAGATGGTAGATAATCAGAATGCAGACACATCACCTACCGATACAGATCCCCATACAGCTACAGATGATGTTTCGGCAGACACAGATACTACCTTGCCAGAACTCAAAACTTTGCCACCATACATGAAATATGCCTTCCTTGCGGGTCCGCATCAATAGTTTCCGGTCATTATCAGCTCAACTTTGACCGATGATCAAGAATCTCGTCTGATGGAGATTATAGAAAGAAACCGCAAGGCCATTGGGTGGACTATATCCGATCTCCGCGAGATTAATCATGCTTTGTGTTCACATCATATCTATCTCGATCATGACATCAAACCATCCAGAGAGTTTCAGCGTAGGCTGAATCCGGTTTTACGAGAAGTTGTCAAGAAAGAGATCACGAAATAGTGCGACACAGGGTTCATTTATCCCATCTCCAACTCCGAATGGGTTAGCCCATTACATGTTGTCCCGAAGAAATCGGGAATTCAGATGGTGAAAAACGACAGTGGAGAGGAGATTCCAAAGAGAGTAACCACGTCGTGGCGAGTATGTGTTGACTACAGAAAGCTGAACACCGCGACGAAGAAGGACCACTTCCCTTTGTCTTTCATAGACCAGGTCATAGAACGGTTGGCAGGGAAGGGGTACTTATGTTTCCTTGACGGTTACTCCGGATACAACCAGGTATCAATTGCTCCTGAAGACCAGGAGAAAACCACCTTCACTTGTCTGTTTGGCACATATGCCTTTAGACGGATGCCCTTTGGACTGTGCAATGCTCCCGCGACCTTCCAGAGGTGCATGCTTGCTATTTTTGCGGACATGGTCGGTGATTTTCTAGAGGTTTTTATGGATGATTATTCGGTCTATGGTGAGTCCTTTGACGATTGTTTAGCGCACCTAGACCAGGTTCTGAAAAAGTGTTGTGAAGTAGATCTCATTCTGTCCTGGGAAAAGAGCCATTTTATGGTTACTCACGGGATCGTGTTGGGGCACGTCATCTCCCAGCGAGGCATGGAGGTTGACCCTGCCAAGGTGGATGTCATCAAGAAACTCGAGCCACCATCCAACATTAAACAATTACGGTCATTTCTGGGGCACGTCGGCTTTTACCGACGGTTTATCCAAGATTTCTCCAAGATTGCCCGACCGTTAACTGAATTGCTAGGCAAAGACATCGAGTTTGTTTTAAATGACAAATGTCTTAATGCCTTCCTCACATTTAAAGAGAAAATAATCAGTGCTCCTGTCCTACAGCCGCCTGATTGGTCTCTACCCTTCGAGATCATAACAGATGCATCAGATTTTGCGGTCAGGGCTGTATTAGGGCAGAGGAGGAATGGACTTCCCATAGCTATTCACTATGCCAGCAAGACCTTAGATGATGCTCAGAGAAACTACACAGTGACAGAAAAGGAGATGTTGGCAGTAGTGTTTGCATTAGATAAGTTTCGATCATATCTGCTTGGCTCGAAAATCACAGTTTACACCGATCACTCAGCTATCAGATTTTTAATGGAAAAGAAGGATGCCAAGGCACGCCTTCTTAGATGGATTCTCTTACTTCAGGAATTCGATTTGGATATCAAGGATAAACCTGGAGTAAAGAATGTGGTAGCTGATCACCTCTCTCGATTGCAATCAGATCATCCTTCAGATGAGTACACGCCAGAGATCGCAGAGAGATTTCCTGACGAGAGCATCTTTGCGGTTACAGAACATCCGTGGTATGCAGACATAGTGAACTTTCTGATCACACAGAAAATTCCTCAGGGTTAGCCGAAGAACAAAGTTGAGAAACTACTTTCTGAGGCACGATACTACCATTGGGAGGATCCGGTTCTTTTTCGCGAAGGACCGGATTGTGTTTACAGGCGATGTATTCCTCAGGAGGAATATAATAGTGTCCTCACTTTGTGTCATTCTCTAGAATCAGGAGGACATCATTCAGGGAAGAGGACAGCGCAGAAGGTACTACAGAGTGGATTATGGTGGCCGACTCTTACCAGAGATGCCTGCACATTCATGAAGAGTTGTCCAGATTATCAAAGAGATGTAGGGACAGTCAGTGCTAGAGATGCAATGCCGATGCGACCCGTCATTATCTGCAAGATCTTTGACGCATGGGTTATAGATTTTATGGGATCGTTCCCTTCCAGCAGCGACTTTGAGTACATTCTTCTCGCTGTAGACTATGTTAGTAGATGGGTGGAGGCTATACCCACACGAACCGCAGACAGCAAGACCGTTTGTAAGTTCCTAAGGGAACACATCATTTCGCGGTTCGGGATCCCTCGTATTCTTATCTCTGATGGGGGTAGCCATTTCATTAATAAGGAAGTGAAGAAGCTAGTGAAACAGTACATCATCGATCACAGAGTAGCTTCTCCTTACCACCCGCAGACGAATGGCATGGCCGAAGTCTCGAATAGGGAGGTGAAATCAATTCTCCAGAAACTAGTACGACCGGATAGGAAGAACTGGTCACTTCTTCTAGATCAGGTTCTTTGGGCATATCGTACTGCTTATAAGACTCCCTTAGGCACTTCACCATTCAGGCTAGTTTATGGAAAGCCGTGCCACTTGCCCGTAGAGATCATGCACAAATCTGAATGGGCAATTCGAGAGATACTGATGGATACGCAGAAAGCAGGAGCCAAGAGAAAGATAGATCTAAATGAGCTGGTAGAAATTCGAAATCAGGCATACGAGAACACACTTATTTATAAGGACAAAGTGAAGAAATGGCATGACAGACATATTCAGCACAAGAGCTTTGTTCCTGGGCAGAAAGTCTGGTTGTTCAATGCAAGGTTGAGAATTTTTCCCGGCAAATTGAAAAGCAAGTGGGAAGGATCGTACATAGTTAGAACGGTGCACGATAATGGCAGTATTGCGATATCAGATGTGTCACCTTGTGCAGAGCCGTTCGTGGTTAACGGGAAGATGCTAAAGCACTTCGTAGAAACTACTGATCATCTGTCCCGTACTGAAGTGATCTACTTTGTACAGGAATCATGATCATTCCTTCACTTCTTCCTGTACAAATTCTTTTGAGCCATTCTTTTTCAGGAGATTCACAACACTTGTATATTCTTTGTAGACCACAATCGTCCCCGTTTTTTCTCGTCTTCTATGCTTAGGATACCAGATCCTAAGTATAGGGGGGACTGATTGCCCGCTGATTTACGTTTTATTTTTTGTACTGATTCTTTTGTATAGCCATTATTTTTCACGAATCACTGGTCCCCAATTTTTGGCTACACTCTTTTCTATACTTAGGATGCCTTATCATAAGTATAGGGGGGACCGAGTGATTTCGATGATTTCGTATTCTTTTCCTTTTGAACTTTCGTTATTTATCCTTTTCATTCAGTCATCCCGTTTTTGCTCTCCCGTGATACTTACGATGACCTGATCCTAAGTATAGGGGGGGTTGACTGACTTGTACATTCGCTTCTTTTTCACCCACTTTTACTTAGCACGAGTTATGTCCTCCTTTTTTCTCTTTTGACGCTATGAGGACATAGCTCAAGCTAAGTATAGGGGGGTGCGTATATATTCTATATACTTTCGTCCATAACTCGTACTTTTATGTATTTTCTATATCTATAAAATCCATAAAAAAGTGGGTACGGGTTAATTTAAAATCCATTTTTTTTAAAATCCTTGTAAATAAGTAAAATATGCTTAAAAGTTGTAATTAAAACTTGTAATTAAAACTTTGTACTTAAAATTTGTCCTTAAAATATGTATAATACTTATTTAAAATCCTATTTATTAAAACATGTATAAAAAACCATTCAACCATTGTAAAATACTTTGTAGATAAAATTTGTAAAATACAATAGACACTTAACTTAATAAAATATATCTTGTAAAATTTGTGAATAAAACTTTGTTTATAAAAATCATAAAAATCCATAAAAAATATAAAGTCCTAAAATTTGTAAAAATTACAAAATCCTTAAAATCCATAGAAATGAGTAAAATTCAGAAAATATACTTCACAAAAACATGGTTGCATTTGCATTCGCATTTTTTAGATGAAGTTTGATTTCTGGAACTAAGGACTGAGTCTAGTCTAAAGGATGGAGCTTGATTACGGCCTTTAACTCTCATTGTAAGGAGCCTGATTAGGAACTGGAATTTAGACTCTTCAGGTCTGGTGACTTAAAATCTTTGGGTTCCGTAGGACCATATTCAGGAAATCAAGTCATCTGAGATTAAGTAGACCATTTGGAGTCATCCGTACAACTCTACACTAGTGAACCAATCTTGAACACATGCACTCTGCACTTAGCTCAACTCGCATGGAGTTCCGAAGGGCAGTACACCTTGGTAGTGCATTCCGATCCTTATCTATGCGGCATTGACGTCTAAAGACGGGAGAGGCTGGGGTTGCGATAGTTGCTTCGGATGAGGGAAGGATCTGCTGACACAATTTTTCTAAGACCTCAAAAAATGGACGGACTAAAAAGATGCTATATCCGTCGAGGCACAAAAAGATGAATGCAGTGCAAGCAAATTTCAAAGTCAAAGCAATACAGAAGCCACCAAATAAGACCACAATAGTCAAAGCTTCCACCAAATATGCCTGCACAACTTAGTGGAGACTCAGCTACACCGGTTGGGCTTCACAAGGAGATGCGTCTACACTGGTCGCACTCCACTTCTTTTCTCATTCTTCTAACTTCTCCCTATATTCGATTGTGGACATAGCAGAACTAAACTCAGAAGGGAATACCTCCCTCCCCGAGGAAAGAGTAGCGGGATGAGGAAGCCATAGAAGTGTATAGCCGGGATTGACGGTTTCTTCGGTTCTCTAAGCAGGAGGAGCTAAATCAATTCACACACTGTACAAGTTGACTTCAAGGATGATAGAGTTTGCGATATGAATAAGTGACTCTGAACTAGCCGATGAAGTGATCTTGAGTAAGGATTATGGAACTTGAAGACTGTTGAGGATAAAATCCTAATCCTAGTTAAGGTTCCGACAAAATGCTTGTTTCAGGCCCGATCGAGCTCTGTCCTTTGTCTGTTCTCATGAATTGGTTTAGGAAAACAAATTCATTCTAACTTTCTTTCTTTTTCACTTACTTTTTCAAAATAAGTGTTTGCTAAGGGACTAGCAAAGTTTAAGTATAGGGGGTTGATGAATCCATGATTCACTAACTTTTCTGTCGCATTTTGTCTTAAAACCCTTAACAAATACATGTAAATACCCATTAATTCTCATATTTTAACAAAACATCATTCATGTGTAAATATTCACTTTAAACCACTAAAATCATGTAAATAAATAAAGAACCAGAAAAATAAAGAAAAAGGGAAGATTGAATATATGTATATATATACAATATGACTTAAAATATAAATATAGCTGTAAGATATATTTATAGCCCAACCCCCGAGACCAAGTCAGCATGGATTGGTCGACAAACCAATAAGTAGGGGGAGATAATGAAAGAAAACCAAAGAAAAATAATTTAACACATACAAATATACCTGTCATTATTTATAAAATAAATACAAAACTTCAAAGAATTTTAATTATTTTAAATGAAAATATTTTTCACCAAATTCTTCTCCTAATTATTCCTAAAAATGTATATAAAAATATAAAAATAAGTTAAAAATATTACCCTATATATATGCCAAGAAACCCAGCCTACAAATTATCAAAATCTCAACTTCCGAACATCATAACTTCCTCATACGAACTCCATTTTCACTCTACTCACATTTAAAGTTCATAAAATAATATTCTCTAATTAATAAAGGTGATTTCATCGAATTCGGAGTCCGTTTGCAAAAAGTCGGTTTTGGGACCAAAAGACAAAGGGATTTCTGGGCTATTTATTTTATGTAACACATATTATTTATCATTTTATTAATTTTATATTTTCTAAATTATTTCATGATCTTGTAGTTTCTACATAAATTATTTCATAATTTTTAGAGACTATTTATTATTTTAATAAAATCAAAAACTACAAAATACTGGTATAAAAGACATATTTAGCTACTAACCCTATTTATTAAAATATGTAAATTAATTCATAATAATCTATAAGAATTTGTATAAATCTTAATTAATGCCCTAATAATTAAGAAAATATAAAATTAAATTTTTTACTTATTTATTTATTAAATTAAAAATCTAAAACCTATTTATAAATACATATTTATTAATATAATATTTATATTTTAAATAATAGTTATTATTTATTAAAAGTAATTATGCCATAAATTAGAAAATTAATTTATCTACACTTCTTGTATTTACACTTATAATGTAAGTTACTATTTTATACCTAATTTATAAGTAATTAAAGCTCTTGGACCAACAAGGTGCTGACACTTGTCAGCACCTGGAGTCATCTTCTTCAAGAATCTGGTACGTCGGACCTGCTCAACCGGCCACCTTCAAGCCTTTTTCCCGTCGCCATCCAGAAGCTTCCGACTCATCTAGACCCTCCAACTTCTTCCCCCAACTACCCTCTCCATCGCCACCCTCCATCTCGACTTGGAGCCCACGCCAAGTCTCCTATAAATAGGCTCCAAGGTTACCATAGCCAACCAACTCTCCTAACAACCCAAGAGCCCAACTCCAGGTTTACCGACCCCCTATTTCCTAGCCCTATTCCGGCCAACCTACGACGGTGACAACGCTAAGGAGGAGTTCGTGAGGAAGAAGGGACGTCGGAGGATCGTTCCAAGGCGTAGATTCGCCTTGCATCGCCGCCAAGCGCCGCGTAGAGCTCCGGTTTAAGCCGTCGTCGAGCATCTCGTCCAGGTCATACACCTCGACTTTCCACAGACTTTTTCCTTCATTTTTTCGATTTTGTTTCTCAATAGACGTGCCACGATTAGCGTGGCTAATCCGTGATTTAGGTAGCTTAATCACCTATCTTCGACGCACATTCGAATTTCCCTTTCGATTCGTTTTAAATTCATCTCAAATCGATTTCAAATCATCATCTTCTTCATGCAACTGGATATTTGGCTGGAAACTTAATTTTTTTACCAACTTTGGAGCTTGAGATCCTTAATCCTGGGCCGATTCGACACGAATCAAGCCTACACTCTTCTTGTTTGCAGATCCATCTTCATCGCTAAGCATTTCTTCGCCACAGGAATCATAAATCGCCACCAGAAATTCAATTCCAAAGATGGACCTCAGAACTGCATTAGCTCTAGGTGGACGAGACCACCCACTGTGACACGCCGCCACCGCTGCTCGGAGCGTCGCCGTCCACCTTTCTACCGCGGGCGAGCTCGAGGGGTGGAGGAGTCACCCCTCTGGCCCCGCCGGAGTACCAGAGCCTTCGAAGGCCGACCGGAGTAATTCGAAGAAGAACGCCCGTCCGCCAGCTGCCGCAACTGCTCAAGAACACCAGACGCACAAGTGTGCAACACGTGGCAGCGTCTGAAGTGTCCGATCGTGCGCGAGACTTCTAATCTCAAGCGTCCAAATCGAAACGGTGGAAATATTGCAACTTAGACCCAGCCAACTTCCAGAATTTCACCCCTCCTCCACAGTTTTCTATATTTGCATTTAGGTCCCTTCGTGGGGACCTAAATGTAAAGATTTGTTTTGTTTTTCTTCGAACAGTACCTGAGGACCTAGTTGCGAACATTTTAATTAGTTTTTCTTGCGCTTATGCCCCTGGGCTGTAGGGGTTGTTTCTTCTCCGTGTGACCTCAGATTGCGATGATTTCTTGAGGGTAGTTATACAACTACCCCAGCTACCTAGTATTAAATTTTTCGTGGCTTTTTGACGTGTTTTCTACGTGTTTTGATTTTATCGAACCGCACATCGTTTTGGTTTTGTTTTCTTGTGTAGTTCGAGCTCGCGGCTCGAACCCCGATCACCCTACTATATAGTATCACCTAGCTATTATTCACCTATTATATAATAAGTAAATCTTTTGAAAAAAAATCCCTTTTTGAAAATAAAATAAAAATAAGAAAAATAAAAATCAATAAAAAGGGTGTTTTGACTTGATCACTTAGAGAAGAAATAAAAATAAGATTACAAAGCGAGAAATCTGAAGAATTTATTCTGCCTCCTTGAGTTCGACCCAGGAAGACTTGCCTGGTTAAATATTAGTGAACGGTTTTCCGACAGAAAACCGTAATTGTTTGATAGGTTTAAAGAACCAAATCTCTTTTTGTTTCGTGGCTTTCTGCTACAACCGACAACTTTCTTCCTCCAAAAGAAAAGCCGCGAAACTCGATTCTTTTGCACATTATCAATACAACCAAGTCACTATTGCTCCTGAGGACCAGGAGAAGACTACCTTCACATGTCCTTTTGGCATGTACGCTTTTAGACTGATGCCTTTTTGGATTGTACAATGCCCCTGCTACTTTCTAGTGGTGTATGCTTGCCATTTTTGCAAACATGGTTGGTGATTTTCTAGAGGTCTTTATGGATGATTTTTCGGTCTATCTTGAGTCCTTTGACGATTGTTTAGCGCACCTAGACCAGGTTCTTCAGAAATGTTGTGAGGTAGATCTCATTTTGTCATGGGAAAAGAGCCATTTTATGGTTATAGACGGGATCGTGTTGGGGCATGTCATCTCCAGGCGAGGCATGGAGGTTGACCCTGCCATGGTGGATGTCATAAAGTTTCTTGAGCCACCATCCAACATCAAGCAGCTACGGTCTTTTCTTGGGCATCTTGGCTTTTACAAACGATTCATTTAAGATTTTCCAAGATTTCCCGACCGTTAACTGAATTATTAGGCAGACATCGAGTTTTTATTAGATGACAAAATTTTTCATGCCTTCCTCACATTGAAAGAGATGATTATCAGTGCTCCTGTCCTACAACCATTTTATTGGTCTCTTCCCATTGAGATCATGACAGATGCTTCAGATTTTGCGATCGGGGTTGTATTAGGACATAGGAGGAATGGACTTCCTATTGCTATCAACTATGCCACCCAGACTTTAGATGATGCTCAACGCAATTACACAGTGACAGAGAAAGATATGTTTGGCAGTGGTATTTGCATTGGATCAATTCTGATCATATCTTCTTGGCTCAATGATTACAGTTTATACAGATCATCCAGCTATCAGATTTTTGACGGAGAAGAAGGATGCCAAGACGTACCTTCTTAGATGAATTCTCTTACTTCGGGAGTTTGATTTAGACATTAGAGATAAACCTGGGTAAAGAACGTAGTAGCTGATCACCTCTTCCGATTACAGAACGAGCATGCTTCAGATGAGTACACGCTAGAGATTGTAGAGAGATTTCCAGATGAGAGTATCTTTGCAGTTACAGAGATTCCATGGTATGCACATATAGTGAACTTTCTAGTTACACAGAAGAGTCGACATGGTTGGTCGAAGGATCGAGTCGATAGACTACTTTCCGAGGCAAGATACTACGATTCAGAGGATCCGATACTTTTTCGTGAGGGATCAGATTGTGTTTAAAGGAGATGTATTCCTCGGAAGTAATACAATAGTGTCCTCACTCTGTGCCATTCCTTAGAGGCAAGGGAGACATCATTCAGGGAAGAGGACAACACAGAAGGTACTTTAGAGTGGATTTTGATGGCTGACTCTTACTAGAGATGCTTTCACATTCGTGAAGAGTTGCCAGGATTGTCAGAGAGCAGTAGGAACGGTCGGTGCTAGAGATGCGATGCCTATGCGACCTGTTATTATTTGTGAGATCTTTGATGCATGGGTCATAGATTTTATGGGACCATTTCTTTCCAGCAGTTGCTTTGAGTACATTCTTCTCACTATGGATTATGTTAGTAGATGGGTGGAGGCTATACCCGCACGATCCGCAGACAGTAGGACAGTGTGCAAGTTCTTGAGGGAACATATAATTTCACAGTTTGGTATTCCACGTATTCTTATTTCAGATGGGGGTAGCCATTTCATTAATAAGGAGGTAAAAAAATCTAGTGAAGAACTATGGCATTGATCACAGAGTAGCTTCTCCTTATCACCCACAGACGAAAGGCATGGCTGAAGTTTCAAATAGGGAGGTGAAATCCATTCCTCATAAAATTGTACGATCAGATAGGAAGAACTGGTCATAGCTTCTAGATCAGGTTCTTTCGGCATATCGTACTCCATATAAGACCCCCTTAGGTACTTCACCCTTCAGAATAGTTTCTGGGAAGCCATGCCATTTTCCCGTAGAGATCACATACAAATCCGAATGAGCTATCAAAGAGATTTCACTTGATATGGAGAAAGCAGGAGCAAAGAGGAAGATGTATCTGAATGAGCTAGTAGAGATTCGAAATCAGGCATATGAGAACACTCTCATTTGTAAGGACAAAGTGAAAAGATGGCATGATAGACATATTCGGCATGAGATCTTTGTTTCTGGGAAGAAAGTATAGTTGTTTAATGCACGATTGAGAATTTTTCCTGGCAAATTAAAGAGCAAGTAGGAAGGACCCTACTTAGTCAGAATGGTGCACGACAATGGAAGCATAGCTATATCAGATGTGTCACCTGATGCAGAGCCATTCGTGGTGAATGGGAAAATGCTGAAGCACTTCGTGGATACTACTAATCATCTGGCACGTGTTGTGGTGATCTACTTTGTACAAGACTCATGACCACTCTTCCACTCATTTTGTCTTGTGCAGAGACTGTTGAGCCATTCGATTTTTGGAGTATACCACAACCTATACATTCTTCGTAGACCACAATCATCCCCATTTTTTCGCTCATCTTTTATGCTTAGGATGCCAGATCCTAAGTATAGGGGGGACTGATTGCCCGTTGATTAGCATTTTCAATTTTTCTTTGTATTTTTCTCTTGTATATCCTTTCCTTTCCACGAATCACTGCTCCCTAATTTTTGGCCACATTGTTTTATATACTTAGAATGCCTTATCCTAAGTATAGGGGGGACTGAGTGATTTCATTGATCTCGTTTTCTCTATTTCTCTGGTTCCTTTGTTGAATTTTCTTTTCCCTCAGTCACCTCATTTTTGTCTTTCACTATACTTACGATGACATAATCGTAAGTATAGGGGGGTCGACTGACTTCTATTCTTTCATTATTTTTCACCCACTTTTACTTAGGACGAGTTATGTCTTCCTTTTTCTCTTTTGACGATATGAGGATATAGCACCAGCTAAGTATAGGGGGTGCGTATATATTGCATATATACTTGCGTCCAAAACTCATACTTTTATGTATTTTCTATATCTATAAAATCCATAAAAAGTGGGTGAGGGTTAATTTAAAATCCATCTATTTATCTATTTATTTATATATTATGTATAAAACTCCTTATATATAAGTAAAATATGTCTAAAATCTTTTTTCAAAATACTTTATTAAAATATGTATTTAATATGTATAGTACTTATTTAAAATCCTATCTATTAAAATATATGTAAAAATCATTGAATCCTTGTAAAATTCTCTATATATAAATTTTGTAAAATACATTAGTTATTTAATCCAAATAAATAAGGGTAATATATCTTGTAAAATTCTTGTACATATGCTTGTTCATAAAAATTGAAAATCCATAAAATTGCAGTACTAAAACTCATAAAAATTATAAAAGCCTTAAAATCCATAAAAATGAGTAAAATTCAGAAAATATACTTCACAGAACATTGTTGCATTTGCATTAGCATTTTTTCATAATACGTTTGATTTCTGGAACTAAATATTTGGGAAAAGTCCGAAGGATGGAGCTTGATTATGGCCTTTAACTTTCATTGTAAGGAGCCTAGTTTGGATTTGGAATTTAGACTCTTCAGGTCGTTGACTTAAATCTTTGGATTCCATAAGACCATATTTAGGAAATCAACTCATATTTTCCTAAGTAGAACACTTGGTGTCATCCGTACAACTCAGCATCAGTGAACCAATTTTTAACACATTAGTGCACATTGCACTTAGCTCGACTTGCTTGGGGTTACGAAGGGCAATCCATCTTGGTAGTGTGTCTCTGTCCTTGTCTTTTCAGCATTGACATCTAAAGACGGGAGAGAATTGGATTGCAATAGTTGCTTCGAATGAGGACAGGATCTGCTAATACAATTTTTCCAAGACCTTAAAAAAGGGACGGAATAAAAAATGCTATATCCGTCGAGGCACAAAGAGATGAATGCAGTGCAAGCAAATTACAAAGCCAATTCAAAGGAGAAGCAACCAAATACAAATATGACCACAATGGTCCAAGCTTCTACCAAAAATACATACACATCTTAGTGGAGACTTAGCTACACCGTCTGGGCTTCACAAGGAGATGTGTCTACACTGGTCGCACTCCAGTTCTTTTCTCATTCTTCTACTTTCTCTCTATATTTGATTGTGGGCATAGCATGAACTAACCTCAGAAGGGAATACCTCCCTCCCCAAGGAAAGAGTAGCTGGACGAGGAACCAATGGAAGTGTATAACTAGGATGGGCGATTTCATCGCTTCTTTAAGCGGGAAGAGATAAAACAATTCACACACAGTACAAATTGACTTCAAGTTTGATAGAGTTTGCGATATGAATAAGTGAATACGACCTGGTTGTTGAGGTGAAGTTAAATAAGGATTTGTGGAACTTGAGTATTATTGAGGCTAAAATATTAATCCTAGTTAAGGCTCCGACAAGATGCTTGTCTCAAGCCTGATTGAGCTTTGTCCTTTGTTTGTTCTCATGAATTGGTTTAGGAAAACAAATTCAATCTAACTTTTTTTCGTTTTCACTTACTTTTCAAATAAGTGTTTTGTAAGGTACTAGAAAAGTTTAAGTAATGATGGTTGATGAATCCATGATTCATTAACGTCTCTGTCGTATTTTATCTTAAAACTCGTAACAAATACCTGTAAATATCCACTAATTACCACCTTTTATCAAAACCTCATTCATGAATAAAAATGCACTTTTATGCATCAGAAATATGTAAATAAAAAAAAGAATAAAAATAAAAATAAAGAAAAGAAGGCAGATTGTAAATATGTATATATGTGCAATATGACTTATAAAATATAAATATAGTTGTAAGATATATTTATATAACCTAACCCCCGAGACCAAGACAACATGGGTTGGTCGACAAGCAAACATGTAGGGGGAGTTAAGGAAAGAAAATCATAAAAGGAACTAATTATTCACTCCATACATACTTCACTATTTCTCAAATAAATATCAAATACTCATTGATTTTTATTAATTCATATGTAGATATTTTTCATCAAACTCTTCTCTAAATTATTTCTAAAATGTACATAAAAATATAAAAATAATTTAAAAATAATGTCTTGTATATATGCCAAGAGATCCAACTTTCAAATTATCAAATTCTCAACTTTCGAACATTATAACTTTCTTATACGAACTCCAATATCACTCTACTCACCTTTAGAGTTCATAAAATAATATTCTCTAATTAATGAAGGTGATTTCACTAAAATCAGAGTATGTTTGTAAAAAGTCGATTTTCGGACCTAATGCCAACAGTGTTTCTGGGCAATTTATTTTATTTAGAACACGCAATATATAAATTTTATAAATTTTATATTTTTTAATTATTTTTGTGATCTTATATTTTAACCATGATTTATTTTAGAATTTTCTGATATAATTTACTATTTTAATTAAATCCAAAACCCTAATTTATAGATTAAATTGAACTACATAACTTATACCTGTATTTATTAATATATCTAAACTAATTTATTAAAATCCACAAAAATTCATAAAGACCTTATTTATTATTCTAATAATTAAGAAAATATAAAATTTATATGTGATTATTTATTTATTAAATTTAAAATCCAAAGCCTATTTATTAAGTATTATTTGTAATAATTAAGAAAATATAAAACACGTGTCAGCACCTGGCGCTTCTTCTTCAAGAACCAGGTCGTTGGAGTTCTGTTCCAACGCCTTCTCTTCATCAAATTTCCCCGCATCACTCCTAACCTATTCTTTCGATCTTAACCCTCCATCTTCTACTCCTAACTACCCTAATTCATGCACACCCTTAGATTCGTCCTAACAACATGTAGATTCATCTATAAATAGCCTTCAAGTTGGCGCGAGCCAACTAACTCAGTACTAACTACCCTTCAGTTCTAGATACCTGTCTGATACCCCACCTTCCTAGCCTCGTTTGGGCCACCCACGGTAGTGACAGCACCTGGGAGCCACCCTGCGTGGAAGGAGGACCATCAGAGGAGAGTTCCAAGGCGAACAATCGCCTTGCATCTCTGCGTTGCACATGTGGAGCTCCATCAAAGACCTGCCGTCGAGTGACAACCAGAGGTAATACACCTTAACTTCCCAGATCATTCCTCCATCTTTTCATATTTTCTTTCTCGATTCTCATGTCGTAATTAGCCATCTTATTCATGTTGTTAGGATCTATATTCAACACCCTTAGACGCCTACCAAATTCAACGCTCAAGATCGATTTGATTCGTTCCAAATCCACCTCCCATTGCTCGCATTTTCTTTATTTTACATTATACTGGAAAAATACATTAAATATCTACAATTCCTTAAATTTGTGGCCGATTCACTTCTGAATCGAGCAAGAACCTATTAATTTGCAGGTTCATCATAAACGTTGGAGCAAAATTCCACCATCTAGAGTTCTCAACATCAATGGAAGAGCACATCAAGATATTTCCTCCAAGCTGTCAGACTTGGTCGAGCCTTCATCTTCTTTGAAGCACCACCGCCACCTTACAACTCCTTTGGAGCAGTACACCCGCACGCGAGCTCTAGGGGTGAAGGAGTCACCCCTCTAGCCCTGTAGGAGGCCCAAGCTCAACACCGGTCACCGAGAAGAAATCAGAGAAGTCAGCCCAATCGCTAGCTTACGGAGGAGCTGAAGAACATTAAGAACAACCCATGCCTATAGTTTCACGCCACGTGTACATAACTGACGCCTCAGATTGCATGATATCTTCTAATCTCAGCCGTTCAGACAAAGGGGTAGAAATTTTGCATATTAAACCCGGACTAGTTCCAGATTTCCTAAAGCGCTCCAGAGATTTTCCAGAATTGCATTTATGTCCCTATGCATGGACCTAAATGTAAGACTCTTATTTTCTTTGTATTTTAGTCCCTGCTAGAGACCTTTTTGTATCAAAACAAAGAATTTTATTTTTGCAATTATACCCCTGGCTTGTAGGAGTTGTTTAGACCTCGTTTTTGTTGTATTTTTCAACAATTTCTTTAGGATAGCTTCATAACTACTCAAGATATTTTCCTTGTATTTTTCGATATTTTCCATCTCTTTGTCGTGTCACTTTGATTTTCGCAATCATGACTTTGTTTTTAGTTAATTTCTTAGTCTTTTTGTAAAAGGAAGAATAAAGAGAATATTTTTGAGATTTATTCCTTGTATCAAAAGCTGAGATTTTAATATTCTGCCTCCTTGAGTTCAACCCAGACACACTTACCTGGTAAAATAAGTTGTGTAGACGAAAATAGGATAGCGAAGCCTATTCACTTCACTCCCTCTCTCTCTCTCTCCTATTTTCGTTGATTTTTATTTGATCAACGTGGATATCTCTTTGTGTTTTTTCTACACTAACATCATTATTAACTACAGGTCGGACCTGCGTTATCAAATAACATGGTTTAGATTACGTGGTTAGCAACCCATGGTTTTGGCCAAAACTTATCCAAAACATACGGCTTAAGTTAGAACATTTCAGAGGATTCTAGATTCGCTAATGATGCTTAATTAACACTAATCGTGATTAACTTTCATTAATCAAGATTTAACTTTCATAGCTTAGGTTTATCTTCTGCTAACTATTGACTAGTGTTCGTTAATGATTATTTTTGTTTTATTTTTAATGTTTATTATTTTTGTAAAAATTGTAAGGAGCCCCCTCGTTTTATTTTATCCTACATCTGGGTCCAGTCCATGTTACCTCGCGGGCCTTCCCAGATGAGGTGGCAATTTTGCAGGGTCACCCTTGTGCCTTTTGTAATTTTAGTTTAATACTATAACTATAAATATTAGTTGTAATATTTTGGGTTATTTGTATTATAGCCCCTGCCTTTATTGTTAATTGCATATATACTGCTGCTAGTTCAATAATTTTTATCATTGTTTTCTATTTATTAAAAATATCATCAGTGCTCCAAAAATTATGTAAAAATATGTTCAGATGCTTGCTAGCAAGCACTTTCATGCCACATAGATATTTTTGCAATTTAGGCCTTATTTCTAAAAATAAAAAAAGAGCATATTTTGTCCCTGTTTGAATTAAAATTACCAAAAAATACAAAATCTTGTCAAAAAATAAAAAATAATATATTTTTTTTAGTATTTTGTAACTCTAGACCAAAAATCCTTAAATATAGAAAAATAAATGGATAAAAAATAAAAATTTAAAACGGATACAAATATAAAAAAATCACCAAAAAATCCAATAATATTTATTTCTGTCTCCTACTTTGATTTATTATATAGTATTTATTAAAACTAGTATTGAGAAAGCTTTGGTTTATTTACTATTTTTAATATCTAAAACAATTCTGCATATTTATTTAATCCATGTTTTGGGATATTTTTTTAAAAAAAATATATAACAATTAGCAAAATCCCCCCTCCAAATATATAAAAATATATAAATTACAAAAACATTTTATTCTGTATTTTTGTTTTTTACTTGTATTTATAATTAAATTACTCTTTATTGTATATATATTCTTATATTTGTTATTAAAAATAAAAAAGAAATAAAAATCAGGAAAATATAAAAATAAAATAAATATTATAAAATTAAAAACAATTTAAAAAGTATATAGAAATTATAACCCATAAAAATATAAAATGAAACCCACACAAAAGACAATAAAAGACGAGAGAGAAGGGCATAATATCATTTACTAATCTACCGTTTGCTCCTTGTGTTCGACACTCTAACACAGTTACATCTATACACACATTTGTAGAGTTATAATAAATTTTAACGTCACATTTTTTTTTGCATTGCTATATTCTATTTGTCGGCCAATTGTTGTTCGAAGTAGGGTTTCTTGTGGGTCGCCACAACGATTATGCCTTGTCCTTATGAAGAAATATTTGAGTTGCAAAAAACCCTCTTTCAAATGGTGTCGTTGTTGAGGAGCAATGCTGTATAGATTGGATATCTTTGTTTCTTTGTTTCTTCTCAACTTATCAACTTGTCTATATTTTTCCTTTATTTATTTTTATTTTATTTGATATTATTAGGATGTTGTATAACTTGACCTTCGTGCTCTCCCGATCCCTTTTTTGGAGATGACCGACTTGTGTGATTTTTATCCCTACTTTGTAGATCCTGCGTGCCCTCCAACCGATCTACCTCCAATTTTCAAGGACTTTGCTCCTGATTCTTGTTTTTGTACATATCTACCTAACCCAATGTTTCAGGCATCGTATTTTTGTTTTTACCAACCACCACCCATACATTTCTTACCATCTCACTCAATCGATACTGAGCAGTTGGAGTCACCTCTTTTGGGTACCACTCTTGAGTACGTGAACCAGATAATTGAGCAAATGAACTCGAGTATAGATGACCATACTTTTAAAAAAGATCCACATTGATGTTTTGCCTTTTGATTTCATGGATTCATTTGAGGACACCCATGAGAGCTTGCAATCGCCCAAAATACAAAAAATGAGAAAATTTTAAAAACACAAAAAGAGTTTGGGAGACACATAGTCGAGTTAGCTTGTAAGGAAAGGGCACCCATGCGAAATCCTATATCTAAACACACACACCATAGTTCCCTCCTTTGACCCCAAGGATGACACTGCCAGACTGCTCTTAGTCATCATTGTGTAGATGATGATTCTGTTTTCCTCGTATGGAGGAGATCTTAAATCTTCAAAAAATGTTGGATGAACCAGAATTGGTGGAAGCTACTCATGAGATTATTGAGGCCCTACTTCTCCAAGCCATGACCCAATTATCTGCTCATAAACCCAAGAAGAGAAAGCGAAGGAGCAGATCTGAGCATTACTTTTTGACCATGGCCACTTCCTGCCATCACTCACCGTCCACACACTATGAAAGGGAACATTGTCACACCTCTTGCAAGTTGCAGCATCTCTAACCATTCATATGATCACCCTGTCCTTGATGGTGGTCCTTTGATTAGTATAATACCCTTATCATTGGTATAGTCTCTTCGTTTAGGGTCTCTCAAGAAGACCAGGATGATTTTCCAGTTTGTTGATGGATCAATAAAGAGGTGGAAGGGTATTATAGAGAAACTATTATTCAGATTCAGAGCAGGAGCTTCACTACTGACTTTGTCGTACTGACCATGGATACCACGACCCCTATGTAGTATCCTACGATCATCCTAGGATGGCCTTTCCTCACCTCTGCGAGAGCCATTATTTATTATGGATCTTGATAGATGTGTTTTCATTATGTTGATGAGAGTGATGTATTGATCACTGCTCCTACTATTTACCAAAGATCTGCATTTGACGAGAGTGTGCCAGTGTTAGCCAACCTCTAGGACTATGACCTATATGTTGATATCATAGAGGTTTGTTTTATGATGAATGAGACTGAGATCCGAGAATTCCTCTTCATGGACGAAGATCTGGAAAGCATAGACGTTAGAGTTTCTCCTTCTGTTGAGTGGCGATGCGTTGATGACATCTACGGTATTTATACTATAGACACCTTAGAGGATATGACAGACTTAGTAGAGACTACATAGGATGAATTTGACCTTACTTCTTTCATAAAGGAATTCAGGCCTTTTTGTTCAGACTTAGCGGAGACCTCCCAGGCCGAGTACAACCACACTACTTCCACTGACTAGTTTGTGTCTTTCCAGTTTGAGACCACTGACGATATTCATGAGGTTGTTCCTGATCAGTTTATGTCTGCTAAAGACCCTAACGTCAACCAACACCTTGTGAGATCCACTTCTCAATGGTATTGCAAGAAGGTATGATTTCTACCTTCTTGATCTATGTACACCTTCCACCTTGTATATCAACTTTTGTTTTCTTCTTTCCATCTACCGATATGCTCATCCACCCCAATTTGTGTTTTTGCCATGCTTAGGGTATACTTTGTACTAAGTATAAGGGGTAGACGAGCCGGGTGTTCGTTCTTCATTTAGTTTCATCACTCTCGTTGTTACATATACTTAGGGCTCTTTTAAGTATAGGGGGGAGTGATGCGTACATTCTTCGCTCGTATATTTTCTTCTTATTTTTATTGGATTCTTTTCTTGACCCCCCCAGGAGTGTCTCCTCTCATTATCTATACTTGGGGAAATCTCACCATAAGTATAAGAGGTGACAGGCTGAGTTGTGATATGTATATTCCCACCCCAGACCCTCCCTGCATGTAGATACGTCCTGCTATACTTAGGATTATTTAATCCTAAGTATAGGGGGACGATCGACTTCTCATTCATTCATTCCTTCATTCTTTCATTCTTTATTCAATCGTTGTAGTATAGGCTCTTCATTACTCAGTACGAGTTATGTCTTCTCTTTTTCTCTTTGATCTATGAGGACATAACTCAAGAAATCTATAGGGGGTCATATATACTTTGTATATACTTTAGCCATAATTTATACATTTTTATTTTCAATAATATGGATAATTAATAAAAATTAGTACACACATACCCAGTTCTTTGTATATTGATTAGTAAACAGGGTTAAAAATATTTTTTGAGAAAAGTTTAAAAATAGTTTGAAAATAATGTTTGAAAAATCTTTTTAAAACTATGTGGAAAATGTTTTGTTAAATATTTTAAATCGTAGTAAAAATGTTTTGTTTGTAAAAATTTCTTTTCTTTTTTCGAAATAAAATGATTTGAAAATATATTTGCATTTGGTTCTAAAAATGGTTGCAAAAATATTTGAAAAATCTATATATAATGTTTGAAAAATATTTGCAAAATGATTTTCAAATTTTCAAATAATTTATGAAAATATTTTCAATATTTTTTAAGAATTGGTTACATAATAAATATCCGTTATATAAATCTTGTATGTTTGAACTTGTAAATTCCTAAAACCATTCTCTTGTAAATATAAGATGCACTCCTGTGTAAATATTTGTACATGTTTTTTTCTCCCAAAAATTTTGTTTTGAAAAATCCATTAAATTTTGCAAAACTAAAATTCCTAAAATATTTGCAAAATCTATTCAAAATTGCTTAAAATTTTCAAAACCTTTCCAAAAATCCATAAAAAAGTTCAAAATCAGAAATTTGCATCACAAAAATATTTTTCGCATTGTTCATAGCATTTGCATTTTTTGATTGAAATTGATTATTGGGAAAGACTAAGTAAAATCTAAAGATTGGAGCTTGGTTAGAAATCACAGGAACCTTATAGGAACTATAATTGAGATACTTCGAGTTTTCTAGACTTAATTCCTTGAGATGACGAGACTTAGTTCAATGTCATCTTGACTGCCTATGTAGAATATTTCATAGCACACGCAACACTCTTGTTGATAATGACCTAGCTTTGACATCATCACCTTGCATTTTTCTTAACTTAGTTCAAGTGGTCGAGGGTTGGTTTTAACGACATGAGACACAAGCCAATGGAAACATCAGAAGTAGCACATTTGTGGCCAACATAGCCCAACCCGGTCAAGTAGCCACAAGATCTAAATACATAAGTTGTGGGTCCCAATAATGCTTCAAAAGAGGGACAGTCTACTGGCTCAAGACGAAAAAGTCCATAGGTAAATTACAACTGTATATATAGTGTTCAAAAATGTGGAAAAATAAAAAACTCCAAAAAAGTGGACAGGCCTAATTTAAAATAAAATGCCTACCGGAGTGTGTACGCATTTTTATAGTCAATAAGCAAGCTTGAGATTCAAAGTCATATGTATGCGACCCTGCAGCCGGATGACTTGGCTACATTGGTCAAGCATCCTAGGATAGGTAGCTACACTGGCTACCATCCATTCTTCTCTTTACCTCCTCTTCTTGATCCAGTTGTACTTGAACTTAGAAGGGAATACACTGCTTCTCAAGGAAAGAGTTTTTGGATTGGGGAATCAGTGTCACCATGTAGGAGAAGACTGACTTTTACCGCTTCAGCTGAGGACGTCTACCTATCACACACACTGTCCAAGATAGATTCATAATCATAAAGGTTTTCATATGAGATGACTTATTCTGACCTTGCTATTGAGAAGACTTGAGCATATTTTTAAGATTCTCAAAGTTTGTTGTGTTTCAAATCTGTTTCTCAATAAGGTTCTGACTGCTCCTAAAATCCAAAGGTACAATTTAAGCTCTAAATTTTGATTTTATGAAGACAAGTTTGAAAGTTAAAATCAATCCAATTTCTTTCTTTTTATTTTCTACACTTATTGCATAAGTGTTTGCTAGGGACTAGCAAAGGAAGGTATAGGGGGTGATGAATCTCCATTTCATCACCTTTATTTATTCATCTTGGCCCTTAAACCCTACCTAACTGCATGTATATATATCACTATTTTCCACAAATTAATTGTCATTATCTATTGTATAAATATTGTCTAAGCACATTACATAATCAAAAATAAAAGAATAAAGAATAAAAGAAAAATAAATAAAAATCCAAAGGTATTTTATGACCTTAAACCCCAAGACCTAGGCATCTTGATGACTGGGTCAACAAGGAATAAAGTAGGGGAGATAAGGGTCAAGAACTAAATAAAAACCCCAAATTATTTTGCCAAACAATCCATTTTTGGGAGCTATTTTATTCTCTCATATTTAAACAGCAAATAAAGAAACATTATACATGAAATTCGTAGATAAAATTACATAGAAAAATATAAAATTGATTTTACAAAAAAATAATACACAATGTACTTTTTATACCCAAAATAAAATTCCAAATTACAAACTTCCCTGACCCGTAACTTCTCCATACGAATCAAAGTTCACCAAAATGATCTTTAATTGTATATAAATTTTTATTTGCAATATAGTGAAGGTAGTTTCATTCAATATGGAGTTAAGATGCAAAAGATAGGTTTTGGACCCCTATTGTATAATATACTTGAAAAATATATTCATTTTTATTTATTCTTTATAATATTTATAATTCTATATTTTTATAACTTTGTAAATATTACATGGTATGTGTATATATTTAGAATAAAACAAAACTACAAAGAAAACAATAAAGTAAAATAATATACAAATATACATTAATAAATATACAATACTTATACATGTATACTATATACCTATATTTACTTAAATGTAGATATTATATCAAAAAATTATAATAAGAATACATTTATGTGTATTTAAATAAGTTATAAATATATAAATTAATAAATAAAATAATAAAAAAATAGAAAATAAAAATTAATTATATGAAACTTAGGTCAATATACCTACAAATACACTTGTAAATGTAAATTGTAATAAATTAATCCCTAAAAAAAATAAAAAATCGGGATAAAAAACTACATAAAATAATAAAAAGTTTTCACGTTTTAAACAGAAATAAAATAATTCATTAACTGATTTTTAAATTATTTTAGAATTTCTCGTCTGTCTTTTTGGGGGAGACATGGCCCAAATCAAGGTGCCCCTCATTGACTTGGCTCAACTTCTCTGACCCAACCTGGTCTGCCAGACCTCGTTTGACCATCTTCTTCCCCCTTTTTCTTCCATCGATACAAGCATCAATTGAAATGATTCCTCTTTGACTTTTCTCCCACGATCAATGCTCTATCAAGTTGAATCATAACATCGATCTGAGGGCATATGGATCAAGCCAACCATATCGATCTTTGCCTCCATTTGTCAACTGTACAAAACCTCTCCTTCCTCCTTCCTTGATTCCTCGAATCCCATCTTCCAAATACTTTTCCCCATTTCGGTGCCCCAGTGCTCGAGCGAAGTGATAGTTCGCTCTATTAGATCTTTGGCATGTGGAGGAGTGATATAGAGGAAGGTTACACCATCTTCGACGATCCGCCACCATGAGGTCTATTTTGCGGTGCACAACCTCTCGAGGTAAATTTTTCTTCTTTCTAGATAAACTTACTTATTGCATTTCATTTCCATATTTTATTTTGTATTTTAATTGCTCATTTTAGCGTAAAATTTTAGCTTCGTAGTTCTACAGAGCTCTGCTCTGACGAACACTTTACTGTGCTTCCCCCTGTTTCTGACTCACCTTCCGCCACCATCTCACTCCCCATCGCCTTCTTTACACCTCTCCCATGTCCATTCACCCTGATCCTTCCTGGATCAGGATCACAGCACTCCACATCCGCCATTCATCGGAGTGGCCACCGCTGCACCCCGTCATGCCTCCATTCTACTATCTAACGAGTCAAGGCTACTTTCTCTCAACCCAACAATCTTTGTGTGCTGGTCTCCGCAGCTGAATGGTCCTATTCGAGGGTTAATTTTGTCAAGGAGACCTTCCTGATCTTCATGAAGTGCCATTGACCTCTAGGGGGACTAATGAAACATCACTCGATCTAGTCGTCTAAAAATAGACAAATACCGTTGTCATGATGGGCGAATATTTGCAGAAAATTTTATTTTTATTATTTATACTCCTAAACAAGATGTGTATAGTGTCAAGTACGGGAATGTCGAACTTAAGGAGGTAAACTTTTCGAAACTAGGGTAAAACTATGGAAAACTAAGGTTTAATGGATTTCCTAGATTTTATAAACTTTTAAGGGTTTTTCTGGATTTTTATTTGATTTTTTTTTAAATTTATAATGTTTTAATGAATTTTTAAGTATTTTATTATTTTTGTAATTTTTTAGAAAATAATTTATTTATTATTTGATTTTTTTATTATTTTTATGTTTTTATTTTATTTTCCTGATTTTATAAATTTTAGAAGGTTTTTAGGATTTTTATTGATTTTGGAATATTTTTTATTTTTAAAAATGATGTTTTTATTAAAAACTGTGAGGAATTTTTTATATTTTAAATAGTAAATAGAATGAAAATATTCTAATTTAATTTTTTACAATGTTGGTGAAATTATGTTTAAAATGATTTAGTGTGTGTTTTTTGTGATTTTTATTTATTTAGTTATGAATTTTGAAGTTTTTGTGTATTTTGTATTTTTTAATGGTTTTATTTTTAATTTTTATTTTTTTGGATTATTGTGAAAAATATAGTAAAATATATTACATGTAATTTTTATTAAATTTTGAAAAGTGTTCTTATTTTTCTAATTTCAAGTTTGTTCTATTTTTTAGTGATTTAATGATTTATTTAATGCTAGAAAATATTTTTATTTTTCAAAATACTGAATATAATGTATATAGTGTAGTTTAGGGTATTTTTATGTATTTTTATTATATTTCTATATTTTGTATTTTATTTTATATGTATATAGTTTGTATAGGATTTATGTACAATTATATTGGTATGGATGTAATAAATAGGAAATCTGGGAGTGTGTGTGATAATATGAAGGGAAGTTTGAGAATGTGTGTGTAAAAAGCAAGGTTTTGGAGGGTCTTCTGCACAAAATGCCCTATATTTGCGTTCTTAGCTACGTGCCTCAAGCTTAATATGTAAATCACTGGAAACCCGAGGGTGTGTGTGCAAAACCTCCAGAGGATCACGTGGTCAACCACATGAACACTCCTGAACCTGTACCTATATGCATATGAAACAAAATTCAAGGGCACAAGCGTAAAATAGACCCACGAATATCTGCCTTCTCACATGCGAAACACGTGAAAGCTTAAGCGGCACGGCGGCTTTGGTTGGATTGATCTGCACCGTACGATAAAAAATGATCGTGAGGCTCTGATGATGTATGGAAGCAAGGGTTTGTTTCTTCCACTTTTTCAAGCCGCAGATGGCATTTGGTTCTCGGATGCAAAAGATGTTCTATCGGGTGGTGTTCAGATCGATGCAATGATGCATGATCATTCTCAAATCTTGATTGATAGTGCTGAAACTCAACGATGAGGATGGTCGATGGAATCTAGAT
This sequence comes from Ottelia alismoides, assembly GCA_037367405.1. Taxonomy (NCBI): domain Eukaryota; kingdom Viridiplantae; phylum Streptophyta; class Magnoliopsida; order Alismatales; family Hydrocharitaceae; genus Ottelia; species Ottelia alismoides. The sequence continues at coordinate 16,749 of JAZKJV010008492.1, read as the reverse complement.
CTCTTTCAGACAATGGATCGATATCGAATGAATGCTAGCGAGGTCTGGTCGGATGAGGAAGTTCTTCTCTTGCTCGAAGCGGAGATTGTATTTAGTACTTCGATGTGGAGCTCTTCAATCAAATTCGGCTTTAAGCAGTGGATCTGAATTGAACACGACTCGACGTCGCTCCAGGGGATACATCATTTAGGTGAGGCAATGATGGCTTGGATGCAAGTAGATATGGAAGATCTTGATTCTTTGGCCTCAAATGAATATGTAGGTAATGTAGCAGGCTGTGATGCTTCTCATATTTCCAGTAGGTGATCGTTGGTGTTTGTTTATCATCCACGATTCACGATATGGATCCAAGTGAAATCGCCATCCTGATCTCTACAAAAGGCAGCATAACTCGAGGAGGCGACCTTATGACAGAGCTCGGGTGAAGTGGAGGCGGGGCTTCTAGTCTATGGCCACCGATCATGACCAGAGGGGTTCAAATGTGAAGTGTTAGGACAGAATCAAAGGGGATAATGAAAGTGGATGGATTTGCGTAAGTGATCTGAGATGGATTTTGATAAAAATGAAGGGGAAACAGAGGGATGGACAGGTGATTATAGAAGAGAAGGTTAAGGAATAGGATAGAGGATGTGATAAGAGAACGGAAGAGGAGAAAGGAGGAAGATATTAGAGACTGATCTAACATGGAAATCGATGGATAAGGAAATGTAATCGCCTATGAAAAGCAGAGGTCGGGCAGAGCATCGGGGATATTTGCCTCGACGGTTGGCGGATGCCAGAGGCTTCGATGCACGACGGAGCTAAGCTTCAACTCCTACGCAAATGATCTCGTCTTCTCCTCTCTCTTTTCGCTCCACAGGAATGGAGCTATCACCTCGTGCTCGGAGCTCACTAGGAAAGTGGGGATTCTAATGGCAGATGCTTTGAATCGGAGGGGTTGATGGCCTTAAATAGAGGAAGGGGATTGGTGTCACAGCCGGTGCTTACATACACCGGAACGGTTGGAGGCAGTTGGTGGCCGGCCATTTGGGTATTTGGCGGAGGTGGTGGAGTGAAGAAGATGGGAGTCGGGTGCGACGTAGGCGATGGAGAATAAACGAGATAGGAAGGGGAAGAAAAAGAGGAGAGAGAAAAAAGAGAGATGAAGAAAATAGGATTAATTAATTAATTATAATTAAGTAATTAGATTAATAACTAAATAAAATAAATAAATAAATAAATATTTAATTAAATAAATTATAATGTTAATTATATAATTGATTAAATAATTAATTAATTAAATAATTATTTAAATAAATAATAAATAAATAACTAATTTAGAAAAATCATTTTAATTGAAATAATCAAATATTAAAAAAGTACATAAATATAATATATAACATATATTATATAATATTAAATTAAGATACATTGTAAATATAAAATGTATACCAATAAGATCCCGAAACCCACATTTTTCATACTAACTCCGATTTTAGTGAAATCAGTGTCATTTTATAGGTGTTAAATAATATGAACTTTAAGACCGAGTTTTCCCAATTCATAGCTGTATAGCCGAGTTATGAGGTCCGTAAATTTAGGTAACGGCTTTGTGGCCTCGGGCTTCATTGGCATTTTGACTAAAATTTTATGTTCATATACATTTATAGAAGAAATTAAGTTAATCAGATTTAAGATTAATTAATTAAAAATACAGAAATTTGTTACATATTGTATATATATATACAACATGACGTAAACACCAAAACTCACATGTTTTATTCTATTTTTTTATATTTTTAATAAATAGTATTATTAATAAAACGGAGTTTAAAAGTGAGTTTGTCAATTTGAAATTTTCTATAAATAGTTATGACCCTTGAAAGTCAACTTTTACAGCTTTTTCGGTTCTTTGCAATTAATTGCTTTTATATTAAATAATTTTTCTGATATTTTATAAAGATATATATATATATATATTATGAGCAACTTATTTTTATAAAGAAAGTGCTTTGATTCGAGATTTTCTTGCTGATAAATAAAACAGGTGAAATATTTAAAATGTGAAAAAGGTATTTAATGTATTTTTATTGTCTCTGTTTTCTGGTAGTTTTATAGGTTAGGATCCTTATCTCCCCTACTTATTTATTCCGTCGACCAAGTCAATATTGACCTCGTTTCGGAGTTAGGATTAGTGTGTATATATTTTATATCTATATCCTTCTTTTCTTTTTATTATCCTTCTTCTCTTTATTCTTTTATTTTGGGTAAAATAAGTGTTAAAAATATATTATTAATAATTATGGTTAGAATTTTAATTAGTTAGAATTGATGGATATTTACATGCATGTTACTAAGGATTTTAGCCAAAATGAAAGAGTAAAGGCGACGAATCATGAATTCATCACCTATTAGTGGCCCTTGGACCATTTCAAAGCTCTTGGAGACTAGTTTGATCTGTAGGAGTGATTAGAGACCATCAACGGGCTTGCAAGTTATCGGATCAATGTACATCAATAGATCAATGTTCACTAGAGGAGAGTTCTTCAGTAGTTCTTCCACCTGCCTTGCCTGCCATTGGATCAGGAGAAGCACCCCAGATCGAGTAGTCGTCATCCGATGTTGCGAACCATGACCACCATATCCTCTCCAAGGATCTAATCCTAGGCGTCCTTTGCGAAGGGGTATCAGCCGCTGAGGAGCTTCCACGTAGACAAGTGAAGAAAGTCTTATCGTTCACCTACGTGCTACTGGGGTAAATTGCATAACACATCCCCATCCTTTTTATTTTGTTATTCATATATTTTATTTTGAAAATTTATTAATTTTTTAAAATTGCAAGGATCCCCCTCGTTTTATTTTATATTACATTTGGATCCAATCCACATCATCTCAAATGTTGTACCACATGAGGTGGCGATTTTTGCGGGGACGCCCTTACGCCTTTTGTAATTTATGTTTAGTACTAAAACTTTGAATGCTAGTTGTACTTTTTTGGTTAAATTGCATTGCAACTCCTACCTTTATTTTTAATTGCAAATATACCCCTACCAGTTCAGTTTTTTTGTGATTGTTTTCTATTTATTAAAAATATCATATGTGCTCAAAAACTATGAAATAATAGGGTTAGGTGCCTGCTAGAATGTACTTTCATGCCACATAATTATTTCAGCATTTTAGGGCTTTCTCTCTTATCTAATAAAAGAGCACATTTTGTCCCTATTTTAATTAAAAGTTACCAAAAAATATAAAACATTTTTAAAAAATTCCTAAAAATATATTTAGTTTATTTTAGTATTATATAACTCGAGACCAAAAAACACTGAATATAGGAAAAGAAAATGCTAAAATTTGAAAATAAATAAATAAATACATTATAAAAATATTAAAAAAATCACAAAAAATTCAAAAATCGTATTTTTTCTTTAAATTATTTTATTTAAATAGTTAAATAAAAATAATTTTGGAAAATGTGGATTTTATGTACTCTTTTAAATTTCTAAAACAATTCAACCTATTCAATCCCTATTTTGGGAGATTTTTAATTTAAAATTATATAAATATTAGCAGAAAATCCCAAAAATCACAAAAATAGTAGAAAATAATATAAAATACAAGAAGTCATTCTATAATTTTTGTTTATTTTAGTTGTATATATATAACTCTTTATTGTATATATAGATATATATTCCTATATTAGTTATTTATAACAAAAAAAGACATAAAAAAGCAAAATATATAAAAAAATTCTAAAATTAAAAACAAAATAAAAATAAATAAAAATTAAAATCCATAAAAATATAAAATTAAAACCACATAAAAAGACAATAAAAGACAAGAGAGAAGGACAAAAAACATAGATTTCATTTACCAATCTATCGTTTGCTCCCCGTATTTGACACTCTACACATACTTACACCTATACACACATTTGTTGAGTTATATTAAATTTTAACTACACAATTTTTATTTGCATTGCTGTATATTTTTGTGTGTTAATTGTTGTTAGGGTTTCTTATGGGTTGCTAGAGCGACTATGTCTTCGCCTTGTGAAGACATATTTAACCTGCGAAAACCCTCGTTAATCTAGTCATCAAACAAGACCGTGAAGGATCTCATATCCCTAACTCCTAGGTACTCCTCCATTTCATCCCTTAAATTTCTCGATCTTTGTGCTGATAGTGTATCTAAACACTACAATAGATTTATGAACCACCGTCATTTTGACTTCAACCAATTCCAACTTCTGACTCTATTACAAAAACCTTCAATTTTTATCTGAAATTCCCTTTTTTGAACCTTTCTTGATCTGCAAGTTTATCCTAAACTTTGGCCGATTCCTTGTGAATTGAGCATCGAGTTCTTCATTTGTAGGTCGATAATATCTCTTGGAGTGTGTCCCCTTCATCTTCGATAATCAGAGCATCATCTTCTTCGTCCTCGATTGAGCCAATCTGTAGAACCATTTCTAAGTCTTCAAACCATAGATGCCTTCATTGATTTCCCCTCGCCATAGGTGAGCTCTAAGGGGGAGGGGCTCCCCATCTTGCCCAACAAGAGTCGCCTTAGTCGCCACATCATCTTCTCGAAGTTGGAGATCAGAGAAAAGGAAGATCCACCACCACCCGTGCTCCAAATTTGGGTAGAATTGTGCCAGGAACACATAGCACATGACAGGTGGTTGCCTCGTGTCCTCAAAGAATGATTCAGATCGATTGCGTCATTTTAATCGTATCCATTTAAATGTGAAACAGTGGAAAAATAGTGTAGAGGTCATCGCGAGTTATAGTTTGTTTACCCATACTCTAGAGTTTTTCTAATATTACATTTAGGTCCCTACATGGTGAACTAAGTGTATCAATTCCAACATTTTTTTATAATTAGGCCCCTTATCAGGGTCTTAATTGAAAGAAAGGTTTACATTCTCATTTTATTTTTTGTATACATTGAACATTAGACACTGGATAATTGTGGACCTATATTAAAATATTCATAGCATAATACTTTTTCTACACTATACTTGAATCAGATTCAAAAGAATTTTATCACCTTTTTGGTAATATCATTCTTCAATCTTCGGCCAGTTTAGATTTCTTTTCATGCACATAGCTCGAACGATTCATTTACTATATAATATCACTATATTCTCCTATGAACCCTATATACTAAATTATAGAAAAAATAGCTTGAAAAATATCACTTTGAAAAATAAAATAAGATTTTAAAAATAAAGATAATAAAATAAACCAAAAAGAATTTCTAACAGATGAAAAGAAGATATAAATCACAAAATCATTTTCTTCACTCCAAAAATCCGAGCGTGATTTTCTGCCTCCTTGAGTTCGACCTAGGAACACATGCCTGGATAAATAAAATAGTGAAAACACCAATTTTAGGAAAGAAGCTGCCTTGATTCAGTTTCTCTCTCCTCTCTCTCTCCCCTAATTCGGTGTCTTTTGTTTGATCATTATTTTTTTGTTAGTGGCTCGCTACATCTGACATATAAATTAACCATTAGCCAAATCTACTTATCAAATGATCAAGGTGATATGTTCAAAGTAGCAAATGCTAAAATATGGTAAAGAGGCAAGGTCAGCATCTGACAATTTAGAGGGCTAGTGAGACCAGGGCGTTGACCGAGGTCAACTAAGACTCTTCCCCATTAGTCCACGTCAGACACAAGACGACAAAATAAAAATAAAAATGGATAGAAATGTAAAATAAAATAGAAAATGATTTTATTAACTTTTTTCAGAACATAAAAGTTGTTTATTAATTTATGTAATATTTTAAGGTGATTCTTAGATATTTTTATGAGCCTATTTATTATAGGCTAATTTTTAGTAGTCCATTTATAGGTATAAATACCCATGAATTATCTATTTTATTTTTATTTTGTATTTTAGATTTTATTATTTTATATACATAATATATATTTGTAATATATTTAAATATATTTTAACATATTTTTATTTAAAATTCATGAGTTTATTATATAGTTAAATAAATACGGGTATGTATATTATAGGTACAATATACCAGTATATTTTATGACATTATTTATTTTAACGAAGTTTTAATTCATTGAATTAAATGAAAAAAATATAGGTATAACGTACTATGGGACCCAAAAAATAATTTTTATATCTAAACTCCAATTTTTTATGAATCCACCTCCATTAGATAGATATTTAATTTAGAGTATAATAAAGATGGTTTCGTCAAATTTGAATTCATATGGAGAAGATATTTATCTAAGAAGTTATGTTTACGACTTTTCATCTGTGTGTCCTAGTCACAATGTGTGTTATTTTTCTGTGCACTTATTTTTGTTTTTTTTCTATGTATTATTATGTACTTCTTTTGTGTTGAAATATCTTTTTTTGAAGTATGTAAGAGTGTGTAAAAATTAGTGTAAGTTCCAGGTATATGGGTAGTGTATTGGGCACTTATGCTTTCTAGGTGACAATATTATTTTATCAATATTTCTTTGCCCTTGTTGCCCCCTACTTTATTCCTTGTCGACCAAGTTAGTATTGATTTAGTCTCGAGGTAGAGGATCATTCAGTATTTATAAGACTTCCTTTATTTTACTTTTCTTTTCTTTATTCATTTATTTTGTGTTTAAATACATGTATTTATGTACTATTTACAAACAACATTCAGTATGTTAATTTACAAGTTAGATGTATCTACATGCATTCATCAGGGGATTTAAAGGCAAATGAAAGGAATAAAGGTGAATGAATTAGCATTCATCACCCCCATGCTCAACTTTGCTTGTCCCAAACAAACATTTTTAATGAGAATAAGTGATGTAAATGAGAAATTAATGAAAATGAAAATTAAGAAGGAAGAATGATTATGACTTTTAAACATGTCTTGACAAAATCAATGCTTGGAGCTCAGTTAAGACCTTTGTATTATTAATATGTTCAGAATCATGTTTAGGTTAGGACATGTAACTCAATAGCATTTAGATTCTATGTTCCTCTATCAAATTCAATCCAACAGTCTAGTCAGAATTGTCCTTTCAGACGCATACTCTTGTAACCTTGAAATGACAGATACCAGGTATGTGAATTATGTTAGCTCTTCACAGACAAATAGTTTAACTATCCAGTTGTCTCGTCCTCTGGTAACTCGTCCTCTAGGAGTTGAATATTTCCTTCTAAGTCCAAGTTCATGCTAGTTCACAACATATTAGGAAGAAGCTAGAATGAAGGGAAAAGAAGTGGAAATTGACCAATGTAGTCATATTTCCTGTGAAGCCTTGTTAGTGTAACCAAGTCTTCACCAAGAGACGTTCCTTTTTTTTGGCTCAAAATTTTTGGAATTTTTGGTATAGGCTTCTTTTTGGATATCTTCTTGTTTGGTATTGCACTACATTATTGTTTTCCCTGGCAAATTTATAATCTTTTGTTCTGCCCATGTTTTGGGGTCTTAAAAAAAACTATGCTAGTATATCATTCCTTAGTCGAAGCTATATTTTAGTTCAATCTCTAGTTGTTAGATATCCATGCTTCCTGAGAAATAATAGGTTGAAGAATCAGTTTCAATAGTCCCCAAGCATAGTTACTAAGCCACCCTAGACGAAGCGGGTTAGTATCATCCAGACTTAGACTTCCATATCTTTCAACAACTCATCTTGGTTGAGCTAAGTGGTGAGTGTGAGGTCTCGAGTCAGACCTTTGTCTCAAGAGTCATAAGAATGACATAAGGGTTCTAGTTAGTCACATTTAATGGACTCATGAACATAGTCTCATAAAACCTAAAGAATTTAGTCATAATGACCTAAAGTACCTCAACTCTAGTCCTTAGCATATTCCGCTGAAATTAAGTGGACAAAGTTCTAGACCGGGAATTTGTCAAAATCATTCAGAAAAATGCTAATCCAATGGAATTTGTGATAACATTTTTATGGGATTTTTGAAAAAGGTAAATAGTTAGTAAAAGAGTTAGTGTATTAGTTCTATGTGTAGGTTTCATATGAGTGTTCTTTTATACAGTTAATTTATTATATACCCTTACCTAATATATAAGCCGTATTTTTTGAAAATATTAAAGTATGAGTTATGGTTAACATATATACTTATATATATGACCAACCTATACTTAGCTCGTACTATGTCCACATAGTGGGCAAAGAGCAGAAAGGAAGACATAACTCGTGCAAAGTATTGAAAAGCCTAAACTACAATGACTCAAAAATAAGAAGTCGATCGTCCCTCTCCCCCATACTTTGGATTAACTAATCCTATGTATAGTAGACTATATATACCGGGGGGTGGGGGGGGAAGATCGAGGGCTCGAATGTATGAAATCATCGTCTCATCATGTCTCCCCATATACTTATGGTGGAATGTCCCTAAGTATAGAGAAAATATCAACAAGTTGGGAGACAGGTGAGGGATCAAAGAATGAATACTCGAGTGACTTATACCCCCTATACTTAGGATGACGCATATCCTAAGTATAGAAACGATGAAGGGTATGAATGAGTAAAGGGAAGTATGGAAAACAAATGAAAATAAGAAAATAAGAAAAATAAATGATATTGGGATTTTATATGTCCGGTCCATCAACACAAGGGAGCTCTTCTTAATATATCACCTAAACTGAATAAACAATAGAGAAGAAAGTGTCAAGATCAAGATAAGATTTCAACAGTTGTCCGTTGACTACAAAAGGTTGTGCGTCAGATGACAAGCCCAATATTACAATGCTAACATTGTCAAACACATTTTTCACAATGAAAGGTCATGACCACTTGCTCTTCAACTTACCTGAAAATAACTTTAGCTTTGCTTCAAACAACCACACTATTTGATTTGGTGCGAAAGATTTTCTTCGGGTGTGTTTATCATGCCATCTCTTGACTTTTTCTTTGTACATGAGGATGTTGTCATATGCATAGTCTCTGAATTCCAACAAATGATTCAGGTCAATTTTTATGTTCTTTCCAGCTTTCCCTCTATTTAGATTGCATACATTGACTACCCATATGATTTATTAATGAGTTCCATTGGCAAATGACAAGTCTTTCCATACACCATGTATTATGGAGACATGCCTAAAGGAGACTTATATGCTTTACGGTAGTCCCAATGAGCTAAGTTAAGCAACTGTGACCAGTTCTTACTATCAGGACGTACAAGTTTCTATAGGATTATCTTGATCTCACTATTCAAACATTCTTCTAGGACAGTAGTATGCGAGTGGTAGGGAGAAGTGACACGATGTTCAATGACATACTCCTTTGTCAACTTATTGACCTCTTTATTTATGAAATGGATTACCCATTTGATGTTAGTATTTTCATAATCCTGAACCACACAATGATGTTATCTTTGAGAATCTAATAGAATGTGCGATCATCTGCAGCTCGAGCGGGGATGGCCTTCACCCATCTATAGATGTAAAAGACAACGAGCAAAATATACTCAAAATCCTAACTATTCGGAAACGAACCCATGAAATCGATACCCATGCATCAAAGATATCTGAGATCTGAATTCACTTGAGAGGCATGGTATCTCGAGAACTGATGGTGCCTCCCATCTTTTGACAATTAGTACATATTTTGTAGCATCTTTGAAAAGAGTCGGCCACCATGTGCCACATTGAAGCACTTTAGATATTGTCTGCTTTCCAGAATGGAGTCCACCATGTTCTAACTTGTGAAAATGGGTAAGGACACTTGTATACACCTCCTTACAAATACATCTTACGCATATATAATTTACAAATACATGAAATAGGTATGGATCCTCCTATTAGTAAGATGTATGTCAGACAAGAACTTGTCCACTTTCATCTTCGACCAATCTCGTGGGATTTCCTTGGAGACAAGGTAGTTCACAATACTGGCATACAAAGGGAGTGGGGTGACTAAATATATAACTCCATCTAGGAAGGTTTCGGTGATTGCAATCATTTCTTGCTCATGAGTATCTAATTTAGTATATGGAAATATGATTTGCCACAACATTTCTGACTCTAGGTTTATCTCGTATCTCTAGGTCAAATTTCTAGAGTAGAAGGATCCACTGAAGTAAGTATGACTTTGCATCCTTCTCTATATGCAAGTATTTGTATGGCAGAATGGTCAGTGTATATGATTACTTTGGATCCAAGGAAATGAGAAATGAATTTATCTAGCACAAAATCTACCACTAGCAGTTCCTTTTCTGTCACTATGTAATTCCTCTAGGCTTCATCCAGAGTTCCGATAGCACAGTGAATTGCAAATAACCATCCATCCCATCATTGTCCCAACACAAACCCAATAGCATAATTAGATGTGTCCGTCATGACCTTGAATGTGAGAACCAATTTGTGTTGTAAGATAAGAGACTAGGTGATGGTTTCTTTCAATTGTTTAAAATTCTCAGAGCACTCTGACTTGTACAATAAAATCAATAGTCATACAATCTTGCTAAAATATTTGACGAACCTTCAGTAGAAATCAACATGCCCCAAAAATGTTCTGACTTGCTTCAAAGAAGTTGGTGGCTTAAGTATCGATATCACTTTCACCCTTGGTCGGTGAAAAACCAACAGGTCGGGTTGTCTAAAATAATAGACAACTATCGTTGTGGTGATCAATTGAAATTCACAGAAAATTTGTTTGTCTTATTTATATTTTTACTTCTAAACTCAAAGGTATAACGATAAGTATGGAGTGTCGAACACAAGGAGGGTGAACTGTGGATTTTTATTTGATTTGTGATTTTTATATTGTTGTTGTGGTTTTATATACTTATAAGTTGAAAAATATAGGAATTTGATTTTTATATTTTTTATTTGGTATTTATTTTGTCTTTTTATATTTTTAATATTATCTGTTGTTTTTATGAATTTTTTGAGTTTTTTATATTTTATGGCTTTTGGAATCATTTTTGAAGGGAAACATGTTTTTATTGAAAATAGGGAATTGTTTTTATTTTAAAAAGAGAAAATAGTAAGAAAATATTTTTATTTTCATTTTTACTAGAAAGTAGATAAAAATATCGTTCTAACAAGGTATTATACGTATTTTTATTGTTTTCAATTTATTAGTTACATATTTTTGAAGTTTTAGATATTTTTATTTTTTATTGATTTTAATATTCATTTTTTTTATTTTGGGTTAATATATAAATTATAGTAAAATATACTATAAGTATTTTTTAGACTTTTAAAAAGTATTTGTATAATTTTTGTATATTTTATGAATATGTGTATTTTTTTGTATTTAGGATTTATTTAAAAATTGAAAATATTTTTATTTTTGGAAACTATGTTAATAATGTATATTATATAATACGATGTATTTATATGTATTTTATTACATTTTAATAATAAGTATTTTGTTTTATCATGTATATTATATGCATTATAATAATAACTATAATAAGGGTATTTTTGTATTTTTTGGAAAATCAGGGAACACATGATAATGTTAGAAATTATAGGCTTGTGTCAACGTTAGAATTCCATAACACACATGCAGAAGCACGCGGTTGCTCAACCACATGGAGAGAACCTAGACCTGGTTGAAATTATAATTAGAATAAGGAGTTTTCACAAATGGTCCTAGTATGCATGTCTGTGTGCTCGTGATCACAACACTTGGACCTGAATTTAGAATTGTTTGAGATTTAAAATGCAAATATTCCCAAAATATCTTCGATCTCTCATGCACATGGTCGAGAAGAGTAGTGGGGTGGCACCTCTGCAACTAACGATGCGTGATGCAATATTAGGCCGATCTTCTAAGATGTTGGATGTGAATCCAATGGTTGCAGTTAGAGCTAGATTGGACGATGCTGATGCAGACCATCTTCGATGATCCGACGACATATAATCTATCTGGAAGGAGTATTGTTCTCCAACGATATGTCGTAGGTGACGTGTTCGAGGAGGCCCTTGGCTTCGGTGGTTATCGACGATAGGTGGCGCTATTCGTTCTAGATCTTCAGGTCGATCTTCGATGAGGTCCAAGTGATGATTTTGACTGAATGAAGGTAGTGGTGCTTCAAAGCATGATCTAGATGGTGGTAGATAAATAAAGAAAATGCGACTAACTCAGTTGTTGATGGTTGATTAGGTGCAACAGTTGTTCAAATCAGAATTTGGCGATCGACAGAGTTGGTCTAAGCGAAGGAGATTCTCCAAATCTTCATTGATTGAGGCTGTGAGGGGTCGATACTCTTGGTGTTGTGGGAATGCATTTGAACTATGCTTGATGGTGTTGAGTAGGGCGTGGATCGACTCCTTCAGGTCCTCGATTTAGATAGAAGATGCTCCGAGTCTCATGCACGTTATAGTGATGCTCTTCGAGCAAAGATGAAGATATCCCTAGCACCTACAAGCAACGAATCTCCAACTCGAGACTCAATGTCTCAATCCAAATAAGAAGATAGGAAGATGAATAGAGCCTCTTGGTGAAGGTGGAGGAAGACAGGCAGAGCTCCAGTGCGATGTCACTGGAGATGATTAGGTTTGAGGGATAAACGGAAATGGATATATCTGATGGGGAAAATGGATGATCGGATGTAGATTTGGCTCAAACAGAGAAATAAAACGATTGAGAAGAGGGATGAGATGAGAAAAAGGAGAAAAGGAATATGCAAAGAAGGAAGAAATCTAATCTAGAAATTATGGAATGGACAAAGGATTTTCTCCTGGGAAGCTGGAGCTCGAAGGAGCTCGACGATGATTGCCTCTATACACGGCGATGTAGGGGCTACTCTAATGACAGAGATGAGCTGCACACTGGAGGAACTCTACTGACCTCTCTCCTCACGATTGCTCGACGCACGATAGAGAAGACCTCTTTTGCAAGCTATCACTCCGGAGCTGTGGAAGAGAAGGAAATGGCAGATCTCTTTAAACTCAAGGGGATCGAGGTGGTTATATAGAGGAAGGAGATTGGGGCGCATGGCAGATGGTCTCGTCACCAGTGGAGGAGGGTAACAAGGGAGGTGGTTGGGTAAATGGCTTAACGGCTAGGCAATAAGGTTAGTTGGACTGAGGAAGAAGGAGGATGGAAGAAAGGGGCATCAAGCAGAAGGGAAGAAGAAGAGGAATGTGGGAGAGAGAAAGGAGAGGGGAGAGAGAAAGAATAAATAAAACCAAATAATTAATAAATATAAATTGTAAATTATTTAACAAATATATTTAAAGCAAATAAATACTATTATTTAATTACTTAAATGAGTAAATAAATAATATAGATATATATACCTATATAATTAATTAGTTAAATTTAATTATTTAAATAACTTTATTTTTATAAAAAATTTATTGTTATTTTATATTAGTAATATAACAATAATAAAATACTAATAAAATATAAACAAAAAAGAAATTACAAAAAATAAATAGAATAGAGGTAAGATACATTGTACAATTTATACCAATAGGGCCCCAAAACGTACTTTTTGTATATTAACTCCAACATTGGTGAAATCATTTTTATTTGATAGATAATTTTATAAAATGAACTATAAAAAGAGTAAGTCTAATTAGGAGTTCATATGGTCAAGTTATGAGGTTTGGAAGTTTGGCTTTGGGGCTTTTCAGTTTTGAGATTTATTGGCATTTGTTAATAGATAATTTTAAGTTATATTTTTATATTTTTTACCGATTTTATAAATATTTAGAAAAGAATTCAGCTAAACAAGATTAGGAATATCTAAATAGAAAATAGAGAAGCATTATATATCTACAGTACATATATACAAAGGGGTCCAAACGCCAAAACTCACACGTTTTATTCTAATACTTGTTTTTGTATTTTACTAATCAATATTAATTATAAAATGAAGTTTAAAGTGAGTTTGGTCAGTTTAGAATTTTTTATAAATAGTTATGAACCTTGGAATTTGGCTTTTTAGGCTTTTTAGGTTCATCATAATTATTTATATATACATTAAATATTTTTTCGATATTTTTAAATTATTATATATATTATTATAAACAATTTTCGTGAAGAAATATTTTGATTTGAGATGATCTGCATGATAATTAAAATAGGTCAACATATGTACAAGGTGAAAAATTGTGTTTATGTACATTTGTGATCTTGATTTTCAGACATTTTTTTTACATAGGATCCTTATCTCCAGCTGCTTATTTATTTTGCCGACCAACTCAATATTGACCTGGTCTTGAGGTTAGGATCAGTATGTACATATTCCATATATACATCCTTCTTTTCTTTTATTTTTATTTTTCTCTTTTTCATTTTATTTGGATAAAATAAGTCTTAAATATATAATATTAATAAATGTGATTAGAATGTTAATTAGTGAGAATTAGTGAATATTTACATGTATTTTATCAATGATTTTAGCTAAAATGAAAGAATAAGGCGATGAAACATGGATTCATCATTCCACTACACTTTACCTTTGCTAGTCACTTAGCAAATACTTATTCTATAAAAAAGAGTAAGACAAAAAGGAAAAGAAAAAAGGAAAATAAAAGAACTTAGAACATTAATTTTTTTAAACTAAATTTCACTTCACCTAAAATAAAGAACGTGGAATAGGCCTTTGGATTAACAGTTTTTCAGGACCTTGTTAGAATTTTTATTTAAGTCTCATCAGCCCTCTAGTTTGGTAAATCCCTATCAAGTTTCATCTCAACAATCGGCTTAGATCCACCCATCCATTATGCAAACTATTAAATATTGAAGTCAATTTATACTGTGTGTGAAAGGTGTCAGCTCTTTCTCCTTGAAGAAGAGAAGAAACCACCCATCTCATTAATACACTCCCATTTAGTCCTCATATAGCTACTCGATACTCGAGGAGGGGTATTTCCTTCTAAGGCCATGTCGTGTTGTGTCCACAATCGAATAGAGAGAGAAGTAGAAGAATGGGAAGAGAATTGGAATGTGACTAGTACAGTCACATCTCCTATGAAGCTTGACCAGTTTAGCCAAGTCTCCACTAAGACACGTAGGCTATCTGAAGCTTGGACCATTGTGGTCATGTATGTATTTGGTATTTGGCTTCTTTTGGTCGAAAGTGATTATTTCATTGCATTGATCTTTTATACCTGATGGATATAGCATCTTTTCTTCCATCCATTTTTTGAGGTCATGGAAAATTATGCTAACAAATCCTTCCCTCATCCGATGCTTTATTTCAACCCCGCACTCCCGTCTTTAGACTACTTCGCCACTAGACAAGGATGGAAATGCACCAACAAAATGGAATGCCCTTTGCAACCCAATGCAAGTTGAGCTAAGTGTAGAGATCATGAGTTCATAATTGGTTCAAACAAAGAAGAGTTAAACTGATGACACAAGGTGTCCTACATAGGAATGTTCAAGTTAAATTCCGAACACATTTTTATGGAACCCATGAATTAAGTCAAAAGACCTGAAGAGTCTTAATTCCAGTTCCAAATAAAGTCCCTTTAGAATTAAGTGGAATAATGCCTAAACCATGCTCCATTCGGTTCAAGAATTAACTTGCTCTGAAAAATGCGAATTAATGCACAAATTTTTATGAAGTGAATTTTTGGATTAAGTTTTTTTATTAACTTTTAGGGAATTTTGCAAATTTTTTATTGAGTTTTTAAACTTTTTTTGAAGGAGTTAGTGAATTAAATCAATTTATATGAATTTACAAGGATTATATATATTTTGCAAAGAATTTTATACATATTATTTATACAAGAACTATACAGATTTTATACAAGATTATATAAAAGAATTTTATTTACAAATTGTTAATAATTAGGAATTATATCCAAGTATTTTATAACATATTTTATATATTGTTTTTAAACACTTTCTTTTATAACTCATATTTAAAGTTTTCTATCGATTTTTAAAAACCCAAAATATATACTGATACTTTTAGAGCCTCATTATCAAAAATACAATAAAATATGAGTTATGGATTCTAAAGTATATATAGAAATTTACATACGATACGCCCTATACTTAGCATGAACTATGTCCTCATAGTTACTAAATAAACGACAAAGGAAGAAATAACTCGAGCTAAGTATAGACTGGTGAAAAGAATACTATACTATAACGACTTGGAAGAATAATGAATAAATGAATAGAAGTCAATCATCCCCTACATACTTAGGATCAACTAATCCAAATAATTGCAGACTCAAAATGAAGATGATCGAGGTCAAGGGAATGTACACAATCAACAACTCGAGTTGTCCCCCCTATACATAGGGTAAAGTATACGTAAGTATAAAGAAGAATATCAACAATTGACGGACAAGGGAGAGAGCAGACGATACACAAAATCGAAAATAATCAAAGATGATAGCGAATGATATTACCCCATACTTATGGTAAAGCACACCCTAAGTATAAGCAACAACAAGGGTAATAAAACATATTGATATGAACAACCCAAAGTCTACAACATCCTCCCCTCCCCCCCCCGATACTTAGGATTACCTGCATCCCATGAGAGCATGCACGTGTTAGCCAACACCAAGGACTTGACCTTTATGGTAATATTAGAAATTTATGTTGTATGTTGGATGATATTGAGACCCGAGAATTCCTCTTAAAGGAGTAAGACTCGGAAAGCATATACCTTGGAGTTCCCCCATTTGGTATGTAGTGATGCATTGATGACATCCACATGATTTATATAATAGACACCCAAGAGCAAAAGACAGACTTTGAGACTAGACATGATGAACGTGATTTGACTACTTTCATTGATAAGTCTGCTCCTATTCACGTTGATTTAGATGAGACTTATAAGGCCAAAATTGATTTGATTGCTTTTA